>OU426916.1:20077774-21277774 GCA_911387795.2 Apamea monoglypha
TCCCCAACAACATCCTAAAAGCGTTATTATAAAATGTGTTTGAATTATGTATATTCGACATACATGCCAGCATTCCCCTCGTCCCTACCACCCTTCAACACTACATTACAAACTACACATCCATTTACGTCACGTAATCTCCATATTCGCACTTTAAGCACAGATTACTGGGATAGTGGCCTCATGTTCGCGTCTGTAGTAAATCTGTTTCCGCAACCTTAGAATTTGGACTAGAATTTTGGGAATTTAAATTGGATTTGGAAGTTAACTTTAATGTAGTTGGACGAATAGGGTGTATTAGGTTTAAGAACAACTTTATTTCTCATAAGAATTGCATACATACCTAATTCACTTACTGAGAAACAATATCTAAAACTAAGATTAATAATTAGAGCGCACAGATGTACGTATATAAAATAACAAAAAAATAAAATAAAAAAATGTGGGTAAACAGCCGATCGATTCTGTAAAGATTTCACCGTGAAAAGTTAGGTGAAGTGAGCTTAGAGTGAGCTGTCAATAGTGTCAATCCCTAGCATTAGGAATGACAGCTCACTCCACGCTCACTTCAACTAAGTTTTCTCGGCGAGATGGTTACAGAATAGACCGGCAAATGTGTAACATAAACTCGATCGTAAGTTAACCAAGCACAACATGGATGTATGAATTTGATTTTTACTAGATGTGGCACTGATGGCATAGTCTGTTATTATAAGTTTGTTATTATAAGACTATTCCATTTTTAGTTTATTGTTCCATTTATATATTTTGGGTACATACATAATTAATAAAAGATTTTGAATATTTGACTTTATTTATTTTTGTTTAAGTAACTTAAGTAATTACTAATGTATTATTTTAATTTAGAGTTAGCGAATTCGCGAAAAAAAAACAGCTGTTCCCTACATTTATGTTCGTCTAACTCGTCAAAATGTAGGGAACAGCTGATTTTTTTTCGCGATTTCTGGTTTGGTCCCATAGTAAAAGTTGATCATAATGATGAGTACAATGACCTCTTAAGAGGTTGTTGGTGTTTTACCAATAATCCTGTATATATTACAAAGTAGTTACTGAAGCTTTTGAGAAGAAATATCTAAAAGTGAGTCAGAAACGAAATTGTGTATATAGTTGTGCAGACTTTAGCAGTGATAGCTATGCGGCTAGCTTGGTATTGGATTAGTATCCATATATGGGTAATATGTTCCTCTTTAATCGGACCTCTGTAGCTATGTACATATCCTATCCTACTTCCTACTAATGTTATAAACGCGAAAGTTTGTATGGACGGATGGATGGATGTCTGCTACTCTTTCACGCAAAAACTACTGAACGTATTTGGATGAAATTGGGCACACAGATGGTTTATAACCAGGATTAACATATGGGATACTTTTTATACCGATGGCTTGTGGCTAAGTAATAACCGCCGCACGGGTCGATCGATCAGGTTAAGCTACGCTTGCCGCGGTTGGTCCGTGGATGGGTGACCATCTTCACATAATATATCAAAACCCCTCCGTGTCTCGGAAAGCACGTTAAGCCGTTGGTCCCGGCTGTCATTCGTGGATCTTTGACAGTCGTTACGGGTCGTCAGTAGCCCGAAAGTCTGACAACCAGTCTTACCAAGGGGTATCGTATTACCCAGTAACTGGGTTGATGATGATTCCCACGGGATCGAAACTTATACGGGTAAAACCGCGGGACGCAGCTAGTATATTATAAAAATATAACCTAATTGCGTAACACACTTTAATTCACAATTTGAGGCTTCCATAACATGCATAATCAGCCTATAATATTCTCACTCCTGGCGTCCTTTTGTGAGAAGGAATGGGCCATAAATAATCCATCACGCGGGTTCACTCGTAAGTCAGGGCCAATACCACTGCTCACAATCCGACGGGGTTTGAAGGAAATGCCCAAACCATTGGTTCATAGGTTTTAAAAATTCGTGAACTCCACAACGTATATAATGCAATGAACATGGTTGAACTGTCAAAATGAAAGGCAATGCAGCAATCTGCTGCTGATTGCAATTTTAAGTAATTTATGCTACTGCCCCACAGAAAACAAGTGAACACAACATTTTTGACGGGCCCAAAAGGGGGTGTAGAGTGCGTGAGCACGGACGTAAGCAATTCCTTCATAAACTTGTTCAGGGTGATTAGGGAGTGAATATACTAACAGTCCTGACGTCTAGGAGGTGAGTCAGGGTGGGGGGAGTTTGCGATAATATCTCAAAAAACGGTGAGTAATAGTGCATACAATTCTTATAATAAATTAAAGTTCATGAAATTTTCAACAACTTTAATTCAACACCCTTTTTTCGGATTCCCAACCGTCTTCGAGCTACATGCTTCGGAAAAGTGAAAACTACTGTTATTATTATCCTTCCCAAACACAAAAGATCAAGTCTCCATAAGCCATAATTACTTACAGGCATCTTTTTTAGATGTTGGCTCTAAAGAAAAATGTTAAAGAATTACTTACATAAACGTTAATGTCTGCTATCATCACCAAAATTCCTTAGAAGCAGATTTCTAAGGTGAAAGCTTTAAATGAGATTAGACTGTAAAACAACGTTAAGTCAGTACTTAGTCTGCTTTCATTAAGACCTAACTCTTAAGCTCTAAATCCTAGTACTGAGGCCAAGTTCTGAAGGACATACTTACTTAGTCACTATCTACACTATTAGTACTGGAGGCGTCGGAAAATATAATATTCCGAGCTAAAGAAAATATGTGGTTGCGAGTCATCTTTTAATTCTCTACATATAAGAAGTACTTGTTATATTCATCATCTGCCTAACCTTTTCCCAACTATGTTGGGGTCGGCTTCCAATCTAACCGGTTGCAGCTGAATACCAGTATTTTACATGGAGCGACTGCCTATCTGATCTCCATAACCCAGTTACTGGGTAACATGATACCCCTTGGTAGAATTGGCTGTGAGACTTTCGGGCCTCTGGCGACCCGTAACGACTGTTAAAGATCCACGAATGACAGCCGGGACTTTCAGCTCAACGTGTTTTCCGAGCCATGGAGCCGTCTTGGTATAATAAAAAGATGGGCATCCATCCACGGATCGACCCGTGCGGCTGTTATGACTTAGCCACAAGCCACTACACTTGTTAGATTGATAGAATCTTATATTATATACATATATAAATAATACAAAAATTAAAGTACTATAAAGTTGTAACTGTCATTACCAGTCTGAAACTTGGCAGCTAGCCAAGCTTTGTCCCATTTCCTTAATAAAATGTACATAATAAGGACGATGACAAGATTTTTATTTAAAACTCTTAAAAATATGGTTTATAAATAGTGTAAGCAACATAATAATCAATGTCAAAGCTTAAAAAAATGCTAAGTTATAAATGTTTTATAAACATCAGATGTTTATAAAACATTTATAACTTGGCATTTTTTTAAGTATTTGACAAAGACGGCTGCCTATCACATAGTGACGTCAAGACTATGTAACTTCATAATAGCGCCATACATTATCCGTACTGCGCCACAAGGATGGGAATAATGAAAAAATGAAAAAAAAAATGCTAAAGAAGGGTGGCTCTGTACCTTGTACCTTTTTTGTGTGCGAAAAGTTTAAGTAAATAAAGAATCCATTTCAATACCTTTTATAGCGTGTAGTGTCTCCATATTTCAATAATCGATTAATTATTGTCTTATCTTACAATGCCTTCTTTGATATTACATTATTATTTCGAACATTTCGAAAGTTAGTCATTGATGACTAACAAATCAAATCAAACTAACTTTGATCTAACTTTGATTTAACTTTGAACTGACTTTGACTTTTGTTGATAATAACTTTATTTATTTATCTTTATTTAAAATAAAATAAAAAAAACGTTGCCCCACACTAGGAATTCTCCTGTATCGAGGGTGCGTTTACAAACATTTAAACTCACATACACAAACAGCTTTGATTTAACGGTTTGATTTAACGGGTTTAACTTTGATCGTTTATCATTTTCTGTTTATGATATCGGAACATAATCGGATCACACATCGGAACATTGGATCAACATCGGAACATAATATGTCTTTTAGATATTCAGAACAGACGAGCTGATGGTAAGTGGGAAGGTAAAGTGTGGAACACCTGCTTTTAAAAGCAATCTTAATAATTATTCAAAGACCTTCAAAGTTTCTGCTAAACTTTACCTATTTCGTTTCAATGCTAGCGCTCACAGTACAGGGTAGTAGTGTGAGTGTGTGAAGTGGTTAAAAACTTTACTGCACTCGAAGCAGCTGATGCCTCACTCAATTCCCAGTTTCCCAGATTAAGGAAGAACTTCACAAATCACATAATTCCAAGATTAAACCCCCCCCCCCCCCTGCTCGCAATCTTAAAACTATTTCTCCAGTTCCGAATAAATTTAAAAAAGTTCATTGCTTCGAAATTTTTCGCTACAAAGTCTGGTGCTTTACAATTCAAATATAATCCGAAACTTTAAATAAACCGAGTTTTTTTTTTTGTGAATTTTAAACAGTACAGTAGGTCCCTGATTTATTGTAGACTAACGTTCTGCGATAGTTTCAAGTTGCATTAGTACTTGAAAACAATGAAACAAAGAAGGAAAAAGTCAGATTATTGATGCGTTTTACTTTAAAAACAGCAGCATCATTAATCGAAAAAGTTGGTCCTTAAATCTAGCGAAATGAACTGCACAGTACTCTGAAAGCAGGTATCAAGATTTTTCCGATAAAAAATATAGGTACTTATTCCCAGGAACCAAGGGTTCATTACGAATATTATTTAAGTATTAAACTTTCAACACACAAAAACCAAAATTAAACTCTTCGGTCTCCACGAACCGGAAAACCCAAAAGTTATACAACCCACAAAGATTTTTTTTCACAGCGAGTCACTTCATGATTTCCAACTCAAATGTTTCCATTGTACTTTGTTGGTAAAAATTGCGGCCATTCCCCGTTATGAGGAAAAAGTGATCCACGACTAAGAACAACCGTTTCCTTGGGGTGTGGAGAACATTTCTCAGCTTTATCAGAGATTACTACAGAAGGTCAGCTTGATACGAATTATAATGTGCGACAATAGGTGCACGCAAGCATAGACGCGTACGTACGGCGATCTTACAGCTCGCGCACACCTAATCCGTCATCGGCCGAACTCAGCCGATCGAACCAACTTATGTAAGAAATAGTGAGTACGTACACTTTTTTTTTTTAACGTGGAGAAATGCTCATGCATTCTGCACTACCACGGGGAGATAGTGCAGATATGTGGGACTCTAACCCACTAAAACTACACGTACACTACTTCAACCAATATCTTTTCATGGCATCCGATAACTACGTACGCACTCAATTTCATTTACATAAATATATTTGTTTTGACTGGCCGAGTTCGGCTGACGACGTACGAGCATAGTTCAACCGATGATGGATAAGGTGTACAACTCGCGTTAGTACTTGCTGTACGTAAAGTAAAACATAGACATGCTATCTCTCTGTGTGTGTGTGTGTGTGTGTGTGTGTGTGTGTGTGTTGTCACTCGTTGTATGGCGCCGACCTTCTGTCCTATCCTGTGGCTTTACTTACGATATATTATCGTGTCTGTTTGGGATTCCCCCTAATATATAGCGGCGGCTGATTGTTTTGGGTTTTATTTGGGTATATCGTTGAGGATGTGGGTATCAGGCACGGCCTCGCAATAGATCCTTGAAGATTTTATAAATGAACTGTTTCCTGGCAGGAAATGAATTTGGGTAGGGACCCCGAATTGTTTTTGGCCCAAGTTGACGATAGCGTAATTTCAAAGCTTGTTGTTATCATTGAAAAAAATATTTACCTAACGATGCTTGAGTAAGCAATAATAAGTAGCTGAAAAAAAAAGTTTTCAGAGAACTTGAATATTATTTTGTGCTTTTCAATTATGAATAGTTGTATCTAAAAAAACCCAATATCAATCTCTTTGAAGTTTGAATCAACATCAACTAATCAGCGATATGGATAACTTGTTTTTCTTAGTGTTCTATTTTACCGGTTTTGAAGGTAAGATAAATCGAGATCAAATTAGAATTCAAGAATTTATTTCAACAGAACCACCAGCCATCTTAGCATTATTGCCACGATGAAGTAAAGTTTTTTTTTAAAATTTATTTTCACTTCAAGACACAAATACATCAGTGTAGCCCTGGCTGTTGTACTAGGAGTTCAAGGTATCACAAGAGCTCGACCTCTCAATTTACAGGGAATATGACAAAGAAGTGTGAAAGAAAAAAATGACATACCTACGTTATAGTTATGGCATGCATTAAAAGGTAGGTGTACAAATATATTTAATATATATTTATATATCTTAGAATTATTGCCACGATGAAGAAAAGTTTTTTTTTTTAAATATTTTCACTTCAAGACACAAATATCAGTGTGGCCCTGGCTGTTGTACTAGAAGTTCAAGGTATCACAAGAGCTCGACCTCTCAATTTACAGGGAATATGACAAAGAAGTGCGAAAGAAAAAAATGACATACCTACGTTATAGTTATGGCATGCATTAAAAGGTAGGTGTACAAATATATTTAATATATATTTATATTTATATAATACATATTTCATATTCAAGAGAATAAAACGTAATAATAATAAAAGGAGTTACCGCGATCTAAAATTTTGAAAGATAGGTAGGTATCGCCGATTTTGGCGATAAGTCTGCAAGGCTGAAGTGGGACTGGGCGGGTCGTACCTATAGGATGCATCCAGACAGATGGGCCAAAGTCGTCACACAGTGTATGGTTGAAGACGGGTGACGTCACCGAGGCAGGCCTAAGAAACGTTGGAGTGACGATTTGGACTCATTCTTATCCGATTGTACAGAGAAGGCACAGCACACAGATAAGTCGGAAAATATAGGGGAAAAGAAAAGCTGGTCACAAATTTAGACACAAGAGGTTCTCCAAAAATAGGCCGCTTTTAAACTAAGTCCCTTTTAATCCATTACAGTATCCGTAGATAATTAATATTTTACATGCTATTCATTTAGCGTTGTCAACGGTAGTAACTAAATTATTCAACACAAAGTATGGACTCGAAGCCTCGCGGCAGACATGTTCCATTTTGCCGTATATTATTTATGGCTCATGTTTTACCCATAGTGACACAGGATATATCATTTTTCGTTATATCAATATCTAGTGAAATACAAGCACTTTCTGGTTACAACAGTGGATGGTAGCCGAAGGCCAAAGCTTGTTATTTATACATTATGTGAACGTAAACATTTTCTTGCTGCTAAATGAAGCGGTTTCGTCTGTTGCGATGGAACTTTGGAAGGTATCCATTGCTTCATACTTACGTTTCAGAAATTCATGTACTCGACAACGTTAATAAGTAAAGAATATTGATAATTTGTCAAAGTTACTGGTATTTTAAATGTGATTCTGTTACGCAATTAAGCGTTCTAGTTTAGTTTTTTTTTATTTTTTATTTGTAATGAAAAAATACAGTAGCGTATTAAAATAAATGAAAATAACTTAACAACAAATATACTACCCACTACATATCCACAGATCACAACTTAGATTTATTTACTAGCTGAAGGCAAACATGACTGTAGTCAGAGCAAAATAATTATAATTATTATGAACAAAAGAAATTAAACGTAACCAACAAAACTCAAGTTTTTGTGTTGTATCCTACTACTATTTAAAACCCATTCAGCGCCCAGAACCCGCCTCTCGAGTCCATTTATTTTCAGTTAATATTAATACTTATTTTAATTTTTTTTTCATCATTTCAACCACTTCCTGTTGCTGCTTGTTGTCTGTGAAAACTGTCTTTATTTCAACTCATTTGAATAAGTTGTTTAGGAATATTAACTGAAAATAAATGGACTCGAGAGGCGGGTTCTGGGCGCTGAATGGGATAATAAACTATTCGGAACTGTTCTGTAAATAGAGAAGTATGGAAGAAAAAAAAAATGTTGAGTCGACTCCATGAAATTGGGATAACGTCAACAGAATTATGATGATTCGCCACTGTACTCTCTAATCATTGACTACACAACTAAAGAATCATGACGAGCATTGCACGGTCACCCACCAAAGTCATCACCAAGAATAACACCTCTTTGATCGATCGATTCGACACTTACCCCTTACCCACAAGCTCCACATTTGCTTCTTCTCAGCTCCACCCTAAGTATAATCGACGGAAACAATTAACAAACACTTTTCTAGTGTCAGTAGCGTGTAAACCAAGATTAATCGTTCGTCAAACCATCCGTCTTGTGACGTCAAAATGCAGCGTGTCGTAGAAATAAGGATCGGTTCAGACGTGCGACTGAAAGGGACATTGTAAGGAATTTATGTTTAAAAATTAAATTAAATGAATTATTTCAAGTTTTTTTTTCTTGCTGAATTTGGTCTGATGGAAAGCGATGGATGAAGTCTATGGTGGAACGAACATGCGTGTCTTTGCAGTTGTAATGAAATCTTAAAGTTGCATGTTGTTGGTCTTCAGTGTGCTTATGGTCGATTACTGGCTATTGGCGACGTTAGGCGATTGACAATTTTTTTTATAAGTAATGTTTTTTTGCTTTTCAATTTTTTTTCAAAATTAATCGATTTTTATCATGATTCAATCATGAAGGTCAATCACACATAAGCGCACTACGAGAAAAACTGTAACTGCTGCTGATATTTCTTATTTTATTTTGCATGGGAAAACAAACGGTAGTAGTTAAAAATAAACTAGTTAAAAATAAACTTAAATAACTTAAAAAATATACTTACCACCCACAAAATTTTCCACAGATTACTATTTAAAATAGTTTTTATTGACAAGCTTCATTATCTGACTTCATCATCATTTCAACACGTCCACTGAGGGACATAGGCCTCTGCCAAGCATCTCCACTTCGACCGGACACATTTTCTGACTTACTCTTACTTTTTATGACTAGATTGCAAGTTTTAGATTAGCTATTTTTGGGTTAGGCTATTCTGTCAGTTCAAGTTTTATTAGAACTTTTGTAAAAAGAGCATATTTTCACAAAAGTCACTAGTATTTTTCATTAATCTCTATTTGTCACCCACAACAATGTATCGTGCCGCAAGTCTGTCCGACTCCATCGGTAAATAAACGATACTATCAGCTCCGTTCACGTGATTTGCACATTTTGTGACGCGTTCGTGACGTCATAAGGAAGCGGATGGCGTAACAGTAAATTTTACGATGTATTACATAACATATTTTTGCAGTAAACTCTTCGCTGTTCTAGGCGTCTTTTATTTTTATTATAGTGCTGTGTATAGTCGCTGTAAACGTTATACAATGTATAACTTTTCCTCCTTTTACTCAAGTTTCTCCTGCAATTCATGACTTTGTTTCTTAAAGTCCTCTTTATGTATATCAATTTGTATGACGAATATAGGATATACTCGTACTGTATATTTCTACGTCATTTAAAGTCAAAAGTCAAAAGCAATTAATATAATGTAATATGCTGAACAATCGTAAGGAAAATGTGCAAAACCGGCATTTAAGTACAGACGCCAGCACGTCAAGCTACTACAATCTGTCAAATTTCTTTAATATATTTTGAACTTTATTGCTAAAGCCTTAAGGTTCAAGGTTGATTGGGAAAATTTGACAGTTTCGGGTAGCTTGACCTGCTGGTGTCTGTACATGGAAGCATTTTGGAATTCTTGGTCAGAATGGTGAGCAGTGGTGGCCCAGTGGTAACGGCCGCGACTTGCGAGTTCTAGGTCGTGGGTTCGTTCATCACTGCTCTCAAAACGGTGAAGGAAAACATCGCGAGGAAACCGGCATGTTCTAGAATCATAAATTCGAAGACTGGGCCCACGTGGTAGATTATGGCCCACTCCCTCTTGCATAAAGGGGAAGCCTGTGTCCCAGCAGTAGGAACATTACAGGCTGATTATGTGGTCAGAATGTAGTAGGTACCTTTGTAGATTACGACAGTACATAGGAGTTTTTGTTCATTGCGAAACAGCTGTTGGTACTTTTATTTTCTCTAGAAAACACCGATAATACTGCCAAAGCTTTATTACACCAATATCCATAAGATACCGAGCTAATCCGAGACATTAACAATGATTTAATACCAACACATCCTCACCTTGAGTCTCGACGGGTTTCCTTGTACGGTCAACCGCAAGTCACACTTGAACTACGAAAACTACCCTTATCGCTTCGACATAAAGGCGCTTTCTCGTTACTGTGGACGTGTGGTTGATTGTATGACCCATTACGGTTTAACGTTCATGAAAAATGTTTGGCAGCTGTTATTTTGGTGTGGGCTATTAAAGTGGTTTAATTACATTTGGACATCATCCTAGATAGACACTGACCTTATTTTTTATACCTTTTAAGAAGGTCAGGGGAGGAAATCCCGTAATTTTAAGAACGTTCACGGTCTGATCTCAATCTCAATCTACTTGTCAAAAATGTAGGGAAATAAGAGATATTTTTGACAAATACCTCTAATTTCCCTACGTTTTTGACAAGTTTTTGACATCGATTGTCGCTGAGATGAGATTGCGACTAGATTTTGAACGTTTTTAACTACCGGACGGAACGTTTTTAACAGTAGCTAGAAAATAGATATAAAAGGCCACCTTGGTTTGCCAGACCCGATCCCAAAACCAAATACTGCTAAAATAAATGCTAAAAGTTTCCCCAACAAACTGGACAAGCAAAACCACAATCTTAGTACAATACTAACCATTATTAATATGACGCACACTTACCTTGGACAGCTTGCTACAATTTCCTGCCTACCCACATAACATCGAATGGGACGATTTGTTTAATGTTCATGAAAAACGTTCGGCATTTGTCATTTAGGTGTTATATTGTGCTACTTGTGGACGAGTGTGGGACAGCGACGTGTTACTGTGAGGGTGCTATTCAGTGCCTGCCGGGGGAAAAAGGTTTTGATGGGGGTAAGTTTATTGTGGTTTCAAGTAAAAATTTCTATGGCTGTCATTTGGGATTTCTTTCAGGTGTACGAAAACACGCAAGCGGCTATTATGATGACAACGTTTTTTTTATTTAATCGCCATATTAAAGCCGGATTAAAATTACTTTGTTGTGTCGTGTCGTGACGCCTTCTGACGCAGTGATAGCCCATTAAAACTTCAGCGGGATTGTCCGAATGGGTTACCGCTACCCCGGAACATAAAGGACGAAGGAAGGAACATAGGTGGGTTTTAGTCAGTAAGAGTCTGACACTCCCTTCCGCTCCATCCAGAGCGGCTCCAATTGATGATTACCCAGCAGAAAAAAAAAAAAAAGCTCATTAAACTCGTTGTGATTTTACGTAGTCCTGAATAGATTTGTTTGATTGGTGTCTATGTGGCTTTACATGGCATAGTATGGTGGAAATATAGAAAAACAGATAAGCAATCCCTTAGCAATACAGTTATATCATTCAGTTAGCTTTAGTTCAATATTTAAGGGACTTGTGGCTAAGTAATAACAGCCGCACGGTTCGATCGATCAGGTTAAGCTACACTTGCTGCAGTTAATCCGTGCGTGAAATACCCCCCGTGCCTCGGCAAGCATGTTACGCCTTTGACAATCTTTGACAGCCGTTACGGGTCATCAGACGCCCAGTCTGACCACTAGTCTTACCGAGGAGTATCGTATTACCCAATAACTGGGTTGTGGAGGTCAGATAGGTAGTCCCTCTATGTAAAATACAGGTATTCAGCTGCATCTAGTTAGGCTAGAAGCCAACCCCAACATAGTTGGGAAAAGGCTAGGCAGATGAGCTTTAGTTCAATATTCGCCTACGTTAGATAATTTTTTTTTTTATAGTTCAATCACAAAAATGTACAGAGGCGGACTTAATGCCATAGGCATTTTCTACCAGTTATCCTTTGGGTGATGCAGAGACAAACAGTATGGTAGGTGCAATTACGAAAAACTGAGGAAAATATTTATTTAAATATAAAGATAAACATAAATGTGTATCTTTTTTTTGGGTATAATACCTATTAAAAAAAACCTATAAATAATAACTGGAAAAAGACTTTAACGTAATATCATCATTTATTACCTAATGATAATGATGATATTACGTTAAAGTCAAAGTCAAATTCAAAGGGACTTTTAAACGTAAAATAATTCTATGTTTAATTTCTAACTCCCAGCAACATTTGTTTCCCAACCACTTCGACAATAATTCGAATAACTCTAAAAAACCAAACGAAGTTACACCAATACAGCATAAACATCAAACCACCAACAAAGATAATTTCGCAAAGGTTTCCCCGGGAGCTGAAAACGTTAGCAATGAAATAGCAGGCACTATGCGTCCCAAGGGCCCTCTGCCATTACGACTAGCATTCAGATTAGATTTATAAACGCCAGTGAAAACGACGTGTGAAATGACGGCGATATATGCGTTTTGATGGTGTATAGGTGTTGGGCGTACGGAAATGGGTTAAAGAAAATTGTGAAATATCTATTTTCATTTTCAAACAAGATAATATTTACATAATATAAGCTAACAGATTTAAAATAATATTACTTACACGTACATAAATAATAAAACAAAAGAAAGGGGAATGAATCATGGGGCATTAAATAAATTGTCCGCATCGCTGTCAACAGGACAAGTGCCCAAAAGGCTGGCAGCAGTACCTTTTCTAATTGACAGCGATGCTGACGAATTTGTTGATGCCCTATGATTCTTTCCCCTCCTTTTTAGGATTTTTATATATTTGCTTGAACATATTAATATTTTAAACTTTTAAAACCTTGTAAATATTATCTTGTCTAAAAATAAAAACACATGAAAAGTCAAGAAAATAGTACAGGTGTAATAAAGTTTTGTATGGAAAACATTATCTTTAGATCTTCCATTATTGTATTTATAGCAACAATACCTCAAAAAAAAAAGAAAAAAAAAACTTGAAGTGTTTTGATTATTTCTGGTCCTCGAGTTTCACAAGAACCAATTAAAGAGAAGCTTCAAATGGATTTTTGTGATTACTGTCGATATCAAAGGCGAGGCTCGATGGGATCCCGATTGTGTGAGCACTTCCAAAGGAATTCAGAATACAATATGTGATTTGTCTCTCATAAACCTATAATTATGTGTTCGTGGGATTTGTTTGACTTCTTGATAATAATTTCCGAGGATGCCGTCGGAGCTGATATCTATCCGAAAACATCATGCCTATAACTTCTGAGTGTGTAAGCAGTAGGTATGACTGTCTGTTTTTCAAGCATTGTATGGGTTTATGTATTTTGAACTAATATAGTCTTGGTCTTTTTAGCGTGTCGATAGCAATCTAAATCGACTCGGCCCAGATTTCGGTCACTTGTTTGGCGCCATCACCAGTGTCCACCAGTAATATAGTTTTAGGCACAATTTATACATAATATGGACCAAACTTGACTAAATAAATGAGCATAATCAGCCTATAATGTTCCCACTGCTGGGACACAGGCCTTCTCTCTAGGAGAGGGAGTGGGCCGTAAGCCACCACCCGGGCCCGGTACTGGTTGGCAGATGTCACATGTCTTCGAATTTTTGGTTCTAGGACATGCCGGGTTCCCCACGATGGTTTCCTTCACCCTTTCTAAAGCAGTAGTGATGAAATAATTTACACGACGTAAAGCGCCTGTCTGGGTTCAAACTTACGACCAACTACTCGTGAGTCGCGGCTGTTACCACTGGGCCACCACTGCTCTAAATAAATAAATTAAGGGCTGATTTTTCCAACGACAGATAATTTTATCTGTGGAATAATTTTGAATTTTTGACAGTCAGATACAAAGTCTGTCACGCGTCAATTTTATTCCAAGATTAAAAATATGTGTCGATTGAAAAATCAGCCCTTAAAAATAAATACATATTATATTTATAATTCAGTAAGCAGAGGTGCATGGAGTAGGTACCCTACATTTCGCCATTATTGTTTTGGTTGCATGCCAAAAGACTATTTCATTTTCTGTTCAACCGTATCATTTAAGTTTAAAATATCGTTAAACAAAGGTTTGGCTATCTTTCCTATCAGTCGTAGAATAATTATAATTTATCTGCTGTTTATACAAGGTTTTAGGTACTAACCAAATTTATTATACTACGAAATAGAGAAGAATATACATTTAAATCGCCATTTTCTTTAATACTTGGAATATAAACCCTGCAATGGTGTACTTGATAGTTCTTTCAACGTTTAAGTGCCATCGTAAACCTCAGCTGACTCTTTATAGCCGGGGTTGATAACTTTATTTACTTTCTTTCCCTTTTACTTTAAATTGAAACATTTTACTGCGGAATACCACGGAATATCATTTGTAAGAAGTATGATGTCGCGTAACTGGTGTTGTTATCTATATCGTGGGTTAATAATCGGGTTTGGAATTGACAGATACCCACATTTATAATCATAATCAGCATAAAATGTTCCCACTGCTGGGACACAGGTCCCTCTCACCTCTCACCCCTCTCACCACTCTCCTCACCTCTCAGGACAGCATTTGAATGCTGGTTCTTAATAAAATCATGTTTTTTTGTTGGCAAGGAGTGCTTTACACTTGTCCGGATCGATACAATCGATTCGGCAGTATTTGTTGAACAACAAGCTGACACAAAACAATAACTACACATATTCGGCTTTCATTCGGCTCATGACAACAGTTTGGCATCTACCATCACTGAATCATGTTCGGGTCAGCTCGGCACAATTCGAGCCGAGCGGATTTTTGCCGAGCATAATATCTTAATATTATTAATATACATATTCATTTTTTCCGCCCGGCTGTGCCGCAACGTAGAAAACTAAGCTCATTAGAATATTTATCTGTAAGACAAGAAGGTGAGTTTAAATTAACATTCCTAAAAGTAAAGCTTATTCCTGCGGGGTAGTTGCGTAACAGACTATCAGTACTACTATTTCATTTTGACAGTTCAAAAACATTCATTGCGTTATTTACGTTGTTAAGCAGACACGTTTTTGAACATATGAAGCAATGGATTAGCAATATCTTTCAAAATGATTCAGATTGAAATTGTGTTGCGCAGTTAGGGTGTTGTTACTGCCGCGGGTTGTTCGAAGGAGATACCGTGGTCCCTGGCACAGGCAACTGAAGGAACACGGGTGGGTTTTAGTCAGTAAAAGTCTGACACGCCCTCCCGCTCCGCCCAGAGCGGGAGAAGTCATATGATGATTGAAAAAAGGATGTTGTTACTACTAGCTGAAGTATTCATTTAAATGCTTTAATCTTTCACATACTTCCATGTCGTTCCCTGTATTTAAATAAACCTTCAGGACATAAAGCCAAACTTCATCATCTGCCTAGCCTTTTCCCAACTATGTTGGGGTCGGCTTCGTTCTAACCGGATGCAGCTGAATACCAGTAGGGATTTTACATGAAGTGACTGCCTGTCTTACCTCCACAACCCAGTTACTGGGTAACATGATACCCATTGATAGAATTGGCTGTGAGACTTCCTAGAGGGCTAAGTAATGGATAGTCGCCCATCCACAGACCGACCTCGGCCAGCGTTGCTTAACCTTGAAAATCGACCCGTGCGGACCATGAACCGCTCTACCGCAACATGAAACTGCTCACCTAAATAATGGACTCACTCAATATCCTGAATCCATTACAGTCAATGTATATCAGATGCAACGCTAACAAGGTCCATATGCATAGCTATCTAGTTTGTGTACATAATTTAACTAGAAACCAGGGAGAACACAGGCGGGCTATCATTAAATATAGTTATTGGTAGCCATATTGTTTGAGAGGAATAATATTGTATCAAATATTGCAAGCTTTGTTAAATTATGTGGGTTTTCATAATACAAATATGGGACTAGGTATCTACACAATAATGATTGAGGATCATAATATGTATTTTATATTAAATTAATTACAGTGGATTTTATAAAATTTTGTGCATACAAGATTTAAGGACCAATTTTACAAAAAAAACTGGTAGTGACAGACTAATGACTGCATTTTATTTTATATTTCATGGTTTTATTGTTGTTATTACTATTAACGATGGTCCTAGTTTATCATTTGTGACTTCAAGTGACTGACAAGTGCTCGGCGAAATGGCTGGACCTTGGCCAGAGGCTAAGCTTTGCCATACTATGTGATAATGCCGCCAGTCTATTGGGTACGGACGCCAGCACATCAAGCTACTACAATCTGTCAAATTTCTTTAATAGATTTTCAAGTTTATCGCCAGAGCATTAAGGTTCAAGGTTGATTGGGAAAATTTGACAGTTTTGGGTAGCTTGACCTGCTGGCGTCTGTACATTGGCAGTCGACAGCGATGTGGAGGAATTTTTTGACGCTATATTTTAGTCTGTATGTAGTTTTAGTTAAGTTAGGATTTAATTTTGTTATTTTTATTTTATTACATACTATCTTAATTCTGAATAATCTATAAAGATATTGTTAGAGTTTAGTGAATTTGATCCTAAATCGGTCAAACCTTGACTAATGTTTATTACAAACACTTGTTAATGTATCTACTGTGGTACAGTCAACAGCAAAAGTATTGTGATTCAAAAGGTTGCAATTGTAAATCACATACTTTTGAATCACTTCGACGCCACACAGTTCTGACGCGAACTCCGTTCATTAGTATTGAATTTCTGATTTTGATCATCTACTTTTTCTGTTGACTGTACCACCCCGAATGCCCAACAGTCATTAGTAAGTTAAGCTAAACTTCATTATCGTACTTCCTACTATATATATTTATATTATAATATAATATATAATATTATAAACGCGAAAGTTTGTGAGGATGGATGGATGGATGTTTGTTACTCTTTCACGCAAAATGTACAAAACAGATTTTGATGAAACTACAATAATATAGCCTACACATTAGAATAACACACATAGAATACTTTTTATCCCGATATTCCCACGGGATCGATACTTATGCGGGTGAAAGCACGGGGCGCTGCTAGGTATCCATAAATACAAACGCAAAGGATACAAAACTTCATCCTAGTATAAATGTGGGGATAAACACAAACTAAGAGTAATAACAGTGCGAGATTAAGACGTAAAAAATGACGCTCAGAGACGAGATGCTGTGTCAAGCTTATTGGTGTGACATACTGGTGAATAATTTTAGGGATTTCGTCGACAGTCAGAGCAGTTGTGGTAGCGGCGCGGCGTCGACTTACAAATTGTAGGTCGTAGGTTCGAACCCAAGCACTTTACTTTGTGTAAATTATTTCACCACCACTGCTCTCAAAGCGGTGAAGGAAAAAATTGTGAGGAAACCGGCATATCCTAGAATAAATAAATCCAAGACATGTGACATCTACCAACCCACACTTAAACTGTCGTGTCCCGCGTTACCCGCACTTAAACTGTGCCGCACTTAATCCACCACGCGGGCCCACCGCGTAGTGGATTACGGCCCACTCCCTCTCACAGAGAGGAGTCCTGTGTCCCAGCAGTGGGAACATCATGGGTACATTATGCTTATACTTGCAATGTATCGAACTGCTAGAGGGCGGAGACCTGGTGACCTGAAACACAGGCCCTTAAAGCCTAGCTTAGGCACCAGTCTCCCACAGTAAACTAAGCCAAATAATATAATTATCATGTGTAAGAATGTCTGTATTGTTTATTGTGGTGAGAAAATAAATAAATACTTTCTTACTTACTTAAGCGTCGACACTGAAAATATTCGATGATGACATTTTAATGTCATTAAAGTTTGTAAGTAGGTACACTGCTACAAGGAGCTTTATTTTTTTGGCGCTGGAATGACATTGACATTTTTTGTTCCGTTGACACAGAAATTGCATTTCTAACTGCGGCGGCGTTAGTTCTGATTGTGGCCATGCGCCAAGAGATCCTTGTACCGTTGTAATCAGGATGAAGTTTAAAATGAAAGAAATTGTGTGCTTCCTTTCGAGAATGTTGGGTATAATCCTATTCCGTCAGTTACGAACTTTTTGGTCTTTTAGTAGCTTTTTAACATCACGCGAAAACGAAGTAACAGACAGGCGATGCGATGCGATGGGGAGGGTCGAAGAAACAAGAAATTTCACGCGGACGAAGTCGCGGGCAGAAGCTAGTAAAATATAAATTTTGTACTTTGCAGCAATAATATGACCTTTAGGACTGACCAAATAAAATGTTTCGTGAAACAATGCTGGACATTTTCGCTAGCAGTGTCTCCATTTGCAAAGAGATTAACTAGAGAAAGCGAAACACTTTTCAAGGTATAATTTGTGCAGCGGGATTGTCCGAAAGGGTTACCGCTACCCCGGAACATAAAGGGCGAAGGAAGGAACATGGGTGGGTTTTAGTCAGTAAGAGTCTGACACTCCCTTCCGCTCCACCCAGAGCGGGAGGGGTCATTTGATGATTTCCCATCCTAAAAAAAAAAAAATGTATAATTTGTGCAGATTTTAACACTTACAGTACATAGTGGATTACATTGAGTTTGTTTGTTAGAACTAAATTACGTTATGTATTTTACTGTGTAGCTACTTGTATTAAATTGTTACAACGTTTTAGTTTTCATTCGGATAATCCTGGATATACATAGTTAACGTTGAGAAAATAACCTTCTTAACTGACGACCTTGAGAGGGCTGCAGGAACCCGTTGGATGCGAGAAGCACAGGACCGGTCGAAGTGGGGAGGCCTATGTCCACGTGTGGACATCTTTCGGCTGAAATGCTGATGATGATAAGAAAATAAATGGTTATTTTTTGATGCTGAAATAATTCTAGAGTGATGTTTTTTTTTACAAGCTTTTATTTAACATGCAATGTTTAGTATGTTCGGGTCAAATCTTGGTACTGAATTTTTATTTTTAACTTATAGATAACCTCTCATAGTACTTTGGTTTCTAGTTTAAACTAAATTAAAAGTTATGAAGATTTATTCAGCACTCCAATAATAATAAGTTCTGGAAACTTAAAACAGTTACAATATTATTCTAGTTCATTATTTCCGTATTCTAAGCATCACAAGTAAGCCCTCGACTATTAAGGGTAAAAAACCATATTTTTGTTATTTTTTTTAATTGGAATTTTATAATAATTATCTAAAGGTAGCATAAGCGTAATCTAATAATGTTCCGACTGCTGGGACACAGGCCTCCTTTCTATGGGAGGGAGTGGGCCATAATACTCCGCGCCGCCGAGTGCAGGTTGGTAGATGTCACATATCTTTTTTTTCGGTTCTAGGACATGCTGGTTATCTCACAATGTTTTCCTTCACCGTTTTGGAGCAGTGGTGATAAAATAATTTACACAAAGTAAAGTGGCTGATTGGGTTTATACCTACAATTTGTAAGTCGCCGCCGCTATTATAGGGCCACAATTGCTCTCACTGTCGACATAATCCCTAAAACTATTAGCTTTCACCTATCTAACACTGTTAGGCAATGAATTTTCAAAAATCATTCCTTAATCACCCATCATTGTTGCTCTTCACAATCACCTTCGTGGTTGCTCTTGTAAAAAAATTCATACTTTTAGACCCAGGCGTTATTCAACAATGAATAAATAAATTATTTTATGTTCTTTGTTGAGCATTCAGATTTATTTTTCACGTTAATAAAGTCAATGAACTGTTTTAATAAATTCTTGGAAGAATAAGTTTAAATAAAGGAAAACTTTAGAATAAACTACAGTACGGATTAATTAAGTCTTTTGATAGCTGATTTCATTTAGAACTCGGGCATAACCTTGTTCGTTCAGATGATAACAGCTTCTATCCAACGTTGTTTCTGTTGTTTTAGCACCTACATAATTGAGATAAATCAATCCTCATTACAGTAAGTTAGGTTCATTTACTTTGTTTGACAAATTATTTGGTTTGTTATCAGCTATCATGTTCCAAATATAGTCAGTTATTTTTCTAGAGATGAATTGTTCAGTTATTTCTTAGCCTGTTACGAGTTAATAGTTTAAGAGATTATTAGGAAAATAATACTTTGAGTATTATTATGTTCCCACTGCTGTTACCAAAGAGAATTAAACCACATTGGCTGGGACACGGGCCTCCTCTCGGTTAGAGGGGGTGGGACCTAATCCACCACGCGGGCCCAATGCTTGTTGGTAGATGTTGTATGACTTTTATTTTAGAAACACAATTAGGGTTTCGCGCAAAAAAAAACTCATTATATCCAATTTGTTTTCCGACATGCATGCGAGCGAAGTCGCGGACATAGCTACTTTCTAATAATTATACAGGGTGGCATACATCGACGCGCAATCGTCGTGAAAAGGTTACACATAATGCGATAAATAAAATTACGAAAGTCATTCGACCGGAAATGACCAGTTAAAAAAAATTGTCATTTTTGAGTGCGCAATGTTTTGCAAACAACGCGATCAAAACGCTCCGTGGATGGCGCGCGCGCGCGCTACCTATCGCTATACCGCGTGCTGCCCTTTCGAGTTTTATTTAGATTGCTGTTTTAAGTGAAACAAGTGAATTTACTATTTTTTAATAAAAAAAATCTCATTGGGTTAGATAGAAATAATAATTTTATACATTTTACAGTAAAAAAAAAATGCAAAAATTAAGATAAAGCCGACGAAAAATTTCAACGCAGGGGGGTCCAGAAGTATGTACTAAATCCATGGTAAGCGGTTGTGCGTCAATGTCCCTGCCACCCTGTTTAGTGTAGATTATGGGATATATATTGTGCCCAGATGAGGCGTTTTTAATGCAATAGATATAATATAATTTTAGATTCATCATCATCATTATTTCAGCCGAAAGACGTCCACTACTGGACATAGGCCTCCCACAAGCACCTACACTTCGACTGCTTCTGTGCTTCCCGTATCCAATGGGTTCCTACAGCCTTTCAAATTTTAGATTACTCAAATAAAAATGTGACATACAAGATTTTAGACTTAACTCCTTTCAAACTCCCCACATATGTACACTCTCCTATTATTGTTATTCCCCTAAATAGTCCTATGCATGTAACTTTTCCCGAATATACTACGCGAACCCGAAACGTTTCTTTCAATTCTCCATTCAGTGTCCGGTCACGCTTTCATCCAGACTTTCCATTTTTATTACTAACGCATTTCCAAATCCCGGACGCTTCGAAAGTCGGACGGACCCGGATGGCTAAATCCGGACAGATGGCGAGCTCGACTTTAGACTCCGGGGTGAATTTCGAGAGCACGTGTGATTTAGTTGGTGCGAATTTCGCAGTGGGATTTATGCTGGTGCAATTACAGTTGGAGTGTTTAGATATGGTTTAGTTGTTTTCTGTGTAGATGAAATTGGATTACTTTTACACGTATCTAGCTTCTGCCCGTAACTTTGTATGCGTGAAATTTATTACTCCTCCGACCCACCCCGTCGCATCGCATAACCTGCCCACGGTATCACTTCGTTTTCGGTTAGCCTGCTCCTAAGATATTAAGATATATGGGTTTATTAGTATTATATTCTAAGGGTTTTGAATTGCTCAAACTGCGGACGTGATGCTTGTTTTAAAGATTAGGAATAGTCATTCACTATTCACGCCAGCTTGAACACCTCCATACAATGTTTTAGTTAGTTGACACAATCGGCACCAGCGAATTTCGTCTCGCGTCCCTTGCAGGATTCGCCTTAATTTGGCCAGAGTTTTATGCTTATTTATCAAGAAAGAAAGAAAATACGTATATTTGCGGTAAACATGAAGCATAAAAAGAACACAAACAAAAAAAAAAAACAATTTGGGGGAAAACATGCGCCACATCAGTCTGGGCTAGGGCTTGTAAATATTTCAAATTCCATTACCAACTAGAAATTAAAACTAGAGATTATGTATTCAAACATGCAAAGCCGTAGTAGTAAGCCGATTTGCTGGAGGGTATGTACATGCTAATTTGGGTAGTTGGGTTGCAAATGCATTCACAAATCAACTATTCTGGTACTTGAACATAATGCAGTGCTTATCTCAAATTGTGTTTCACAATTTTGTAGTGTTATCTGCTTCATTCAGTCAATCAACTCAGCCTTTTGCAGTCCACTGCTGGACATAGGTGTTACCCAGGCTGCGCCACAACACCCTGTCCTCCGCCTTCCGCATTCAGTCTGTCCCAGCCACCTTCTTTATCCTGCTGCACCTCTGTCCATCTAGCTAGGGGCGCGTCCCACACTACGCTAGCCGACACGCGGTCTCCACTCCAGGAATCGTCTGCTCCTCCGGCCATCGGTCCTTCGACAAACATGGCCAGCCCACTGCTACTTTAGTTTACTCACTCTGCAAGTTATGTAAGTAACTCCGGTTCTTTTCCGGATAATTTCATTCCTGATTTCACCCTTCAAAGAGACTCGCGCTGAGCGATCTGCTTCATTATGCTCTCATTTATCTGGGTGTTAATCATCACCGTCATCATTTCAGCCCGGAATAACCCACTGCTGGTTATTGGCCTCCAGATTTTTCTGCCATACATCCCGGTTCCGTGAGGGACGCGCCACCCAGGTGTTTTTAAATTATAAAAACATTTACATCATTATAAACTGCACACGCATAATTATTAAATCATCTGTGAATATTGTACAGACGCCAGCAGGTCAACCTACCCGAAACTGTCAAATGTTCCCAATCAACATTGAACCTTAACGCTTTAGCAATAAAGTTGAAAATCTATTAAATAAATTTGACAGATTGCAGTAGCTTGATGTGCTGGCGTCTGTACAATAAAAATCTCGACAGCTACAGACTGCAAAGGCATATACAAGACATTTTAATTGCATGTTATAAAACCCTTATATCACTAAACAAGCTACACCCCGCGGTTTTACCCGCATAAGTCTCGATGCCCTGGGATTATCGGGACAAAAAGTATTCTGTCCTAATCCAGGTCAAATCCAGGACTAAGAATATCGTGGGTAGACTAGACTACCCACGAAGTCGAATATTCTTAGTCCATTCTATTTACGTCTTCCACTACAAATGCCCCTAGCACTGCAATTCTAAAACCAAAGACCGTTAGTAAACGCAGCTAATCCAGCGCTCAAGTGACCACATTACGTGGGACATAAACCGGGACTACTCCGACGGCATAAATCCAAAACAGCCACCGTGTTTTATGGCCACTTTCCTTTTGCGCTGTGCAAGTTATAAGCGGAATCTGCTAGTATGATGGTGTATAAAGTTTGTTGATGATCGAGTCTTAAGTTTAGTGTGTAGTTGCAGTGTTCTAAATTGGCTATATTTAGTTATCACTTGTTTGACTATCACATAAACTGCTAATTATCTCATCTTTGCTAAGTGGTAGTAAGTCATGCTCATAGATCAAAAGGCCAATTCCCGTAATTAAAAATGTTCAAAATCTAGTCGCAATGTCATCTCAGCGATAATCAATGTAAAAAACTTGTCGAAAATGTACAGAAATAAGATGTATTTCTGACAGATTGAGACTGAAATTATACTGTGAACGTTCTTAATATTACGAGAATCATCCCTCTGATGACTGTCACGGGAAAAACATCTCATACCATAGACTACGTGGAGTAAAAGAAAAAAAAGAAAAATACGTTTATCAGTAGGTATTAATCCATCCATAGGTTGTCTTTAAAATGTCGCTTCTCAAAGAAGGGTTGTCTGACGGAGCCGAAACATATTTAAGTCCATTCATATTTAACTGTTAAGTTTTAACTTAAAGTTAATATTTTAAAAGTTTAAGTTAGCCTTGCGTCGACATACATTTTTAAAACAATTACATCATATTATTAAACAACTTAGTATTAAAATAAGTGGACTTGCCAGAAAATCAATTATAATTGAAAAACCGCAAAAAAAAAAGCAATACCCGCTATAAACGTGTAACTTGCGACAACTTTCAATTACAACGTGTAGCGGTACGAAATGCATTACATATTTTATTTCAGTGTGTGACGCCCCTATAGATAAGCGTTGTTGCTAAATTACCGACGATTTGCTGCGTTTTACTAAATTGGAATGTCTGCATTTAAATATAGGATTTTCTGTGTTCTGAAGTGTTAAATTCGTGAATTGTTTTAGTTTTTTCTTTGTTTCAATTTATATTCCAAGCATTATTTGAGTAATGTGCCTTTATAGAATGTATTGACGGTAATCAAATTGTGTACATGTGAAGTTTCTGGTTGCTTCGTTTATGATTATCAACAACTCCAAATTATTATTAACTACGAATAAAAAACCGTAATTATATATGACAATAAAAAAAAATTATAACAAGCTTATAATGTTCCATTGCAGGGCAAAGGTCTCCCTAGTGCTCCCAGTCTAGAGCTGCTAAGGACCAGTCGTAATCGAAGGAGTCCAGTTTATCCCACCATCTCCGTCTGAATTATTTATTATACTTATATTCCGACCCATTGGGTCGTAATATAAGACGTATAATAAATAATCTTTGTTAATATTTTATCAACAGGCCTACGCGTGCAAGTCTTCAGCGTAGAACCCGTAGTAGACCTCTAGGCGCTACGGCGTAGAGCCTGAGAAGCTACGCCGCAGACTACTCGGTGCTACGCCATAAACCTACGTTTCTGCGCTTTTTTTCCAATCGAAAATTTTCCGAACGATACTCTACTAGTGTATTTTCGTTACGCGCATTTTTTTAATTTTTTGTCAGCAGCGTAGCGCGCAAATAAACGGGTAATGACGAATTAAATATACGGGTAGTGACTATTTCATTATTTAGTAAAAAATAAAAATAATGCATCGGACCTAACCAAATGCTTGTAACGAAACTATAGCGCGATCTAACTCGACGCCAACGCCATCTATCAAGCTATGCAAAAACCATATTAATTAAGTGATCGCGCTATGATTTTGTGTCCTGCTCAGACAACGTGCCTACGGTAAAAAAGGTTCAACAATTGAACAAGTTTAATAAAAACTAATAATAGAAATTCTCTCATGCGTATTTTTCTGCCTGTTAAACAATGTTGAATACTAAAATGTTTAAACCCGCATTCATGATACGCAACAAAATAAAAAAAGAAAATGTAAACTGGACTTCAGTATAATTGTTGATAAAATTACTTACTTCTATTTATTTTATATAATTTTTTATTTGGTTTTGTTTCATCAATGTTACTATTTGTTGCTGTACTTAATGGGCTATTCTAAAACCAAAACACAATGTACGAGTAGGTATACAAAATTCAGAGTAATAAAAATGTTCCAAAATTTTTGTGTACATAAGTCAAGAGTTGAAGTGAAATTAAAAAGGACAATAAAACATCTGTGGCTTTTTGAAATTTCCCTTGAGAAATAAAACAGTACGTTAGAACAAATTGAATAAAATATACATAGAATTAGTTTCTATGTGAGTTGGCAAATTGAACCAAGAAAAATTATTTGACTCAAGGCTAAAAATAAAATTGCAATCATATCGAAGTAAAAAAATTGCGAAGATAGATAGATGGATAGAGTAGTCTTTATTATGTACACCATAAAACAGATATAAAGGCAGACCTTGAAAAAAAGGTAAATGAAATGCATTAATGTACATACATTTAAGCATTTCATTTACTTTTTTTGAAATGCACACAAACACATGTTTGTGTTCATTCCAAGGTTGCCTGGACGAGACCACAGAAAGCGATAAGGCCGCCCATTGTATAACTTTAGTGTTCGATCTATTTTTTCTTATGTATTTTTGTGGTGTACAATAAAGTATGTCGGCGGAGCATGGAGGACACATGACATTCACTGTGGTATACGTCGGATTAGATTGACATTTGGCAAGCAGTCATTCTTACGGAGCGTCGCATCTGGTGTAGCGAGGCGGTAGACTCGGACACGTTTGACACGAGAGCCGTCGTCGCACCATATCAACGACGAATCGTTTAAATCCGGTACACTCATTTAAGTAACGATGGATCATAGCGATATAGGTCATCCTGAGCCTAGAAGTATATATAAATATAAATAAAATAGCCTATTTGTACAACACAGACAATAATATTAATATGCAAATAGAGCAAAAACAATTTTGTTGTATTATTGACCTTATTAGAACTCTTTTGATAGAATGAATGAAAGAAAACATTCATTTGATTAACACAGGTGTAGTGTATCTATTAAAATTAGGATAATTTATGATACAGATGAACTAAAAAAAGCTAGTAAAAACCCAAAAACACTATGGGATACTATTAAACGGGTAACTAACACTACTAAAACTAAGAATACATCTGCTCAATTACTAACTTTGTCATCTTCACCAATTGAGTCATGCAAGACTATAAACTCATACGTCATTAACATTGGCGAGAGGCATGCAAATAATATAATTCACACTAGTACTACGCAGCCATTGACAGTCATTCAACCCACTTCTGATATCACATCGACTTCATCGTTCGTCCTCAACCCTACTTACCTTGACGAAATTACATCATCCATTATTTGCGATCTGATGCTGCAACTGGATAGGATGGCATATTACCCTACATCCTGAAGAGATATATACTCAGCCGTACTATGCCATATTTTTAACCTCTGTTTCGAGACTGCCGTCTTTCCCTCTTCACTTAAAAAGGCAATCATTCACCCAGTCTTCAAGGGAGGCGACGGGAACTTGCCGAATAATTACCGGCCCATTGCAGTTCTGACTGCCATATCCAAGGTACTAGAACTTCTTAGCAATAAAAGACTTGTATACTACCTAGAACATTACCAACTAATATCACCACAACAATTTGGATTTCGTAAAAACAAGTCAACCTGGGACGCAGTTCAGGAATTAACTAACAATATCGCACAAAACCTGAATACTAATAAAAGGTCTTAACAATATTTTTAGACCTTGCAAAGGCTTTCGACACCGTTCCCGTCCGTTCTCTCTTACTCAAACTTGAAAAAATGGGTGTCAGGGGATTGCAAATTGATCTCTTTCAAAGCTACCTCACAAATCGCTCCCAAATAGTCAAGATCGATCGTCACAGCAGCAATGAGCTTCCCATCTACTATGGCGTTCTACAAGGAAACATATGGGGTCCCACTTTATTTCTAGTGTTTATAAACGACTTAAGCAATATAAATATCCCAATTGCCATGATCCTTTGCAGATGACACTGCTATAACTTTCATCACCAACAAATGGCCTAAACTCGAGGAAAAAGCACAGCATGGCTTTAATGTAGCGCTAAACTGGCTCTATTTCCATACGCTTACACATAATACCTCCAAAACTAAGTTCATTATCTACTCGGTCAGTTCTACTACCCAACCAAACCCTCCAATATTACTGAAAGCTCACACATGCAATTCGCAAACTCAAGTTTCATGCCATTGCGCACCTATATCCCCTATGGATGAAATCAAATACCTAGCAATAGTCATAGATCAGAATCTTAAATTTAAATCTCACATTAATGGCAGAGATCGCAAACTTATTTATATTTTTAAAACCTTAAGAAATATTGCTAATCCTATAATTATATGTAATCTCTATTTTGCCTTATTCCTATCTATTATTATCTATTGTATTCCCTATTGGGGTGGTGCTGCAAAAACTATCCTTAAACCATTGGAAGTTGCACATCGCGCCGTACTGAAAGTGGCTACCTTCCGTCCACTAATTTATGCAACTACACTATTTGCGCTGTAGCATGGTGCGGGTGACAGTTTCAGTAACATTTCGTTTCACTCTTGAAAGTTGCCGCGATTTACAATTTATGACTTAGTATTTCAGTTGTACCACATTCGTAATATATTAAATAATTAATAACTGTAGTAAATTAAATTAAACCCAACCAGAATGTTCTAATCAAGAAATAAAATCAAATTGAATGAAAAATTAAGCAAAGTGTTATGCGTATAACGTAACGCCATAGACGTATTTAGTGATGGGATGTACTGCTACGATGGATAGTCGATATTTTTTATAATAAAAAACGTATATTGTGCGTAGGTCAATTTTTATTTTTAAGAGGTCTAATTATACAACAGAACATTTATAGGGTAAGGTTGCTTAAAAGGTTGCTAAAAAAAAATACATGTTATTCGTCTAAACTCATATCAGAGTCAGGAACATCTGAATTGTCACTCAATTCATCATCTGAATCTGTGACGGATATTATTAACGATGACTCAATTATGTTGTCAATATGTATGTCACGATCCCAATCAGACATAATGTCCCTTTTTGTTTTATTCACGACCTTCGACCAGTCTTCAGGTTGAACATTGTTGATGGCCTCTTGTAATAGGGCCAACATCTTATTTGCCGTAAATGGCGGCGAAGTATTATTTCTTGCGGCGTAACCTAAAAATAAACGAACTTATAAAAAAAAGTATTCAAATAATCATCAATCAGCCTAATCTAGTATCTGGTAATGTTTTTAAACTAGGTACATGCTACGATCGGAAAGCTGATTTTTTTATAAAGCTTCAAAATGGGAATTGAAATTAAAAGCATACCTTTTATTTGGGCCCAAATCAGCTCAATAGCGTTATACTGGCAATGGTAGGGTGGTAGTCGAAGGACCTGGTGGCCTTTTTCTTTTGCCATCTCGTCCAGAGCATAGGTAGGAGTTGGTGGCTTATGGCGTCGGACTAAGGCAATAAGCTCCGTCTTTAACATTTTTATATCTGCTGTAACTCCGTTTTCACTCAGCCACTTCACCAACTCGCTTTTGCGGTTGGATTGGTTTGGGGGTTTATTAACTTGCACCGAATGGTAGGGTGCGTTGTCCATTATTATGGTCATAGGCTCTTTTAAATTGTTTAATAGACCTATGAACCAATCTTTAAATTTTTCGTAATTCATCTCCTCATGATACTCCGTAGTTTTTTTTTGACTTAAAAGCCAGCAAACAATCAGGGACGAATCCACTTGCTGTACCTGCGTGACAAATAATAAGGCGTTCGCCTTTGCCTTCCGGCACTTTGGTACACGATTGTGCCGTATCGTCGGTCCAACTTTTACCCACTGTGTGGTTGGCGTTTAGCCACGTTTCATCCAAAAAGACAACTTTGCTCCAATCACTTATGTTTTTGGCCTTCCTTAAAAATCTACATCTTGCTAGGGCAATGTCAGTCCTATCCATAATAATCTTTCTTTTGTTAACTTTTTTGTAAACAAAGCCAATATCTTTTATAACTTGCCGTAGCGAAGTAATACCTCCTTTGAACAAGTCAGCTTCTTTTAATGATTTTAGAAGCTTGAGCAATGTGGGTAGCTCCATTCTTCTATAATAATCATAAATATGATTTCTAATAGCAACCTTAGCAAAATCATCCAAATCTGAATAATACACTAATTTTCATAACAATATTAAAGAGAACTAGATTCACGCTGCGAGTATCGTTAGCGATAAAAATGAATTGCATAACCTCACATCCCTAGTCATGTGGTACTGACAAATGTCAACGTCATACGGGCAACTGTCACCCGCACCATGCTACAGCGCAAATAGTGTAATCAGTTATACGAAAATTGCAACGTCCTCAACGTGCGGCAACACTTTATTTTACAATAAATTCTGTTGCAACACCGCATAACCCCCTATATTCAAATTACCAAACGCCGAAAAGATAAAATATGTACTCCTCCAAAAACCCGCTTGTCGTTTACTAAGAGATTATTTTATTATTTAGGTCCGTCTCATTACAATTTCCAATATATATATTGTCCTATCATAACTGTAAAAAGACTGTCCGTACATTCCTTCAAAATAAAACCTACGACGAAACAGAAAAATATTTAATTTAATTAAGTTATGACAAGTTTGTATATTGTACCACTCACCCAAAAATATAGACCCACAGTATTCCAATCCCCTTACTTACCCACCCACGCACGCCCACACAGGCGCACGCTCACGCACATTCACACAGACCCAAACACACAGCACAGACACACACACACAGAGACACAAACACAAACACCCTCACACACGCACACTCACACACGCAATCACACACAAATGGGCTCGCGCACTAATAATTGTATTTTAAAAATTTAAATTTTAACTTGTTAAATAAAATTGTAGTAATACAATTAGAGGGGATCGGCACTGTTACTCCTTAATACAGGTTATTTCATAGCCTAGCAAGGAGAGCAGCACGTCACCCACTTAATTGTCAGATATTTAATACTACTCACTTTGTGGAAACTGTCACATGTACTACAATCTGTGTTATTATTATATAAATAAAGATGAAAAAAAATAGATATGTAAATACTGTCTCATTCCCACAAGCGGGGTAGCTGCTGTCACTTATGTCATCTGTCAGTCATGAGGAATGACGGGAGACAGACAAAGTGAAGCAGGCTATACACGATGGTGTTTGGTGTGGTAGTGAGTATTCAACATAAATACGGATTCTACAAAAGGTTCATACATTTGGTCTTCAGAAATAATTCAGTTCACTCTTTGTAACTCAGGAAATGGTCTTCCATTTCCTGAAATTTTACGTACTATTTTCAGGAAATGGTCTTGTATATACAGATCAGTCATATTTTAATATCACACTTGAACTGGATTCTGAATGTCAGGTAATGCAGTAGTTCAAATGACTGTTCAAAACCCAATGTGTCAATGTGTGACGATATTCAGAAGTTCAGAGCAATCTCCGGTTCTTGGAACAGTCTCAATGACGTATCTACTCCAATTGATAGACGTTGCCTGCTCGCACTCTATTGAGCAAAGTTCAATAAATGATAAATGATTTTATTTTGTAAGTAGGTTTGTACAAACACTGTTACACGTCAATCATATTTTAAAACTAGATGAGGTCGGCGTTTCCTATCTGGCTAGTCTGAGACTTAGATAGATTCTGAAAGGTACTACTACATGACTGATCTTACCATCGTTCTTAATTGCCACTGCGCCTTTTAATGATTTAATTGTTTACTGTAGACGCTTTAACGTGCACGTCTTTTTACATCGTTCTCTCGGGTATAATTTCAACTTGAATAAATAATCAATATTTTCTAACGATATATTGATTAAAAAGTAAGTAAGTTTCTTGTCCGTTCTTCTCCATAGGTATCAATTACGCTTTAGAATGGGAAACTAGTGTCATCTTTCTGACTGACCGACTCCTTGACAAATCAAAAGTTTATATGATTGGTTTAATTGAAATAAATGCTTTGAGTTTGATTTCAGTTTGGGCTGATCGTCTACGTAGCCTTTTTCAACGATGTTGGAGTCGGCTTCCGGTGTAACCGGATGCAGCTGATTACCAGTATTTTGCATGGAACTACTGCCTACCTGCTGGATTTCAGTTTGGGTTCGAGATAATTAACCTTTTTTTTAACAAATTGGCGTAATTAATATCTTTGTGTTCACTGAGCAATAAAAACTGAGCTGACTAGACTGCCATTCAATATCTAGCAGAAAATTTTTTCTACCTAAATTATTTTATTCATGAAAAACATTTTTTTCCAAAAATTTCTTCAGTCCGTAAGATACGCAAATACCGTCCTATTGCGAAGGGACGTACATGCTTCATCATCATTACCCTTACAGACATCTGAGCTAGACCATTACTCACGAAAGGACGACCTAAGGCCCTTTGTACACGGCACGGTTTCTTTACGGTGTTGCGCCGTAGAAAAAACGTGTCTGTCAACAATCTTCCATAATGATCCATACTACTTTAGCAAACCGTGCCTAGACACGGTGTATATACCGCGCCCTAGAAAAAACCATCCGTCAACAAGCTTTCATAGTGATTTATACAACAGAAAGAAAAGAAAGAAAATGCGCTTATTTGCGGTAAACATGACGCCGATAAAGAAAGAAAAAAAGAGAGAAAAGAAAGAAAAATATTTTATTCTGCACAAAAAAAACGCAAAATTATAAGTAAATTATAAGTAAAAAAAAATCACACAAACACAAAAAAAAATAACAAGTTGGGGGAAAACATGCGTCACATCCACGCAAAACGGCCGTCGCGTCACTGACAACCGTGCCTACAAACGGCAAATAAACCGTAGTTGTTCACGGCAAGAAAAACGTGCGCATACAAAGGGCCTTAGTACCCTAATTTGTAAAATCTAGGTTCAGTCACCTTTAGCCTAGTAGCTAGTTTAGATGTGAACTGATTATTTTAGGAGTTCAAGGAGGTAGCGATTCATCAGGATATTCTGGCACTGATTTATTAAGTTAATTTTGTCTAGAATAATCTGTTACTTAGGTAGTAATTGATATCAAGCCAAATCAACCCTTACAGAATTGTACTACCGGACATGATTTATAATTGCCACAACCCGATGATCGATGCTCATTTCTTTTTGGCATAAAAGTAAACTTTTAACCTGCATTGAACAATGTAACGTGCCATTTTACACGTAACAAAAATTAAAAAAAAACCTGTCAAGTGCGAGTCGGACTCGCGCACCCAGGGTTCCGTACAAAGTATGTTGTTTTCAGATATTTTCCTATACTTGTGCTACATGACATTGCTTCTTGGCAAATTGCATGATTCTAGGTCATCGGGAAGTCCCCTATAGGTTTTGATTCCCTTGCGAGTGTCAAAATATGCGGCCTAAATGCCCGTATCTTTTGATTGCGTTTACTTAGAATTTTGGTTTTTTCACTGCTTCAAGGGATTGCAACCCTGAGTATTTGGTATTAATTTCAACTTGATAACTCCACGCCTTCTTGAGAAAAAGTGTCTTGACAGACGGACAAAGAAGCGATTTTATAAGGGTTCCGTAATTCCTTCCGAATTACGGAACCCTAAAAACGAAGCAAATGGAGTATGTAAGGATGGTAGCAGGTGGCATTCTGTAGTTTCTGCCTACCCCATTGGGAAGAAGACGTGAGTTTATGTATCTAAACACCGAAAACAATGTCAAGGTCAAAAGTACACCTAAAAATTCTTATCTTCTAGAAAACAAAACTAACAGTCATAAAGACATAACACCCGAAAAGCTGGTTTTATGTACAAGCGGCACCCAGACCATTGTTTACGAGCACGCGCGAGTTATAAATAATGTCAATGAATCTAGAATGTCTTTTTCGATAGGTTGATGTAACATGTGTGGAAGTTTGTGTAGGCACGATACATTTATGAAGGCTTATTAGGCTACATTTATTTATAAAAGGATTGGTCAATGATCGCTTGTTACGAGTTAGCAAGATCACCACAAAAAAAAATTTGAATGTAATTTTTTTTTTCATTAGTTTTTTTTAAATTTGTTTTTATTTTGATTTTGTTTATGTTTTTGGGAATTTTGACTTCGGATTCTTTTTAAATTTTCTTTTTGAATTTTGAAAATTTTGTAATGTTGTGGGGAGGATTAAAGTTGTCAAATTAATCATACATGTTATCCCTTAGAAGACTATATTGTTCTCAATACTAACGTACTAAGCCTAACAATAAAATAAAATAAATGTGCTACATATACCACTTTAATTTATTGCTTGTATTTGCCAGTGTTTCATGTGTTTACTCAATTCCCAAGTCTAGAAGCAAAGTTACATAAATAATAAACGGATTTATTCTCTAGAACTTTGCACTGGTGAATCGTAAAAATAATGAATTACTTTCCAGACATTATTTTTATATTTACAAAATCCTGGGTACATTATTCTTGTTGACAATAATGTAAACAAAATAAAATTTAACCGGCATCCTTACCTTTTTTTTTTAAATGTAAAAAAAAATCATCTTCTATAAATAATGGAATGGGTGTTTACTGTATGGCTACGGATTTAAACAACACAGATCACACAGCCCCCATTAATTTCTGCATTTGACTTTGCCTGTTTTTGGCACCACACACGTCCTTCAATGAATTATAGCTCTTTATCCCGTCGCCGACATGCATCACAGTATCGATTACTTACCGCTCGTGTTTTGCTCCTAAATCAAAGAGCTTGAGCGACACGTCTGAGCCACACTTGTTGGTAGTTAATGTTGTTTTGTTTATTGGTATTAAGTGATTACTAGCATAACGTACCTTCTCTGTCTTTGTCTAGCCTTATTCTATTTCGTATGGGCTCGGCCCTCCTCGTCATTCTTCGCCAGATGTTTCGTTCTGGGTCGTCGAGTCATTCACTTGGGCTTGCTTCAGATCGTTGTTGACTACAGACATCCAAGTGGAAAGGAGTCTGTCTCACTTCTTTGGACCTGAATTCATGTAGAGGACTTGTTTAGTCATGTGTTTTTTCGGGCATTCTCATTACATGGCCATACCACCTCATGCGCGCTTTAGAGAGTTTTTCTTCGATTGGGTGGATCTTAAAATTTAATCGAATATGCTCGTTTCTTACTCTGCTCACTATTATCATCAATACCGGGCACAAATTCAGACTCCCGGCTGCTATTGAAAAATTCCTAATGGAAAAACCCCAATAACATTGCGCGACCTGGGAATCGAACCCAGAACTCATACCCACCAGTAGCTCTTGCGACCACAAGACCAGCAAGGCAACGAGGCAATGGCAACTTAAGTTAATTAATTAGCAACATTATTGGTAAATTGTCATTTGTTTCATACATAATATAACGTCTCCTTAAAATTGGGTTAGATCAAAGCGAATACCTGGAATATTTGAGACATACTCGTAAGTAAGTACAGACTACCTATTTTTCAAACATTTAAAAATATACAAAACAAAACTCAACACCAACTCAAACTCAAACTATTTATTTCAACTAAACAAATTACAGGTACTTTTGAATTGTCAAGGGTCGGTCAGTCAAATTGATGAAGCTAGTTGCCCATTCCAAAGCGTAGTAGGTACCTATGGAGAAGAACGGACAAGAAACTCCGTGGACACTCTTATAAATCACAATAATATGGTTACAAAGTATTGGTTACATCATCCATGTTAAAAATTATGCATGTGAGAACGATGCAAAACGTGCGTCCATAATGAAAAGATAAAAAAAAAACAATTCAAATATTTTTATCAATAGTAATAGTTTAATCAAACATTAATTCATTTATTATAACGAAAATCTTGTATTACAAACGAACATTGCGTTTGACTACTCCAAAACTAAAACTGCAATGGAACGTTTGTATTTCGCCGCAGGAATACGGATTTGTTTGAAAATTTTCGACAACTCAAAACTAATTTCAAAGTTCTGGAGTAATTTCCCGTGGAAATAAAATCTATCTGCTCCATTTCTCGATTGCAGAACATAATATCCTAAGTAATTCTATGTAAGTTATTGTACTGAAAAGTTTCGGGTCAGTCATTTGTACTACATTTATCCGAAAGTCCCATTTGTATTTTCGAAAGTTTTTCGTTTTCCGACTTGAAATTGAACCCTCTGTTTAGGTTCAATACTGATAGAAATGCTAGTAGATGATTGGGCGTCCAATTTCAAATACCTATAATATTTCTTCGGAGTCCCCGATTCGCTATCATAATGTTTTATATCAACATAATTATACACACCTATTTATGTATTTTTGTGCGATTTTTATTTATGATGCAATAATTTTAATAGTTTTAAACCACCAAACCACCTGCCATCTAATCTTGGTTGGTTGGTTGACTGGTAGAGAATGCCCAAGGCATTAAGTCCTCAGCGGGATTGTTCATCAGCGGGATTGTCCGAAAGGGTTACCGCTACCCCGGAACATAAAGGGCAAAGGAAGGAACATGGGTGGGTTTTAGTCAGTAAGAGTCTGACACTCTATTAACTTCCATTCGTCCTTGATGTGCTGTAGTTCTGATACTTTGTCGAAAAGCATAGTCCTTTTACCGTCGAGTAGCGTGATATTGTATGATATTGATGATTGCTGCATGCTAGGCGATATTATCATCATTAACATAAGAAGTGCTGATGTAAATAATGTTTTCATGTTGAATTTCATCAATCACGTGGACCACAATGAAGAAGACATGGAACTTCCACAGGTGTCTGTTGTAAATGACATAGTCAACACCAGCATTCCCTCGGTTGAGACTTTTGTACCCGAGGATCATCACACTATGTGGAGCCAGTTGAGATCAGAAATAGACGGCCTTAAGCAGCAGTCGACACAAATACTGAGTGTCCACGACATGCATCAGTACAGCGTGCTATACTCGCTGGTGGCCAGAGCGATCCTGACGGGTTTTATCTTAATTATCATATGGATCCGACGAAGGCGGAGACTGCAGCCGATATTGGAGTCAAGATTAGAATTAACAGAATTACAGACTATTCCCAAGCCGCAGCCTACCACTCGAAGGATCACCGAGAGCACATCAACCCCTAACTTGCACTCAATCAAATTTGATATTCCTTTATGTGAAAGTTAGAGGGATAGATTTTGTAATTAGTATTTAAGTTGAGATTTTTATGTTGGCATTTGTTATTAATTTGATGTACTTCTTCTTTCTTTGCGCCCTCGGCAGCATGTACAGACAACTGTACAGGTTTAATTTTGTTTTATATACATAATTATGTTCACGCCGCGCGTCAGCACTTTTATACGGTATTTAAACTATAACTGTCGCACTATGTATCACTGCATCTTATCGTTTTGTATCATTAAACATATCAATTAGACACACGCCGCAGAGGGATGTGTTATTTATCATCTAATCCGCGATCTTCCTGCCTATATCAGCGAGAAGCGGTCATCTATCATCTATAATTTATCATCTAAGTGTAGGAGTGAATCAAAACCCCTACATTTTTCGAAAAAAAAAAAAGAAGGCATTAAGTCCGCCTTTGTACCTTTTTGTGTGCGATAAGAATAAATAAATACAAATACACACACATGCATAAGCTCACGCCTTCTTCCCATGGAGGTAGGCAGTGACTACAGAATACCACCTGCTACGATCCTAACATACTCTTTTTGCTTCGTTTACGCTCATATATCCGGCCATACACGTACGCGGGTTGCGAGTAGCAGACCTGACCGTTCTGAAGAACATCACCAAAAAGGACACTATAAACATTATCATGTATGTCGAATATCTACCTAAAGAGTGTGTGTTTGTGTATGTGCAAATAATGGCAGCTTTTGCAATTTCATGTTTTTTCTATCCCTAACGACACTACCACAAAATGTAAGCAGCTTTACGTAATATAGTGAAAACGGCAAACTTTACAAGTTAAAATTATCCTTAAATACAATTTTAGAATACAAATACAAAAGTTGTTTATTAGCTATTATGTTGAATTTATTCACAGCACCAGCACAGTAATGTTGCAACTAGCACGATTTAAAACGTTGCAAGCGAATTCGGTGAGCGGAAACAATAATTCATTTCGATTAACTACTGTTTCTACTACAATTTAATTCTTTGGAAAATATATATAATTATGCTGCTTACTTACTTTTTTAAGACAATAGCTAGTTTATAGTACTTTTATACCCACACATTGGCGATTGGCGATACAATAATTCCAGCTTAGTTTGAACTAGCGGTTGCCCGCGACTTTGTCTGCAATCGAGGAAAAAGAAAAGATGAAAAGTAGCCTATACCCTTCTTCAGGTCCCAGGCTTCCTATCTGTCAAATTTCATAACGATCGGTTCAGTGGTTTAGGCGTGAAAAGGTAACAGACAGACAGAGTTACTTTCTCATTTTCATCCTACTTCCTAACGCGAAAGTTTGTATGGATGGATGGATGGTTGGATGTTTGTTACTCTTTCACGCCAAAACTACTGAACGGATTTGGTTGAAATTTGGCACACAGATAGCTTATAACCAGGATTAACACATATAATACTTTTTATCCCGATATTACCACAGGATCGAAACGTATGCGGGTGAAACCGGGGGGCGCAGCTAGTAATATTAAATATGGAAGTAAGATTTCATACTGAGCCCTGATTTCTGGTATCCTGAGGCAATTCCCATTATTTTATGAACGTTCACCTTGTTGGGCTCACTCTGTCAAAAATTCCTTTTATTTACGTACATTTTTTACAAGTTTTTGACATTGATTATCGCTCAGAATAGGTTTTAATTACGAGAATTGGCCTTGTCTGCAAATCTGCTCTCAAACATAATTGACTCTTGTGATTGGTTCTCCGCAACAACAGAAGCCAATCAGGTCAGTTGACATTGGATTTGACAACATAATTACTTACTTTAATGATCTTTGGTAAGGCGTGGACGTATGTTTCGTGGACTGGGGATAGACATAACTGCGAGTGTGTACAAATATTTGAATCATGTATTTAATTGCATTTCGCTTTTACTAGTAATCCGCCAGCGACTTCGTCCTGCCGTGAATAGCTGAACTATCCCATGGAAATTTAAAAAAATCCGGCCTTATTCCTTGTCTACATTATAAACTGTTGGACATTGACAAGACAGGTGTAGGGACAGGTGTTAATGGCATTGAGTCAGTCAGTAAGTTAGTCAGAGCTTTTATTTTTATGTTGACAAGCCGACCCGTGTGTCCGATGGTATTTCCCATCGGCTGAAATACGAACTTCCATACAAACTTTTATCCCCAATTTAGGCCTTTAGTGGTTGAATTTTCAAAAATCCTTCGTTAGTGGTAACTTTCGATACGCAACTCTTGTGCAAAAAATCGTTTATCTATCTTGGCTGTGTTTTGTCTGTCAGTAAGCGGAGTTAGGATTTTTATTGGATAGACTTTAACATCATCAACGCCGAAATACCTTCATACTTCATAAAATGTTCCCAGCGATACCTGAAACGCATTTGCAGTTTTGCAGTTTCATATTCCCAAAATTTCAGGCGCTCAGTACCAAAGTGATTCTATTGAACATGCCAAACTGAGCTAGTTGAGCGGTCATTCACTGGACATGCCAAACTCAGTGGCGTTTGTATTGCTATTATGCCGGATTAAGGGCTTAATAGAGTACATAGTTTGTGTGTGGGCACTGCCTATTTGATTTTTGGGAGTTGACTTTCACATTTATTTTGTTATAATATCAAGACTCTTGATCTTTCGTGTCTCGTGTGTCGTGATATTGTTGTTAAGTTATAAAATATCAGGAGTATTTTTATCATCTTGGCCCATCGTTTTCCATTGGTAGACGTGGTCCAACTGCTTTACTATATGCCACTGAAACAAGAGGCTAGTAATAATTATTTTTGTCCGACATTGAGTTCACAAATTCTTAGTATCTATATTTTATTTGAACTACAATATTTTATGATTTTTTCTCTAAATAGACACATTTACTTTATTCCAGTCTGATGGTAAAAAGTAATGAAATATACATAAATAACCTAATTAATTTATAAAAATAATTTCTTTATAATAACTTAACTTAACTAGAAACTAATAACAAACTAAAATATGGTGTCGAAATAAAAACTGAAAATTGATTTAAAACGGAATAAACTTTTGGATTCTGCTGTTGGCTGTCAACAAGGTCCGTCCGATCCCGTCGGGCCAGTGAGTTTTAGTTTAGCCATTCACACTATTATTTGATAGCTAAATTCCAAATTTATCGTATCAAACGTAACAATATCTTGATGAACGAAGCGTGGGAGGCGACGACGTAGAAACTGTTTTAAATAACCTAAAATAAATTCTTAAACAATGAACTTCATTCCATTGGCCTTGACCTCAACCTTTCGAAATGTGAACTATACTTAGCGGACAGTACTAACAAACAACTGACATTTCCCAAATTTTACGCAATAGCCTTTCCAGCAAATTTTAAATTGATTGAAAAAGGTTTCTTTGTCTCCACCTTAATTCGTTACTGCTGTTGCTGTTCTAAATATTTTCTTCGCGCTTCCCATTTGTGGAAGGACCTTTTAAACGAAATGGACCAAATTATCCAGTATGTAACATTAACTTCGATTTTACATTTGGCCATGGACGACCGAGCTAGGGCACAAGCTACTCTTCTCGTTCGTATATGGGTGTTTTTCACAAAAAATGACCATAGCAAAATCGGGCTGTCCCACGACTTTAAACATTTTTATTTAAAGTTTTTTATATGGCATGTGTCGAAATGAAATTTTATATGACTAAAGTAAATGTTTCTACATTGAATTAAATTAAAAAATACCATAAAAAGTAGACAGTTATTTTTATAATAAAAAAAAAGCAAAATAAAAGGTGAAAATTTCGCGTGTCCCACGGTGGTCTCGGTGATTTCAAACACATCTCACTTAAAGAATATTAGTGTTTGAGTATGTTTTAGTATTTGAACATAGTCTCTGTAAGTCTATAAGTGTATTTTCATTTAATATGTGATAAATTTATAGTTATTTTACGAAATATCATTATTTTAATGTTGTCCTACGAAAATGATAGTACCGGAAAATCCGGTTTCGTCACGGTGAATTTGATATCTTACACAAGACAAAATCTACTAATTAGTATTTTTTCTACCTCCCTGGCAACATTGTGATCGTTTATGGTACTGCTTTTCTTGTTTTAAACGTCAGTTGCGACAAAAACTGAGACGAAAGTGTTGGTGTCTTCGGTGCACAGAAAAAGTTTTCTGGATAGTAGCAGTATTTTAAGGTAAATAAACTCGTTTTCTTTACTTTATCTTATTGAATTTAAAACAATAAACTAACCTATTTTAGATTAGTGAAGGTAAAAACACGGTAATTTAATGAAATATTAGTTATTTTTAATTTTAAAAGTTTTGAGGGATGAAACTGTCACATCCTGTGCGTCACGTGATATACTACCGGAACAAAATCGTGACGAACTTGAATTGTAAAGCTTAGTGTACAAAGAAATATTTTTAAAAAATAATTTATAGTTCACTCATGTGGTAGATACTTACACAACTAAGTTAACTAATTTCGTTAATAGGTATTGCAAAGAGTTAAAATTTGTCGGTTAGTCCCCCTATCTATGCTTGACTCGAAAAATACCTACTTAAAAGTTTCGCAACAATATAAAACTTATTCTATCTTCAAACAAACGGCCGGATCGCGAGTCATACCTACGCGCCTCGAGTTCGGTATCTGTACCGACACTCGGTAGGTTCGCAAACAGTGACGAATGGACGATTTAGTTGGTATTTTACGAATCGAGCAAAGAGACTGACCGAAGTTTGTATTGTTTTTTTGTATGTAGGTATAACCTGTTTCATTAAAGAATGGAATCTTAAATGGCGGCGCTTATCATATGATAAGACGGCAACCGCGCGTACCGTAAGCAGAAAATAGTCTTGATTTACTTCCTTTTTAGGTACCGGTCAAACGCTGCAACTTTGCCATGATGCCCATCTTTGCCTTCCTTGTTTCAACGCACGATACGCGACGTTTATTGGTGACAACGCGGCGTCCACCTGTCGACAGGTGGTCCACGGGTGGACGCCGTGTTATCACCAATAAACGTCGCGCGTCGTGCTTTGAAACAAGGAAGGCAAAGATGGGCATCATGGCAAAGTTGCAGCGTTTGAGGTACTTATAATGTCTCATTTTTAAAATTTAACGTTCCTTTTATGATGTTGTAAGTTAAGTTTGATAAAGATAGTTTTTAAAGAAATGTTACGCGTTTAAACAATATGTCGTTTAATTTAATTACGACAGGAACTTGAAAATATGATTTTTTGTTTGTTGAGATATCTTAACGACTTTGGTGTCAAATGAAAGGTATAGGTCTACAACAATTTTATTCGTTTAAATTATGTAAATCGGTCCAAGTGAAAAAAACTTTAACTTGAAATATATGCTGACTGTACTATCTGTCAACGCAAGTACATGCCGCCATTTTAGATTCCATTCTTTAATGAACCGGTTTATAATCTCCGTAACTACTGATTGGATTTAGCAAAAATAATGACTGTTAAAAAAAATGCTATATTATTCCTGAGTGCTGTATAAACTAATTTACACCCCATTTTACAACGGCAATTGATGTTTGTTCGCGAGTATTATTTAATTAAAAAGATATAGCCATAGGACTTTTTTTGTTTCAGGTCAAATATCGCATTTAGCATACCTACTCGTATGGATGATCACTCTGCTAGCAGCTATGGTAGTCTATTGGGATGTTGACAAAATCCTTACATACGCTGATTTAAATCAATGTTACATTAATAATGCTAAGTGGCCCTGGCCTGTTACGCATTTCGTAATTACTAAGAAGTGTTTTGGGTGTCGGCGAAAAATCAACAATAGTATAAAACTGCAACATTTTACTTTGGCGATGAGTCAAAGTGATATCAGCAAATTACTCCAGTGCTCCATTTTTTGGTGTTCTTTTTGTAGCCATTCTATTTATGATCATTTTCCCGAGGACGAGTGTGAGGTTTGTGTAGGAGAAAGTTATTAATGGTTATTGGAGAAAGTCATTATTTCGTTCGTTTTATCAAAAGAGAGAATGGCGCTTACGGCAGCAGAAAGGGCGAAGAGATATCGCGAGAAATTAAAGCAAAATCCTGAAAAATTTGAAGTTCAGCGCCAGAAACAGTTGGCGAGACTAAAAAAGAATCGGAAAAAGATAACGGATCTAACAGAAGAAGAAAAAATAAAACAACGAAAATTATGGAGAGATGAAAAGAAAAAACAAAAACTAAAAACATGTAATAGAGAAAACGTAAATCCGACAAGAGAACCGTTGAAAACTCAAACTCACGTAAGCCACTTACTTCGACTAAGACATTCAAAATTGCGCGCCAATTACAGAAGCGCTATAAATAAGATACATAAATTATACAGGATGTTAGAAACTAGTCGCAAACGTTATTACCGCGAAAAACTTCTGCATGAAAAGAAGAAGTGCGAAATGGAGAAGCTTCAAGCACGCCAAGAGGTATTAGAACATTCTTTAAAAACAGTTTATAAACACGCAAAAACTCAAAAAGAAAAACGACTATTAAAAAATATAGCAAGTAATCAAAATGTAAAAGATAGCAAGTCGGTCAAGCACGTAACAAAATATTTAGGATTAAAAAGCCGGATACGGAATGCAAAAAAGAAACCACCAAACTGTAATATTCCAAAAGATATCGAGACATTTTATAACAGGGATGACATAAGTAGGTGTACAGCAGGAAAACATGAAACAAGAACAAGAGGAAAACAAAAAATGCAGATTAGGTACCTGACTGACACATTTACAAACTTGTACAATATTTACAAAAAAGAAGGAGGGAAGTATAGTTTTACTACCTTTTTTAGATACAAGCCATTTTATATATTATCACCCACGGTTAGAAATAGAGACACTTGCCTTTGTATAAAACATAGTAACGTAGAAAATATCTTTATTGCGCTTAAAAAAAAAAATATTTTAAGTTATACAAATTTAGAAGACGTAATTACTCAAACATCCTGTGATAAAAAGTCGTACGCTTGTATGTATAGTAAATGTGATGATTGCAAAACTCCTGTGCTTCAGTACAAGCTAGAAAAAATGGAAGATGATATTACCTGGTTCAAGTGGGAAAGGATAAGTCATAGCTATACAAAATCAGGCAAGACTTTTGTTATCAAAAAAACTTCAAAACAACATAAAAAAGGAATTGTGAAGACCCTAGTTTCTGAGTTTCAAAAAGAACTTCCATCGTTCAAAAACCATGTTTATAATTGGAGGCACCAACAAAGTGAATACCTAAAATGCATTAATGGGTTACGCGAAAATGAAATAGCCATCTTATGCGACTTTAGTGAGAACTATGAGTGTAAGCTTGGTACAGAAATACAGGCAATGCATTTTGGGGCTTCTAAAAGTAATATAACTTTACATTGTGGCATGATATACTTGAAAAGTAAATCACAATCATTCGTGTCCATATCTAACAATACATGCCATGAACCCAATGCTATCTGGGCACATTTACTACCCGTCCTAAAATTCGCAAAGCAGTTGGATCCAAACATACAAATCATTCATTTTTTTTCCGATGGTCCATGTAGCCAATACAGGCAAAAAAAAAACTTTTATTTAATCAATCTTTTCGCAAACAAAACGAAAGCTGGTTACTATACTTGGTCATTTTCAGAGAGTGGACACGGTAAGGGTGTCGCTGATGGCATTGGTGGAGCAGTTAAACGTCAATTGGACAAACACGTGGCTTATGGTTACGATATAGAAGATGCCGAACATGCTCACCAATACCTTGAAAAGAACATGCAGTCAGTAAAATGTTTTTTCATAACTGATAATGACATTATCAATATGAAACATCTTATACCAGATAACATTCGGCCTGTTCCTGAAACCTTGAAGTTACACCAAATAATGTCAGGAGGGCAAAATACAATATTTTACAGGCAACTGAGTTGCTTTTGCGGTGACCGACGCGGTCTATGTAAATGCCATTCGCCTAAAACACATATGTTGCTTGACCAAGACCAAGACTCATTAGTTTCAGAAGACTTGCAAGTTTTTGAGAATAACTATCATGCATCTGACTTTCAAACGCATGATCAGAATCTAAGTATTGAAATAGACCAAAGACTGAAAGTTGGTGAAATGTCTTTCATTCAAAATAGTTTGACTCATGAGGAAGATCTTCAAAATATGAAGAATGTTAGTTTCAGTTTAGTTCCTAGTGAAATAAAAACTGATTGTCTTGAACCCATTGAAGCGGATGATAGTTCCCAGATCAGTGAAATAATTTCTACTGACCCAAGTGTTTTGATTGATCTTACTAATGTAATTGACCTAGAAGATTCAGATTTATCTAGTTTTCTCTCTATTGTACCACAAAATGATGTTTTGCACTGTAGTCCTGAACACAATATTGAAGAACCTAGTACTTCTACAGGTTTGAAACAAAATGTTGATTCGAAGAATTTAAATGTAAATAGACAACGGGCAAAGGTAACGACACCAGTAGAGACCGATGGTTATGGAACCGGTAGAGACACCTGGAAATCTAGATCACTAAAAACAGTAGTTTCAAGGTACTTTTTTTGTCATTTATGTAAACGTCGTAAATTTTTTGTACCTAATGATATGACTCGTTGTATTGCATGCAAAAATTGGGTGTGCAGCTTGTGTTGTGGCCATCCTTCAATTATTGACTATATTTGCGACATATGTTTCGGATCTGAATAATAGGATTATTCAAATGCATACGTAGATCACAAATGCATGTTTCGCTGTAATTTAAGTTTTAAAATTATGATTGATATAGTTGATTCAAGTAGGATTATGATGTCTGAAATTTTTACACAATAATACTACACGTTATTATCTTTGTCAATAAGAATATTAAAAGTTCCTATGATTCGAAAGTAATTGTGATAATTATGTAAGTGTAAGAAAACTTTAAAATAACCACCAACGACTAAGTTAGTTCTCGTAATATAAGTTATGTGATCTCAAATTGATATTTTTTTTTTATATCTTTTAATACTTTTATGTGTAAAAAAAAAGGTTTAATGACCCTAAAAGTTATTATCTTTGTCAATAAGAATATTAAAAGTTCCTATGATTCCAAAGTAATTGTGTTAATTATGTAAGTAAGTGTAACAAAACTTTAAAATAACCACCAACGACTAAGTTGGTTCTCGTAATATAAGTTATGTGATCTCAAATTGATAATTTTTTTTATATCTTTTAATACTTTTATGTGTAAAAAAAAGGTTTAATGACTCTAAAAGGTTTCATTAATAATATCAAGTTACTTAACGCTTTATTCTTTGTAATTTTGTATTTTTAAACAGGCAGTGTAGACACTGCTCAAATTATTCCTATTCGTCACGCAATTTTCGAAATAGTCACTGTCCCATTTTTTAAATGACACAAAAATAGTTTTAAAATATCTTATTTTCATTTTATAGTATTTATTTTGTAATTATCAGCATTTTGTTATTGCCCAGAATTCTTTACTTCATTAGATTGTTTAATTTATAGCACGTATCATTAGTAAAGACAACTTTTCTAGTGCGATGTGGCCGAAAAGTGACGAACTTGAAACTATTTCGCTGATTATTTATTAATGTGATAGATTTATGCTACCTTTTTGTTGATTTTAGAACGATTTTAAGCATATCTTTACGCTAAATATAATTTTATTTTGTTTCAATATCTAGTTGTTTTATTTCTGATTGATTATATTTTGTGACGTTCAGGAATACTTTGCATCATATGCTGACAGAAAATCTTGAATATTTCTGATGTTTATGGTTTAATTTTAATATAAATAGCATATTTAGATACTTAATAATATACTCTTTAATACCAGAGTCAATTTAAACAATTTCATGAAATGAAAAAAAAAAAATTCCTGATCGTCACAGGGTCAATTTTTCTGAAAATCACCCATATGGCCTCTGCGTCCGCGAAATTTCTAGAATTAGTTTACCGGCTTTCGTAACCTCGGGCCGCGGCACTGAGTAATTAATCAGGAAAATCCTAGTCTCCACACTTATTAATTTTGATATGCCGTGCTTCGCCGTGGCTATGGCTGCCTCGCTTGCTCAGATCAGATCCACCCAACAATCCATCCTCTCAGAGACGTTGGGATGAGCTGCTCTGCAGAGCAGAAACAAAACGCCAAAGCACCTGCTAGCTGACTGTGGGTAAGTGCGAGTTGGGTCTTTAGCTTCATGCACTAGTGCACACTTGAGAGGTGCTGCTGCAGAGCCTGCGTAAAACCGCAAGCGACGGAAATATAGGATGAAAGGGAGTTAGGGGATGAAACCTTCGGCCCGTGGGGTCGGAGTGCTCATAATTAGGTCTATTTAAGGAAATCTCGAAACGGGTGGTTCACACTTGCCGTCACCCAAGAGTGGCTTAGAGTGGCTTTTGCCTTGGCTGGAGGATAAGCATTGCATTACTACGTGACTATACCGCCAGTCTCTTGGGTAGATTACAAGATAACAGCGATGCGGATGAATTTTTCGACGCCATGTTTTAGTTTGCTATTAGTTTTTTAGTATAAGTCAACTTAATCAACAAACAACCATACAAACTTAAACTAAACCAAGCTGATGTACACGACTTATAAACTGCACAGTTTAAGTCGGCAGTTTTTAACTGCAGTCAAAGTAACCACTCCAGTTTTCGTCATTAGTAGTCACCCTTGAGACCAAAGTCTTGTGAATTTTGTATCGCATTACATTGTGGGTACTTTAAGCAGTTCTATAGAGTATCTTGGTTTATAAGCTGTGCGATAAACCTTAATAGGGACACTTGACAAAACTTTTGCCTTTTCAAAGCCGGGTGATAGATAAAGCTTTTTAAGACGCCACTCCACAGCAGCCTACGGCTATGCTAGGCAGTTGTACGTAGCTTCGTTTTATGTGGAAATGTTGGCGGGAGCCACTGCAACCCACGGCCACGCTACGTACTATTGCATGGCTGGCAAACAAATGAACCGCGCAGCTAACATGGAAAACATATTGATACACATCCTACGTAGCAATAAACGGTCGTAGCTTTGCCACGAAGCCCACGTTCACACGGATGGAGACATATCGCGGTGGGACTTTATCGCGCACTGGATTTTCAACTCTCGGCGCTGAGCAGTGGTTTAAAACTGCAGTGCGCGGTGCACTATTAGCTTCAGCACCCTTGAATACCATAAAAATGACCCTTGTCGCAAAAGAATTGAAAATAAACTAAAAAGAAAAATAATAAAATTTTAAAGAAAAAAAATATACTGGCGAATTGTTGGTTTACTATACACCCCTGTATTGTACAGGGGTGTATAGTAAACCTTTGAAATAACACAGGTGTGATGTTATAAAAAATCTCATTAACGTAACTTTTTCGCGCAAGTGTGTTTCGCGCATGTGGGTTCGCGCAAGTGTCTTTCACACAAGGGTCTTTCGCGCAAGTATCTTTTCGCGCTAAAGTCCATTCGCGCAAAAGTCCATTCGCGGAAATGTCATTCGCGCAAGTGTCCCTTCGCGCAAAAGTCCGTTCGCGCTAAAGTCCGTTCGCGCAAAAGTCCATTCGCGGAAATGTCTTTTCGCGCAAATGTCTTTCACGGAAATATCTTTCGCGTAAGTGTCCCAGACCCAAACTCAAGGCATGTCTCTTCTCAAAACACATTTAACTTTCTACCGTCTTATCTATTAACGAAATTGTCTGTTGGACTAAATATAAACATTTAGATAAACATACTTCTTCGTTTGTAAACTTGTTTCTTGTTTGTTTATTGGCAGTTAAATTAATTGGTCCTTATCCTTTGAAGATGTGGGCATGGAGTTGGTTTAACTAATACCGTATAACCTTATAGCTCTACGGCTATATGAGAATATTGTGCTGTTGTGTGTGCCGTAATGGCCTTCAATGTACTATTGTTTAAGAACACTGTACAAATTACCAGTAACTTTCCCGAATAGAATAACATAAAATAAATAAATAATGAGTGTCAAAAACAGTAAATTTTCACACCCTTAATAAAAGTCGTTTCCCAGCAATAATCATTGGACACGCTTACTTGGTTTAATGTGCAGGATGCGTGGGTGACGGATGGGTCTTTTTACACCCTGTAAGATTAGCGTTGCTAGGCTTTGGTATGCCGAACGAACGTTTACTCGTAGTGACTCTTATTGAACTCTTTTCTTCCATCTTTTTATTGCTAACGGTTGGTTCGTACCAGGAATAGGGATCAAGTACATTAATCTTTAACTAAAAGCAACCATTGGTTAACTTGGCTACTAAAACTACAAAAATATAAAAGGAAAATTTTATAGAAATTCTTGAGAAATGATTTGTGTGGTTGAACGAAATTTATGATCTTTAAACCAAGACTATAACTCGCGAACGTGCCTTCAAATAGTCAGTTACAGTTGTATATCGATATCCTTTACTTTGGAACTCTGCCCATTTTGTAAAAGCTCATAACCTTGTATTACTTTATTAAAATCCTGTAAAAGAACATTTCAACAAACTAGGGCAAGAAAATTAGTGATTGGTGTTTGGATTAACTGTTAACAGACAATTATGGCTGTTTAATTCGATAGCTAAAATTTTACCTTTAAAAAAATGCTCAGTTACATAGCATATAACGAATTATTTCATAATCAGCTTATAATATTCCCAGCGCTGGGACACGGGCCTCCTCTCAACAACGCGGGCCCAGTGCGGAATTGTAGATGTCACATGTCTTCGAATTTTTGGTTCTAGGACATGCCGCTTTCCTCGTGATGTTTTCATGATGTATTGAGAGCAGTGCTGATGAAATAATTTACACAAAGTAAAGCACCTCTCTGGGTTCGAACCTAAGACACGACGTACAACTCGTAAGATGCGGCCGTTACGACTGGGTCACCAATGCTCTAAATATCATTTATTGTATCCCATTTCTGATAAGTAAAAAGTCACAGATAAAAAAATATGTCAAATACATAAATTACTTTAAACGAACGGAGCATATAGTGGCCTTTTTCTGAAGTCATTACTTTTAACACTTACGAAACCAGAATTATTATAGATGATGGTGACATAGTGCTTGATTTTTTTTCTTATGATTGTAATATATACAGTGAATACTTCATACTAAATGAACAAACAAATAAAATTTCAATAATACAGAAAATAACAATCAACTTCTTCCAGGCTGCGCCACAATACCCTGTCCTCCGCTTTCCGCATCCAGTATGCCCCAGCCACCTCTTCCAGTGGATCTGGGCTGGGGGACAACCCACACTATGCTTACCGATATGCGGTCTCCACTCCAAAACCACTCTCCGCTTTTTTCGGCACTCTCTTTCCTACTACCAACTTGACGATTACAAAATCTAGAATAAGCCAATTCATACAGTTTTCTTTCTCTTGTTACTCTCAATTATTTTAGTTTCAATATCAAAACGACATGAATTCTTAACGATCTCATTAATATTCGAATACTCGAAACTTTTGGTGATAAAATATAATTGCTATTATAGTAGTTCTTTCATTACTTTAAGAAAAGTAGTTAAATGTTTTAATTACTTTGGGACCCTTAGCGAAGTTAAAAGTTAGTTTTGTATTATTTTCATCTTGTTTAATTTCATACAAAGGAATTATTCTTTATCTTTCTTTTAGAGGTAGAATTTATTGATAGAGTGCCATGAAAAGTATAACTTCCACCAATTCTGGTATAGGAAGAAGAAACATCATCATCATAATAATGTTCCTACTGCTGGGACACACGCCTCCTCTCTGTGACGTGGAGTGGGCCATAATCCACCATGCGTTCCCAGTGCGTGTTGGCGGATGTCACATATCTTGTCCGAATTTTTGGTTCTGGACGTGCCGGTTTCCTCGCGATGTTTTCCTTCACCGTTTTGAAAGCAGTGATGACGAAATAATTTTCGACGATTACCACAACGATCACCACTGGGCTGAAGATGAATCGAAGCATCGCATACACACCCTTCTCTCTTTTTTTGAATGCTGATAAAAATGATCGTGCATATTTTGAAGGATACGGAACTGCGACTTCGGCCAAGATTGTAGCTAATCATGCGACAAGTCGTAGTCGTGACCGCTTAGTGCGCGAGATCCTTAGATAGTACGAAAGAAATAATAGAAAAAAAAATTGGTCATGGCGGCCAATCTCAGCGGAGACTAACCATCAATACAGACACAGGTACGCTCTCTTTTCCTCACTCTCATAGTCCGACGGGACGGCAATCCGACACGACCCGAGGGAGATCAGGCGTAAACAGGCAAACAAACAAGAACAACAAGATGAAGGAACATGAGATGGATGAATGAAAGTTCAGTTTACCACCTTTAATATCGAACACAATCCTACTATCCTACTATATATATATATATCTATATAATATTATAAACGCGAAAGTTTGTATGGATGGATGGATGGATGTTTGTTACTCTTTCACGCAAAAACCACTGAACAGATTTTGATGAAATTTTGGTACAAAGATAGTTTATAACCAGGATTAACACAGGATACTTTTTATCCCGTTATTCCGACGGGATCGAAACTTATGCGGGTGAAACCGCAGGGCGCAGCTAGTCATACATAATATAAGTCACATTTATGTGTAAAGCTCTTATTTCTTTGGAAAGCACTACAGGGATTTAGTTTTAAGCATGTAAGCTTTCTTGAGCGAGACGTGATTGACTAACAGAGAAAAGTAATCTTCTACTCATTCTCAAGGGGCCTGTCTGCAACATTGCGGTGAGAAAGCAACGTACGTTTTATTTGACGTTGGTAACGTTTGGAACATAAATAACATACCTGAAACCTGTACTCATACGTTAAAGAGTTAAGCAGAGGCGTATAGTTAACCAATGTCGACGTTCGTCCGTCAAGTTGGTACATCCCTTGTTAGGGTGCTACAAACTTTTTGATTTGGCATTAATCTACACAGCCGGGCGGTAAAATCAAACGTAATTATATGTATGTTTCTTCGGGTTAAAAAAATATCGCCGAATCGCATTCGGCGTGTTACACACTTGTTCGGTTTGGTACACTGAAAAATGTTGGCGACAAATGACAGTCCAGGAATGTGAGGCCTGCTTTGAGTGGAACCCCGATGGGTCTCTTGAACACATACTCGTAAGATATCACAATGCGTCTTGCGAGATCATTTGGAAGGAATTTCTGCTTTATCCTGAGAGAACCCTTCGATGTTGATCGAGATTACACGCAAGGTTGGTTTTATCAGTGGACTGTTTGGCTCTGAGAAGGGCTGATTTGGACTTATATTTGCCATTGTGGTGAAAGGAAAGGATAAGACAATCGACAGAAGTTAATTGCCCAGGGTGCGCCGGACGTAACGGAAGGTCAAAGGGGAGGCTCCTTTCATGCACACATGCCGAACTGAATAAGTATGTAGTACGCCTTATGTAGAAAATCTATAGAGGTATGAGGAACAGGGTGTAAAGTTCAGTCATCCTCATAGGAAAGGGAGGATCCTCCGACTAGACGGGTGTCGTGTCTGGCGGGCAACTGCCCTACGATTAATGTCGGGTCGTTGTATATATGGAAGTTGCGCGGTAAACTTTACATGCGCGATGCAGGATTTTGCGTGACGTCAGTATGATGCGTAGTTCGCATGTGGAGGTGTAAATGCCACTACAAGCCTACTGAAGAAGAAGAAAAAAAAAAATTGTTTGTTACTATTATCTGAAATCGGTGCTAATTTCTTGCCCGCTGCTGAGGATTTTTCGACTTTGGATCAAACGCAGAAGGCCACCCTTACCCTGTGGCCACGAGCTACACGCTCATGCGACACGCGTCTTGCGACAGCAACTGCAGTGAAAGCAAATGTGTCTTTTCATGCAGAAGGAACAAACATTGTTGGTCGCCACGATTAGTCATTGCGTTTTGGAAATTTTATTTTGTCAATTCAAGGTTTCCTCAGTATGTTTTCTTTCGCTTTAACTAAATGGTATTCACGATATTTTTAGTAACCAGAAGCATTATTATTAATTTGCCCTAGTTTTGAACCTGACGCTTAACAAGGGGCACTAGTATGACTTTTCCTTGAAAATTTTCAAAGAAACTTTGAAACTCAGGACTGTTGGAGGTAATAAATTACTTTTCATAAAAAAGAACCTAGCCCAGCTTTTTCACTACTTGATTGCACAATTTTCAGTGTAAAAAAATTACATAAATTTCTGAGGTAAAATTTTATTAAGCCCGATTACTCTCCACCACAAAGGGTATAAACCCGAGCAAGCCTGTAATGAAATACAGCGTTGTGTACCCAAAAGAAAAATATGCAAGGTGAATACTATATTAAGTTTTTGATTAAAACTAAAATGTATACCTTCACTTGTTCAGGGGGTATTTATTTAGGGTGAATCGAGGTTTTTTTTTGGTTCCACATTGTTTGGTGGATTTTCATATTGCTTACAATCTTGTAATTTTTTTTGTAGTCTAGTCTAAGTGGATAAATTTATGATAACTTCCGCCCGCGACTTCGTCTGCGTGAAATTTCTTGTCCCCTGACCTACCCCGTTGCATCGCATCGCCTACCCGCGTAGTACTTCGTTTTTGCTAAGCATTCTTTCAGATTGTTTTTTTTGTTCGGCTCCTAACGGTACTTGCATGACGTTAATTATGCTCCCTCACTAATTATGTTATGCAATGCAAAAATAATTTCAGTAGTAGTTTCAGAGATAAGCGCGTTCAAACAAACAATTCAACTTTAATATTAGTATAGTTTATAGGTAGATTAATAATATTTTAAACAATTTTATCTTTATTTCTGCAGATGAGGGAATATTTCTTCAGAACTTCACACTCATGTCAGTTTAAGCCTTTATAATAATTTAAGTCATCACATGCCCTTAAAATAGAAGAAGATGTTTCTGCAGTCCTCACTGCAGAAGCATCTTCTAACTTTAACTTTCTAACTTTGGAGCCTTCTCCAAAGTTATTTATGTGTCGCATACATTTGTACACGAATCCAGAATGAGAGAATAACAAACCAAATCAATTCGGATTTATTATCAAAACAACAACAAAACATCTACTCATATTTTACCATACCGTTAAGAAGTTTTTTGACACCAGCCGCGAGCCACAATAAGGGTATTGTGGCACCCATTCCTCTGAGTTCCATAGAAATACAAACAAGAAATAAATACCATGAGCCAGTGTAAAAACAGCATGTTAATCATAATTCAACACACAACCTCACAGCTAAGCATTCTACGAATTAGAAATGAAAATACGCGAGCATATTACGTAGAAACGTGCCCGCAACAGTAAGTGGATTTAATTTGTTTCGGCGTTTATTCCGACAGGTAAATTTATGTGTTTACAAAATTCATAACAGTAAATAGGCTTATATTTTGTGAATATGGGCTTCTCTATAAAGAGCTACGTCGAACGATCTCATTGATTATGAATGTTTAATTTTATTAGCTTCGTTACTTGGTGCTGGCTTGTAAGTCAGAATTATTGGCAGTTTATAATTAATTCAGCGAAAATGGTCTGTTATTGAGAGCAGTGGTGGCCCAGTGGTAACAGCCCCGACTTACGAGTTGTAGGTCGTGAGTTCGAACCCAGACAGGCGTTTTACTTTGTGTAAATAATTTCATCACCACTACTCTCTAAACGGTGAAGGAAAACATAGTGAGGAAACCGGCATGTCCTAGAACCAAAAAATCGAAGACATGTGACATCTACCAACCCGCACCGGGCCCGCGTGGTAGATTATGGGCCGCTCTCTCTCCCCGAGAGGAGGCCTGTGTCCCAGCAGTGGGAACATTATAGGCTGATTATGGTCAGAAAATTATTATTATACCTAAATTCGAAAGTGATTTTGTCTGCGTGAATTTGTCGAAGTAGGTAAATGTGACACATGGAGCTTCAAAAAAGGACTTTACAGGTTTATATAACAGATGCTCTACTAAATACTGGTTATACTGGAAGCCGTCCCCAATATAATTGGCAAAAGTCTAGGTAGATGATGAAAATGATCTACAAAATCGAACTTTTTCTAAGTCAAAGTCAAATCATTTATTTCATATAGGCCAAAAAGGCACTTTTGAACGTAAAACTCGAGTACTCAGTAATATTTTGTTAAAAAAGAAAGAGAGAGTTGTGGAGAGTTACATTAAAAAAAGTAGTTTGAAAAAATGAATGCACAAAGATGTACTTCAGTGGTTTCAACCACGCGTTCTCATGCTTGAGAATTGGGCCTCTTTATCTACCGACCAACCCGACATTACCATAAAGAGGGACTAGGCAAGTGTCAAATGATTTCGTATTCCTACAACGACTTTCAACAGGATTGTCATACCTACGCTTTTCGGTAGCCTATGTATGTCAGTCGGATACATTTCTTACTTTTTCATCATCGTTATCACCGATAGAATGTCACTTTGCCCACGGGTTAAATAATGGAAAAACACGAATAATAGACAACCATTATCACTGATGCTCTTTCATCTTTCCCGCTCATAGCTACACGCCGTACATCTCCAAAAGCCCGGTACACCCCAGGGTGTGTTACGTTTAACTAAAGTTTGACGGCGCGCAAAAAGAACTGCTGCGTTGGGACTAGAGGAACGCTTTGTTTTCGAACTGTGTAGACTTTGAAACGGTGGTAGGTACAGGTTTTTTTGGGAATCGGGTTGTATTTAGTAAAACATACATAACCACACCACATTATCGCCCAATCCACACTATCAGGCCGTAGCGCATCATATTTTCATACAAAAAAGGGCGGTGCAGGCCGCCTGTAGTGTGCAATGGTTCATATAAAATACATGAAAGTCACATAGGAGGATTTTTGCAATGCGGTGCGGCCCGCCCAAATATGCGTAACTGGGTTGTGGAAGTCAGATAGGCAGTCGCTTAATGTAACATACTGGTATTTACAAGAAAGAAAGAAAGAAAATACGTTTATTTGCGGCAAACATGACGCATAAAAAGAACATAAACACACAAAAAAGTAACAATTTGGGGGTAAACATGCGTCACATTCACGCCAAACGGCCATCGCTCAGCATAATGCTTAAGACCCTATACGAGACAGAGCCCCAGCGCTGGTTTTCAGCGGCAGCCGGCGTTAACGTGATGACGTCAACCAGTGCACCATGCAATTATACATAAATAAATAAAAACAACAATCAAAACATGAAATCAAAATAAAATAAACATACATTAAAAAAAAGATGATGAAACATGTGTCATGATTCCGTGTTTTGATTATTTCAATTGGCAACACGGTAAATTTGATTGAAAAATTGGCAACACAGCCAACACGGAGGCCGGGGATGACGGAGAGAATGACAGAAAAAGATGGTGGATCAGCTCACGCTTGGAGTCGCTCGAGTTATATCTAAACTAATCTAAAGTCATATTATACTACAGTGTTATTGAGATTAACATAAATATATTCAGGAATAACATGAAAAGTGGTTTCATTACATATCAGAAGTGACACGTTCTACGCGCCCACTTTCGCTAAGACTTATTTAAAGGTATGTACTCACAAAACATATAACTTAGCGACTACAAACTGGCAAAGCTTGTGTTTGGGGTAATATTAATTTAAAGCAAAACATTGGCATCTTATTCTACATTTTTGATCCGAAAGCACTTGATCAGGCTACTCCTTGATAGTGTTATCGAGTCTAAGAGTGCACTATGCTTTTGTCTTAAATACGTGGGCGAGGCTACCCTTCGTCAGTATTTTTGTTGAAGTATGGTGTACCTTATTAATGGAGTAATATGCTCGTTCTTTCTAAAAAGAGGTTAGAATGATTTTCATGCTTGGTTAATAAAGGTTAAACGTTACCAGTCCAAAAGAACACACTATGCTTTTGTCTTGAATGCATGGTTGAGGCTACTCTCGGTTTCTCATCTAAATCAATGATCTGCCAAAATGCACAAAATTTCAAACAGTTTTATTTGCTGGTGATAGCACACTCATCATACCATGCAAACATATTGAGACTTACCAAAATGATATAAACAACTCCATCCATTGCATAATAGATTGGTTTGTAATGAATTAATTAAAAATAAACATAGAGAAAACAAAGCTTATGACATTTAACCAAAAAACCGTTATCCCTAATGTAAATATAACATAAATGCTAGTCAAAGAATAGCTGAAACAATCAATGCCAGATTCTTAGGTCTTCAGCTGGATAGTCACTTGGCCTGGAAAGGTCATGTAGAGATTGAAAAAAAAAAAAATAATAATAATAATTCCGCTCCACTCAATGACAAACAAGTCTATAGTTGTCATATCGTACAAAGCATATGTGACATCTACATTATGTTTTGAAATTACATTTTGGGGAAAATCCACAGAGAGGTTAACTGTGTTCAAACCTCAAAAAAAAAGATGCCGCCTTTGTACCTTTTTTTTTTTGTGCAAAAAGATTAAATAAATAAATAAGACGTGTGCGTTCTGTATTTAAACTTAGAAATACAGATAGCTGTACTCCACAAAAAAAAAAATTAGAGTTCCCAACATTTCCTTGTATGTACATTTTTGAAACAGCAGTATTTGTCAAATCCAATGTTCATATATTTAAAACACTGAAATCTAAATGTCGGAATAGAGAGATGTGTACCATCCCACACAAAACTGCATTATTTTCGTAAAGACTTCTTAGAATGGCACCTAAAATCTATAATAAGCTCTCTATTGCAATCAAAGAAAATCTCTAATAAAACTATTAGTTAAGAAGGTAATAATATACTCTGTTAATGAATACCTAGATGACAGATTTTAATTTATTGAATTCATTCCATAATCATTATTAGTTCCAGTTTATTTTTTATTATATCAATTACTATGAAATTATTGACTCCTTATAAATTATTGATTATTATTTATTATTATTGACTAATATATTAATTAACACCATATTTTTACCTGTGTACCACGATAAACAATTTGAATTTGAATTTACTCTTCAATAATGTTTGACTGGGTTATAGTGTGTGATTTTGATTTGTTTTTGAAAACCTAAGCATGATTATCCTGAAGTAACTAAAGACTGAAGTTGTAATTATAGCAAGGCAAGCCCTGCCAGTTTCTTAGTTGCCACTTGATTTTGGAGGCTATTGCCAGTTGATTTTGGAGGCTATTGCCACTTGATTTTGGAGGCTATTGCCACTTGATTTTGGAGGCTATTGCCACTTGATTTTGAAGGCTATTGCCACTTGATATTGGAGGCTATTGCCTCTTGATATTGGAGGCTATTGCCACTTGATTTTGGAGGCTATTGCCACATGATATTGGAGGCTATTGCCACTTGATTTTGGAGGCTATTGCCACTTGATTTTGGAGGCTATTGCCACTTGATTTTGGAGGCTATTGCCACTTGATTTTGGAGGCCATTGCCACTTGATATTGGAGGCTATTGCCACTTGATATTGGAGGCTATTGCCACTTGATTTTGGAGGCTATTACCACTTGATATTGGAGGCTATTGCCACTTGATTTTGGAGGCTATTGCCACTTGATATTGGAGGCTATTGCCACTTGATTTCGGAGGCTATTGCCACTTGATTTTGGAGGCTATGGCCACTTGATTTTGGAGGCTATTGCCACTTGATTTTGGAGGCTATTGCCACTTGATTTTGAAGGCTATTGCCACTTGATATTGGAGGCTATTGCCACTTGATTGAAGAGACTATATGTCTGATTCTTGTATGTATACCATGTATTTGATTCCTGACCATGTGTCATGTGGATCCTAGTTTTATCGTTTTTAAACACTTAATAGCTTCTACAACAACACTCTCACTCCACACACACACACACATTTATACACCTCACACTGGCACACACATCATAAGATATTTCTAGTCAAGGACCTTGATAATGTGATTAGAATGAAAAGAAGTGATATGAAACCTTCCAGCTACCATGATGAATGCAGAGTCCGTTGATGAATCACATACTCCTCCGCGTAGGCGTAGTAGACGCAGAGAGAAACGAAGACAATCGTCTTCATCATCCTCGTCCTCGTCTACACCTGAAGAAAGGATTCGGCGACGGCCTCGAAAACACTCGAGGGGTTTAACCACGGAGGACGTTTTAAACATCCTGTCTTCCTGGAAGGCTGAACCAAGTAAGAGTACCAATTCCATACAAAACAGTCAATTTCATAACGTGATACCTGAGTTTGACCCGGCCAATAGGTCGCAAAGTATTGAGGCTTGGATACGGAAGGTTAATGAATGTTCACAAATTTACAACTGGGATCAAAAGCAAACCATTCATTTCTCCCTCCAAAAACTGGTTGGGCTTGCGAAGAAATGGTTTGAGTCTCTTCCTACGGTCGTATTTTCATGGGACGAGTGGCAAGCCAAATTAAAAAGGGCGTTCCCTAGTGAGGAGAACTATGGTAGACTGTTGGAAGAAATGCTCGCTCGTACCACTCGTGTTGATGAAGGTTTACGAGAGTACTTTTATGACAAATTGAATCTGTTAAACCGTTGTGAAATAAAGGGAAAGAGAGCTGTTGATTGTGTAATACACGGAATTACCGATAGGTCAGTTAGGAGCGGTGCACAGGCACTTAACTGCGAGGAACCCGAGGACTTGCTTAACTTCCTTTGTGCTCAACGTATTACATATTTCTCGAACAGAGACCGAAACAAACAGAGATCAAATTCTAGTACGGTAACTAACAATTCTGGGTCTAATGAAGGTCTAGTTTGCTTTAACTGTCGTAACAAAGGTCACCCTTACCACAAATGTCCAAAACCTGTGATAAAGTGTAAACAGTGTAACAGAATAGGTCATGATAACGTAAACTGTAAATTGCGCCCTGTTGCTGAAAATTACGTCCCCAGAGCCAAAATCGATGATACTCGTAGTACCGTAGAAAAAAATACATTAAAGATCGCCGCGTTTAATGATCAAACAAGCCCTAAACCTATCGATACGTCTAAGGCGTCAACTTCTACATCAGCACCCAATGATAAATTTTTCAAAACTGTCTTAGTAAACGGTCGGCCCTTTATGGCATACGTAGACTTCGGGAGTGAATGTAGCCTGTTGCGAGAGAGCCTTGCATTAGAACTCCAGCTAGCGCAAAATTCTGGCAATGTTCCAGTAATTAGGGGATTTGGCAATTCATGCATTTCACCTTTGTATAATTCTACTCTAAACTTAAAACTTGATGATATTGAGACCCAGTTAGACGTTCTAGTAGTCAGTGACGAGTTCATGACAAACAGTCTCTTAATCGGACAAAACTTCACCGAATTACCTTTTATTACAGTCTTAAAAGACTGCCATCAATTAGTATTCTACAGAACTCCAGGAGAAAATCTCTTCCCAACCGAAATATATCTCAAAATGTTCACTTCAAAGCCCATAAAGGTTGAAAATACCGGTATGGTACCGATTACAGTCAAGGATACCGCCTTTTCCGGCGACGTTTTTGTCGAAGGTTACAACTCATTGGAACCTGGTAGAGAATTCCGTTTGTTGCAAGGGATTTATGGTATCTCGAATGGCTCTGGAGAACTAGCCGTAACAAACTTGTCACGGACACCTCTTCTATTCAAATCTGAAACGTTAATTGCACGATCGTCACCAGTAACTAAAGTCAAGAGCTGTCAGGTGAATCGTATTTCAGAAAATTGTGCTATCTCTTTAGAACCATTAGATATAACGCATATTCAAGTTGGCGAAGACTTTAGAAGCAACAAGGATAGGCTGTATACGCTATTACAAAAGTATCGCGATTGCTTTGCCACTAATATGAAAGAAGTAGGTTGTGTTAAAGATTTTGAAATGAAAATACACCTTACGGATAATAGGCCCGTTGTGTACAGGCCGTACAGGTTATCATTTTCAGAACGAGTGCAAGTGCGTGAAATGGTTAATGAGCTATTAGATACAGATATTATACAAGAATCTAGTTCGGATTATGCAAGCCCGATATTAATGGTCCGTAAGAAATCTGGTGAGCAAAGACTTTGTGTAGATTTTAGAGCCCTTAATAACAAAACCATTAAGGACAGGTTTCCTCTTCCGCTTATTGAAGACCAACTAACTAATTTAAGCGGCAATCAGTACTTTACATCATTAGATCTTGCGTCAGGATATTACCAGATTGCTATGTCTCCCGAGAGTCAGCATCTCACTGCCTTTGTAACTCCTGACGGTCACTATGAATTTAAGAGAATGCCGTTTGGACTGGCCAACGCTCCCGCTGTGTTTCAGCGAATGGTTAATAAAATTCTGGGGAATCGACGATTTGATTATGCACTTGCGTATTTAGATGATTTACTTATTCCATCTATAACTGTAGAGCAAGGGTTTGAGCGCTTAGAAGAAATTTTAAAATTGCTTCGTGAATTCGGACTCACACTAAAATTAACAAAGTGCCGGTTTTTCGATACTACCATCAGCTATTTAGGTTACGAAATATCTGCGAAGGGAGTAAGGCCCGGGGAAGCAAAAGTTTTGGCCGTCAAAGAATTCCCTTGCCCCAGTAACATGCACGAAGTCCGTCAGTTTTTGGGACTTACGGGATATTTCCGTAAGTTTATAAAAGGATACGGGGAGATAGCGCAACCATTAACCAACTTACTTAAGAAAAATGTTACATGGCATTGGGGCAGTGATGAAGAAACTGCGTTCAATTCCTTAAAGGAAAGTCTTTTAACCAGACAAGTTTTAGCATTGTATGACCCGCAGTTAGAAACCGAGTTACACACGGATGCTAGTGCCCTTGGTATTGGTGGAATACTGATGCAATGGCAAGCATCGCCCCGCGTCTTAAAACCTGTCGCTTATTTTAGTAGACAGACCACGATAGATGAAAAACATTTTCATTCTTATGAATTGGAGACTTTAGCCGTTGTCTGTTCGCTAAAAAAGTTTAGGGTGTACTTGTTAGGAGTCCCGTTTAAGGTATTTACTGATTGCGCGGCGCTTAGGACGACACTGACAAAAAGAGATCTCGTTCCGCGGATAGCCAGGTGGTGGCTGCAAATAAGCGAATATAACTTTGAAATTGAATACCGCCCGGGTGTTAATATGGCACATGTAGACGCATTAAGCAGAAACACTTGCCTAAACGCGGAAGGAGATGTTGGGTCTGTTAATGTCAATGTTATTGCATCGGGTAACTGGCTCCTAACTCTACAAATGGGTGACCCTGAAACGTCTCGAATTATAAGAGTTCTTAAACCTGAAGCTGACCCTGAGTTCGCAGACCTGAAACAAAAATACACTGTCAAAAATAACTCACTCTATCGCAAAGTTGATGACCGTTTATGTCTTGTAGTACCACGGAGTGCTCGTTGGCAGGTCTGTAAAGCTAACCACGATGACATTGGGCACTTAGGCTACACAAAAACGTTGGAAAGAATAAAGAACCAATTTTGGTTCGCCAAATTACGACGATATGTTAAGAAATACGTAGGTTCCTGCATAGAGTGTGCTTATAGCAAGGATAGTGCGGCTAAAAAAAAACAGGGACTACTTTTTCCGATAGAAAAAGTTAGTATACCGTTCCACACAATTCATATTGACCATCTAGGTCCGTTCGTAAGAAGCAGAAACGGCAACTCTTACATACTCACGATTGTGGACGGGTTCACTAAGTACGTATTTGTCAGAGCAGTGAAAGATACGAAAACAAAGAGCACAATTAAAATCTTGGAGAATATTTTCACTGATTTTGGTACACCGGCTAGAATAATTTCTGATCGTGGCACTTCGTTCACATCAACAGCTTTCGAAACCTTTTGCGATGGCCTTGGTATAAAACATGTCCTTAATGCGGTTGCATGTCCCAGATCAAATGGGCAAGCTGAAAGGTTTAATCAAACAATTTTAAATTCACTATCTGCTCAAAATTTTTGTAAAAATGAGCGTGACTGGGACAAGTGTCTAGGCAAGGTTCAGTGGGGTATTAACAATACTGTTAATGCGACCACCCAAAAAACTGCAACAGAGGCTTTGTTCGGATTGAAAATGCGCGATAGTTTGTCAAATAAGTTTGATACTCCACAACAGTCGCGAAACGAAGATTGGTCTGCATTACGCCAGAATATTAGCGAATCTATTAAGAAAAGTCAAGAGAAACAAAAGCGTAAACATGACATTGGTCGTACTTCTGCCCCTGCGTATCAGGTTGGCGATTTAGTTAAACTAACCCGAACCAATTATAATAATGAAGGCAAGAGTACAAAGCTTCTGTCAAAGTTTATAGGCCCTTATAAAATTGTAGATGTATTAGGTAACGATAGATATAGGATAAGTGATGTACCTGGTTTTAATAAAAAAAGGAATAATAATTACGAAAGTGTTGTGTCTGCAGATAGAATTAGACCCTGGATCCATCTCAAGGCCCTTGAGCTTGATGAAAATGTTAATGGTAGTTCAGATGAGGAAACTAGTAGCTAAGCATTTTGTAAGCGTAGATAATAAGAAATATTATTTTGTAAGGTTAATTTAGTGAATATAATAACAATAAATATTATTTAGTAAGGTTATTTTAGTGAATATAATAATTAAGTACTTGCCTAAAGAAGGATCCCGAATGTCATGATTTAGCATTTTATTTTATTGTAATTTTTTTTTTACCGCGAATGTCTATAAACCTCTGTGAACTCTTGTACTAAATTTTTAATTTTTTTTATTGTGTTATTTGAAATAAGAACTAATTGAGCGGGTTCAAGTGGGAGTTGTGCTCCGGGAGTAGCACGTTGTCGGATGGCCGAATGTCATGATTCCGTGTTTTGATTATTTCAATTGGCAACACGGTAAAGATTGAAAAATTGGCAACACAGCCAACACGGAGGCCGGGGATGACGGAGAGAATGACAGAAAAAGATGGTGGATCAGCTCACGCTTGGAGTCGCTCGAGTTATATCTAAACTAATCTAAAGTCATATTATACTACAGTGTTATTGAGATTAACATAAATATATTCAGGAATAACATGAAAAGTGGTTTCATTACACATGAAATATGGTTATGATGTGGTCACATTCCGGGCAACGAATCTCGCGCCGCCGGGTATTAATAATCTGTGCGCGTGCGCAGCTATCACAATGCTATATTTGACGTTTTGACATCCTGAACGTAATAATTAGCAATAACATGGCTCATTCATTTCATTATTAATCTATGATATGATAGAATTATAATTATTATGTATTGGGTGAATGTGTTGTTAGATAAGAAGCAGCCCCTTCTTGGTTAGGAAAAGGCAAGGCAGATCATGATGATGCGTATCTAGCACATTTGACCTTCAATATGTCATCACACACTTCTTCATTACCACTCATCTATCTAGTCCTTTCTCAACTATGTTGGGCTCGACTTTCAGTCTAACCGACTTCAGCTCATCATCATCTGCCTAGCCTTTTCCCAACTATGTTGGGGTCGGCTTCCAGTCTAACCGGATGCAGCTGAATACCAATATTTTACATGGAGCGACTGCCTATCTGACCTCCACAACCCAGTTACTGGGTAATACGATACCACTTGGTAAGACTGGTTGTCAGACTTTCGGGCTACTGACGACCCGTAACGACTGTCAAAGATCCACGAATGAAAGCCGGGACCAACGGTTTAACGTGCTTTCCGAGGCACGGAGGGGTCTTGGTATGTGAAGATGGTCACCCATCCACGGACCGACCGCGGCAAGCGTAGCTTAACCTGATCGATCGACCCGTGCGGCTGTTATTACTTAGCCACAAGCCCCTCCCTAACCGACTTCAGCTGAATACCAGTATTTCCATGGAACGGCTACCTATCTGACCGCCATAACTCAGTAACTAGGTAACAGCATAACCCTTGGCAATACCACTAGTATTGCCAAGGGTAATAGGGTAATAGGGTAATAGGGTGCTGTGTCAGACGTTCGGGCTGTTTGACTACCCTTGACGACCATACCACCACTTTTATGTACCTTATTATTATTATTAAAAGCCTGTGTTGTCCCACTCTGGGCTAAAGGCCTCCCTAATCTCTTTCCAGTTCTCTCCGTTTAAAGCTGCTAAGGACCAGCTGATCGATTCTGTAAAAATCTCACCGTGAAAAGTTAGGTGAAGTGAGCTTAGAGTGAGCTGTCAATAGTGTCTATCCCTAGCATTAGTTGGAATGACAGCTCACTCCACGCTCACTTCACCTAAGTTTTCACGGTGATATAGTTACAGAATCGCACTGCAGTTCTTGTTGAAGGATTCCAGTTCATCCCGCCGTGCCCGTCTGGGCCTGCCGCGATAGTACCTACAAAGTAATATTGGATTATACACCCTACAAGAAAATTACCGTTCCTCTTCTGTTGTACGTACTCAATCCCTGATTATTATTAATCTGTCCATTAGATTCTCGACCACGAATGTTTTCGAAAAGTAAGAGCCGGACATTTTAGTTTATTTATTATTTAAATGTTTCGGAACATTTTCATGAACTTGAGCGATGTTTTTAGCTACAAAGAACCATTTAAGCCCCTGCTGAGTGTTTTTGTTAAGGGGAAGGCGTCACAACCGAAATTTATAATGATGAGATGCATGTATTTATGCTCTTATATGGTTTCATTATCTAGCTGTAGCGCATCATATTTTCATACAGAACAGTGTGTTGCAGGCCGCCTGTAGTGTGCAATGGTTCATATAAAATATATGAAAGTGATGTAGTAGGATTTTTGAAATGCTGTGCGACCCACTAAAATCTGCGTCCGTCTTAACTGGGTTGTGGAGGTCAGATAGGCAGTCGCGCCATGTGAAATACTAGATATTAGCAACATCCGGTTAGACTAGAAGCCGCCCCATCTTAGTTGGAAAAGGGCTAGGTAGATCATGATGATTATCATGACATCACTTCTGTATTCCTTCCTGGATTTGGTCGGTCTATTAAATGGCAAACATCAGCTTTCACCCGGAAAACGTCGACTGCTAGCATAGCATAATACGCCTACGTAATTGTATTATTTATCGTTTTTCAAAATCAAAATCAAAAGTTATTTATTCAAATTATGCTGAGAATCAGCACTTTTCGAACATTTTTTTTTATTTTCCATGTCTCTGTTACGCTTACCTTTGTTAACTTTCCCATTCATACCCTTGTTATCTTCATATTTCGACGCTATATTTTAGTTTGTGTATAGTTTTAGTTATATTAAATTTTGGTATTTTTATTTATTAATCAGGTATTAGTTGTTATTTGCTCAATTATTATTTTAATTTACAGAAAATAAAATAATAATACTTTCCCATGTTTAATTTAATATTTGCTAACAAGAAAATTCCGACTTTCTGGTTTCATGTAGGTACAGCTACCGACCTGAGTATTTTTTTAAGTGGTGTAACTGTTAGTAATAACTTAAGTCACCCCTACCCACTCACTGAGAATCTATTAGCAAGCAGTGATAGGTTCATTCATACTTCTTTCATATGGAGTCATTACACGTCTGGCGTACTTACTGTCACCAGAACACCACGTCTTAAATCATAAATCCTTTGTCAAGTTAACTATTATTACTTCCTGATACCTGGTCCTAAGCTACGGTTACAGCAATTCACCGACCGGAACCCTACGTCCCTCTGCGCATACATCATCTTTACCACGTTCCGGTGGTACATTAGTCGACTCCATACCTTCGAGCTCCGCCTTAAAGGACCATTTATTTACCGGCCTAAAACCGTTGACAATAGCATCGCATATTCATGACGCTATCCATTGTTGCTTTTATGTATAAGGAGGGGAATTTATGCGTAAATAGTCAAGTTATCGAGAGGGATGGTTTGTAATGAAGTTGGGGAGTTACTTTTGAGTTGGTGACAGTGAAAGTGATTGTGACTGACTGACATTTCAATATCGCTTTATTTGAGGTTTGAGATCACTTTATTCTCATATGACTTTTGTTTTGGGTCCCTCTTCTGGGCAAAGGCATCCTTTTTCTTCCAAACCTCCCTGTCTTGTGCGATCTCTGGCCACGTGGGCCCTGCAAACATTATCAGATCGTCACACCACCTTCGCCGTGATAATAATTCACTTACATGAGAATATTATAAAGTTAATAAAATTATGGCTACAGGTAACTGACATTTATTTACGACCTGCAAGTGTCTTTCTGTTGTACCTATGTATTCTAGTTCATAAAATTACAGTAATTAGGTATATTATTGAAATCTTCACATCTTTGGTTTTTGGTAGGTACATAAATTTATCTTATCTTATTCTATCATATCTTGAGAAAAGTAGATGTCACTCATTCGGTAAGTAAGTGGAATGGTGGTCAATGGTTGTCCCCTTTTCAGAATAAGCAGTAAAACAGCACATTCAGACCAGTACCTACCGTCTAACCTATTCCTACCTATAACTATACCTATTTTCCTTTGCCATACAATTATCGTCTGAAATTCGTACAAAGTTAGAACGCAAAGGAAACCTAAAACAAAAGAAAAACCTTGGCCTCTGAAATTCAACATTAACTAACTTCTTGCTGCCACAAAATTCACGGGTGTACGGTCTACCCAACAGTCGGGTTATTACTACAAAATAAATACGCTTCCCACCGATCCCTAATTATGTTTACTGCAAATCCAAAAAGGTAGTCTGAGGACGGAGAATAAACTCATTAATTTATGTACGAACTGGTTACTTGGGGTTGTAAAAATATTAGCGTTGCGTCCAGTTTATAAGTCATTAATTTCTGAGTGGATTGGACTGTTTGCCGCAGTGCGATATTTACAGTGTTAATTGAGTAATGTGTGTTGAAAAATAATTACCGTTTTTGTAAAATGTATGTCCGGAGGTTGTCTTTAAAAGATCCCTTTTAGCGCGCTGTTTGTGCTTTCTTGCGCTCGTTGAGTCACCCTATGTAAAATGGCCACATTTATCACTGTAATTTTTTATTTAAAAAAAAAAAAAAAACGTTGCCTCATACTAGGAATTTCTCCTGTATCGTGGGTGCGTTTACAAACATTTAAACTCACTCACTCTCTCTCTCTCTCTCTCCCTTTTATATTTACATGGTGTACATAATAAAGTAATAATAAATTCCCTCTCACTGAGACAAGGCCTGTGTCACATCAGTGGGAACATCATTAGGCTTATTATGCACATAATAAGGAGTAGGTAGTGCATGTTAATTTTATCAAATTTTCTTGTTTGTGCATGTTAGATTACGCTCAGGAAGTAATTCTTGAGTCATCATCTGCCTAGCCTTTTTCCAACTAGGTTGGGGTCGGCTTCCAGTCTAACCGGATGCAGCTGAATACCAGTATTTTACATGGAGCGACTGCCTATCTGACCTCCACAACCCAGTTACTGGGTAATACGATAGATACCCCTTGGTAAGACTGGTTGTCAGACTTTCGGGCTACTGACGACCCGTAACGACTGTCAAAGATCTACGAATGACAGCCGGGACCAACGGCTTAACGTGCTTTCCGAGGCACGGAGGGGTCTTGGTATGTGAAGATGGTCACTCATCCACGGACCAACCGCGGCAAGCGTAGCTTAACCTGATCGATCGACCCGTGCGGCTGTTATTACTTAGCCACAAGCCCCTCTTAGTAATTCTTGAGTGATGTTATTTATTAAAAAAAAATCCTTAAAATCTCATAATTAATTAAAAAATAATTACAACTTATGTCACTTCAAAGCTTCCATTACACGTTTCCGACACGGTTGCCTACTGCCCCATATTTTCTACTCAAACAAACATTCAATTCATCCCCCATAAATAAATAAATCAATACAATTTGCGCCTATAGATATTTATGTTCGGAATAAAACGAGCCTGAAAATTGATCCGGTTCACTTTGCCGAAATAAATCCACTGGATCGGGCACAGCCTTAATGGATAGACAGTCAGATGGATCGGTGTGAGCTTATCTCGGAGTTTTTATATCGTTTCCCTTTTAGTTTTTCTAATTTGTTGTAGGTTTTTATGTAGATGTTGGATTTATTTGCTGGTTCATAAAGTTTTGTACAAAAGTTACTTGAAGTGATTGGGATTTTTTGCTTTTTGATAAACTTAGACACACATGCAGTTGAAGAGCAAAGAAAATTGGAAATGAAACACAAACAACACATCATCCGTTAAGTTATTCACGACAAGATACTTGCCATTATTTATAAAAACAAGAAAAAGAATGAAATAGAATACTCTTTAAAATGTGCACTATGCGAAGAGTAAGAAGATCAGTGAGGGTGCGCCCTCATCATTTTAATAAGATGATTCCTACATACATAATCAGCCTATGTTCCCACTGCTGGGACACAGGTCTCTGGCCTCCTCTTTGAGACGGAGTGGGCCGTATCCACCACGCGGGCCCAGTGAAGGTTGGTAGATGTCACATGTCTTCAAATTTTTGGTTCTAGGACATGCCGGCCTCCTCACGATGTTTTCCGTCACCATTTTAAAGTGAAGTAGTGATGATTGATGATTCCTACTTAAATGATATTCACAGCAAAAAAAATGCATGAAAATTGATTAAGCTATTCAGCTTAATCAATTTTTGTCACGGTCCTCTGCCAACTAAAGGTGGTCTTTCTTTGTATGGTGTACATAAAGAGTATTCTATTCTTTCATTTATTTGTTTAATGCACAATGAACACAGCTATAGTTACACGCTAGGCTTAAACTAGTGAGTACATGACCCTGTTAGGGCGCAACAAGATAACTTATAACTAATATTATTGTAGTGAGTATCCATTATCTAATACTCGTATTAGGAACTTTCACAATTAAAGTATTTTATTTTTTTTATAAAAAAAACGTTGCCCAACACTAGGAATTTCTTCTGTGGCGTGGATGCGTTTACAATCATTTAAACTCACATACACAAACAGCCAGACCCGGAACAACCACTTGTAGGTCATACAAATATTTGTTCCGTGCGGGAATCGAACCCGCGACACGCAGCGCAGCAGTCAATCGCGCCAACCATGCAGTCTAATGAATATGTAGTTAAACTTTTATCCAGCTTTATACTTGAAAATATTGTAATTTCATAACATTACGACTGTACTTCCCGATGGGTTAGGTAGAAGTGCATCTATATTACTTACACATTTCGCTAGTTATGTTCATTCATTCATTTATTTATTCATAAACAATTTACATTGTGTTGAACATTACATATTAAATATTAAATAAAATCATCATATGCAGAAACAATATGTTTCAGTCCCATGTACTAGGGGGCGAGCCTATTGCCATCAACCGGGTTCTAATCCAGACTCCGCGGTGCTACTGAGGAATTCGAGATAGAAAAACCCAACAACACTTTGCCCGGCCCGGGAGACGATCCCGAGACATCATGCTCAGCAGGAGTGCTTGGGACCACTAGAACAATGAGGCAGTCTTTCTGTCTATAGTAATCTAAAATCGATATTATTATGAGTGAGGTTTGAACATTATAACCTCCTTCTCGCCAGTCAGAGTAATGGCGGACTAAAAGCACTGACTTCATTATTCCTATTTAGGTCCGTAAGTGTGAAAGGCTCTATGTAAATCACTGGGTAGGCTTTTATTTATCGATCTAAAGATAAACCAAAAGGAATGTTCTCGTTCTTGTGTGTATGTGAATACTCGTACCTAGTGAAATATGGCTTCTCGATAAAAGAATTGAGTTTCCTTTTTATTGTATTTTATAAGAAACGCATGTGGAAATAAATTAAATGGTTTCAAGAGATAAATGGGTATTCAACGTTAATTATGGAAGTGAGCAGTGGTAGCCCAGTGGTAACGAACGCTACTTACGAGATATAGGTCGTAGGTTCGAACCATATCAGGCGCTTTACTTTGTGTAAATTATTTCATCACCACTGCTCTCTCTGCTCCGTTTGTTGTTGGATGTTTCCTAGAACCGAAAATTCGAAGACAAGTGACATCTACCAAGCCGCACTTGGCCCGCGTGGTGGATTACGGCCCTCTCCCTCTCGCCGAGAGATGGCCTGAGTCCCAGCAGTGGGAAAGTTATAGGCTGATTAGGCTTATGGAAGTGTACAGACGCCAGCAGGTCAAGCTACCCGAAACTGTCAATTTTTTCAATCAACCTTGAACCTTATTGCTTTAGTGACAATGTTGAAAATCTATTAAAGAAATTTGACAGATTGTAGTAGCTTGATGTGCTGGCGTCTGTACATATAATATATGACAAATTCCCTGGTTAAGTGTGTGGAACAAAAAAAACAGGGAATTGTATCTTATAGCTAAAAAAAAGGCATTAGTTTGACTTTTTATGTGTATAATAATGTGTAGGTATGTCATTATGTTCCTTTATGAGCACGCCTTGACTCCTGAGCGTGATCCCGGGTTCAGTTTCCAGGTCAGGCAAAGTGTTATTCAGTTTTTCCATTAGGAATTTCTTAGTATCTCACCGCCTACTTCCAAATTCCGGGCAACAGCCCCACCCAGGTGAGATACCCCCGTGCCTCGGAAAGCACGTTAAGCCGATTGTCCTACGCCTGATCTTTCTTCGGTCGTGTCGGATTAGGTGCTGTCCCATCGGACTATGAGAGTGACAGAAAAGGGACTGCACCTGTGCCTGCGCACTCATTTGTGCACTATAATATCACCCGCGCCGAAGGCCTCCGTTGAGATTGGCCGACAGGGTCGAAATATGGTCTGGAGGACTATTATTATTATTACGACCACATATCTACCCTGTACTCTGCACCGATTTGTACCATGCTTATACCGAAACTTGGGACTGGGAACCCTTTTCTTATCGCAAGCATCCTTCAGCAATCATCATCATCTGCTTTACCTTTTTTCAACTATGTTGGGGTCAGCTTCTAGTCTAACCGAATGCAACTGAATATTAAAAAGAGCGACTACCTGTCTGACCTCCACAGCTCAGTTACTGGGCAAGATTCCTTTTAGTAAGACTGATTATCACAGTTTTGTGCTCCTGATTACCCATAACGACTGTCAAAGATCTACGAATGACAGCCGGGAACAACGGCTTAACATGCTTTCCGAGGTACGTAGGGGTCTCTATATGTAATGGATGATCACCCTCCTCGAACTGACTCCGGCCAGTATACTCGTAGCTTTACGTTCAATCAACCCGTACGGCTGATATCATTTAGCACTCATATCCAATCACAGGAAATCATTTAAACCTGTTTGAAGTTAAATATTGAACGATTAACAACACTAGACTTAACTCAGTTTCAACGTGAATTGTGCGTAAAACACTGTGCAATCGATTATAAACTTTTAATTGAACCTCTGACGGAACAATAATAAATAATAACGGGAAATTCACATTTCCTATTAAAGTTTACTGAAATTCAGGCCAACTTCATGTAGGTATTAACGCAATGTTGCGAGTACGTGAAACTTTTTTGATGATTTATTTTGCTCTATATATGATTCAACAGTAATAATTCGACGGCCCCCACGTAAAGTATTGAAACTGCAAAACCTCTACTTTACAGGAGAGCGATTTTAAGTTTAGATTTAGATTTTTGTTAAACATAAAATTCCAAAATTTTGTATTACCGATGTATCTTAAGTGGAAAATTTGACTGTTTTATACTGTCTACTATAGTTTTTGATAATTATTATACTTTTTCTAATATTACACATTCGATACTTTACTTGGTTACTGCTGGTTACTTTTTTATCGAATATGCCAATTTCGATAGTTATCTATGACAAAATATTCTAGTCTAATATCGAATGTGCCCGTTTCGATACTTTTCCGCGGCAAAAATTTCTAGTAAAATATTGAATGTGGTAGATTCGATTGTTTTCTTTGTTAAATTGCTCAAGCCAAGATAACATAACACTAGATTCGATTTAAGATACCTTCCTACTACTTATTTATGTCAAGCTTTTTCTGGGAAATGAAGAAAAACACGATCAGACATTTAATCAAACAATTTGTATTAAAAATAAAGAATTAAAAAACACAAATACTTCGCAGCTTCGACACAATTGCTTCGAGAAATTTGGAGTGTTTTGTAAAAATTATGGTATTGCTTTGGAATGTGTCCGGCATTACAAAGTGACAATAAATCTTTATATTTTGCTTCCGATATCGGCAAGCTGCTAGAATATAATGGCGACAATTCACTTTCTTGATTTCTAACCAAGGTTTTTTTATTTCGACGGGTTCGAACTAAAGTATTTAGTGTCATGTAGTCTGAGTCCAGGTCATATTTGTAAAGAATAGTATTAGGGTCAATTTTTTTTATATGAATTTCCTTTATATTATTCCACCTCACATCTTGATTTTCAGTGTTTTTCTTCCAATTTCTGTTGTCTAACAAGGTTTTAAAATCAAATAACATATCTTGAGTCACTTCAGTAACTTTGTAAGGAGAACTGTTCGTTTTCGCCCAACGAACTAACGCGTACCATTGGTCAGGGGTATAAATTATTTTGCCTTTGGAAGATCTCTCAACAAGAGCATGCACACTGTCTGCTTCTTGTTGAGTGTGACCAGACTCTAAAAATCGGTGTGTGATGTCGATGTTGAATTTTCTGCTAGTGTACATATAGAGGCTGTAGACAACTCTGTTACGGTTTTGTCCGGCGCAGTTATCCGACCAAAATCTGAAGTCTTGTGCTCCATCTGTTACTTTAAGTTGAATAAAATCTAACAAGCAACTAGCAACCTCGTTAGCCCCACGTTTAGCGATATTTTCAGGCCACATGTAGCATGATGCTTCCTTCTTTCCAGCATCGAATACTGTCAAATGCATAAGTGACAACTTCCTTTTATAATAAAACAAAGAAACCTCTCCACTAGGGCAGTTAAGTACCTTCTGAAAGTCATAAGTTGCACATACTATTTGACTAGGATTTTGAATAGCTAGTTCTTTATCCTCAGCTTTTGTATTTTCGTGCAGTTTGCTTGTTAGAAAGATGCTTGGCGTGAGATTCTTTTTCTTCTTCGGTAGGATTTTCTATGTTATCAAACGCATGACACTTGTCACATAAATCTTTTTTCGGCATATAAAATGCAACGTTCATGTTGTCGTTTACAATAGTGCGATATTGCCTTTCAGTTTGTGCTGTATTGTTGTAGTTTTGCAATTGATTCCATTCTTTGTATAATGCAAACATCTTAGCAAAACTTAGATTGTTATCCAAGTACAATTTACTGCTGCTTTTCCTGGTATAATGGGACTCAACAGGCTGAAATGACTTCACGTGATCACAAACACTACGGATCATCTCGGTGTCAATTTTTTTAGAGTGATTAAGATGTTTTCCCTTGTTATCAGTTCCCGTTACACCACTTATGTCCAGCTTTTCTTGCGCTGTACGTATGAATTGGTCTGTAATAGCCAGAGTGGCACAAAACATTTTTAAGCACACTTTTATTGGTTCAAACATATTGGAATCTGCGTTCGGAACAGGTAAGTAATAATTAGTAGTGAACTTCCTTCTCGATGGTCCTTCCTTAGTTTGCCTCTTTTTTTTCAATTTTCTTAGTAAATTTGTTAATATACTCCCATTGCTTAGAGTGGTCTGAAAGTTTCCAAAACTTATCGAAAATAAGTTGTCTTATTTCTTCCCTAATATTAATGGAGCATTTCAGCTTGCAAGTCAAAGGACATGGACTTTTCAGTATTTTGGCTGGCATTTCCTTACCTTTTTTGCTTATGTGTTTTTGTCCGGAATTTTTCAGCAATTTCCTACGAACATCAGTCCATTGGTTTACATGCCTCTTTCTTTTCTTACCCGGATCTTGCTTGAGGGTCCTTTTTCTGCTGACAGTGTAGGTATTGGGTGTTCCTGGTTCAGATGCTGATACTGATATCAAAGAATTTACACTTGGAATGTCACAAGGTTCTTGAACATTGTTGTTACAAGATTGTTCGGTTTGGTTTATTGGGCAATCAAAATCTTGAATAGGATTTACACTTGGAATGTCACAAGGTTCTTGAACATCGTTGGTACAAGATTGTTCGGTTTGGCTTATTGGACAATCAAAATCTTGAATAGAATTAGGAGATGGAACCGGAGTACATTCATTGCTATCAAAAATAACGATATCAGAATCATTATGAACAATATTCCCATCAACCGCATCATTTTCATTGTAAATGTCATTTAAATATCTCCACTCCTCGTCGGTGAATTGACACCGCATTGGAGATACTGAAAATGCAAAAAAAAAATCAAATTAATACAACATAATATCGAAAATGCAGGGAAATCTATTACTTTGTCGTAGTAAAGTATCGAAAGTGGTACATTCCATGTGTTCATAGCAGAAAAAAGTATCGGATGTACCACTTTCGATAATTTTGCTAGTACAAATACCAGGGAAAACTATCGAAAGTGGTACATTCGATAGAACAAATTTACTCTTTGTACCAGTATAGTATCGAATCTACCACTTTCAATAGTTTAAAATCAATTATTCCAAAACAACAAAAAATTGACTAATTTTTGTCATAAATAGACCGTCACTACACAGGTTCCAATAACAAATTTATATATTTTTTACATTTTAGATTTTAAACAAAAAAAAAACGCATAAAAGAATGAAAAACTTTAAAACTTACCGGGTTGATTATCATTTGTTTCGGAAGTAATATGTTCTGGTGCACCTTCACTGCGTTGTTTTATCATATTTATCATTTGTAAACCTCTTCTATTCATTTTTAACTAAAACTTATAAAAACTAACCTAAACCTAAACTCAAAATCCACGCGTGCGTTCCGCTCACATATTCGGGTAACACTGACGAAACAGGTAGTTTCGTGTCGCGCCCGCGCACCGCTGACCACGTATAATATCGAAAGTGGCAAGTTCGATGTTTTAGTATGTTCATTTTATGTATTTTCGATTTAGTTCGATTGAAAAATAGTTGAGGGTATAAAAATTGGTACATAATTTTTATATAGAATTATACAACTTTATCTCTACTTGCTATTAGTGCAATAAAACGAAAATGGCTTTTTTGCAATTTCGATAGTATACGTGGGGGCCGTCGAATTGGTATATTTGAATTCAGAATCTGAGATAATTATCACGTTTTGGAACGACAAACTCTAAGCCATACATGACTAAGTTCAAATTCTATTGCAACCACAAAAAAAAATCATATAATTTTTATTACGACTGGTCACTCAAAAATACTCTCTAAGTCTCTCGAAACGCGCTTCGAAGCGAACAAAATGGCAGCTTAATACTATCTCCCACCATCTAACACAGCAAGCTATCTAAACACAGCCATCTATCCAAGTAACTTCACCGATACGGAGCGAAGTGTTATGATTTCGCTAATACGCTGCTTATAAGTTCTGCAGTAATAACTGCGGGCGTGCAGTCGATTAAAAAGTTTAAATTGAACGATGCGATGGGAGTAATTAAAAATAATAGCCCCAGTGCGAGTAGAGTGTGTGTTTTATTGATTCGGTTTTGTTGTGCTTTTTGAGGTCGGGATTGGAGTTAATAGTGAATGAACATTTTTTTGTTTGGTTTAAAAATTATGGCGGTTTTAATGGCAATTATTTTGATAGTATTTTGGATTTTTGAAAAGCCACTTTTCTGTCCTCTGTGTTTCATAATTACATTAAGTACACTGCATGATGTGAATTTTACACTTCATTTTCTGTGCGATCATTTTTTTTTTTTTTGTGGTCTGGAAAATAAAATTATGATTACGATATAAAGAAAGAAGAAAAAAAAAAGAATATTAACGAAGAATGTTGTCATAGAACTAACCTATAGCCTTATGTAAATTGTAACATTGCAAAATAAAGTCATTTATTTATTATTATTTTTTATTTACAAATCATGTAAGTCTTGTACCTTTGCAAAGCAGATTGTTGATACGATTTCAATTTAAAAGAAAAACAGACTTAATGATTCACCGTACTGACGTGTAAATCCAACACACTGTAACTCGAGTTACAGTGTATTGCCTTAATAGCGCTCATATGATTATTTCGAGGCAGGTACATATCCCTATATCAATATTTTTTCAATAGACAGTATGTAGAAGGAGATATAAGCACATACAAAACACTGTATTTTAGATACATTTAAGGTTTGTTATGGCATAACACTGTGATTGAAGTTACAGTGTGTTGCCTGAATAAGTTTACGCGAGATTAGTTGAAACTCTGAGATACAGTGTTTTGGATGACCAAACAAACTGGAGACATCGCGCGCGGCGACATGTCCCTACGCGTAGTACGTGCATGATACGCGGGGGGCAGAAGGGCGAGAGCTCAACGGTTAGTGGTCGTGAATCATTGCTCTTGCTTGGACGCGCGGACGGTGTTTTGATTGACAGTGTGTACGCTGGGTTCTGTTTACGTTCGTTTTGATAAGTTTGTGTAACTGTGTGAGAACAATAACAATGAGTGAATACCGTAATAGACTATTAGTGAAATTGTCACAAAGCAATCTACAACATCACAACAAATCATCATGTACCACAATGGCTTCAGAGCTTAACAGTGTGTTAAATGAAAAAGAGAATATCAACAGCAGTAATAAGGAGCGTCCTGGCATTAATACATCATACGATTGTGATAACATTGAATTTAATTGTTCCACGTATGTATTCGATTCACGTAATATCAGCCCCTTGATACCCCTTAGTGAATCTCAAATAAATGAATGTATTGTTGACAATCTCGGTGACGACGTCAACTACGCTGATTTATTACCAGTACCTGCTTCTAGTACCATTCAAGACTTATCTAAGGATTTAAATAGCCAAAACTACCCAGAGAGTTCATCGTTGCAAAGGGAAAGTACTGATTCTGGACCAATAATTAATATGGACACGGTTTCCTCTTCTGCTTCTAACGCAGACTGCCCCGATCCGGATATGTCAAGTGCTGTATTGCTGTCTGAAACGCCAGAAGAATCTTATTCTCTACCAGCCAAAAGAAGTCGAGATCCTGAAGTTATTTTGGCAAATCAAAAAAAAAAGCATCCCTTGAGACCTCCCTGCCGAAACTGCAAAAAAAATTGTTTCGTTAAAATCTCGGAAACGGACAGAGAGATCATTCACAATAAGTTCTGGAGTATGGATAGACAACGACGGCGGGATTTCTTGTCAAGACAGGTGCACAAAATGCCCACGGCAAGTAAAACTGCTGGCCCCAACTCAAGGAGATATAATACTCTAACATGGACTCTTAATGAGTTCAAAATTTGCAAAACATTTTTTTTGAATACCTTAGGATTCAGTAACGATGAAGCAGTCCAGGCTGTTCTCAAGCAAAACCATTTGACTCAAAATAAAACTCCGAAAATTAGTGCTGCTCCTGATCCTAGAGGTCGCCACACACCTTATAATGCTTTTCCTGCGGAGTACGAAGACGAAATGAAAAATTTTATATTAAAATATAACCCTACACCATCACACTATAATATATGTCATGCACCAAACAGAAGATATCTTCCAGTAGGTGTGAATTTTACAGGCATTTACAAAGAATTTCAACTATACTGCTTAGAGAAAAATTTGAAAGTTTGTAGTTGGGCACATTTTCACAATATGATTAAACATCTTAATCTTTCTACAGCGGAACCAGCTCAAGATATTTGCACAAAATGCAGAAACCATGAGTTAAAACATAAAATATTACCTCTACCGTGTAATTGTAATGACTGTATAGACTTTGGCAAACATCTCGAAAACAAAAGAGCTTCAAGAAGAGATATGAAATCAATAGAAGAAAAGTGTGAAAATTCTGAAGGGCGAGATATGCTATATACTGTAGATATGCAAAAAGCTATTTGTATGCCACTGTTGACTACAAAAGAATACTTTTTCTCAAGAAAACTCGTACTTTTCAACGAATCTTTTGTACCCCCAGGAAAAAACAAACAAGCTATCTGTGCAGTTTGGCATGAGGGAGAAAGTGGTAGAAAAGCTCATAATATTGCTTCTACATACACTCATTTCCTCAGAAAATATTGCAGAGACCTAAATTCTGTAACATTTTTCTTAGATAACTGTAATGCGCAAAACAAAAACAAGATACTTTTGTCTGCTTTGATAAGAGTAATTAATGATAAAATGACAAATTTAGACAAAATTACTCTGGAATACTTTGAGCCAGGACACACTTTTATGGCCGCAGATGCTGTTAATGCTGCAATTACAAAGAAATTAAAATCTAAGGGCCAAGTCTACGATATAGATGATTTTATATTCAATATCAAAAGTTCACGAAAAAACATGCAAGTCGATTTATTAGGTCACAAACAAATGATCATATTCAGTAATGATTCCAAAGCAGCATTCCCCAAAGGGTATAATATACACAACCTGAAAGTCATAGAATTCAGAAGAAATGAATTAACAATATTTGTCAAGAATGATTATAACGCAGATTATAAGGAGATATCTTTTTTGAAAAAGAAAATAGAACTTGAATTGCGGAAAAAACTTACAAAGGGTGTAACTGATCTTTTGGAAGAGATACCTAAAGAGACTGAACCTAGAGGTATTAGCGAGACAAAAAAAAGAGAGTTATTAGCACTGTGCAAATCAATGCCTCAAACAAGAACAATTTTTTATGAAAATCTTGTTGTCTCGGAATCACCCGATCTTGACGTACACATTGACACTGATTTGATATAATAGGTAAACCTAAGACTTCAAAGTAATTCATAGACTGATTATTAATAAAACGTTGATCTCATTATTAAATTGTTCCATAAGTATTTTATTTGCGTTAGTTTTATAATGATAAGTTTATTTTTGTTTGCTTCAGTTGTTATAGTGATTGTGTTTTAATTATTTGATTTGAAAATATTTCATTATGTACCTACTTACTTGAGCTTTTAATTTTTTTGTTTTTATTTTAATAAATATTTTTTCTTACTATAAGTAAATTGAGTTTTATTGTCTTGTTCTTTCGGACGCCTTATTAATGCCTATTTATATTGATAAAGTATTACACTGTATTTGAAAATACAGTATTTTTGTATCATCCATTAGCTCTGTTCTCATAAAACCAATACACTGTAACTAAACATACAGTGTTTTGCGCAAACAATTAGGAACATTTCTTCAAGTTTTATAGAGACAATACACGTTTACTTAGTTATTTCAAATTGTATGGATATTATGGTTATAAAATGTACATGGCTAGATAAAACGTAAACAAACCTTTATTTTGGTATATGGCACTTATTATAATGTTTGATTATTATTACTAAAACACACCAAAAACCAAAAAAAGTTTTAAAAGCCCTTTTCACGAAATAGGTATTTCTGAGATACAGTGTTTTGGATTCACACGTCAGCGTAGTACATACTAATTCCATGCAAAATGGACAGGTATAATATTTCAGTCAGCGCCAACTGTTATATAATACTAGATAATCAATTTCGTTGCAATTTCAAGCTATTTATATTCACGCGGCAGTAAAGTCTACCCCTCAGGCTAACGACGTCTGTTTGCAAGTTTTATGGCCAATTATTAAAATATGTCGCTCGTTATTTGATAGAAACACATTAGGGTTGCGCCTTGATTGAAAATAATACTTAGTCGATCGATCTTCAATGTTGTTAGAAACTTACCCCTGTGTTTATAAATGTTGCTTAAAGTTAAGTAATGATTAGCGACTGTTTATCCATTTAATGTCCCTTAACTTTAGTCGTCGTTTATTAATACCTAAACCCTTATAGGATAAGGACGACAAAAACTTAACTACTTCTTTACAAACATTGTTTTAAACAAATCAACCTTTAACCATTCGTATCCACGTAAAGTAATCAATTATAAACTCAAATAATAGGTATATAAGTTATTTAGATCTACGCGAATACGGAGATATGCGTGCGCTGACTGGACAGGTCCACTCAAATCTGTGTGGTTCATTCCTCAAAAGACCATCTCAGACACTGACACTGTCTACATGGTACTCACATGATTTGCCCGAAATAATGTCTGGACTTTAACCCTTCGTATACCGAAACGCGGATTCACGCGAGACACAATAGCTTTTTAATTATTTCTGCGATTACGGCGTCAACTGGTTAAAACGAGCCTGTAATTAATAAAAGTTGTAAACAAAAATGTGTAGTGAAAACGGTTTCCGTTTCGTTACGTTCCTAGTCGGCTTCCGTTTTAGCTGAATAGGACTCAACATCATCTTCTTGCCCTTATCCCAATTTACTAGGGGTTGGTACAGTATCTATGTGTTTTAAATCTTTCGTCATCTCTGTATTTCAGCCCCTTTCTAGCTTTATCATATTTCTCAGAAGAAGAAGGTAGAGAATTTATATTCTTTAGGTCCAGTGCGTAATGTAATAGGTACTCGCTACAGAAGTGCGTGTATGGCCAGAAGACCAATTCTCGTAATTAAAAACGTTCAAAATCTAGTCGCAATCTCATTTTAGCGACAATCAATCTCAAAAACTTGTCAAAAATGTAAGGTATTTTTGACAGATTGGGACTGAGATCTCTCGTAATAATAATTCTCGTAATTTTAAGAACAGTCTGATCTCAGTCTCAATCTGTCAAAAATACGTCTAATTTCCCTACATTTTGACAAGTTTTTGACATTTGTTTGTCGCCGAGATGAGACTGCGACTATATGTTTAACATTTTAAATTAAGGGAATACGGGCCCAGGCTGTGAACATTCTTAAAATTACGAGAATTGCCCTCCAGATCTATGAACGTAAACGAAGCAAAAGGAATATGTTTGGACCGTTTCAGGTGATGTTCTGTAGTTTCTACCTACAGTATGAAAAACAGGGTTGAGTTTATGGATGATATTTTATAAACATTTTTTTTAACTCACTTTTATTGAGTTAATTCTTATGAAACTGGCGCGCCCGTCACATAAACCAATATAAATATCCCCGTCCTATCCGACTCTTTCAATTTTCTATCGGGCAACCCTTATCACATTATGCATGACATAGTGTTATGAGTTAACTTCGGAGATGTAACAATTATTGTGTTAATTTGGTTTGAGTAATGGCGGCAAGATTGCGTGTTAGAACAAGTGATTTAGCATTCAAAAGGAATGTGAGTGTGTTGGTTGGAAATGGAGGTGTGCGTGGTTGTGTCGTAGATGAAGTGTGATTTGTTGTGTTGGCAATGCTGGTTAGTTCGTTTTATGTATATTATTATTTGTAAACAAAAAGGTTGGGAATAATTATAAGAGGATAGTGAGAAAAAAAAATGATAAAAGCTATACTTCTTAAAAAATTAGAAATAAGAGACATTTCGTCTGAGAGATAGAGGGTTATATCTTTCTTCTCTCTCATGTAACGAAATGTCCCTAAATGTGACGCGTCCTTGAAATTTCACTATCAATTCTCGTCCAATTATCGAATCGCCGCCTAAGAAGTTTCAATTAAATAAAAGAAACAACAAGTTTATGTCAGGCTTAACAATAATTTATTTAGATCTTTCATAAGCAGTGATATTAGAGTCTACAATCACAACCCAAAAAGTGGTAGGTGCTTGTAAATCGGTAGCAACAGAAATGTAACTGAATCATAAACATCAAAACACGTCACCTACCCGGTTTAAAACGAGACTAACCAATGATCCTGAATAGAAAACAGGCCCATTTGGAATTTTTTGGAGCAATGCCAGATTACGGGCTAAAAAAGCTAGGTTTCGAAAAGTCAGATATTTTTTTCAGTGTTTGAACACAAACTGCGTGATGTATCCGTTCCAATGGGGCGTGACTTTAGTATCCTGATTTTTCGTTGCTGTGATTGAGATTTGAAATGCTATGCTGGATGCTGGATGCTAGCTTGAAATGATAAGTCACGGATAGCCAAAGATGATGGTTTATTGAATAGTTTTAACTACCACGTAACTAAAGCGATTATGAATGTTGTATGAATGAATATAGCTGACGATGAACGGAGACTCGAGGCTGTCATTGCACGATAACTCGTGCAATGACAGTCTGACAATTTTGGAAAATATTTCCAAAACTATACAGTTTGTTAGTGTAGCGGTTTTTTAATGACATTGGTCACAGTTTCTCTTTTATTCTCTATTATTTATTTTTATGTTTTCACTCGTCAACATTTCTGGTTTCATGGCGAGAACAAGAACTTAATGATTTTGAGAGAAAATTCAACCATTGTTTCGATCATTTTTTATTGCTCTTTTCATAACGATGTAAATCCAAAAAGGTCTGTCTGTAACCCCCAAAATTAATTCAGCGAAAACATGTACATAAAAAAATTAACCATGTTTTCCGGTGCCAATTGACGCCAATTTATGTGTGGTTATATTTTACTCACAGCTCCCCCTTAAGGAACCTTGGGAACTTGAAACAGATGCAATTGACAAGAAGGAAAAGTGTGATTTATTGCTTCTGATTAAGAGTAACGAGGGTCCGGTTTTAATTTCAGCAAATTGTTGGAATTTTGAAACCTGAAGCGTGAGAAAAAGTTTGTAGAAAATATTTAGCGGATTGCGACTGATACTAAATTAAAACTGTCAGCTATAGTAGGTACTGCAAGTTTTATTTTTACTGGATGAAACTGTTATTTTGCATACAAATAACATTTTAAGCATTAACATTGGTGCTGACATTTTAATTAAACTACCACATTAATGTTAATGAATTTTATTTTATAAATTGTTAATGAGCCGTTAGTGATGTATGTTGCATGTTATGTCCAACAGCATAGTTTTTGTTAAGTTATGACTTAGTTATTAATGACTGCATTACTTTATTGATTTTGAACCTAGAAATTGAGAGATTAAGCGTAGCGGAGCATAGCGTTTGCAACAATTTGGTTTTTCAAACGCGAGATTATCAAAATTAGAAAAGCTTTTAATACAATTTTCCAGATCTTCTAGGTAGATAAAAAAGACGGGAATAGAACACCTTTTGACTCGTTTGTTGTCCTGTGTTAAAATGATACGAACCTACCGAATAAAAGGCCCTTGTTTAAATAGCTGAATAATAAATGAATAAAACATTTAAATGTCAACGCCTTATCAGAAAGCTCATCAACATTCATCTCCTCATCTAATTAAATTACGATAATATAACACTGACATCCCACATAAATTCGTGAAACTTTAAATCAATTAGCGAGTAATTCGATTGTCATTCGCTTTCCTGTCGAGTGTTTGAATCCAAATTAATTGAAATTTCGCTCCAAGTGCCTTCTATCAGGAAGAAAAATAAAACTAGAATTGTTCGTGATAATGGATAGTGAATTGGATGGAAGAAGCTAGCTTTCTATTCAGGAGACGCTACAAGTAGAATGAAAACAATTGAGAATAATATTGTACTAGTAGTTTCATCTAATGCTTGCCAAGAAAATGTTACAGTTTAGCGCTGAACAATCGCTATATCAAAATGATGAAGTGCTTTCAAATGGCCCAAATAAGCTAATTTTGACTTCGTTAATTAATGAAGTACAGCCCAGTATGGCAGTGCCGGTTTTAGCTCCATTCTATGTGCTGGAAAACATGGCCCAATCCGTTAATCAATTGGTTGCAGCGGAATTTCCTGATGATGTTATATAAATTTATGCACACTGCACTTTAAGATGTGTGGTCATAGAGACTGCGTTTGTCCTAAATTAGAAAAGGTACCTAGTAGATTATAACAAAAAAGTATGACACATTGACTGAATATGTCAAAAAGAAAACAAACGCATTCAGAGTTTTATTCTAATGAGAGATTACGAAAAAAATATTATAGACTTTTGCTCTTAGGACAGATTATGAAAAAAGATAATACAAAGAAAGGAGTAGGTACAAAAATAATAGCAAGTACATTAGCTAGCAACTACAACAATAATAAGCTTTTACTAGTCTATTTTTACAAAAAGACCTGACGCATCCAACATTCAATCTATTCCATCAAATGGAATACACAAAAGAATACCTAAACCGTATTATCAATGCAAAAATCATTTTTACCCACATCAGAGACTGGACATGTAGATTACCATACAAAGCAGGTCCAAGTATGGTGTCTTGCGGAAGGGGTCTCAAAAGCCACTTAATCAGATGGTCCCTTTATATTTTCAATTTCCTTCAACGGTATAACAACATACCTCACTCTTTGATAAAGAACCGAGTCCATTATGTTTTAAGTCAACTTTGTGATGAAATTTTATTTTTATTAGAATTGTGACGCCCGAAGGCATTGTCTTATGAAATGAAAAAAAAATAGTGTGTATGTGTGTGTCTAGTGAAATGCACTGAAGGAAAATTTGTTTTGCTGTGTTTATTATTATTAAACTGTACTCTTTCTCTAAGCGCTTCCAATAAATGGGTTTGTAACACCTTTATTTGGTTTTCTCCCTGAATGCCTCCCTGATCGTAAACGTATCTATTTGATTTCATGGCAACAAAAAATATCAGATCTGTTAAATCACCAGAAGTCTATTTGGAGCTGTATAAAATTTGGGCCGTTTGACTAAATATAAACTTGTTTGCGAATATGTTTGTATAAATCTTAGATCGAATTCAAAATGATGCCCAAATAAAATATAATTTTCAACGAAATTACTATTTCCAAGAAATCTCAAAAATACTGTAACCGTCTGGGTGAATGTACGCAATAAATAAAGATAACTTAATACGAGTAAATCCATTATTGGGCATTTATTCCATCAAAGTTATCGCATAATCTACTTAATATTCCTTCATAAGTAATTCCGTATTTCGAAGTTGTATAATCGAATCAGTAAAATCATACTGAAAGTTTTGCGTCGAACTTGGTACAGATATCAATTGACTTGGAATACTTCGGATTCTGGAGCAATGAACCGTTTGAGCTAAAGTCTTGACTTGAAATAGTCTTTGAATTTAGTTGGAGTCTTGGCTTGCGACTCAGTTGTGGTGAAGTGCTGCTAAGATTTCAATTTTGCAATAACATTTTTAGGAGTGCTATGATGTTGCGATAGGAGTTTAGAGTCAGGAATTCAGTACACCGCTACTGATAATGGTTAATTTCTTAGTTAAGTTTGGGGCTGTCACAATATATTTAGATTCCCAAAAATAACACATAAAGTGCAATTCGGTTGGGCTCCTTTCACACACCAATTTTCGTTTATAGAGCGACCGTGTTTTGTTTCTTATTGATGATAAATCGAGGTGCGGTGCTGTCGCTATGCTGCGCCCTAAAACAAAAGGTTATGCAAAGGTATGCCGAACTGAGTAAAGCCTGACGGGCAATTCCCATAATTTTAAGATCGTTCACAGCCTGAGGGGCAATTCTCGTAATTTTAAGAACGTTCACAGCCTGATCTCAGTCTCAATCTGTCAAAAATACCTCTAATTTCCCTACATTTTGACAAGTTTTTGACATTTGTTTGTCGCTGAGATGAGACTGCGACTAGATTTTGAACGTTTTAAATTACGAGAATTGGCCTTCTGATCTCAGACTCAATCTGTCAAAAACACCTCTAATTTCCCGGCATTTTTGACAAGTTTTTGACATCGATTGTCGCGAAAAGGAAATAGCGACTAGATTTTGAAAGTTTTCAATTACGCGAATTAGCCTTCTGATTTACATGGTACCATTTAATTGCCTGTGACATGCCATAAGTTAAAGCAACAATATAAGTTACACCGTCTGAACAGTGTTAAGACGATGTAAGGCATTTGTTGCTTCAATTTTATTGCATGCCACAGGCAAGAAACGTGCATTGTGTAAAAGGGACTTAACGACTCGTGGAATTGTTATGTTCAGACCAGCCTGTTTCAACTTCAACATAAGAAATTATTTAGACTTTCTCCAAAAAAATATATTCATGAATAATGAAATATATTCTTGTTATGCAAAAGTAGGACAAGGCAATAAAAAAAGGGATAGAAGACGTGTATTAATTAATGTTGGCACATATGCTCAAATGAAAATACGAATGCTTCATGCATTCGTATTTTGATATTTCGTACAACTTCCGTCACGTGGTTGGTTTCAGTTTCTGTGTTAACATTCACTATCAGCCTCTCTTCTCATAGTGGTCGGAAATTAAAATCTGATCTCATCTAGTTTTTTTTTTTAATAGGTATGATAAAAACCTGCTTACAGAAATATAATCATTTATCGTTAATTAATGGTCTTCATAAATTGTTATTATGATCTGACTAAGATTATGTCTGGACTTTAAAAGAGACTATGAACTCTCAGTTTGTTCCGGCCTTTCTTCTCAGACTGGTCAGATAGGAAAAGCCGACCTCATCTAGTTTTTAAAATGTGATTGAACATTTTTTTTTTTTTTAAAGTGTTGGTACAAACCTACTTACACAATAAAATGTTTTATCATTTAATAACTTTCTAGTACTAACGTTTTTCTGGATAAATACGGATTCGTTGAAACACATTTTAAATAATACGTATGATGTATGTATGTGCTACTGTAAATGGAAACGCCTGGAGATCGATAGGGTTCGTCATAGTGGTGTGTTCCCCGGGAAAATTTCCGGGATTTGGGAAATAGGGACTAAAAATTCAAAATCTGCTCTGTTCGATCAAAGTACTCGTAAGACATGATCGGGTGATTGTCAAGAAAATAAATACAAAATAATAAAATTTCTATTAAAAATAATAAAAAAGTAATAATATTTTCTTCGAATATCGCTTTCTTTTTTATTTCTCTTCTTAGAAGGAAGAAAAGATGTTTTCTTAGGCAGTGTACAGACGCCAGCAGGTTAAGCTACCCGAAACTGTCAAATTTTCCCAATCAACCTTGAACCTTAATGCTTTAGCGATAAAGTTGAAATTCTATTAAAGAAATTTGATAGATTGTAGTAACTTGATGTGCTGGCATCCGTACCTTTAGGGTACATTTGTTGCGTTTTGATATCAAAATATTGGGTTCCCTCTATCTGGCAGAATCTTGATGCTCCGAAATTTATGTGGCAGAACACACTTGTCATAATCTTCTTTAAACGAATATTTTTAAGGCATAAAAATGATTTAATATAATTATTGTTTGGCCGAATGTTTATATGTCCGAATTTACAATGGCATAGTTTTATGATAGCAGAATTTTATTTGGCATAATAATGTTTGGCAAAGTTAAAATTTCGCATAATTTCGTTTAGCATAACGTTCACTTCGCATACTATGAAAATGGCAGAATTTCGTTTGGAATAGTTTTATTAGGCATATTGACATTTCTATACAATAGCATTTTTAATCTTAAATTAAAACATTGTCGTGAAAAGTCAATAAATAATAATTATGTTGTGCTACAAAAGTTAGTGACAGAAACGAATCGCTGCAAAACCGACTCCACGTAGTCTTGTCTGCCCTACCCCTAGAGTGTAATTTAAGCCCGCGAAGGCGCGGAGGGGCGAGGCGGCCCGCGAGCTGAGGAGCAGGTGGTATTAATGCTCGTGGTGAGCCTTAGAACCATCTGCGACGATAAGCTCGCGTGGGACCGCCGGAGCCCCCCAGCGCCGGAGCCGTGACAGAAACCATGCCTGCTGCATGTTGCATGCTCGCTTGCATTCTGCATGCTTGCTTGCATGCTGCATGCTTGCTGCATGCATGGTGTATGTTTGTTTGCATGTTTGCATGCTTCTTATAGGAAAATAATAGCCACATATGTTCAAAATCAACTGTTTTATTAATGATAATACCTACATGCAGAAAGATAATTAAATAATGAACTAAACAAAATACATAGACATACTTATGAATAATATTATGGATATAAATTGTATGCCAAATGATGATTCTAACTCTAAACTTTCTGACATATGATAGTTCTGCCTTTTAATGACTATCGATATGAATTCTATGCCAAAAGACGATTCTGACTGTGAACTTTCTGCGATATGATGGTTCTACTTTTTAATTATTATGGATATAAAATTTATGCCTAAAGATGATTCTGACTTACAAAATTATGAGTTTTGAATGTGTGATAATGGAGTGTCTGCCAAACGATTTTCTGCGAAATGAAGTTTATGCTATCAGCTGTGATGTAAAACAATATTATGACATAAAAAGTTCTGCTATAAAGGGTAGACCCCAAAATATTGACTTTGATATAAACTTAAAATATTCATTCATTAGCTGGTTTTTAGGCTCAATTTTCGTTTCACTTTTGAGTATAAGTAACGAAGGTGACGTGACCAAATCGTTTCGATTTAATTTCAAGGTAGCTACGACCACTAACATGGCTAGAACTACAAACAAAACACTGTTGCTTTTAAAATGCCTAAGCACATTTTAAATGCATGGTTTTGTGAAGTCATAGTTTTAAGTGTAAGTCTACTGTAAAAAATGAAAATAATAATATTTATAATCCCGGGACACTGTTACCCATGCCAGCCCTATACGTCCGGTCTCCCAGCGTTGATTGATTGCCTCGTATCGGTTCCGGCCCGAGGATTCCCACATTTGTCACAACTTGACGAATACGAACGCTGACGAAGAATCCCGTTTTATGGAACTTTTTGCTAACCACTAGTCCTTTGATGGACTGACCTATAGCAGTTCTTGCTCGAATTTGGTTCGATAATATTGTCGTGTTAAAGGCTTTATAGATTGGATCACGTGCGGTTTTTGTTTTAAGAGAATTGCTTTACGAGAAAAAATGTGGTTAGATTTATTTATTTTGTGTTCCTTTGGCGTTCGGCCACTTCCTCCCAGCTAAAGCACTAGGAAATGGTGAAGAGCGGGTGCTGTCCCTGCATGAAGGTCCCTTAGTACTTTATTGGGTTCTAGGCTCCCAAAACTAGACCTGATGATGATGACCTAAGATGTCTTTTAAACATACGCTAATGCAAAATAACCTCTTCATTATCCTAAGATGTTTTAATTTTTTTCACAAAATCGTAGGACCAGAGTGTAATGACGTTATAATAAAAATATCGTCATGTAGGTACAATCTTTGTATTCAATTAAGGAAGCATTATTGTTTGGGACGACGCAGGATTTTTTTATGTGGGACAAAACTCAGCGGTCAAATGAAGAATAAATCAATTATACGTATTACCAAATATATTTTTTGGTTCAAAGAGCAACTTCTCTTTTATTTATGCTCATTTCTTAATTAATTTAAATCCTTTAGCTTCCAGTAAAACATGTAATTATTAACTACCAATATTCCCTCTTCCATCCCAATATTGCGTGACCGCGACCTGAACTAATTAGCAGTAAATAATTGTGAATTAAAATGGCGATGTTAACAGCATTAAGTTAAACATGAACCATGCATTTTGTACATTTTGCACGTCACACGCTGTTTCGCGTTAAATTGTCCAGTAATATTGTTACTTATCCCTTTATTTTAAATGGTAAAGTTGCTTAAATAATAAGAGTATTAAATGGTAGGTAATTATCTGAAGAGAATTATAATAGTAATAAGTTCATTAATGAAGCCACTGTGATACCTACTTGAGCTGGTAATTGTGAAGGTAATGGAGTCAATGTATCTCCACTACGTCCTATCGATGCATGTTCTCCTGGTACGTCAACTTGGAAATCAGCAAGTAATTTCAATAAAAAATACATACTTATTTAATAATAATGACTCAATAAACGTGAAAGTAGTAATAACAGGGGGGTACGCAACATACCCATCGCATAAGTAATTTAATTTTGCTGAAAGAAACGACATAAAAGTAAAAAATACCCATAAACTGGAGTGGGCGAATTAGGGTTTGGAATAAGGTATAAGCTCTGTTATACCTTACTCCAGACCCTGATTCGCCCACTACAATCTATCCATAATAGATAATTTTATTCCAAATTGATGTTAGTTCCACTAGTAATATAAACTTTACACCGGTATGAATTATTTAAAAAAGTAATCTTTGAAGTTGTAGTGCAAACTTCACCGTCAGTGTGGGTGGGATTTGTTTTAATGTTTGAAAACTAGTTAGCTTACGAATGAAAGTGTCCACTTATCAGTTCTAAACTGTCACTGGTACTTTTTAAAATAATTTCACCTGGTTCGAAGTCTGTATTCAAGATATCCATTTAGCAACGCCAAGGGAAAGAAAAAGATTTTTTAGAGATTACGGTTTCCAAACCTAATTTAACATTACATATATTAAAATTTGGAGTTCATAATGGACGCCCGCGATTATTATTAATGGTAAAGGGAAATAGTGAAGAACCCGAGATTTATTAGACCAATAAAATGAGATGAGTTCTCATTCAAATCATCGAGAACCTATGCAGAGAGAATAACAGCAAGGTCAATGCGTAATACACAATCGATCGCCTTTTATTTTGATAGTTCGTCGATGTTATTGTGTTACTTACTTTGCTGAGAAGACGAATTTTTTAAACCTATGAAGCATGTGTGTTGGATTGGGAATTTCCTTCAAACCCCTCGTATTGTAAATAAAAGTGTATTACTCAATTAAGGTGTGCCAAAGTCGATGAAATTCGTCAGTTCCTATCCTATACCTTGGCCCAAACATTTTACTAGAAAGTTAATGTCGCCGAATGTCATAATACCAACGTCTCAGTTATGTCCTACGTAATTCTGTTCGCGCCGTTTTATCGGCATCATGTAGATCTGGCCTTTCAACTTAATGCTTGTGAAATACTGAAAGTTTATGGTCGATTAAGAAACTGCCACTTTTAGTTTCTAGGTAATAGCAAAAGTTTTATCGTTAAGATACAACAAGAAAACTAGTTATGTTTTTTTCTGGCTTTTGAAGTAAATTCAGTCGGATTCACTGAATTCTCTTAGACTAATGAAATTGCAGTTTATCCATTCGTCATTTGCTTTGTTTTTTTCCCAATGATCTATACATCAATACAAATACAAATAAATAAAATGGAAGTGTCTGTTTGTAATATCAAAATAACAGATTTTTACTATTTATGCATTTATGAAAGTACATAGGTACATATATCTGAAATTATAACAAAAATAAAAAATAAATGTCTATCTGTCTGTCTGTTTGTTCCGGCTAATCTCCAAAATGGTGGGACCGATTTTGATGAAATTTTGTATGGAAATACTTTGAACCCTGAAAAAGGACATAGGCTACTTTTTATTGACATACCTCGTGGACGAAGCCGCGGGCGGAAGCTAGTATGTTATAGAAGTCAATCAATCTGCCTAGGCTTTTGCCAACTATTTCGGGGTCAACTTCTAGTCTAACCGGATGCAACAGAATACCAGTAATTAACATGGAGCTACTGCGTATCTAATCATAACTCAGCTACTGGGTAAAAGATACCACTTGAAAAGACTGGTTGTCAACCTTTTATATTTTTAATTTTTTTATTTTTATTTATTTCTCTCACAATGTTTTCGTGGCACTTTACGGTTTTATATGCTTGAATACGAGACTTTTGACTGCTTTGTATGTGTATATTTTATGTCTTTTTTATGGTAATGTGCGTTTTGTTTGTGCAGAATAAACAAATTTTCTTTCTTTCTTTTTTCTTGGTTGTCAGAGTTTTGGGCTGCTGACTACCCGTAACGATTGTCAATGATAATTTATCCTACTTCCTACTAATATTATAAATGTGAAAGTTTGTATGGATGGATGGTTGGATGGATGGATGGATGGATGTTTGTTACTCTTTCACGCATAAACTACTGAACGAATTTGGATGAAATTTGGCACACAGCTGGTTTATAACGAGGATTAATTAACATATAGGGTACTTTTTATCCCGATATTCCTATGGGATCGAAACCTACGCGGGTGAACCCGCGGGGCGCAGCTAGTCCTTTATAAATTTACTTTAAAACCTACCAAATTTTACCAAAACACTCGCTTGTTGGCCCAAATATCGCAACCCAATTCCGCCCAGATGTCTTTTTGAAAAAAAAACTTAGACTACATGTAAACTACAATAACTGAACAATACTGCTAGGTATAGTGTAAGACCTCAAGCACTTTATGAACAGCTGTGATGACAGATGGCATATTGCAGACATCACTCATAAAACCTCCGGCTTCATGAGCTGTCGGTGCAACAAGTTCTAACAACTAGACTGAAGAGGACTTTAACAATCTCATTGTTCTTTATAAAAATGATATGATGGTCAATAGTAAAACTGCGGGGTAGTTGCGTAACACAATAACAGTAGGAATGGCTTTCATTTCGAGAGTTTAACAATAATAACTCATTATTATTTGAGAGCAGTGGTGGCCCAGTGGTAATAGCCGCGACTTACGAGTTGCAGGTCGTAGGTTCGAACCACAGAACAGATAAAAGAGCTGTTCTGTGGTTCGAACCTAAACAGGCGCTTTACTTTGTGTACATTATTTCATCACCACTGCTCTCTAAACGGTGAAGGAAAACACCGTGAGGAAACCGGCATATCCTAGAACTAAAAATTCGAAGACATGTAACATCTGCCAACCCGCACTGGGCCCGCGTGGTGGATTACGGCCCACTCCCTCTCACAGAGAGGAGGCTTGTGTCCCCGCAATGGGAACATTGGCTGATTATGTATTATTTATGTTGTTGAGCAGACGAATTTTTCAAACATATGAAGCAATGGACTATCAATTTCCTTTAAAATCTTTCGGAGTGTGTTTAAAAGTGTGATACGCGATTAGGTTGCTAGTTTATAAAAGTTTCGGGCTTTCATGTCCTTGAATTTAAACTTTTGATTATTATTTTGAGTACTCGGCTTGTCATTGAAATTACCATAGTTGTCCATGTGAATATGAAATTGTGTTTATCGTTTTTCCAATGTAAATATGTTATGTTCGCAAGTTACTTTATACCTCGGGAGGCCTCCGGCAGTCATCGGTTCTGGTTCTCAATTTCTCATACGAACGGCTGTGACAGGTTTAACGTCCTATCAGAAGCCTGAAAGCCTGCCCATCAGTTTTATCAAAGAATATTGCTCAATTCAACGCAAGGTAGCAGCAACAAATCGGCATAAAATAGAGTTATTTAACTACGACAGGACTGAAAGCTGATCCCAGTTAGGGTTACCAGAAGGAAAATTGAAAAATTCTAACAAAAAGCCATAATTGACAAATTCTATAATTGATTTATCGGTCAATTATAGATTTTGTCGCAAACGTAATTCACAACTTTGTAGAAAAATCAGTGGTTGGTTTTGTGCACATAAAGTTGATTCTAAATCTAAAAAAAACCAAAGTCATTTTTACATATTGAATGTTTTTATTTTTTTCTGTTTTGTTGTTGTTTTTTTTTTATATACACTTTGACATTAATGAATTTTATATATTATACAAGGACATTTGCTTACTTTGTAAAGTATTCTATTATTTTAATTATTGTGAATGTGAAGACTATGTGGGTCATTTTATTTATATTATTTTGTATTTTTCTCTCTGTTCTGTTAGTTTTTGTCATGGTCTGGCAGTTTGAGTAAATAATGTGGTCTATCCAAACGTCCTTTCTTTGGTAGTGTTCGTCGAATCGATGAGCTCCTTAAGTTTTGAGTTGATTTCTGACAAATGCTTGCACTGACTGGACAGGTCCTCTCAATCTGTGTGGTTCTTTCCTCAAAAGACCATCTCAGACATCGATCTACATGGTCTTCACATGATCTGACCAAGATTATGTCTGGTCTTTAAAAGAGACTATAGGAACCTAAAAATCCTCAAATCTCCGGACAAATCCTGAGATATAGTAACCCTAATCCCGGTAGACAGATAAGCTACAGTAAAAGTTTAAAACAAATGAATGAAGATCTCTTACTCTGTTCACTCAATTGTTTAGTTAGAAGCGATATCAATTAAGCGATGACGTCACATAAATTCGCTCACAACAGACGAAGTCGCGACATCGCACTACCTAGTACAGTTCGCGCGCTCGCTTTGAGATAACGCTGCGGGCGTTTACAGGAGACGACTAGTAATATTAAGTTTTAAATTTAGAAGAAAAGTTATCAATGCAAATAATTATAATTATTATTCTGTTCTGTTCATCAAAAGAAGGCACACTGCGTAATATGCGTACCCTAATTGCGTAACACACACAATTTGAATAATTGCGAAGAATATTGCTAATTCATCGTTTCTGTTAAATGATATGTTCGAAAAACTATCTGCTCAACAACGTAAATAACTTAATGAATGTTGTTGAACTGTCAAAATGAAAGCCATTGCTACTGTTAATGTGTTACGCAATTACACCCGCTGGTTTCTAATATCCAGAGATAATTATTACCTTCGATAATGATTGATTCAAAAGAGATTTTATTTTCCTATTTCGGGAATGGACATAAACCTTTTCCTTTTTTTGTCTTCTTTTGTTATTATATTGACACGTTTTTCACGGTATCTAATCAATCAATAATGAATACGTACATAAATTCCGGTCAAGAATATTTCAGAAAATTGGTATAAAGTTACATGTCGTGTAGTTTTATCTACCAACCCGCACTGGGTCAGTTCGGTGCATTACGACCCACTCTATCTCACAGAGAGGAGGCTAGTGTCCCAGTTACTTTGTGTAAATTATTTCATGACCAATCCTCACCTCCCTTTATAAAAATGATATGATGGTCAATAGTAAAACTGCGGGGTAGTTGCGTAGCACACTAACAGTAGGTATGGCTTTCATTTCAGTTCAACAATATATAACTAATTATTGTGGCCAGTGGTAACAGCCGCGACTTACGAGTTGTAGGTCGTAGGTTCGAACCCAGACAGGCGCTTTACTTTATGTACATTATTTCATCACCACTGCTCTCAAAACGGTGAAGGAAAACATCGTTGGGAAACCAGCATGTCCTAGAATCTAAAATTCGAAGACATGTAATATCCACCAATCCGCACTGGGCCCGCGTGGTTGATTACGACCCACTCCATCTCACAGAGAGGAGGCCAGTGTCCCAAGTGTGGAAACATTGGAAGGTTGGGTAAGACGGGGACTTTAAGGTAATTCGTAAAAATAAAACCCTCTGTTTTGGATTGCACACATTAGGAACTTTAATTACGAAAATAATCAGTATTTCTTTCTTTAATTATAATCCGTCAAATCAAAAATATAAAAATCTTATCATGGAAATATCAACTTAAAAAAAATTACAAAATCTCCCCATATTGTCCCACCTATAGGGCAAGACAGGGTAAGATGGGGTATTTAATATTTAATCGTCGTCATCTTCACAAACAGGGCAGATACCTATGGACAGCTTCATCATGGTTATCTTCCACTCCTGCACAGCCACAATGCGCCCACTTACCGCAAGTCTGGCATTTGATCCATCCTTCAATAGACTCGAAATATAAGCGGTGGCAGTACAGACATTCTGTATCTTCATCATCTGATGTCTGAGCTTCTTCGTCAGCTTTCTTGGTTCTTTTATTGGTTTTTTTCAATTTCTTTTGGTTATCGCCTTTGGTTTCTATTTCTTACCGTTTTTTCTTTCTTCTAACTCTGTTTTATAAGAAGAAGCAGTGATAATAGCTGTTTTTCCTCTTCTTCGAACTTGTCTTGTCCTTTTTTCGGCCATTCATTGATAAGACATTAACTGTTTTGGGCTAACCAGATGAAATGCTGCATTATCCAGAGAATCATTTACTGTTGTTTGCTGTACAAAAGATGAGGTTTGAGGAGTTGGTTAAGGTGCTGCTGGGTTCGTTGTAGAATGTAAGGCGGTGCAGGTTCATGCCGTTTGGGCTGACGATGTTACTGATGGTGGGACTGTCAGTGTTGGTTGTGATGTTACTGCTATCGATGGTGTCGAAGCTGTATCAGCCGCGGGTTCCATTTCAGCGTTCAATACGATATCGGTGGGCTCTGCAGCAATGAAGTCGTCTTCAGTAAAAATGTGTATATTGTAAGGCGAGATCAACTGCTGCTTTAAATGCATTGATTGCAGTTGGCATTGCTGCTGCCCGAATAAACGCTTGCCCGAAGAGTTCAGCCACTGAAATTGGGACACTACTTTCCCAGGATTTGACCTTAACCATGCTGTCATGACCTGATCTAAGTCTTGCTGGCTTATTTATAATCCTTTTTTTTCCATCTAAAACCTCTTGAATAATGACTAATTTCATTTGATTTTCACTCCACCCTCCTCTGTTAGTTTTTCTATTGTAATTTCGAACCATGATCTATAAAAAACATAATTAAATTAATCCAACTAGTGACGATCATATTTAATTATATCGATATAAAAGAAGTGCGGAGTAAGCGGGTAAGATGAGGTACCACCCCGTCTTGCCCTCAGGTAGGTACCTCATCTTTCCCAAAGTGGACTCCCAAGCAGTATACAATTATTTGATGGTATTAATGCAAACAAGCGGGAACGATTTTATGAGTTTAGAGTAGTAAAATAAACAAGTATCAATAAAAACATATGCAACAGATCTTGTATACCATTCATTATGAACAGTTACGCACTTAATATACGTCAAGAATTTGACGAAACCACTCAAAATAAAAAAAAATACAAGTTACAAAGTGCACAACTATCGACCAAACTTTTTGTTACACTAAAAACTTCTGCTAAATACCGTCAGATAGCGTTAAAATAATTTTTCTATCGACATTATATAATCTGTTTTGGTAAGACGGGGACCATTATGTCCCCGTCTTACCTCGCTACCCCGTCTTACCCCACCTTCTCTATGCTAAACACTGTCAATTTCCTTTTAAACATCAGAATAAACAAAAACAACAAACATCGGTAGGTTCCGGCTGTAAACAATACCAATCGATTCAAGAATCGTGTCGCTCTCGTATCGTTTATTGCAAAGAAGCTGTGTAGAAGTGAATTTTCCGGAGACATTAGGACAAATCGCGCATCTCGGGGGCGAACAGATAAAGCAGCATAAAATATAATGCCAGACGCGAATGTTCCACTCATTTTACATAAAATTCTATATATACCGACCTTCAGAGGAGTCTGAAATAATCTGATATGACAAAACATGGATGTGAAAAGTTAACATAGGTACCTATATTCTAATGGACAAATTTGTCCCTCTCTTTCTCTACTTAAAATAAAGATAAAAAACAGGCTTATGCAGTTTTAGAAAACATTGTGCATGAGCAAGGTTATGGATTTTCTATTTTCTCAGTTAGTTTAATCATGGGCTGGCAGTTTGAGTAATTTATGCAGCCTACCCAAATGTCCTTTCTTTGGTATTGTTCGTCGAATCGTTGAGCTCCTTAACCTTTGAGTTGAGCTGCAAGATTTACAAATGCGTGCATTGACTGGACAGACCATCTCAGACATCGATCTACATGATATTCACATGATATGACCAAGATTATGTACGGACTTTAAAATAGACTCTGAATTTGTTTCGGCTTTTCTACTCAGAGTAGTGAGATAAGACACGCGGACCTCATCTAGTTAAAAAAATATGATTTACGTGTAAAAGTGTTACAAACCTACTTACAGAAATAAAATCATTTATCTTTGTCCATTGTCTGTCCGTATGTGTCATTGACATTTTATGAACCATTTCATTAATAGTCGTATCGCTTATATCAATTTCACTCCTTGACATCAATCAATCTTTAGCATAGCAGTCATCTCTTGAATCCTGAATTTTTACCATCAATTTGTTTCCCTATTTCAGCCCTAAATCACCGACTGACATGAATAATTATAAACACAAACTCAAAGCATTTATTTCAATGAACCGTACAGGCACTTTTTAATTGTCAAGGAGTCGGTCAGTCAGAAAGATGAAATTAGTATAGGATATATACCTTTTCCAGTGATTCCCTGCAACTTTCGTCAGCCTAACCCACTTATAGACTTTCTGGGACAATAAGCTCGCCCCTTATTACAATGGAACTTAAAAACATAACTAGAAAAATGTGCCTGTACTATGGGTACACCTCTGCCTAACCCTTGGGGAGTGCAGACGTTATGGCATGTTACGTTACGATAAAGCATACAACACAGAGTTCTTTACAAAAAAAAATTAGACAGATTTACGAAACCCAGGAGAGTTTTATCAGTTCTTATAGCCCAATGTAAATAAGACGAGAAAAAAAATCAAAAAACCAAAATGAATATTAACGGCAAAGAAATTTACGTTCAGATCACGTACACCAACAACGTGTTAATCTTTTTAAAGGAAATGAGAAAACTCAGACTGATCCGTGTTTAAACGTGGCTAACGTTTTTGTTATATTTCTGGCCTTTTATTTTATTGTTACTTTCTTTTTATTTTATTTAGGGCCGTGGTCGTTTGTCTTCATTATGTCGTCGATGAAGAGAGAAAAAAAAATATCGGATGTAAAGTGCAGCAGCGTGTCCCTGACAAGGATAAACTGCCATCACATAATGGCAATGGAATGGCATGCTCAAATACACGTGAAAACTGACACACATCATAATGTCTTAAAATCATAAAAAAAAGGATTCCTTATCATCGTCAGCCTATAGCAGGCCACTGCTGGATATAGGCCAACACCCTAGTTGCGTGACACAATTATGGTTGATACCATAATTTGAATCATTTTGAAGAATGTTGCTAATCCATTGCTTCTTATGTTAGAAAAATTTGTCGGTTCAACAACGGAATAACGCAATGAATGTAGTTGAACTGTCAAAATGAAAGCCATTGCTGCTGTTCGTGTGTTACGCAATCGCACGCCGTTCATATCGAATCTCGGCAACTATTATCCAACTGATACCAGCTACCCTACAAAGATCATCGCTCCTGAGGACGTCCTACCTTAAATTCCGCGGTCTCCACTCAAATACACGTCTCCCCAACGGTCATCGATTAGGTCATTGATGGAAAAAAATAATAGACACAACAATACGTCATAAAACCAGTCAAACAATCCGCCCCTAACTGTTCCCGGCACAAAGGTGCCCATAAGACTTGCTGCTTTGCCACGTTGGATGGCAATGGCTAACCTTTGCACCAAGAACGAGCCGGAGCGGGAGTCACCCGTTTTGTAATGGAGCTTGTGCTATCTCACTAATGAGCTTCTTGGCCTCAGTGTCCCAACTACCCATGGTCTCATCGTTTCAATAAACAAATTGTATAGGTGGTCTGCTAAAGTTGAGTCCTTATGTAGTGCAGGCTGGTAATAAAATAACTATGGCTGCATTCTAAAATTCAAGCCACTACTACCAATACGTACCGATAAAACTAATTTGAAACTTAGAATGACATGTCAAATATTTGTATTAGGTTTTCTTTTTGGAAGAAAACAGGGATAATATAGCGGGAGTGATCTAAAGACGTTTGCTTAGAATAAACGTAGAGAAATCATAATGTTATTTGATTTCGTACTTTCTTAATCTTCTTCAGTTACTTTTCTTCAGAAATCACGTTACACCCAACGGGATTTTCCCAACCAATCTCTCTCTTCTTCCTTTATTAACATCAACCAAGTAATTACGTGGGTTGATTCATCTCATCCATACAAGCCCCACAACACCGCAACAGGCATCTGTCTGCAAACAAAATGCTGCGTGTAAGCACTTATTAAAGGCGGATTTATCACTGTCTCAGCGCTGGCTCAATTATCTCTAAGGCGAACGGTTTAAAACAATGATTATAGTCGTAGATAGGACGGAGAAGGAAGTGTTCTTGCCTATTTTAGTTTGGTTAACTTTGTTTTGAGGGCAAGTTCTTCAGCGGGATTGTCCGAAAGGGTTACCACTACCCCGGAACATAAAGCGCGAAGGAAGGAACATGGGTGGGTTTTAGTCAGTAAGAGTCTGACACTCCCTTCCGCTCCACCCAGAGCGGGAGGGTCATTTGATGATTTCCCACCAGAAAAAAAAAAAAAAAAAGCGGCAAGTTCTCAGGTTCTGGAAATGTTGTTATCAAGTGCTAGTCACTTTCCCGCACTGTGGTTTATGTAACATTTAAGTAAGTAGGATATTCACGATCAATTATTTAAATAAATAAAATAAATAAATAAAATTGAATGACGTAAAACCATTATATAGTAAGTCATTACAATGTAATTCCTTTCACATTGTTATAATGTCCGTATGTAGGTACCGCAGTGGTATTACGTCACTCAAATTTTATCGTAAATGTCTTACTTTATTAATTTCTGTGATTTGTAGTTTTCGAGCTGTTTATGAAGATGTTCATCCTTTAAATAATATTCTAACTAGACAGCATTGCTCTGTTCCGATTCGAAGAGGGTTTGAGATACCTCTGATATCGCAGATAATTATCGTAAGAGGGTCAAACCAGGTGGGTCGTATGCTTGTTTGCTAATCACTGACATAGAATAATGTTCCCACTGCTGGGAAACAGACCTCCTCTCGATGTGAGGGAGTGGGCCGTAATCCACCACACGAGCCCGGTACGGGTTGGCAGACGTCACATATCTTCAAATTTTTGGTTCTAGGACATGCCGGGTTCCTCACGATGCTTTCCTTCACCGCTTTGAAAGCAGTTGTGATGAATTAATTTACACAAAGTAGAGCGCCTGTCTGGGTTCGAACCTACGACCTACAATTTGTAAGTCGCGGCCGTTACCAATTGGCCACCACTGCTCCTAGAAAAACATTGTGGTTTTGTAATTGTTCTTTCCCCGAATCCAGTCATCGTTTTCTAACCCTCTATTCGCATTCACACTTGAAACTTTTCCCTGCGACATATCCTCCAATAGCCCATTCCGCGAAGGTCAATGTACTTTTCAGACTTTTATTACCTGTACGATTTACCCTGTCGTTACTTCCCATTTAACAACTCTTTGGCATTGCCATCCACAGGCATAAATCTAACTAAGTGTCAATTAAGAAGAAAATACGGGAGGCGCGAACACCTATAAATACGGCTGTTTTGACCTTTGAAAACTTTCAGCGATTTCAAGTGAGGAGGATCCGATATATGGCGCTTAATGAAGATCGAAGATCGGGATCGTATTGCTGAGATAGCGAACCTAAACGGGGGCTCAAGGTTAGGTTCATCTTTTGATTTTTTCTGGGACTTAGTAGAAGGTTTCCTTATCTTGCGAGATTTATTATTAACTAGCGACCTCATTCCCGCTTCGCACGGTTTTACGATTTGACAAAACATCAAGATTTCAATATTATGTATAGTCCCATATTATTGTAATAAACAAATAAACCTGAAATGAAAGGAAATGTTTATTTATGTAAGTAGATCTTTTAAGACACTGTTACACTTTAATATTTTGTTGGTCAATATTTGAAAAAAATACTAGATGGGCTGTCATTTCCTAGGTACCCTGGGAAAAATCCATGGTGTTTTGGTGTACGTTGCTGCACTTTTCTCTACCATTTCAAGAATTTTTATGGGAGGTTTTAGTATTCAGAGAACACTCATATTTTTCGGGAACTTGTTTTAAAGTAAGCTGTTAAGTGATAGCAATTTGATCTCGGATTCAAGAACAATGTAATCGAATTAGGAACAATGGATTTGCCTCAAATCTAAAAGACAATCTAGCAATAAAGCAATTTTCCAATCAAGATGGTATTTAAATTGTGAAACGACATACTTTTTGTTTGAATAGAGTACACCTACTTGTTTTTATCTTTCTCTATTTCTCTATTAATTTGTTATGTTCCCAATTATGGGATCAGGCATTTATTGAAATAATTTTAAATAGAACTATTGAACTTAATGACAGCAATAAAACGTATCGCGGTTTTCTTTATTTTTTTTAGTGATTTTCTTTTCTATTTGTGAGTCAACGCAAAAATATCTACAAACATAGAGATAAAGATAAAGTTGCATTTATTTGTATAAACATGCGTAACGTGATACATAGTTATGCACATATGGATGGAAACGAGTTTAATATTGCTGGTTCAACATGTTTTGCCATATGCGGCATACAAAATAGTTTATAATATTTAATTGGAATTATAAATTAGGAAATAATTAAATTATAGTCAAAATGCAATCAATTCAAATACATAATTACAGTCAATACAAAAATACAATCAAATGAATAAAACTAAATCAATTATCGAAATTCAAAATTTGTCATTGAAAAACTCCGTAACATTATAGTAGCCCTTGTTAATTAGCTATTATTTAAGTTATCTCTCAACTCTAACAAATTCTAAGTCGACAATAATTCTTAGTGATCATTCAACACAAGTTTATGCAAAATATTTCCAAAAGCCAGACCCTTTTAATGTGTTTTTCTACCTTTCCCGTCAAGTGTATTTACTCTTATCGTATCCTACCTTTTTTTTAGAAATGATATAACACTTCCGCATATACACCGTGTTTAATTTCATGTTCTGTCTGTGTATTTTAAGGGCTCGGCGCCCCTCTGGCCTGATCACACATACCACAACACTCCAACACCACGTGGAAGGGTGCTAATTTGTATGAAAATGAATTCTATTCACACGGACCACATTACAGCGTCAAAATCTACCGTATGTACGATACCGGCCACATCAAGGCGACATCGCTATTACCACGTTAGTTCGACGCGATGACACTGGCACAGCCGGAATCGATCAGCCTGCAAAGACTAGCCACAACGTAACCACTTCGCTACTACTAGCGACAACGCAACCACAACGCAACTGCAAGAAATTGCAGCAACACTATTCACAAAATATAACCACTGCTGAAAACTTGCATATCCCAAGGAGGACCGATGACTGTGAAGGCCGCAGGAAGCCGCTGGATGCGAGAAGCACAGAACCATTCAAAGTGGCGGTGCTTGGGGGAGGCCTATTTCCAGCAATGGTGTTGGAAATAGGCCTCCCCCATTATCATGCATCATAGGCCATGCATCATGCATCACGGGCATCATGCATCATGCATCACGGGCATCATAAGGCATTTCAGCAGACAAACGTCCATACATTTTTCAGCCGAAATGATGATCACGATGATGTAGGTAGCTAAATAACTGAATCGATCTTTATGAAACTTGACAGATAGGTTGCCTGGGTCCTCGAGAAGGACTTATGCTACTATTTATCCTGGATTGCAGACAAAATCGCGGATAAAAGTTAGTGTAAAATATTTCTAAAAGCCAGCCCCTTTTAATGTGTTCCTTTACCTTTGGCGTCAACTGTATTTCCTCTTATCGTATCCTACCTGGATTCTTAGAAACGGTATAACACTTCTTTAATGCTCGACTTTACTTTCATGTTGTGTGTGTATAAGGATATAATTATATGTTAACATATTACCTTTGCTGCTTGTAACTAGGTAGATTTTTTATGAGATTAGGTAGAAGAAAATCTTTTGAGTTACCCTAGTGTAAAACTGTAAAAATAATAGTGATAATGACACAAAGTGTGTGTATATTGTGGCTCAGCATGAGAGAGCTCTATGTCTAGCATTGGACTGCGATAGGCTGAGTAGATTGATTGAAAGTGTTTATATAATATCACTAGCTGTGCCCCGCGGTTTCACCCGCATAAGTTTTGATCCCGTAAGAATATCGGGATAAAAAGTATCGTAAGTGTTAATCCCGGTTATAAACTATCTGTGTGCCAAATTTCATCCAAATCCGTTCAGTAGTTTTTGCGTGAAAGAGTAACAAACCCATCCATCCATCCATCCATACAAACGTTCGCATTTATAATATTAGTAGGATAGGATAGTAGGAAGTAGGATTATATAAAACTCTAACAAAGTAGAACGGACTTGTGTAAAGTACAATCAACACTTTTCTAAGTTTAAAAATAATTATAACTTAAAAAATTAAGTTAGATTAAAATTGCTTATTAATCTTATAGGCTAGATAGTAATTAATTATTAAGAACCTGGTTCTTTTTAATAAAGGATAAAAAAATGTAGGTAGATATAATGAAAATAAAGTCCTGATCTCTTAAAAATGCCTCTTTTTAGTTGTGGGTATAAGCAGAGCTGGGTTAACATTTTATTTTATGTTATTTACGTGCCAAATGATGGTTTCATTTTTTCCGGATATCAAATACTATCAAAATAATGGATGACTTTTACCCAATGGCATCAAAATTGGTTCGTCATTGTTGTCATAATTTTATACCAACAGACACTCACTTTCGCGTTTATAATTTGGTGCGAACAATGTTAAAACGATTCACTTCCTACCTAGGAATGGAAACACGATGACGTCACCAACATTGCCGCGTAAACATGTTTTTGTCAGCATTAAACAAGATTTATAATGTTGTACTTTTGTAACGCACAACTGTCAAACTTTGGACAGAAGAATGATGAAGTAAATGGTGAAGAAAACAATTTAGTTGAGTTCCTATACACAAAGTTTTAAGCTATTATGAACTTTATATCTAGTAGCAGAAGAAACAAATTCTTTTTGGCGTGTTTGGTTGTGTTAATGTTGTTGAAATAAGCCCAGTGAAAGTTTGATCCTTAACTAACTACAGTAGGACTTTTCTGATTGACATAACAGCGGTGGTTTTAGTAACGCCCTTTGAACGATTTTAGGTACTAGTTCAATAGTATTGAACTTGGCAGATGCACATCTAATGTTCCTAACTGTCTATCGTTTTACTATTCTTATTAGTCGCTTTGTCATCAAATACATTCAAAATTTCATACATCAAAACCTTTCTCATGGAAAATTAAATTTCCCTCCCTACAAATACTCCAATTTCCTTCAATATTGGAATCCATGCATCCATTTGAACACCGTTTGACACCAATACAGTATTGTACTCCAGTGCACAACAAATTGATAGAACCGCTCCCGCAGTAACGTTGGAGAAAATTCTCGTATAAAATGGTGTTCTATTTGAAAAATTTCGTAAAAGTATAAAGGGTCAAATCGTTTGTAAAATCGGCGAGCGGAGTCGCAGCGAAAATTTAATTTCGAAATAAACGTAGAGCTTTTTTAATGTACCAACGGAAATGCAATTGTTGGGAATGCGAATGGCGTTTTTAGGTTTTCGTACCCAAAGGGTAAAAACGGAACCCTATTACTAACACTCCACGGTCCGTCTCTCTGTCTGTCCGTCTGTCTGTCTGTCACCATGCTGTATCTCATGAACCGTGATAACTGGACAGTTGAAATTTCCACAGATGATGTACTTCTGTTGCCGCTATAACACTAAAAACAGAATAAAATAAATATTTAAGTGGGGCTCCCAGACAACAAACGTGATTTTTTTGCCGATTTTTGCTCGATATTAATAACGGCAACAGGTAGACGCTTGACCCCCACCGAGTGTGTCTCCACGTTGTCGTCGTGGTGGGGCTTGCGTGTTTCAATGATCTTGGGGGCTTTGCCGGTAGAGTCACTCATGCCGGAAGGCCTCAAGTGAGAGACCAGACTAAGAGAGACACGGGGCGAAGTCTATAACATCTGACTTCCGCGAGGGGCGCACCGTCTGAGGACTTCAACAGTTGTTGCTGTTCTTGGACGGTGCGCGATTATTCCGGGACAATAGGTATAAGTACTCGTATATAGGTTTAGATAGAGGACTCCACCTCTTAAAAAAAAAAAAAAAAACTATGAAGGCGAATTGTAAAAATACACTACCCCAGGAGGGTACCGGTTGCTCTGCAGCCGGAGAATCCCTCACCGAACCTTCGGTCAGCCCCTCGTATTCTGGGGGGGGCAACAACCGCCAACAACCAAACCAAAAAACTTCAGTCGAAGCAAAGAGCCAGGGTGGCTCACGTCTCCGAGGCGTGGAGTCGTTGGATGTATCCAACACGTCCGCATCTCAGGGACCAAAACAGCGGACGCAGAGCGTCGCAGAGATACTTCCAGTGTCAGAAGGGAGGGTAACCAGGTCTCGCTTCAAGCGGCCGGCTACACCAGTGCGTGGGATGATGAGCGACAGCGGTGATTCCGACTGCTCGCAAATGTCGCTCGCCTCCAAGGCGTCATCGAGCAAGCGAACGCGAAAGGCGACAGTAACGGAGCGAGTAGCGTCAGGGGACAGTGGTCTGCTTGTTTCGGATGGGGCCATATTTGAGAGGCTGGAGAGAGAGAACGCGGACCTGCGTTCGCAACTCGCTAGCCTCACAGCAACGGTTGCACGAATGGCGGAGCAACTCAGCCTCATCTGTAAGGGGCAGATGAGCCCCAGCGTTGATGGGTCCATAGCGATGCCAGGACTAGCACCGGAAGCAGAGGCCCAGCTTCGGCGTTCCATCGCCATAGAAATTGGGGGGATGATGGACGCCAAGTTGGCTGCCATTGCGAGCAGGTTGCCTCCAGAAAAGCCACTACGTCCGCCTCTTGCATCCGACGCAAAAAGGGGTGTGGCTCTATTGTCAGTTGCGCAGGATCCCAGCGTGATGCCTAATTCCAACAAGAGAAAAAAGGGAAAGGGAAAAGGGAAAAATGGAAAGGTGAAATCGGTGGCTCCGGTGATGGAGCTGCCCGCTGTACCTGCAGCAACCGCACAGCCCTTACAGCCCGCGTCAACGGTTGAGGCGGTTGCTTGGTCGACTGTGGCAAAAAGGGCAAAGACTCCCCAGTCCAATGCCACAGCCGGTGCACCAGCCGCTCAATCCGCGTCGTATACCCCTGCAAAGGGGAAAAAGCAGCCGATCAAACTGCCTCGTGTTCCCGCTTCGGCAGCGATTACCATCACGGTAAGGGAAGGATCATCCGCCACTCTCGCAGAAGTTCTGTTGGCAGCAAGGCAGCAGATTCGGTTGGCCGATCTCGGCATCGATACTGTTGGCCAGAAGAGGGCTGCGGATGGCGGAATAGTTCTTTCCATCTTTGGTGCAGACTGTTCCACCAAGGCTGACAGCCTCGCAAGCCGTATGAGGGAGGTCCTTGCCGAGTATGACGTGCATATTGCACGTCCGATGAAAATGGCTGAGGCGAGGATCATGGACCTCGACGACGCTGTCACGCCAGTAGATGTGGCGAAAGCTATTGCCGAGGCGGGTGGTTGTTCTTCCGGGGACGTAAAAGTGGGTGAAATCCGACGCCTGCCTACTTCTCTGGGGCATGTCTGGGTTCGTGGTCCACTGGCGGCGGTAAAGAAGCTGGCGTCCAACAAGCACATGCGGATAGGATGGACGTCGGTAAGAGTGGAGGTGTTGGAGGCACGTCGCATGATGTGCTTCCGTTGCCTCGAGCCCGGACACGTCCGTCGCCTGTGTACTAGTTCGGTTGACCGGAGCACTCAGTGCTACTCTTGTGGAGGACCTCACAAAGCAAGAGAGTGCACGTCGCCGACTGTGCGGTGTCCGCTGTGTGCGGACCAAGGTCGTCCAGCTGACCACAGGTTGGGAGGCAATAAATGCACTCCGCGCAAGAAGAGGGCCTCGCTTGCCCCGGCCACATTGCAGAGATCGGCGCCGGCACCATTGGAAGCGGGCCCACTGGAGGAGATGGATACCTCATCTTCCCAGCCCTGAAAGTGCTCCAGTGCAACCTGAACCACTGCCGCAATGCGCAAAATCTTTTTCTGCAGACTATTGCGGAATGGTCGGTTGCCTTGGCGGTGGTAGCAGAGCCCTACGGCCTCCAGGATCATCCTCGCTGGTTCCGGGACACCTTGGACTCTGTTGCTGTTTACTGGGCTGGTGGAGGCAGTGGGCCTCACTGCTCTCTGCTCGATAGGGGGCAGGGATATGTCGCAGTCGAATGGGGACATCTGGCCGTAGTGGGCTGCTACGTGTCTCCCAATATTTCCCTCGCCCAATTTGAGGGATACCTGGATGGGGTTGCGAACTGCATTCGAAGCAAATGCTCACCCCGTCCAGTGCTTGTCCTGGGTGACTTCAATGCTCACTCCAGAGCATGGGGTAATACCCGGGATAGGCCGAGGGGACACGTAGTGCAGGACTGGGCGGCTTCGCTTGACCTTCGACTATTGAATCGGGGGTCCGTTGCCACATGCGTTCGATGGCAGGGGGAGTCAATCGTAGATCTTTCATGGGCGACTCCTTCTGTAGCCCGCATGGTGTCGGAATGGAGAGTAGCGGAGGAGATGGTCACACTTTCTGACCATCGCCACATCGTTTTTGATGTGGCATTCCGTCCTTCCGGCGGCCCGAGCCGTCCAGGCTCAAGTCCACCGGCGCGTCGTTGGGCCCTCAAACAGCTCAATCGAGATTTGCTCGTGGCAGCTGCCAACGTCGCGGCGTGGCCAGATGATGATGGATCCCAGGGGATTTCGCTCGATCCAGAAGAAGAGGCGACCTGGTTCCGGGAAACAATGACGTCAATTTGTGACGCTGCCATGCCCCGGATCAGGTGCACCCAGCGTCTTGGTGCGGTTTACTGGTGGTCGGAGGACATCGCGCAGTTGCGGACTGTATGTCTTAGAACCCGGCGCCAGTTTCAGCGCACTCGGCGCAGAAGGCAGCAGAGAGCTACGGAGGAGGAGATAGCCAGAGTATACAGAGCTTATCGAGAAGCGACTATGGCGCTCCAACACGCTATCGCTGATGCGAGGTCTCGGTCCTGGAGCGAGCTTCTCGAGGGGCTGGACAGGGATCCGTGGGGGAAACCTTATAGGATGGTCATTGGCAAATTACGCCCATGGGTTCCCCCCATCACGGAGACCATGGATCCGAGTCTGCTGGAGAGAGTCATAAACACACTCTTTCCAGTAGCCAGGGACAGTCCCTCGCCGCCCCCGTCATTGTCAGACTGGTCAGACGAGTTAGGGGTGACTGAAGGGGAGCTCAACCGAGCCGTGAAGCGTTTGGGGGCTCGCAACACCGCGCCAGGTCCAGATGGTATCCCTGGCCGGGCGTGGGTTCTAACTCTGGCTGCTCTGGGTGACCGCCTGAGACGGCTATTTAATAGCTGTCTCCGTGCAGGCGTGTTCCCCTCCGGTTGGAAGGAAGCTGGATTGGTTTTATTGAAGAAGGAAGGCAGGGCCGCAGAGTCTCCCTCTGCATACCGTCCCATATGCCTGCTTGACGAGTCTTCCAAGCTCTTTGAAAGAGTGGTTGCTGAAAGGCTCGTCGAGCACTTGTCGCGAGTTGGTCCCGACCTTGCTGATGGCCAGTATGGCTTCCGGCAGCGGCGTTCTACCGTAGATGCGATTCTTCGCGTCCGCGCGCTGTCGAATCAGGTGGTGTCCCGGGGCGGGGTGGCGTTAGCGATAAGTTTGGACATCGTCAACGCCTTCAACTCTTTACCCTGGGCTGCAATTAGGGAGGCACTGGTACATCATGAAGTGCCTCCCTACCTGCAAGGCATTGTCGGGGCATACCTACGCGACCGGCACATTCGCTATGTGGGCCGGGACGGTAGCGTTCAGCGGAGGGAGATTACGTGTGGGGTTCCGCAGGGGTCGGTTCTAGGTCCCCTCTTGTGGAACCTAGCATATGACGCGGTCCTGCGTGTCGATCTCCCTGTCGGCGTTAATATCGTGTGCTACGCAGACGATACTCTGGTGTTGGCCGGCGGGGACACCTTCGAGGAGACCATCCAGCTTTCTGAGCTCGGGGTGGCAAAAGTCGTGGCGTCAATCCGCGGGCTGGGTCTGGAGATAGCGCCTCAGAAAACTGAAGCGCTGTGGTTCCATAAACTGCCGAGGAGCAGGGAACCACCCAGCTCGTTGGTCCATGTCGGAGGTGCGCAAGTCCAGGTGGGGCGATACATAAAGTATCTTGGCCTCACCCTGGACGGTCGGTGGGGCTTCGAAGAGCACTTCGAGCGCCTGGTTCCCCGGATCGAAAAGGCAGTGGGTGCTTTGCATAGACTGCTGCCCAATCTCGGGGGCCCTCGGGAAGAAGTTCGCCGCCTCTATGCGGGTGTCGTGCGATCGATGGTCCTTTACGGGGCGCCTGTTTGGTCAGGTAGACTGTCAGGCGTCAGACGCTGCAGGACTAAAGTCAATAGACTGCAGCGGAAAATGGCCATTCGTATCGCACGAGGATACCGAACGATATCCTTTGAGGCGGCAACTCTCCTGGCGCGCTTTCCGCCGCTGGACATCCTGGCGGATATGGACGCGAAGGTCTACGATCAAATTCGCGATATCCGCCAAAGCGGGAATAGTGTGCCAGGAAGCGTATTCGTAAGGCTGAGGCGGCAGGAACGGCGACACGCGCTCGAGCGGTGGCGCGAGCGGCTACAGCAGCCGCAATATTCGCGCAAGCGCGTTGTCGAAGCCGTTTTGCCGCACTTCGAAGCCTGGCTGAAAAGAGGGGAGCGCATCTCCTTCAGGCTCACCCAGGTACTCACCGGACATGGTTGCTTCGGTGAGTACCTGAACAGAATTGGGCGAGAGGCCACGGCAAATTGCCACCACTGTGGAGGCAGCCTGGATTCCGCACAACACACGCTCGAGGAGTGCCCTGCTTGGGCCTCCGAGCGGCGGGTCCTGGTTGCCAGGATCGGGCGAGACCTGTCTCTGCCGGCAGTAGTGAGGGCTATGCTGGCAGAGACAGAGAATTGGACGGAAGTAGCCTCCTTCTGTGAGACCGTTATGGTCAAGAAGGAGGCCGCCGAGCGGGATCGGGAGAGGGCTGATCCTGCTCGGAGAAGGAGGCGTCGGGGAGGCAACCGCCTTGGCGCCTAATACGCCGAAACCCGCTTACCAACTAAGGTAAGTGGGACCTTTGGGGTCGTGGGCGCATAGAGTGGGGACTCTGTCCGCCTACTAAGCGACCCCAGGGAAGACGGTGGCACAGTGGTCACGTGCTGCCGTGCATAGCGAGACTTAGGGGAGGCCCCTTTACAGTCTCCCCAGAGATGTGCCTTACAGGCGTTGCGCAGGGGTGGTTCCGGAATTGGTCTTTTAAGAGGAACCGGGACTACCCCTATGTGCGGATGGTGATCACCGGGGTGGTTTTAGTGAGGTAAAAATCCCACACTCCCCGACCTCATTCCCCAGAGGTCGGGTGCCTTTTGAAGGTTTCCCCCCGAAAACAAAAAAAAAAAAAAAAAAAAAAAATAGGTAGACGCTTGACATATTCACAGAATATTTAGTTATATATTCACTTAAAAATAAATAACGAAATTAAAATAAAATATATATTAAAGGGGGCTCCCAACAGACGTGATTTTTGTACGGAACCCTTCGGTCGCGAGTCCGACGCGCACTTGGCCGGTTTTTATATTTTTTCGATATCACGGTGTATGAAAATGTGGAAAGGAAAAAAAGGGAAGAGTGTACAAGCGTGTTGAAAATGCTGGAATTATTCAAAAGATAAAAATGTTCGTAAAGTTTTATGTATTTTAGATAACTTTGCGCTAAAGTTTGTTGTACTCTTTATCTCTCAACGAAACGACTCGAGCACATTATTTATGAAAGCTATTGACATTGTAGACTATTGATCGAAATACTGAATTCCTAGTTAATATAAGATTGGACGACCGATTTATTTATATAAGTACTGATCCAAGATATTTATGAAATGATATCTAAAAAAGTGTGAGAATACTAGACGTACAATATGAATTATCTATATACTATTGTGATTTAAAGGATTGTCCATGGAGTTTCTTGCCCGTTCTTCTCCATAGGTACCAACTACGCTTTGGAATGGGCAACTAGGTTCATCTTTTTGACTGACCGACCCTTGACAATTCAAAAGTAACAGGTACTTTTGGTTTAATTGAAATAAATAGTTTGAGTTTGAGTTTGACTAATAATAAAGCTAAAAAGTTGTTTGTTTGAACGCGCTAATCTCTGGAATGAAAAAGCGCTATTTCAAAAATACTTTTTTCATTTGATAGCCCAATTCTTAAGGAAGGCTATTTCACATCACGCTAGGAGTCTTAAGAGCCGAGCAAAAAGAAAATAAGGAAGAAAGAACGATAAGCGAAAACGAATTAATAACGTGGATAGGCGATGCGATGCGACGGGGTGGGTCGGGGGAACAAGAAATTTTACGCGGACGAAGTCGCGGGCAAAAGCTAGTGCCTACTATAAGAATGAACTATTTAACTTGAAATAGCGTTAACAGCAATATTTGAAATGAATATTGATGAAAGTTTCATGAAGTTACAATCTCAATAATGTACAGACGCCAGCACATCAAACTACCCAAAACTGTTTTTTTTCCAATCAACCTTGAAACTTATGCTTTAGTCATAAAGTTGAAAATCTATTAAAGAAATTTGACAGATTGTAGTAGCTTGATGTGCTGTCGTCTGTACATATGTAACAAATCTCGTACCGTCGTGTCGTCGTCTCGTCGTTCCTATTATTTTTCTTTTAAGTTCCAAATTAATGCCAAGTATATTTTATTTCCCCCGACACAAAATTTATTTCAGCAATTTTATACAAAATCTAGTCCAATTTAGGTAGTACTGACACTTAGGGAATACTTTTAAAACAACTCGAGTAATAAACTTGAAGTGAAAAATATATTAAAAAAATCTAATTTTCTTCAAAGTATGAAACGAGAAATATTATCGTTATGAAGTTGCGTTTTCAGTTTCAATTTTTGTGACGGTCTGTTGGTCGTCTCTTGGGAAATCAGAGCTCGGGTCTTAGCACTGTCTCCAGTAATGCCAGCTCTTCATTAACCAAGATAGGAATCGTGAAAATATTTTTAGTTTTATAGCAATTAAAATTTTTTGAATAATCATTTTGGTAAGGGTTTATTGACAAAATCTGTCACAGTTTTTTTTCTCTGTATCACATTCTCTCGATTTTTTGGTTATAGGACATACCGGTTTCCTCATGATATTTTCCTTGTTTTAATAGCAATAGTTATGAAATAATGTTCACAAAGTAAAGTGCATGTCTGGGATCGAACCTACGACTTACAACTCACAAGTCGCGGCCGTTACTACTGGGCCACCACTGCTCTCGAAACGCTGTTAACTTACACATAATATCTACTATTATTTTCTATTTACACAACATAATCAGCCTATAATGTTCCCACTGCTGGGACACAGGCCTTCTCTCGGTGAGAGGAAGTGGGCTGGAATCCACCACGCGGACCCAGTGCGGATTTTCTATTTACCTACTACCAAATGAAATACTTTTAAGCCAAAATGACCGCCATAATCTCTGGAATAGATGGGTGCTATATTTTGTTCCTAAACTCAAATATTCTCGTCTTACATTACATCTTTTAATACCTACATATTTTTTTTTGATAAAGCTGTCCATTATTTTGGTGTATATCTATTATGTAAGTAGGCTGTTACGAAAAATCACAGCCAAAGAGATCCCTCTCTTAAATATGACACTTCCAGAAAATATCGCCAAGAAAGCGTCCATCAACTAATAATGAACCAAAACTCGATTCGCACAGCGTCACTCCTCGTTAAAACTTTATTCGCATTGTGGGCGGAAATGTTCAAAACCCACCCTAATCAATTGGACGTGTAGTCTTAGGTCATTCATTTTTAAATAGACGTAAACTGGCATTGATTTTGTTAGGAAACGAATACTATAATGATTAGTAAGAAAATAAAAGGACAAGTCTCCACACAATGGGTGCCTGAAGATGGACGGCGCCGGCGCCGCCGAGGTCGGCGTCCAGACAGCGCGGGAAAAGAGTTTCTGGAAGGACCTGAGAGAGCCTTTCGCCCAGCTGTGGCTAGGCTAAAAAAATATAATAATAAATCAAAGTAGTCAAATTCACTTTAAAAGAGTGTTAAGTGTCTTTTGCTAGAAGCTCGCGCGTCCTCTTTCCGTCAAAACTGGAAGGAGGACGCGCGGGCTCGCGATATAGGGAGGCCTTTGCCCAGGAGTGGGTCAGAGTAGGTAGCAAAAAAAGTCTTTTGATAAAAATAGAAATAATTAGGTCTCGTGTGGTGGGGTATAGTGTTACCCAGTAACTGGATTGTGGAGATCAGATAGGCAGACGCTCCACGTGAAATCTCGTATTCAGCTGCATCCGGTTAGACTGGAAGCTGATCCCAGAATTAGCTGGGAAAAGGTTAGACAGCTGATGGTGATTATGCGGTGGGAGAAGATTACGTACTCCGAAAGATAATGGTAACAGCCTAAAGCACTAAGTACATACGTACTTTATAATTGTCATACAAATAGGCTAATGTACCTACAAAAGTTTAATATCAAGTAAACCTACTTGCTTATTAACATTCTAACACTTTTCCAGCACTACAGTACAGTACAGCCGTATCCACTTAGCGCCATTATGGCATACTCCGCCATCTTTGTGGTGTGACGTCACTCGTAATCGTGAAGTTTGTAATGTGCGTTAATGTTTATTCCGTTTGTTAAATAGTTTTTTGGTAATTAAAAAAGTGGGCCTACTGTACACATGTGTAACGGAAGGAGAAAATTTGAGTGCATAAACAGCATTTATCCTTTTTGGGTCAGCACAGTATCTTTTTCCAAACATTTCCATCTTCTCAGCCGGATTACCAGTCGGATTTGATTTTTTTTTAATAACCATAGATAAAATTTAAAATACCGAGATAACCCATCTCTTGAGAAATGCTATAGGCTATTCAACATCTCGCTACAGCACTGAAGAAACGAGCAAAAAATAATAATAAGAAAGTAGGTACGCTAAGCGAAAACGAAGTAATAGCGCGGGCGTGCGATAATTTCATGCGGACGAAGTCGCGGGCAGAAGCTAGTTGGATATATTTGGACCCACCTGTTTCCACAATTCATATATTTTGACAATCCACTGTACAGAGGTCAGCACATAAAGCTACCCGAAACTGTAAAATTTTCCCAATGAACTTACTTTGAACCTGATCCTATAGCGATAAAGTTGAAAATCTATTAAAGAAATTAGACAGATTGTAGTAGCTTGATGTGCTGGGTCTGTATATAGTCTTGGACATTAAACCGTCAGCACCGAACCGCATTCAGTCTCCGTCGCAACGGAATCTGTCTTATGCTCAGATTTCACGCCTGATCGAGCCAATAATTTAGCGTGCATGCGTACGATGTTTGCGTCAGCTTGTCAATTGTGACTGATAATAACATGGTGTTGCGGTACGGGAATAAGCCACTCCTGGGTGCAGTAATTTGTATTGATTTGTATGGACAAAGTATTCACGACGATAAAAATTAAATTCTCGCAGGAGACGTACTCGTACGTACACATGTGTCTGCTGTATGCAAAATTAAAACATTGTGGGTACATAATTTATTTAACTGAGTAATTGAACTTCATCATAAGACAATTATTACACTAACTCCTTTCCTCGTGTTTATTGAAGATGTTCATCCTTAGCATTTGTATTACGATCTGGAATTAAAAGGAGATGGGCGAAAATATATGGACTCAAAACAGTACAGTCAATTTATCATCATCAGGTCAAAGAAAATCTCCAGAGATGAGGGTTCATCCATGAATCCCCAACATCCATGCTGTAAGGTGGACCTTACATCTTGCACCGCATGTCAACTTGCGACTGTGCCAGTGACCGGGGTTTGAGTAGCTAAATTGTAGGTCAAATATATTTGAAAGTTTTGCCATTAATACGCTAAGAAGGTAATTAATAATTTAAGTATAATTAATATTTGACGTAAACGAAGGGAAAACATCTGACTAAATCCATGGGTATAAGGTTAAGAAAACTGAATACGAAAGAGTCGTAATCGTTCGGCATCCTTTCTCGAAGTAGATAGAAATCTCCTATTAGTAAAGTTTCCTTGGTAGTTAATGCAAAGCCATCGATAACCAGTTACCCACTACAACATACAATCAGTCACGGGCTTCGGCTAATTGCCATGTCTGGCGCAACTGTTTGGCACACGATTATTGGAACAGTCGAGGATGAAATCGGAGCCCAAGGATCTGTGCAGACGATTGATTAAATTATCGGTTGCACAAGGGTACATACTAAGCACTTGATGTGCTATTGGCAACTGGTGTGATTAAACAATTTCTTGTAGATGTAGTACATTCATATAAACTTACCCCGTGCCCACGAGCTACACGCTCAAGGCACGCGCATCACGCGCATCTTGCTATAGCGACTGCGGAGAAAACAAATGAAGAAAGTTGTCTAGACTATAGAATAGAATAGAAGTTGCAGCGCCCCGTGGTTTCACCCGCATAAGTTTCGATTCCGTGGGAATATCGGGATAAAAAGCATTCTATCTGTTAATTCTGGTTATAAACTATCTGTTTGCCAAATTTCATCTAAATCCGTTCGGTAGTTATTAAGTGAAAGAGTAACAAACATCCATCCATCCATCCATCCTCACAAACTTTCGCGTTTATAATATTAGTCGGATTAGTTGGATAGTAGAATATTCTTTATTATGTACAACATAAATATTACAGATACATATGTAAAATAAACAAAACTAAAAATAACTTTTAAGTTGATCAAAGACTATCCACAACATCATTTCAGCAGTACGACGTCCACTGCTGGCCTTATGCTCTCCCAAGCGTTCCACATCGACCGGTCCTATACTTCTCGCATCCAGCTACAAATTATGAACCAGTATAATGTAAGCTTCAATGGAAGAGAAAAATGCATTATCTTTTGGTGAGGCGAAGAAACAAAATCATTTTACTTAGTCTTGTTCAAAATGAGGCATCGTTAAAGATTCTCTGTAAGTAACTCTATCCTAGGAACTCCATTTTATTATAGAACGGCACAAATTACAGCCTCTTGCGATGAAAAAATGCACTCATAGCGTTTTCTCATAATATTTACTATGTAATCCGATCAGCAATCCGTCTGCTAAAGGTGGGCTTAGACTAAACGACCATAGAACCATAGTATCTAAGAGCTTTAGCTTAATCAGCCTTTAATATTTCCACTGTTAGGGAGAGGGAGTGAGCCGTAATCCACCACGCGGGTCCAGTGCCGGTTGTTGCCTGTCTAAGAGCATTATTTTCTTGATATTCTTGACACAGTATAGATAGTTCAACGAAAGAGCGCTCGGGGGGCTCAACACCAGCTCTTATAGCAGGGCAGAAGTTGAACTGCACTGCTTTTTTGTACTTAGTTATAGAACAAAAAAGTAGTGCAGTTCAACTTCTGCCCTGCTATAAGAGCTGATGGTAAGCCCCCTGGTCATGTTTACACAAAAACAAATTCGAAGAGTGAGGATAAAACGAGCGTATCGTTGGATCTAAACCAACCGTAAAGTAAAAGTAATGGATGAACTCTTTGTGAATGAGCTCATCCGGGAATTAACTGACGCCATGCAGATTCGGTTTGAATGATATGGGTAATGAATCACATATATACTTACTTACTTACGTATATACTTAGTTTCGGACTGCACCGTTAGTCTCGTGGTCGCAAGCGCGACTGCTGAGTGCGGGGTCCTGGGTTTGATTCCCGGGTCGGGCAGTGTTATTGGGTTTATCTATTGGAAATTTCCTAGTAACAACCCGGAGTTTGGAAGTCGGCGGTGTGATACCCCTGTGCCTCGGAAAGCACGTTAAGCCATTGGCCCTACGTCTGATCTCTCTCCGGTCGTGTCGGATTACCGTCCCATCAAACAATGAGAGTGAGAGAAGAGAGAATGCATCTGGGTCTGTGCACTAAAACAACTCCCGCGCCGAAGGCTGGTCTCCGCTAGGATTGGTCACCATGGCCGTAATTCGGTCTGGAGGACTTTTACTTTACTGCAGGTATACTTAGAGGCACATGAGACATTTCAGCTTTGTTTTTACACTGTCTACTTCACTTTTCAAAGGAACACCAAAGAAAAATCTCCTCAAAAAAATTGCTTCATTTTTTCCGACACCGGAATAAAACTCCAAATTCTTTTACATTGTTCCATTGCAGCTAAATACAAAAAGGGAATCCCGCTGTTCGCTCATAATTCACGTTTCTACACGTTAAGCTGGGCTGGGTAGATGCATATTCATGTTTTCAAGCTACAAATATTTTGTGTTCACCCATCTTGCTGGCATATAGATTTAGTACCGAGATGTAGAGGTTTTTTGTTGCATTTTGTGATGTTTGTTCGGTTTTGGTTTCGCTGAGATTTTTTTTTAAATATTTGTACGTGTTGAGAAGAGTGTTTGTTTTTTTACTTAGCATTAAATTTGGAAAAAATGTAGTAGAGCCTATTACGGCTTTTAATAAATGCAAATCTTAAGCATAATTGTTATAGGTACACGAAACAATTGAAAAATGTAATTAATCAAAGGTCAACAATTTTTAATCTAAATAATATGTTCACTCATATACCTATGTACATACACCGTAGAAAAACGAAAAACTGTTTTTATTTCAACCCTTTGCTTTCCGTCCCATTTTAATCTTATTGCCAGCAAAAAGGTCAACGATAAATTCTACACTCATTGTCAGAAAATAGTATTCATGAATAATATATCTTCGATGCATAAAAACTAGCACAGATTTACCGCCATGCATTTTTAATTGCAATAATAAAACGGAATATTCTCTTTGACCGCGAATGAAATAATTACCTCGCTTTGAACATCAGACATAATTGTGTTTAACTCCTTTTATGGTTGTTACATTTCGCAAACGCGTCACTCATTGCAATTTATACCTTATGACAATGATATAAGAGTCACATAACGCGCGCTCGTGAATTGCAAGGACTATACTTAACTCCGACTTTTTTCCGACACTTTAAAACTAATTAGTGATTTAACTACACTTTTAATAGATTTTTCCCAGCTTTGCAAAGAATGTCGGTTCAAAAGAGCTTCAGGTTTTTGTAGGCCATTAAAGTGAATGGAGAAGATTCTAGATTTACTTTTTGTCATTGTTCAAGACTACGGCAATGAGGGAAAGAGTTTTATTTAAAACGGGTATATTACTAACTTTCTGACATCATGATTCCACTAATTGTGATCAGTTATTCATCACCATTTTACATATTATTATACTAGCTGCGCCCCGCGGTTTCATCCGCATAAGTGTCGCTCTCGTGGGAATATTGGTATAAAAGTATCCTATGTATTATTCTGATGTATAAGCTATATTATTGTAATGTTTCATAAAAATCCGTTCAGTAGTTTTTGCGTGAAAGAGTAGCAAACATCTATCCACCCATCCTTATAAACATTCGAGTTTATAATATTAGTAGGATTAAGTAGGATAATAGGATTAAACCTTTCTTACTCATTCGTCGGTATCAATTTGGTTAAAAGCAGTAGATTTTCAGCTCTGCAGGGTTCACCTTTAAAACACAGCATATCTATAGGCATTCGAAAAATAGAATCTATTTGTTAGAGATATGAAACGTGCGTGGTTGAAATTTTTGAAATACACGGGAAAGAAAGATGGCGAACGTGTGTTTGTTGACTTTTGGATAGAGAAAGGCATTTGTGTGGTGCTAAAAAAAAAGTATGTCAAGAAAGGATTATAAATATATTTAAACTAGGAAGGCATTGTCAGTTATAATGGTCAATTTGTTAGATAACCAATAATGTAAACTGAAACTCAAACCATCTGTAGGCACTTTTGAATTTTAAAGGAGTTGGTCAGTCAGAAAGATGTAGCTAGTTAGGATATATTTTGGGGCTCCTAAGCGTAAGAGGTTCCTATGGAAAAGAACAGGCAAGAACGCTGATTAGTAAAAGAAATTGCTTCTTCCCTGGAAGATGGTTACATTTTATATTAACAGTTTTCCCAACTTCATAATCAGCCTATAACGTTCCTACTGCTAGGACACAGGTCTCCTCTCTGTGAGAGGGCGTAATCCACCACGCGGGCCCAGTGCGGGTTGGTAGATGTCACATTTCTTTGAATTTTTGGTTCGATCGTATCACTTTTCTCATTCCCAACTTAATCTTCCACAAACTTGCTCGGCAACCCGTTCATCCCTAAATTTCTAGAAGGCTGAAAGTGCTAACGATAAATTCTATCAGAATTCATGCGTTCAATATCTGTTGGGGTAAAAATATGAGACAATAAGATTGGGTGACTTCGAAATCATGAATTTCACCATAGCCTAGTAGCGATTTCAGAGCCATCTGTTCGGATTGAATTGATGACTTACTTTGGAAAGACGGGTCAAAACGGATCGCTGTCGTTTTGACCTAAACTAGAACATTAGGGTCAAAGGTAGGAATCTCCCTAAGTTAAAATACTTTAACTTAAGGCATAGCTGAAGCGATAAATCGCCTGTTGCAAGTCCTGTAATTAATTGATCTCATAATAAAATTGTACTGCCGGAACAATCATTAGATGGTAAAACTTTCGCTAACACTCCAATTTATTGCATTTAATTGGACTGCTTTCTTTAAATAAACATTTAGGTAGGAAACAATTAGATTCCTTTGGAAAAAATATATTTATCATTGTCATCAGCTTACAGTTGTCTGGACATAGGCCCCGCCAATTTCATGGCATTCAGCTCGATTCTCAGCAACTCTCATCTAGCTGCTACCAGCGCACTGCGAAGATCGTCGCTACATCTAAACTGAGGGCGTCCTACCGTTTGCTGATTCGCGTTCTCCACTCAAGAATACGTCTATCATTAAGGATATCGAAATAAATGAAGTCTAGGAACATTTTATCGATAAAAGTACATCTTTTTTCATACACGCCCGAGTTTCATTCAATTCACATAGTGCTTTACGGTATCTTGTTTGAAGTAAACATCGCGAAAGATAGTATTAAACATTGCACATTTCAACTCGGAGAGTATTGAAAGGTTTTCTTTATTTTCCTGTTCAGATTGCAAAAGAATGAGTACTGACCGACGTGCTCGGTGTTGCAATTGCATGAAGCGAATAAAATAAAACTAAAACTGTTAACTCTTTGTGGAAGCTAGTATCGTTATTTTTTGCGCACCTATTATATGTTAAAGTGACGACAGAGGGGCTCGTGGCTACGCTTGCTGCGGTCGGTTCATGGATGGGTCTATTACATATCGAAAGCTCTCCGTACCAAAAACCCGTTCCGAGCCGAATGACAGCCGCACTCAATGTTCCGACTGTCATTAGTGGTCACGAGTAGTCAGAAGCCCAAAAGTCTGTCAACCACTCTTACCAAGGGGTATCGTATTACCCAGCTGACACAGAACATAGTTGGGAAAAGGCTACGTAGATTAAAAGTGGTGACAAAAGTTATACTATAAAGTACAGACGCCAGAACATCAAGCTACTACAATCTGTCAAATTTATTTAATAGATTTTCAACTTTATCGATAAAGCATTAAGGTTCAAGGTTGATTGGGAAAATTTGACAGTTTGACCTGCTGGCGTCAGTACCATCACCAAATATCACAGGCGCGTAAATCAGTACCATCACAGGCGCAGAATTAACAATATTTTCCGATATAGTGAAACTGGAATAGAAACAGTTTGCGCCGTAAATATATAAATGAGAAATATCGACAAGGTTAATTTAACAAGAAGCTAAGTGCCATGAGTCATTAAAGTAGTAGTAGTATTTATTTACGTATTTTCTTTATTTCTTTCTTTCTTTTCTTTAAAAACCTATTCAAAGCCGTGGCTGGATTAAGGCTGCAGTAATATAATAAAGTAAATCAAACAACAAGCAATTTTTTCCTTTTAAATAAATTTTTTTTTGAACAAAAACCTAGAATAATATTTGCAGTCTTCCCAGACATTCCGCCAATAATTTCAATAACTAAGTAAATGGTTCCAAATAGGTTTCTAATGTTTACATCAAACAATTGGATCCCAATTTATTCCTCGCCACGCTCGAAGGTGTTGAAACGGCAAAACTTTCCCCCATTCAGTATTCTTAGTGTCCGCACTTCATCAAATTCAATTTGCTCTGTTTTATCATATTCTTCTACTTTACTTATCGTTGCTAGTTCTTTTATGGCTGTTTTTCTTCTTTCGGGTCTTTCAAAAGCTTTTATTTATCGCGTTTTTATAGTTATTTGTTTTGTTAAATTTTTTTGAGATCACGTTTTCAGAAAGACAGGAACGTGAAGAACCATTACTTTCAAGTGGTTTTTATTTAACACAGGGTGTCAGTGACAGCGACGCGCTATTTTTTCCCGTGGTTTCAGTACATGATTCTGATAATTAAAAAGATTCTGGTTATCAAAAAAAAAATCCGCTGCGTCATTAGAAAAGTATATACCTACCCGGTAAAAATTTATGGAACAGCAAATTTTTGGGTCGGTTCGTGGATAAGTTCTTTACCATCCATTACATATAAAGACCCCTCCGTGCCTCGGAAAGCACGTTAAATAAATAAATAATAAATAAAAATAAAAAAACTTTATTTCAGACCTTTTTTTTTTTTTTTTTTCCGGATGGGAAATCATCAAATGACCCCTCCCGCTCTGGGTGGAGCGGAAGGGAGTGTCAGATTCTTACTGACTAAAACCCACCCATGTTCCTTCCTATCCTTCTATCCATATGATGTTAGTAATACACACTACTTATATGCTTTGTTAGTAACAAACGAAAAAAAGATTTAATTAATATATCTGCTGCACTCACCAGACGCACCGGGTATTATGTACATGTACACGTACCCAACGCGCCATAAGCCGATGCCTGTAATTCGTAGATCTTCGACAGCTAATATTTATTTATTTATTTATTTAATACTTTAAGCACACAAATTTACATAGGGGGACTAAATGCCATGACCATTTTCTACCAGTCAACCTTTGGGTGATGCAGAGACAAACAGTGGTAAGCGCTATTTGTGAAAAATTGAGGTATATATATCATTAGGCATTACGGGTAGTCAAAAGCCCAAAAGTCTGACAAATCAGTGTTACCAAGAGTTAAGAGTTAGTCGTGTTACCCGTGTGTGTGTGTGTGTGTGTGTGTGTGTGTGTGTGTGTGTGTGTGTGTGTTGTTAATTTGATAAATACTGGTATTCAGCTTGAGTACCATGCTTGCTTGCAGCATGCTTGAGTCCAGTTAGACTGGAAGCTGATGCCAACATAGTTGGGAAAACGCTAAGCTGATTGATTTGACATACAGGTATGTACGTATTACTGTATGGCAAAATAGACCCTCAAAATAATACATGCATCAAAACCGCTGTCGTACACAACTACGTCTGTCGCAGTGCTAATGTTTTGCGGTGAATTAATGAGACCCAATAATTAATTCAAGTATGAATGATGGGACGTAACTAGTTTAACTTTGTTATTTAGAAATCTGATTTCACACTTGGTTTATTCCTCAAATGAACGAAGGATGACAAACACTTAATGTTGATGCTGAATTTTTCACAGTTCATCATGAATATTGTTTTCTCAAAATCAAAAGTCATATTCAAACTAGGCTGAGAATCAGTACTTTTTGAAAGTCAACATTACATAAGACAGTCCCCCAAAACGCCCACCCTTCACTACTTCCTAGTGCTTTAGTTGGAAAGAAGAAGTGGCACAACAGACTCTCCAGCAGCACAGCTGTCTGTTCAGTTAGAAGAACTTGATTCTATAGTATATTTTGCCGTTTTTTTATTTTTAGCCAGCTGAAATTTTAGTTTCTGTTCAATGGAACTTGAAATTATGACACTACTAGTAGCACCCCGCGGTTTCATAAGTGTCGATCCTGTTGAAATATCGGGATAAAAATTATCCTATGTGTTATTCTGATGTATAAGCTATATTACTGTAAAGTTTCATCAAAATCCGTTCAGTAGTTTTTGTGTGAAAGAGTAACAAACGTGCATCCATCCATCCTCACAAAAGTTCGCGTTTATAATATTAGTAAGATTTTGGACTACACATTTTTTGACATGGAAGAATATTAATATTATTAGTAAATATTTAGTAAACAACCAATTAGAAACATCCTATACTTAAATTTACCTAACCTATTGAAAAAGAGCCACTAAAACTGAATCAACTCAATAAAAACCAAAACAATACGTACAAAGACTTAAAACTTATGAACAAGTTGAAACAAGTTTCAAGTAAAACGATTCAACTAGACAGGAACTCCGTTCCGTTCATTGAAGTTGTTCAGTTTCAAAGCAAGTGCACAAAATTGATAGGAACAGAAGGTCGGCTCCTTACAACGGGCGAAAACAGGCGCACACACACATAGACGCGTATGTACAAACAGCGTGGTGATCTCAAACTATCTCAAACAAATGCCGGTCGCGAGTGCGCTTGCACTTGCTGTACGTGAAGCGTGCATGTGTGCTGTATATCGTTGTCGTGAAGTGAAAACCTCGTAAAGAAAAAGACTTTTTTTTTCTTTATTATTTACCTCGTAATGTGTATTTAGAACAAACGTGCACAGCTCTAAGATGAATTTATTTGTTTGACTTACACGGCTGAAGAAACTAATTACATAATTCAAAGTATATATAATAAGTACCAACATAAAACATAAACTAATAACAAAAATTAAATACTATTCTCACTAAAATGTAGACACACAACCATTAAATTGGCGAATTTATTAGCGAACAGATCGCGGTCCGGGTTGGCCTCCACGAGCTTATTTAGTGCGGTCACACGCGCGGTACGGGAGACGCAGCACGGGCCGCAGTCCGACACGAAGGCACGCCTAGCAGTCGTTGTTTTCTGCCACGGAGATAATTATTCGGTGTGTGTCGAATCAGCTCATTATGGATGTCAGGAGCATCCGTCATACCCTTCCATACTTTGAGCATAACGCCTACCTGGTCACATGCCCTTCTGGTTTCCAGCATATGAATGCCTTCTATTGATGAGAGAACTTAGAAAGAGTGCCAAAAAATAATAAAACTAAAATGAAGTTAACTTTATTTTAGTTTTATTATTTACTGTTTAATTTTTAGAAATTAAAGGGGCCGCGTTTTCGGCGTTTTTTGCCTTGTTGTATACACAAAACTGTGCTTCGTGTGCACACGAAGGGTTCCGCCCGTTGTGCACTGCTGGGACTTGGCCGGTTTTTCAGATAATTTTTATATTACCCCATAAATCAAGAGGTTTTCACTGCAGGGCGATATGTGTATGCAAGCGTCTTCTCCTTCTGTACCTTTCATTCAGTGACAACTGCTTCATGTAGCAATCACTTAGGTGCGCGACAATGTGTTTGATCGATTGAACTAATTAGATTGCGGAAGTTCCTGATTTGTAACTGATAATAATCGATTGTTTGGTGAGAATTGATAGGCCATTGTCTAAAGTTTTCGGGGATAAAGGTGAAGAGTTCAAAACACAAGAGTCCTACGTTAAGTTAAAAAGATAGGCTTAGTTTACTTACTGTACATTTTAAAATCTGAAGGTAGCACCTGCGGGGTAATTGCGTAACACACAATATTAGTAGCAGTCTCTTTCATTTTGACAGCTCAACAACATTCATTGCGTTATTTACGTAGTTGACCAGACAACTTTTCGATCATAATATGTTCGAAAAGTTGTCTGAAAATTTTGAAGGATATTGCTAATCCATTGCTTCATATTATGAAGCAATGGATTAGCTCCATAAATCAAGAGGCTCCATATATTGCTAATCCATTGCTTCATATTATGAAGCAATGGATTAGCAATATATTTCAAAATGATTCAGATTGAGATTGATAGTCTGTTACGCAATTAGGGTGCTGCTTGAGGGACCCACAAAATGTATCGTAGTTGTAATAATATTTAGGTACTTACCAAGAGTGAACTAGCAGTCAAATTATATATATATGATCTTCAAATAATGGGGTTCCTTCTATTTGGCAGAATCTCGATACTCCGATTTTTATTTGGCATAACTCACATGGCATAATCTTATTTAATCGAATATTTTTAAGGCATAAAAATTATTTAGCATAACTTTTGTTTGGCAGAATATTTACGTGTCCGAATTTACAATGGCATACTTTTATCTTGGCAGAATTTTGTTTCGCATAATTACCTTTGCCATAAGTAATATTATGCATAATTTTGTTTAGCATAACATTTATTTAGAGATACGATTATTTGGTATGGGTGCATATTTGAACATCAAAAATTAAAATAGATGTATCTTCTTGTAAAAATTAGTGTTCAAAACATCAAAAACTTATAATATATGGAATAAAACTGATAATTTAAATAAAGTAAATTTATGCTGTCGAATGGTTAGATAACCTACGTGCAATGTATTTAAAATCGAATGGTCTGCAAAAGTGACATAGAATGTTCTAAATATAGCATGTATTGGTAGCATTTTCAATATTAAATTAAATTTGTGTCATAAAAAGTCAATACGTTGTGCTGCAAAATTTTGTGACAGAAACGAATCGCTGCGAAACCGACTTTACGCAGTCTTGTCTGCCCTACCCCTAGAGTGTAATTTAAACCCGCGTAGGCGCGGAGGGGTAGGGCGGCCCGCGAGCTGAGGAGCATGTTGCATGCCTGCTTGCATGCTACATGCATGCTGCATGCATGCTTTCACAATCAACTGTTTTATTGAGTAAATACATGCAGAATCAACTGTTTTATTGAATAATGATAATTAAATAATAAATAAAACAAAATATATAGACAATTTAGGTCAAACTAATCTTAAATTAGCTCCAATTGCCTTCAAAAATCCAGTTTCAGTGTAATCCGACTGATTATTTAATATAATTTCTATGCGACATTTCTTATCCAAAACTTTTTTTCTTTTTGCTGGTATTGGGGCACCTGTACCTAGTTTATCAATTTCTATGATTGAGTATTTCATTTCTTTGATGAGTTGATTTGAAATAGTATAGAATCCCACATGATTTGCGCTCACTATGCTATTTATCCTGTGATGCCACGATTCAGCATAATTTTGTGTTCGAGGGATATCCTGGTCGATTAAATCCTTTGTACTCCAGTGGCTAGGCTGATATTTTGGTGGCGAAGAATTTGTTCCCCAGATGTAATTATCGCTAAACCATTGCACAACAGTTTCCGCCTCAGGGGATATACTTTCGCGCCATTTATCGAAATATTTTGGTATATCACTAGACGATAAGTAGGAAAGAGCAAATAAACATTTCATTTCCATGGCAAATTTAGCATCATTGCCGTAAAGTTTTTGGAAGCCACTTTTCTGTATTTTCCGGTATATGATTTGGCCTAAAGTTCTGCCTTTTAATGACTATCGATATAAAATGTATGCCAAAAGACGATTCTGACTGTGAATTTTCTGCGATATGATGGTTCTGCTTTTTAATTATTATGGATATAAACATTATGCCTAAAGATGATTCTGACTAACAAAATTATGAGTTTTGAATGTATGACAACTGAGTGTATGCGAAATGATTTTCTACGAAATGAAGTTTATGCTATCCGTTGTTATGCAAAACAATATTATGACGTAAAAAGTTCTGCTATAAAAGGTAGACCCCAAATAATGGTATACGGGTAGCTACAGCCATCCTTCAAAACAACAGCTATTTTAAAATCTGAAGACCATGCCGTAATATAATTCGTTCAAAATCTAGTCGTAATCTCATCTCAGCGGCAATCAACGTCAAAAACTTGACAAATTGAAGGGAGATTAGAGGTATTTGACAGATAGAGTCTGAAATTAGAATCAGTCAAAATCAAAAGTCATTTCTTCAAATTAGGCTGACAATCAGCACTTTTCGAACGTCAAAATACATAAGACAGTCCCCCAAAACGCCCGCCCTTCGCCACTTCCTAGTGCTTTCGCTGGGAAGAAGAAGTGGCACAACAAACTCCCCAGCAGCACATAAATGCGAACATTCTTAAAAATACGGGTTTTACCCATCTATTTTCACTGAACCCCGTGGTGCACCCGCACATGAGCATGTTCGAGAATTTATGATATAAACCCGACGTTAATTAAGTTTATTCCGCCATCTATAGATGATCGCGTGTCGTGCTATCTACTCAGCGTATAAATCAACCCCGCGGTGACACCTCATAATTCAAGGAGGAACCTCGTAAATAAGCCTAAAGCATAATCAACAATAGAACCACAGTAACCCTTGAAGATAATACAAGACGTGGATGTGAAGTAGGAAGACAAATGGAAGAATCTGTGGTAATATTGAAAGATTTAAAATGATGACAGTGTGGCTTCGTAAAGGGCATTGAAAATGTAATCCTAGACGTCCATTGTAAAAAATTGCTAGCGCTTCATGTGTTCGTATTGCGCCGCTAATCCGTTGGTATTATGATATTAGATTTTTGGTTTTATATGTGACAAGAAATTTGGTATTGTAAGACATGATTTATTGATAAAGTTACCTCCTTTATTTTAAATTGTTAAACTATTTTGTCGACAAAAAGTGCTTATGCATCGAAATGTTGACGTACCAGCCTGAAACCCAACTTAAACTACACGATTACGAGAATAATTTCAATAAAACCCCGGAGTTACACAAACACTCATTTCCCGACCCATAAAAACTACTCCGACAAAAAATCCGGCCCTTACGTGCATTACCCCCGCCTCTACAAAACATTTTAGTACAACCCTACCTGTTGTTGAACTATAAACTACCGCATCCATTCACCTGTACTCGACAATACCCTTTAGAAGCGAGTACAATGGCGGACAAAAGAGTTGTGCGTGACGAACTCCCAGAATGATTTAGTACAGTTGCGTGGAAGAGAACAATGTACGCACTTCATCTCCTCAGTGTACATTTTGATGTAGTGTATAATGGAGTTGGTGGTGCGGTCAGACGACGCTGTTATTTACTGATACTTTGTTGGTAACAATAATATAAACGAAGAAATGTGCGTGAAGTGGAAATATGTGTAGGATGCTTTAAATCTACGGTTTGGGAAGGAAAGGTTTACAAAGTATGTATTATAAAGCTTAGATGATGATGATTCGAAATGACTATGAATTTGCTGCAGTAAATTATGCTTAAGTGTCGTCTTTAGCATACTTAAACCTAAGTTGGAAATATTTATCTTTTGTTACTTTTTTATCTTTCTTTGATTTAATGGTATTGTCTATTTTTTTTACAAAATAAAGTTGATGGAGGCATCCCGCATCCATGAGCTGGACTCCATCAACAAGAACTGGTCCTTAGCAGTTTTGTACAATGAGAAGTGGAAAGAGAGTAGGCAGGCCTTTGCCCTGCAGTGGGACATCACAGGCTAATAACTAACTAACTAATAATAAAATAAAAATTATCCTTTACTGAAAATTCCATAATCAATGATAATTATAAGTACAGAGAAAATACTGGTAAAAGAAATTTAGTTACATGTTTCAGGTGATCACTGGGTAAACTACTCTCAAATCTTAAATCAGCATAAACTTGACTTACCTGTTGAGTTTGAAGATCGCGGTAGAACTCAGCTTAAGCCACTGACAGGCAAGGATTGCCTACAAGACTGGGTAACTTATTACTTTCAGCACTACTACAAGAATGTACAGGGAAGAACAGTCGTCTTATTTTTGTCTTGTCTTCCGAAGATATAGTGGTCTTTGTAGTTACTTTGAATGATAAGTTAGATATTTTACTTTATGTAGTGCCAATCTCAAGTTTAAAGATCATTGGATTTAGGAACACATAGAGGGCCAAGTGGCTAAGTAATACCAGTCGCACTGGTCGATCGATCAGGTTAAGCTACACTTGCCGCGGTTGGTCCGTGGATGGGTGACCGTTTTTACATATACCCCTCCGTGCCTCGAAAAGTACGTTAAGCCGTTGGTTCCGTTTGTCATTCTTGGATCTTTGACAGTCGTTACGGGTCGTCAGAAGCCCGATAGTCTGACAACCAGTCTTACCAAGGGGTGTCGTATTATCCCGTAATTGGGTTATGGAGGTCAGATAGGCAGTCGCTCAATGTAAAATACCGGTATTCAAATGCATCCGGTTAGACTGAAAGCCGACCCCAACAGAAAAGGTTAGGCAGACGATGGCGATGGATTGAGGAACACATCTATCTATCTACACAGGGTGACTTGTAATTTGACGATTTGGGTGCTTAATTGCTGGGAGGTAAGAAACTAGTGGAAAAAACCACCTTAACAATATTTTTTTAAATTTTTGTACCTCGTTAGCTAGCTGATTAAATGTACATGTCTTCTCCGTAATTTACGCTTAAAGCCATAGTAATTTTTTTAGGTAAATTTTTAAGGATATTGCTAATACATTGCTTCATACCTATTATCGAAAAAAAAATCTGCTCAACAACGTAAATAACGCAATGAATGTTGTTGAATTGTCAAAATGAAAGCCATTGCTACTGATAGTGTGTTACGCAATTACCCCGGTGGTTACCTAATTTAAAACTTCAAATTGCTTCGTCGTTAGTTTTACTTGAAATTGGGAAGTACGAAATATTATTTTGATTAGTTAATAGTATCCCCGAGTGGTTTTAAATGTAAATGTTATTTTGGGTCGGTCCAGGTGTAATAACTAGATTTGGATGGAGGATCAATTGGGTTTAGGGTGGTACAGTTTGGTGACTATTTTACTGTTCTGTGTTATAGGAATTCGATTAAGGGGTTTATTTATAAACGACTCTCAGCGCCCCGTGGTTTCACCCGCGGGAATTTCGGGATAAAAAGTATTTTATATGTTATTCTGATTAAACTTATAATATGTTTCATCTAAATCTGTTCAGTGTTTTTTGCGTGAAAGAAAGAGAAAGAAAGCAAGAAAAATGCGTTTATTCGCGTTACACAAAATGAATACACCTTAAAACTATAAAAACAGAAAACAAAGATTATAATGCCAAAAGGGCCTCAGCTCAGCATAATGTCAGATGACAACACAAGTGTACCACCTGACGCTGATTTTCAGTTGCAACACACGAGTGCCATACGCTGGAATAACAAACATAGGGAAGTGTGTGTCCGTTATAATAAAAAGTAACACACATACATCCATCCATCCATCCTTACAAACGTTCGCATTTATAATATTAGTAGGAATAATAAATAATACTTAATTAATATTAGTAGGAAGTAGAATGATTAGAGTTAAGTGAAGCCCAAACGTCAAAAATGTATGGTTAAGCAGTCGCTAATCACTTCTAGTTCAAGCAACGTTTATAAATAAAGGGGCTTATGTCAATTTGGTTAAAGTTCAAAGTTGATGTTAATATTTTGCATGAATCCTGTAATAATAATAGTCCATCGAATTGTCTTGTCTTAAGCTCTGGCTTATCTGAAGCGAGTCCAACACAGGATGCAGGACAAAATTCGCTCGCGTCGATTGTGTCAGCTTCTTGTATGGAGCTGTTCAAACTTGTGCGAATAGATTGGTGACTTCCTCATTAAAACCATCGACGCGCGCCGTCACCTCCCGCGTGGGATTCGTCTCAATGTAACCGTTTGCTTGATTCTCTCACTGTGAAAACTTGCGTGGAACGTCAGTGTCATCCCACCTGATACTAGGATAAAGATTTTAATAATATTTTACGATAATTCTATTGATAATTTTATATAATTTCAAAGCTAGTATAAAATGATCAATAGAATTAGCATAAAATATTATTAAAATCTCGATGATGATTATAAATGTATGCTTGGTTAATCCCTAGTCAGGTGGGATGACAATGACAGCTCATTCCACGCTCACTTCACCTAAGTTTTCACGGTGGGATGGTTACAGAATCGCACCGCAGAGCTTTTTCATTGAATTCTGTTACAAAAATGTATCCTATAGAAGCAGCTGACTCACTTATAATTAATTAGCTTCTGCTTCGTGATTTCGTCCGCGTGAAATTTCTTATTCCCCAACCGTCGCCTCGCATCGCTGCCCGCGCTTTTTATTCGTTTTCGCTTACCGTTCTTTCATATTTTTTTCTTTTTGCTCGGTTCCTAATAATCCTAAGCGTGGTCCTATCAAATGCAAAGATAACTTTGCAAATCCGACTAGTAGTTCCAGAGATTAGCAAATAAACTCTTTACCTTTAATTCCTTTATTTTATTTAAATATTTTTGTTTACAAATTACATTTTGATAAACAAAAAGATTTTGTATGAGCTTTAATATATTATCACATGTAGTTAATTCTCTTAATTTATTATAACGGACACACACTTCCCTATGTGTTTTTTATTCCAGCGTGTGGCACTCGTGAGTTGCAGTTGAAAATCAGTGTCAGGTGGTACGCCATATGTTGTCATCTGACATTATGCTGAGCTGAGGCCCTTTTGGCATTATAATCTTTGTTTTCTGTTTTATAGTTTTAAGGTGTGTTTATTTTGTTGTAATGCCAATAAACGCATTTTTCGTTCTTTCTTTTCTTTCTTTAAAAAAATCTTTAGCTTTATTATTATTATAAGATAGATTGTAATTTTCACAGGGATTACATTGGCATTTTTACAAAGGTGTAAAAATGCCAATCTATCTATACTCTATGTAGGCACTTATAAATATGAACTTATTGTATATTTCATATTGACGGGGTGTGCATTAACAATATTAGCTATGCGGACGACATGGTGTTGCTGAGCCCATCAATCGGTGCGTTGAGGCGACTGATCGCTATTTGCGAAAACTATGCGGTGAATCATGGGCTCAAATGTAACGTCGTTATGAGCGAACTAATGGTTTTTAAAGCTGGTAGTCTGACATATCCATGTATCCCAGACGTAGTACTTTGTGGAGAACCACTGCGGAGGGTGGACAAATTTAAATATCTAGGCCACTGCGTCACTGAAGACCTTAAAGATAATTGTGACATTGAAAGGGAACGTAGGTCGCTGGCTATCCGTTGTAACATGCTGGCCCGCAGGTTTGCACGTTGTACGAAGCCAGTTAAAGTTACGCTTTTCAAAGCTTACTGTCAGTCATTCTACACGTGCAGCCTGTGGGTCAACTTCACTCAGAGGGCAGCGACCTACGCGTTCAATCTAATAATGCACTGAGAGTGCTGCTGCGGCTGCCGTGGCGATGTAGTGCGTCAGGGATGTTTGCAGATAATAATGTTGATTGTTTTGCCGCTATTATTAGGAACAGATGTGCATCCCTGATGTCTCGTGTTCGTGGCGGTACCAACAGTATTCTCTGTGTATTCGTAGATCGGTGGGATTCCCCGATGTTGCGGAGGTGGATGCGGCTCCATGCCGAAATTTAATTGTATACTTTTATGTGTCTGTAACCTACTAACACTAGAATTTAAGTTAAAATTGTCACTAACCCTATGGACTCTGGTCTGAATTAAAAATATTCTATTCTATTCTATGTATATTTCAGTGTTGGTCTCATGTATGATGATAGTACATGCATACTGAGACTAACACTGGAATATGAATAAATTCAAAGTCAATCTATAGCATAATCAGCCTATAATGTTCCCACTGTTGGGACACAGACCTCCTCCCGGTGAGAGGGAGCGGGCCGTAATCCACCACGCGGGCCCAGTGCGGGTTGGTAGATGTCACATGTCTTTGAATTGTTGGTTCGAGGACATGCCGGTTTCCTCACGATGTTTTCCTTCACCGTTTTGAGAGCAGTGGTGATGAAATAATTTACACAAAGTAAGGCGCCAGTCTGGGTCCGAACCCAGGACATACAACTCGTAAGTCATGGCCGTTACCACTGGGCCACCACTGCTCCAATCACCAAATCCTTACTGAAAACAATTTCCACTATAGCAAAACAACACCAGAGTCTAACAGCCGATCTAAAATACAAAGGCAAAGTTCAATAGTTTCCGATCCATATCCAGTTGATGGTAATTAAATTCATAATGAACTTGATGCCGATCAATCAAAACTTCGATTATGTTTGAACATAATTACTGAGCCGCATGTTTATAATATCGGGGAGAAGTCGACAAACTAATCTAGGAATACATAAACAGAGGAGCAATTCTCTTAATTTTAAGAACGTTCACAGTCTCATCACAGTCTCAATCTGTCAAAAATACCTCTAATTTCCCTAATTTTTGGCAGGTTTTTTTTTTGTAACATTCATTGTCACTGAAATGAGATTGCAACTAGATTTTGAACGTTTTTAATTACGGGAATTGGTCTTTTGATTACCATGTGAAAGGTTTTTCAGTCACTCACAGAGTTGTCATACACGAGACATGGTTTTTCTTGACTGAATGGTGGAAATTCCACCTAGTTTTGAAAATGTAAATATTTGTACTCAGCTGCAGCCGGTTAGACTGGAAGCCGACCCCAATATAGTTAGGAAAAGGCTAGGAAGATGATGATGTAAAAATGTCTCAAGTTTTAATAAAAATCTTTAAATGTTAGCTTATAATTATGTAAACACCAGCTGGGCCCCGGGGTTCACCCGCATAAGTTTCAATCCCGTGGGAGTATCGGGATTCATTTATTCAATAACAACACAATTCTGAATGTTTACAAATAAAAAAGTTAAAAATAAAATTCAACCACAATGATCTTAACACAATAGGTAATAAAAATGTCCAATAATAACGAATTCATAAAAACAACCTAAATTTAAAATCATCTATCATCAAAAATGTCAACACAATAGGTATATAATAATAATAACAAATTTACCAACAATAATATCCGATGTCCAATAATATGAATACAATGGAATAAATGGATATCGGAGAGTTTGTACTTTAATTATAAGTTGTTTTAGTTGATAATAATTAAAGCAACTGTGGCCTCCTGTAGTTAAAGGAGTGCACTAAACTAAAACTCAATGGCGCCGATTCCCTTGTTCACAAACTAAACTAAATTTAAGTTCAGTGCATCTTTTTCTTTCTATTTCATTAAGAAAAGGACAGAAGATAAATATTAGTTTAGTCCTGTCAGGTTAAGATACTCCATAGACAAATTAGACGTGATTAAAAACATGGCTACTATAAATACGTCAATTTACGTCAGGCGCTGACTAATTTGATAGGACTAAACTAATATTTATCTTCTGTCCTTTTCTTAATGAAATAGAAAGAAAAAGATGCCCTGAACTTAAATTTTGTTTAGTTTATGAACAAGGGAATCGGCACCAATATCTCATATTCGTATATGAGAGATAACCACAGTGTACATTATGGTTTTTTGGTGTAGGAATAAAGAGGTCTCTTTTTCTTGATCTTTTGTTGAAATTCCTCAGTAAATAAAATATTAAAAACAAATCATTCCAGAAACACGTATAGGTGTGCACAGCTATAGAGTGCAACTCTTTACCAAATAAGTTATGCGATGGCTTCAACCTGATTTTTTCTAGTTTGAATATGTTACTTCTAGTCAAGCATGGCCACGCGCTACGGACGTGTTTTTAGATCATTCGACGATCTTTACAGGTTGGTCCACAGCAGCTGAAAGGAGAAGTAGTAGGCATCCCTGGATTGAGTTAAATGGCTAGAGATTGCTGTAGGATGATGATGATGAATTGGCTATCCAATCAATCAATCAATCGGCTTATGGCTTATAACCATCTTATTTTTAAGTACTAGAAAAAATCGAAAGAAAGCCAGTGTTATCTCACAAAGCGAAACAAAAAAACCTTCATTTGTTCCTTCCCAAAATAGACAAAATGAAAACGCCAAAACGTGACAGAATTAAATAACTTTGCAATCCCAAAACTTTGGAAATGAAGGTCCTTGTCCTTTAAATTGTGAATAACACTGTCAAAATACGGAAACGGTGATATTTTAGTGAGAGGTCGCCGTCTAAAATTTCCTTATTGTTTTAGTTTTAGTAAAGTTTGTTTTAGTTTCGGCAAAAATGTTTTGACTATCTACTGATACTGAGAAGATAGTTTTCATCTGTCATAAAGTTGACTGGTTTTTTTTTTTTCCGGTTGGGAAATCTTCAAATGACCCCTCTCGCTCTGGGTGGAGCGGAAGGGAGTGTCAGACTCTTACTGACTAAAACCCACCCATGTTCCTTCCTTCACCCTTTATGTTCCGGGGTAGCGGTAACCCTTTCGGACAATCCCGCTGACCCGGCAGGCTTCGGCCCTAAGGGGCCCCTCAAATTATGCTGACAACTCTTTGAGGCGCGCGTGGAACACTTACGCGCCGTCCGGCATGGGCCTGGTCCTGATCGGGCGGTGAGCTACCCATTGCTCTCCGCCCGCAGGCCCGCGCCTACAGTGGCCGGGAGTCGTCACGCGGCTCCAGACGCCCGAAGTTGACTGGCTTAGTATTCAATTTGGCGTTCATATTAGTTTCGATTTCGGTTTTGAGTTTTCGCAGAAGGACCAAGGTAACCGACATAGCCCGAAGAATAGCCAAACTGAATTGGCAATGGGCTAGCCACATTGCTTGCAGAACAAGATGGCCGATGGGACCGAAAGTTTCTGGAGTGGCGATTGCGTTACGGAAACCGTAGCGTCGGAAGGCCTCTCACAAGGTGGAGCAATGACCTTGTGAAGGCCGCAGGAATCCGCTGGATGCGGGAATCACAGAACCGGTTGAAGTGAAGGTGCTATTCAACAAGAAACTGTCCTGCAAATTGCAAAAAAACGTAAGAAAATCTGAATCACGCGGGCTATTCTTGCACTTCCCCCTTAAATACATAACGCATTAAAAACTTACACCGAATTTTTCGCATTCACAACAAAAAAGACAATTTCACGTCACATTATATCCACAATGCAGCAACGTTTCCTTAATTTACTGCCTAAAAAGACAGTGACTGTGAAATCTATGGGGCCGAAAACAAAAGCGATCCACCCCATAACAACGTTACCATACATGAATAGAATTTGCGCTGAGATTTTAACATCCGCGTTACAGCCTCCCATGTATAACACCTCTGGGAAATTTGCATGAAAATTCACATCCAGATTTCCATTTGAAACGAAGTCGGGCTTTGAAACGGTTCTTCTCGGTTTTCGGGACATATTGTTGAGTATATTTCGCTATATTTCTGCTGGAAACCCTCGATCAAGAGTCCGTTGTAAATTCCTTTGTACATTTTTTTTTTGTGTAGATTATATTTTGTTCTTGTCTGTGAAGTCTTTTTTTGCTGTTTTGGTATTTTGTTTGTTCTTGAAATAGTATAACAACGCCTGTATTCCTCGAGGGTTTAGGCAGAGGAGCACCAGTAGTTCACCCACGTTTCGCCAGTTATGGTTAAGTTCTATGTAACAGGGGGCGACCCTGTTGCCATCAACCGGGAACTAATCCAGACTGTTTGTTCTTGTCGTTGCATAATATCTTTCATGACGGAATGCTTTCGAAGCACGTGTAGGAGATACTGTCGGCGTTTTACTGTTCAGTAAAAATAAACTAATTAGGCACTTACGGGAAATCAAAACTGAGCTGTACAGTAATAAAACTTCAAACCAGGAAATTTTGCATGACGTACGTTTCACTTCGTTTAAAGTACCAAATAAATACTTTTCATTATAACTTAGTTCTTTGATTCAGTTATCGCTCCAATCACGTTAAAAACTTTAGAAAGAACGTCAACTTTGTCTTGTTCTCTTACAGCCAAACTAAAATCGAAGTATTCAGAAGAAAACTTATAGAAACTTGGCAAAAATATAAGGTTGGACGATAATATATTATTATGTTAGCTCAATAAAAAGGTCGACGATACGAGAAGTATTTGTGTCAAACTTAGGAAAATGGTTATGGTATGAACTTTTTAGTTTTATTTTTGTTTGAGCCAGCAGCTAGAGAGCTTCATGCGATGATACATAAATACTTCGATAAAAAACCGCCCATTGAGTCACCCTATGTAAGATTTCAACATTTATATTAGTATTTAAAGTGGAGAACAAATATTTAAAGAGTATTCTATTCTTATTATTCCTATATTAGAAATAACAATAAAACGTTAATTTACCCACATTGGCAGGTCACGTCAGCTGCATGCACGATGACCGCTGGGCAAAATTTTCCACACAATGGGTGCTTGAAGATGGACGGCGCCGCAAAGACCGGCCCAGGAAGAGATGGTTACATGACCTGGATGCGTGCCGCGGGGGCTAGTTCGAGGTGGCGGCGCGAGAAAAGAGTTCCTGGAAGGATATAGGCTAACAAAAAAAAAACTTACCCAAGAAGAGGTGGCGAGATAACTTTGACGCGTACCGCGAGGGCTGGCTCGAGGTGGCTGAATGAAAGACCATTGATGGTAGTCGAGAATGAGTGGTTTTAAGACCAAAATCTTACCTCAAAATTCTTGTCTTACCATGCCTAGTATTTTCGTACAACACAAAAACTTTATAATATCTCAATAAAAATACATTATGACATTAACAGACCTATAAACAGGCTACCGAAAACGTAATCCAAGGAAGTGACCGGAAACCTACGTGACGAATTTTATGACCCTGTTTACGAGTTAGATCCGAACTTAGTTCGGGTCCGTCCCGTATTTAATATTTGAGACCCATACGTCATCCTATATCCGGGGACTTGTGATTAATGAAACTGGTGCGTTCAAATTTGATTTGTCGTAAAATTATTAGAAGTTGCTATTATGAAACGGTTTTCGGAAAATTAATATATCGTCGCTCTAGATGTGATACCTCGTAACTGCAATTATTGGTCAAATGTAGGTACTATTTCGTCTATATTTAATTATTGATCCAGAGCATTTTCCAGAGGGACGTTTCTCGTAAATTCGAGAACGTTTACAGTCTGATCTCAGTCTCAATCTGTCAAAAATACATCTAATTACCCTACATTTTTGACAATTTTTTGACATTGATGGTCGCTGAGGTGAGATTGCGACTAGATTTTGAACGTTTTTAAGTACAGGTATTGGCCAACGGGTTATCACTCTTCGCATAACATTTAGTATGCTCAAAAATACTTACCACTAACGCCATCTATAATGAGCCAATATAACATGCGTTCTATATGTGATATTCCATCTATGTTTGTGTGTACATGCCATAAAACAAAAAAAATAATTTAGTAGGGAGTACGTTATTGCATTGAATTTCTGCGTACGTACGTTTCTCATAAACTATAAGAAAATTGCGTTTTTGTTACCTATGGATATATATATTCATAGGAAATCCTGCTCTAACTGTGGATCCGCCATACCGCCTGACCCGCATCAAACTTAATGAAAAAACAACAAAGCGCCTCTGAATCGCAAAGCGGCATGCCTCGTGGTATGATTTTATAAATCAACATAATTATACGAATTAGACAAGTTTTGCTGAATTTCATAGCTGAATGCTCATTATTTTAATGTGAAACCACTGTCGTATGGTAAATACTAGGACGGACCAACCATTGTTTTAATGCGCCTGGGATTCTTCATTCTTCACTTTCAACGAATTTTCACGAAGGAAGTTTGCCATTAATCATCATCACTCTACAGCAGTTCACTGTTGGACATACGCCTCTCCATTTGCATGTCATTTACGCCGATTCTCGGCAACTCTCGGCCACCCTGCGAAGATCGTCACTCCACCTGGTTTGAGGGCGTCCTATCTTAGTTTGACGATTCGCGGACTCCACTCAAGAACATGTCTACCCCAACGGTCATCGGTTCTACAGCTAACATGTCCGGCCCATTGCCACTGCAGCTTGCTTATTGTGTGAGCTATGTTAACAACTTTGGCTCTCTGCTGGATCACCTCATTCCGGATTCTATCCCTAAGAGTGACTCTAAACATACATAAGCTCGCACCATCGTCTTACAATTAATAATACTGTTAAAGTGTTTCTCCCAATAATGAACAATCGATCGTGGCTCAGTTTTCAAATGACAAGCTATTTCGGCGGACGAAACTCCGCAGTGTTTCAAGTTCTCAAAATACGGTTACCGCAAACGATTCGTTACAGCAGATACCTTTCGTTTCCACATTAATTACTCGCGTGACTTGCTATACACGTAGGGTTGGCGATTGTATTAGAAATATAGGTATGTATTCCAGAACGTTCTTTCGAAAAGAGCAAATGGACGATTCCCGTAATTTTAAGAACATTCATAGCCTGATCTCAGTCTCAGTCTATCAAAAATACCTTTAATTTCTCTACATTTTTGACATTTATTGTCGCTGAGATGAGATTACGACTAGATTTTGAACATTTTTAATTTGAAAATTGGCCTTCAGATGCTACTATAATAATCTCTAACTTGAATGATACCTATATACATATAGCCACTTTGAAAGCTACATAAAAAGACATAGGAGGATTTTTTCTAACAATTTCTTCCTTTTAAACTCATAAAAATCTTCCATGAGTCTCTTTAAGATTCTGATAATGATCAGTAGCATTTGACATCTAGCTAGAATTAGGTACCATTTACCTTATTTTTACTGAATGGCATTCTGGAGAAGTAAAATTAGAAAATCGATATCGAATAAATACAAGAAGACCGCTATAACACAAAAAGAGTCATCATCTGCCTACCCTTTTCCCAACTATGTTGAGGTCGGTTTCAATTCTAACCGGATGCAGCTGAATACCAGTATTTTATATGGAGCAGCTGCCTATCTGACCTCCACAACCCAGTTGTTGAGTAAGACTGGTTGTCGTAACGACTGGCAAAGATCTATGTTTGACAGCCGGGACCAACGGCTTAACGTGCTTTCCGAGGCACGGAGGGGTCTTGGTATGGAAAGATGGTCACCCATCCACGGACCAACCGCGGCAAGCGTAACTTAATCTGATCGATCGAACCGTGCAGCTGTTATTACTTAGCCACAAGCCCCTCCTAACACAAAATAAGTACCTATCTAATATAATATGAACTTTTGATCGAAGAAATTATAGGCCAGACATGGCCATCCCTAGCTAAAACCGTGTTTACCAAACAAAGACTTCGAAAGAAACACCAGCTAAATAAATAGGCCGAGCGAGAACCCTAAGCAAACAAGTCTGAACAGGTCGGAACGCGTCTGAAAGGTTCGCATTTTGAGCCAGACACAATGGAACGGTTGTAATTAATTATGACAAGTATTACTTCTACTGAGTACATCACGCTGTATATGCGGAGCGAGCTCATTGTTCTTGTAAATGATGAACTTGTCACTTGCAATGCACTATTCATTTGATGAAGTAGCGGGTGTTGTGGCGTCACCAAAAGCGTGCAGAAACCTAAAATCTGATAACTACAATAAACAAACACATGACACACGATATTGCCTCTAGCAAGCAAGCGCCACTGCTGATCGTGAGTCCTGGGTTCAATTTTCCCAGCTCGGGCAGTGTTAATACAAGTAAATCTATCATCAGGAATTTCTCAGTAGAAGTCTGGATTTGTGTTTTTTTGCACAATCAATATAATATGCAGGTAAGATTTGTGTGTAATATTAATGTTATAGACTGCTCGATGTGAGACCTGTAGACCTGTCGATGGGCTGTATTATTATAATTAGCCTATAATGTTCCCACTGCTGGGACACAAGCCTCCTCTCTGTGAGAGGGAGTGGACAATGATCTAACACGCGGACACTGCGCGTTGGTTGATGTCACATGTCTTCGATTTTTCGGCTCTAGGACATGCCAGTTTCCTCACGATGTTTTCCGTCACCGTTTTGAGAGTACTCGTAATGATTATGAAATTAAATACACAAAGTAAAGTCTGCGTGAGTTCGAACACACGCCCTTCAACTCGTAAGTTGGGGTTGATACCACTGGACCAGCACTGCTCCTAGCTGTATTATCACGGACAATATAATAATTATGGTTCGGTACCAACTTTAATACGATAAAATTTAATCGTTTTAACAAAAGCATCCATAAAATATCGCTTAATTACAAGAACCGTCGAGAGTTTTCTTCTACAATCTGTAATAGAGGGTTGTCATCTGTCAACGTCGGGGTCGATCGACGAGGGCTTATCCTGAGAAATTGCTCTGATGTTAGGGCTTTTGTAGATAAGAGATAGTTTTAAAGTGATGATAAAAGTTGGGATTGAGTAGCTTACCTTTACTATAATCAATTAATGTCGCGGTTTTATCAGAGTCATGACGTCATGATGCTGATGTGGTTACAATCTTAGTTCTTGTTTCTTTATTTATTTATTTAACAGTTTATGTACAGACGCCAGCAGGTCAAGCTACCCGAAACTGTCATTTTTTCCCAATCAACCTTGAACCTTAATGCTTTAGCGATAAAGTTGAAAATCTATTAAAGAAATTTGATAGATTGTAGTAGCTTGATGTGGTGGCGTCTGTACATACATATATATAAATAGAAAGGAGAAAGAAACAGTAAAATATTTTCAAAAGGTGATGCTTCTTTCTAAAGAAATGTCTTCCAGCATACCTGAGACAGAAGAATAGGAAAAAAGAGACATACACGATGTTTATTTTTTTTAAACAGATTTTATATGTTTTATTGGCACGGATAACGAAATGCAACATACAACATACACACACATAAACAAAAAGGAATATTAAAAAAAATGTTAATGCCAAAATGGTTCACTTAGCATTTAGGTGTTCCTTACCCGACAGCCAAAAAGGGTTATGTTTTTCTATGTGTCAATTAAAAATAATCTAGATTTCATTTTCACATCGTTCTTGCTCATAATTCTGTACAATGAAATTCAGTAAGATCATTCAATATTTTTTTTAACTATACCCTGTCCATTAGGTTTACCGTTTTTTGACAGTTGTCTTAGAACGTAAGAATATTCCAGATTGGGTAAAAGTTATCTTTAAAATGCGCACGGAAACTGCCTTATCTTATTGAATTATCTTATTTATGGCTTCTTACAAACATTATACCGTACCTGTATCAATCAATGTATTGTGTGTTGCTGTAATCACCAGTTCCATCTGTCGGTTTACCTAAGGTAGTAAGGTAGGTAGCTATAAGGAACCGATTTTTTAATGTCGAACGATGTATCGCTGAGATAATTTAAACATGGAACAAATTAATTTGACTACCGCAGAGTTTGTATACAAAAGTCACTTTCATTCCCAGAGTTATATTAATAATCTTTATCACTGGCGGCTTACAGAATTTTCTTATATACAAAATATTCTTGTAATATTTGTTCTATTTTTAAATAGATCAAACATTACAAGATTACAAGAACAAGACTACAAGACAAGACCTCTCTCCCTCTTGTATTGTTTACAAGATTTCATTACATTATTATTACATTTTTTCATATATTTTAGTATAGAAGTAAGTAGTAGAAGGGCTTGTGGCTAAGTAATAACAGCCACACGGGTTGATCGATCAAGTTAAGCTACGCTTACCGCGGTTAGTCCGTGGATGGGTGACCATCTTTACATACCCCTCCGTGCCTCGGAAAGCACGTTAAGCCGTTGCTGCCGGCTGTCATTCGTTGATCTTTGACAGTCGTTACGGGTGGTCAGAAGGCCGAAAGTCTGACAACCAGTCTTACCAAGGTATCTGGGTATCGTATTACCCAGTAACTGGGTTGTAGAGGTCAGGTAGGCAGTCGCTCCATGTAAAATACTGGTATTCAGCTGCATCTGGTTAGACTGGAAGACGACCCCAACATACTTAGAAAAAGCCAAGGCAGATGATGAGTATATAACTAGAAGTACATTACCATTAAGCTAATTGGCTAATAACCATTCTGAAACCATCAGTAACTTCGCTATTATATGTTCTACACTTAAGAACAGGTTACTATCAAATCTATGGGGTCGGTTCACGACCTTCCAATGTAAGGTCCCTTTCCATTACATAAGGTCAAATTCGAACCCAAAACATTCCCATAGGGATGCCACGCCCTAATAGTTAGGATATAACTTTAAGTCAGGTCGAAGAATAACAGCCTTTCGTAGGGTAATTTTAGGAGCAAACTATAGTTCCTCTTTCTTCTCGATTTCCTGCGTAATCAGTATGGTCTTCATCACGCGAGTCATGTACCCAAGATTTTGTAATAATTATTTTGATTTAAAAGAGTGTTCATGGAGTTTCTTGCCCGTTCTTCTCCATAGAACAATGCGTTTAGAATACTGGTGGGGCTGCCACGGGGCAGCCCCACCAGTATAAACGAACTGTTTGATACTACACTCAGCAATTTTGTTGTTTAAGTATGACTACTGAGTGACATCATCGTGGTGTGTGGTTTTGTCGGTCTTTGGCAGTATGTTTTTTTTTTGTGTCGCTGTGAGCAAGTGATAACGTTTTGCGGTTTAACATGGCTAGTACAATGTGTCAGTAAAGTACCTAGATTGGCATTACGGAAATCTTTCACATTGTTTGCATCGACACGGTACAGCTAGAGCTGAGAACATCACAGACACACATGTGCATGCGTGTGCATGTGCATCTGTGCTCTCAGATGCACATGTAGATTGCTTTTACGCAACAATGCGTAACACACCTGTTACGTGTTGTTGCTTCCCTGGTGCGTAGGGTGTGGGGAGGCTCCAACAGTGTCCTAAGCATGGTTGCGACTGTTGCGAGTCACCTGGACTGTGTACGCCGTCTCTCATGGGATGTCGCAACGGTGACCAACCGTTATTTCTTGTATTGTTTTCCTTGTTTTTGATTAGTGTCTGTGCTTACTACTAACAGTCTTGTTGAGTCTTAGTTACTCTAATAAAGAAAATTCTATTCTACTCTATAGAGATCTTTTGGAATCGGCAAGTAGCTTCTACTTTCTGACCAATTGATCGAGTATTTGACAATTCAAAAGTGCCTGTAAATGGTTTATTTGAAGCAAATGCTTTGAGTTTCAGATTAAAGCTTGTTATATTTGATAACACTATACTCTTTAGCATAATCAGCCTATAATGTTCCCACTGCTGGGACACAGGCCTCCTCTCGGTGAGAGGGAGTGGGCCGTGATCACGCGGGCCCAGTGCGGGTAGATGTCGCATATCTTGGAAATTTGGTTCTAACACAAGTCAATTTTCTCACGAGGTTTTTTCACTATTTTGGGAGCAGTGGTAATTCAATAAATTGCACGAAGTAAAGTGCATGTCTGCTTCGGTTCAAACCCATGACCTGAAAATTGTAAATCAAGACCGGCACTCCTTCGCTACGTCACTGCTCTTAAATTTTCTGTTCAGAGGGGCAATTCACGTAATTTTAAGAATACACAGTCTGATCTTAGTTTTAATCTGTCAAAAGTGGCTCTAATTTCCTTACTTTTTTGACAAGTGTTTCACATTGATTGTCGCGGAGATGAGATTGCGACTAGATTTTGAAAGTTTATTATCACGGGAATAGGCCTTCCGTTATCAATTACCGACGGTATCTACAGTTTCTATAGCCTTACATTCAGTACTGTTAATGGAACCGCTTCTTCGCGTAATGTAGTACCTTAAAAGTTCAAAACTCACCTACTGTATACAGCCTTAGATCATAAGATACGGGTCGATTACACCAACAATTCCGTGCGGATATTCGATACGATAAATTTTCTTCGGTCTCGCTCACGTCAATACCGATAGAGCAGGACCGAGACATATTTATTAAGAACACGAAAGAGACGGAATTGATAATGGTGTTGCTGCGATAACGGATCTTGATGGAGGCGCAAGTGACAGGAAAGAATCGAATTACAAGATAAGTCTGTAATGCCAGAATTTGAAACTATTCAAGCCATTTAAATTCAGCTACCACGTACCTGTTATTTGAAGTCATTTCGAACATTAATTTTTTCACAAACACAACAATTACAATTTGCAAGCTAACACTAAAATATATAATTATATATTATACTAGCTGCGCCCGGCGGTTTCACCTGCAAAAGTTTGGATTCCGTGGGAATATCGGGATAAAAAGTTTATAGTGTATATTCTATGTGTTAATCTTAGTTATAAACTATATGTGTGCCAAATTTCATCCAAATGCGTCCAATAGTTTTGGCGTGAAAGAGTAACAAACATCCACACAAATCGCGTTTATAATACATATTAGTAGGATACAAGTATACAATAAAAAAAAATAAGGAAACAGACAGGAGCTCATTGGGCATCAAAAAATTCATCCGCATCACTGTCAATTGGATACGTGCCCAAAAGGCTGGCAGCATACTACCAGCATTATTTCGAACTAGGTCACTGATAGGTAAATCTCAGTTGAGTAAGTGGTGCTGGGCTGCAAGACGTGCGAACTCCAGTTTATTCTGACGGTCGGGGTAGAAATTTGGATGCCAATTAGCCGGGAATTAGATTCGTATGGTCTTATCCCATTGCCAAACTAACCCTAGGCTACCAAATTATGGCATTTTCAGACATGTTGTAACAGGAGCAGATGGCCAATACTCCTGTAGTTTTTGCAAAATGCAACGTCAATTTTATTCTACACTTCCTTTTAATGTAACAAAGAAAATCATCCTCATCATGGGTGCTTGGGGGAACCCAATAATCCGCTTCTTGCAGCCTTCACTGGTTCGGTCGACCGGCCCACCTTGAGGGGGGGACTTCCAATGCTACATCTTTCGGCACTTGAGAACCCAGCGGCCATCTGTTCTGCGAGCAATTTGGTGCCCTGCCCACTGCCACCATTTTATCGGACTACCTTGGGTCTCTTATGGAACTGTTCATTTATAATTCGATCACGTAGGGAAACTCCTAGAATAGCGCCCTTGTCCGTTCGCATCGTCGCTTTATTATTTACGCTTTATTCTACTGCTTTACACCACATAAAATACTAAATCGCGTGATGCCGTCTGATAACGTATCAGAGACGGAACACTATAAAGTTGTATTAACAACGACAACACACCGTTTTATTTCGATATTTCCTAACTTTATCTTCGTAGAATTAGAGTAAAAATTTTATGATCATCATAAAAACGTTGGTAAAGACGAGAAGTATATACTTTTTAGGTTACAATCATCGAAGATTTAGACGGGATATATTATATTTAGACGGGATATATTATATTTAGAGCAGTGGTGACCCAGTGGTAACGGCCGCGATTTACGAGTTGTAGGTCGTAGGTTCGAACCCAGACAGGCGCTTTACTTTGTGAAAATTATTGCATCACCACTACTCTCAAAATGGTGAAGAAAAACAGCGTGAGGAAACCCACATGTCCTAGAACCTAAAATTCGAAGAGATTACATCTACCAACCCGCACCAGGCCCGGGTGGTGGATTTAGGCTCACTCCCTCACCTCTCCCGATTATTTTTCTAAAATAAAGCCTAACTGCTCCTTACAACACCAGCAGTTCAACCGTTTCGGATATTAGCTGGAACAGACAGACAGACAGAAATTAAAAGTAAATGTTTTTTCGTCATAATAAGTACCGTATACCTAATGGTTTTCCATGCATTTAGTCTTTTGTATTTTGACGTTACAAACAGACACTTAAAGAACAATGGCAGCCACCCATACATTAATTTAGCTGAGATTTAATTCTTGCGTCTTTAAATGAAAAATATCTTGTTTAACTCGGCGTCAACTTCTGAATTAGTTTGTGCAAGAATTTTTGTTCGAGAAGTCCGAGAATAATAGAAATTCAGTCATGAACTTTTGTAGGTTATGTTTATGGTTAGCGTTGCCCGGATAAACCCGGACATAGGTAGGCTTTCTGATTGCGTGTCCAGCCAAAATAAACGGTGTCTGGCTTGTCCGGCTTTTGTTAGGCTTTTTACATTTCGCAAACGAGCGAGCGCCGATGACTGATTATGACAATAATCAAAAAAGCTTGATTTTACATACAATTTTTTTGTCGTACCTATTAATACTGAGACACAAAATCCTCAATAATGTAGGGTGTCCGGCCTTTCTACCCAAATGTCCGGCCAAACTCTGTCCGGCTATTAGATTTGGCGACCTGACTCCCTACAAAGAACACTTCCACTTATAAATAAACGTTATTGTTAATTCATTTACTCCTTTTTGTTACAACAACAAACTAAAACTGATTTTATTACAATAATACTGTACTTACTGTCACTTGGCAGAATAAATACAAAATGGCATCACTAATTGTCAATGAAAAAATCAAATAACTTTTCATTTAAAATATTTTTTTTATCCGGAGTTAACTAGGTAATGTGATACTTTGAAAAAACGTAGAAAAATAATAGAACTGCCTTCGTATATAAGTCACTTTTAGACGCTCAAATTAAAGTCAGCTAAGCTTTCGCCATTGTTCTTTTATGTATTTTTATTTATTTTTATGTATAGATGCCGTAATGACGTCCCACCCGGTATAAAAATAGATATGTCTTTAGTTTCTAGTGCAGATCAGTAAACTAAGCTGTTTGTGGTATTGAACAAGTCGTGTTAGCTGTAAAGCAAATAACTTAATGTGGTTTCGAGACAAAAGGCTTTGTTTCTTGTGTTCAGTAAGCTTTGTATCTCATTTCTACAAACGCAGTTCTGCACTGAGTGATTAATTCTAAGTTTGTAATAATTAAATTACATTCGAATTCTCAGTTTCAAATACATTCGACTATAGTCATTGTACATTTGTTATTTATTTAATACTTCAAGCACATACATATACAGAGGCGGACTTAATGCCATAGGCGTTTTCCACCAGTATTGTTCAAGCATTTTTTTTTTCTGGTGGGAAATCGTCAAATGACCCCTCCCGCTCTGGGTGGAGCGGAAGAGAGTGTCAGACTTTTACTGACTAAAACCCACCCATGTTCCTTCCTTCGCCCTTTATGTTCCGGGGTAGCGGTAACCCTTTCGGACAATCCCGCTGACCCGGCAGGCTTCGGCCCTAAGGGGCCCCTCAAATTATACTGACAACTCTTTGAGGGGTGGAACACTTGCGCGCTGTCCGGCACGGGCCTGGTCCTGATCGGACGGTGAGCTACCCATTGCTCTCCGCCCGCAGACCCGCGCCTACGGTGGCCGGGAGTCATCACGCGGCTCCCGACGCCCGGAGCATATCCCGCGGCGGCTGGGACGGGAGGCTCCCTCCCTCTTCCGTCCTGCCACCTCCTTCGCTAGCATGACTGCTTCGCAGAAGGAGGCGACTGCCTCCCACTCCCTCTCGCCCGGACCATGGCTTGCACCAGGGACGGGCGCGAGAGGCCGCCGCCGCTGTCGATCGCCTCTACTAGGTCACTGCGGTGCTCCGCCCAAGCGGGGCAGACCTCCACCGTGTGCTCCACCGTGTCTTCTGTGTGATCCTGGCAATGGTGACACCCGGACGTTTCCTCCCGCCTAATGATGTGCAGGAACCTCCCGAAACTTCCGTGTCCGGTGAGGACCTGCGTCAGGCGGTAGGTGAGGGCACCGTGGCGCCTCTCTAGCTACTCCTCAAAGAGGGAGACCCCTCTTTGAGGAGTGGCTAGAGAGGGGCCGATAACGGCGATAAGACTATCGCCGCTATCGCGGCGTGCCCGGCGCTGGGTTGCGACAGTCGCTCTTTCCATGTCGCCATGAGAGTTTTGTTCAAGCTTGTTTCTAAATATCAATGAACATTGTGTAGTGATTTCCAAAGATTCGAGCGGAAACTCGTATCTTAGTAAATCACTACATGGACCAGGATAAACTGTACCTCATAATGGTCTTAGTCATGGTCTACAGGCGTGCTATAAGCCATTTAAATTCACTCACCCGTTAAAGCTTGACTCCAAACAAACCTCCCAACTTCCACATTTATAATACAACTGGAAGAGCAGGATTAACTGCAGAAACTTCCGTAGGTTCAAGAAAATCACTAACATTTTTACTAACTCTGACGTCTTCAAAAGAACCTTGCAGATAGTTAAATTCTGCTGCTAGACTTGCTCCAGTACTCCGGTTATCTTTTCCGACTAACTTGAGGTAACTCGGTTCTCACTAAAAACTTGCTTCATTCAAATCCAAGATGGGTGTTCCATGGAGTTGATTAACGTATTATCAAACTCCGAATCCCCGCTGGCTAGAGACCAGTCTGTGGTTGACCATTATTCTCAAACTTTGTAAGTTTCTAGACTTATCTTGGCCTTTGCTTCTTTGGAGACTTTTAGATGTTACGATTTTGGTGGTAAAATTTTTCGTGTCGGTGCATTTATCTTGTTGCACGTCGTAACTTTTTATTTCTACTTGAGACAGTTGAATAATTATTAGGTAAGATTTTAGTGATAGTCCACAACACAACGTTGCTTCTTAATTCTCCTGTTGTTCATAAAATCTTTGGCTTATTTTCTTGGTAGGAAGCGAGGAACCAATGTCAAATTACCAATCAATTTGTTCAAAATGTATCGGTATACTTATAAATTATAAAAAAGTCAACTTATCTTAAATTACATTATAAGAAAATAAATGATTCCTATTTCTATAGCCCTTTCAAACATCTGTCAAAGAATGATATTGAATATAAAAACAATTTACGTTGGTAGTCGTTTTTTTAAACCATGAATTTCCTTGGCTTTTCATATTTTTCATCCTCCTTTCTCTTGATGTAGTAACCCATTACTATTACAAAAGCCGTTTCAAAGGGAGCACAGTGGCAGCCCAGTGGTAACGGCCGCGACTTACGAGTTGTAGGTCGTAGGTTCGTGAGAAAACCGGCATCTCCTAGTCCCAAAACTTCTAAGACATGTGACATCCACCAACTCGCACTGGGCCCGCGTGGTAGATTACGGCCCAATACAATCACGTAGAAGACATCATGATATCGTGATGTCCACTACATCAACGACCAATCGTGTCCTATAAAGCTCCCCCGTTTAAATATTTAAATGTATACTGAATCCAAACTTTGTTATAAATAAATAATGTAGAATAGTTTTGAACTTTCCACGGTTTTGTGGTAATCCAATGGAGCCGATTATTTGAAAATAATTACGGACTTCATTATTACTGTACTGGGTGTTCATTTTACTAATTTATTATGCAAATTAATTAAAACCGTGTTGAATCGTGATTGTGATACAATTTGTTGCATTTAGGATGTAGATAATTTATTCCATGTCATCTATTTATTTTTATTTTTGTCATTTCTAACATGATTAATGTTGCACTATACAGATTCACCACAGCAAATCATTCACAGAAATTAGAGAGAAGCTTAAATCATAGAATATAATATATTTATTTGCTTTAAAACATCATATCAAATTTACTTCAATTTTTTTTATAGTGTTTGAAAGGAATTAATGGGAATGAAATTGTTTATTCTGTAAATAGGATATGGGAATCACTTTATCACGTCATAATATTATATAAAAAAAAACAATAAGCTAGATGAGGTCGGCGTTTCCTATCTGACTACTCTGACAAGAAAGGGCGAAACCAGCTCAAAGATCACAGTCTCTTTTGAATTCCAGACATAATCTTGGTCAGATCATTATGAAGATTGATGTACACAGATTAGAGTGGACCAGTCCAGTACAACCATTTGCCAGTAATCGTGTAGCTCAACTCAGAACTTGAGGAGCTCAAAGACCAAAGAGCAAATTGTAGTAAATCTACACCAATATTAATTTCATAACCATTATGGTCCACTTCACCGTTGTACGTCACAGCAGTCACATGCGAGTGATTATAACCTAATACATCCAATCTAGTTTCATCTTCATTATGTGAATATAAATAATAAAAATCCAAAAATCTCTTCGTTTTAGGTCAACATTGTTCTAAGATAAAATACCTCTTTCCTGTGTTTTATCCCAGCTTTACTATAAGATAAAGAAATATGTCTCCATAGCTAGAAGGCTAAGTGCGGTTTGGGTTCAGCTAGGTAGAGCGTGAAGCCTGGCTTGATCTAAGACACGCTTTAGAATCTAGACGCAAGCTAAAACCTTACATAATTCTTTCTACAGCTGCCTGTAAAATATACTACAAATTATATAATTATCTTTTAAAACATTGTCTTATTTGGAGGTCAGAAATTATGTTTTACTAGTTTCTGTTCACAACTTCGTCCACGTAAAATTTATTTTCCCCGCGACACACCCCGTCGCATCGCACCGCCTGCCCGCGCTGTCACTTCGTTTTCACTTAGCGATCTTTTGTCTTTTTTATTTTCAAGGGTCATAGCGTGATGTTAATATAGCCTTCCTCAAGAACTGGGCTATCAAACGCAAAAAATAATTTTCAAATCCGACCGGCACTTCTAGTGATTATCGCGTTCCAGCAAACAAACGATAAAATAAAGAAATTCTTCAGTTTTATTATAAGAAACCTACTATAGAGGTTTAGGCCAAATTACACTCATGTTTATTTTCTACGTTCTTATAAAAACCTTCACCAAAATCGAGTAGAACTAATATAAAAAAGAAATCTCAACTGTTTACCAACTTCTTTATTTTAGAAGTAGGTAATGTCGTAAATAGATAAGGTTGTATATAAAAAGCTGAAAAAATATTTTCCTTTCGGGAATCTAATAAAAAAGCCTATGTATACACCAAACCGTAAACAAAATTATGAATGCTAAAGAAATTAAGGCTGAACGCTTTTTGACCGCGGTAAACTAAGACGAAATTCTGAATGTAAAAAGAGTATATTTATAAAGAAAACCCATGAGTCAATTACAGACTAAAAGGAAAAAGGTCTGGCTTGAAAAAATCTACATCTATACTAATAATAAAGCTAAAGAGTTTGTAAATTTGTTTAAACGAGCTAATCTCTGGAACTACTAGTCGGATTTGAAAAATTCGCATTTGATTGCTCAATTCTTCTTTCGTTCTTTCTTTGTTTTTCTTCTTTGTGTTTTTTAAAGAAAGAAAGAAAGAAAAAAAAAGTATTTATTGTGACTCGTACAGGATTATAAGAGGGGGGGGGGGGGGGTGTTATTGGATTATTAATTGTTTTCGTTATTTTTTTATGTTCTTCTTTCTATTTAACATTACGCTAGGACCCTTAGGAGCTGAGCAAAAAGAAAAAAAGTCAGAAACAATGCAAAGCGAAAAAGAAGTTATAGCGCTAGCAGACGATGCGGTGCCACGGGGTGGGTCGGAGGAACAAGAAATTTCACAGGTAAGAAGTCGCGGGCAAAACCTAGTAAATAATAAGATGAGCGAAAGAATATCAGTGGGTATAGTCTGGTAGAAAATGATGACTTGCAATGACAATTCTTATCATGACACAAACCGAAAGTTGGTTTTCGATAGTTGACTATTTTGCACAACCGGACAGCATAACCCATTTCATATATCGAGGGAAACTGTACAAAAAAAATGTTCATCATCATCATCATTCTAGCAGAAAGACGTCCACTGCTGGACATACGCCTCCCTCAAGCACCGCCACTTCGGCCGGTGAAAAAATAATTGTGTCACTCAAAACTAGGTACCTGTCAAAATCAAAATCAAAAGTCATTTATTCAAATTAGGCTGAGAATTAGCACTTCTCGAACGCCAAAATTACAAAAGACAGTAGGTACCCCAAAAACGCCCGCCCTTCACCACTTCTTAGTGCTATCGCTGGGAAGAAGAAGTGGCGCAACAAACTCCCCAGCAGCACAGCTGTCTGTTCAGTTAGAAAATTGATTGTATACAATACTAGGTACCTATGTTAAATAATTTACATTACAAGACACAGAACATAAAATTAAATTATTTGCCATATGTCAGCTAGCCACGCCACTAAACCAACAAATATAATAAAAAACTATACGTACTTAAGCTAAAAAATACAAAATTAAAATGTAATTTTATTTACATTTTAATTTTACTTACTACCTAAATAAAAGCCTCCTGTCCTATCTTACTCTACCCTATCACACTAATATTACGAAAGCGAAACTTTGTGAGTGTGTGTGTGTTTGTATGTTTGTTACTCTTTCACGCAAAAACTACTGAACGGATTTGGATGAAATTTGGTACACAGATAGTTTATAGCCAGTTTTAAAACATAGGATACTTTTGATCCCGATATTCCCACGGGATCGAAAATTATGGGGGTGAAACCTCGGGGCGCAGATATTTCTAAATAAAATGAACACATCAAATGGAACGACGCAATTTTACTACAGATCAATAATTCAGTTCACCAAATATCACCACAAATCAATGGTAATGCTATTATAAGTTAAACTGTATTACAATTAGTGCATCAATTGAAACCAAGTTCGGCATCGACATCTACATGGTAAAGTTAATTAAATCGCACTGTTTCGCGTGTGACGTCACTTGCGATACGAGCAGGACTTCGGGAGATCACTTGAGTGTTCTTCAACTGTTGAATTCAATTAGGTTGGGAGAACTTTGCTTGATTTTACAATATGTACGTGGCTACGTACTTTTGCGGTGTACAATAAAGTATATATAAATAAATAAATAAATGGGTGACCATCTCGTGCCTCGGACAGCAAGTTAAGGCGTTGGACAGGCTGGCATTCGTGGATCTTTGACAGTCGTTACGGGTAGTCAGAAGCCCGAAAGTCTGACAACCAGTCTTACCAAGGGGTATCGTATTACCCAGTAACTGGGTTGTGGAGGTCAGATAGGCAGTCGCTCCATATAAAATACTAGTTTTCAGCAGCATCCGGTTAGACTGGAAGCCGACCTCAACATAGTTGGGAAAAGGCTAGGCAGATGATGACTAGCGTCTTTGTAAGGGCCGGTTCTTTCATCCGTAGTTAACTCAACCAATTGATAAAAATAGTAACTAATGGTTATTTTTTTTTACTAATAAAAACACTATTAACTATTATTTAAAAAAATTACCATTAGATAAACTAAAAATTGATCAAAAGCACATTTTGCAAAAATTTAGCCATTAGTTATTATTTAAAAAAACTGACCCTTAGTCTGAACTGTTTTCATTATTTGACATTCACATTCAGGTAAACAAAAAAAAGTCTGATTGAGAAACATTGGCAAATGGACCGGAATCGCCAGTTGCTGCCCTGTTCCATCTCAGGGAACAAAGAGAGATTCGGAATTGATGGCCAAACTTCATTAATTAGGCCAGGGGGTCTCTTTAAAACATCAGACGCTAGCGACAGCGTGCAGTGACGTCACGACGGACGACCAACAAGCCGCTGCGCGCTGGTTGCCGAAACGTTCGTCGCCGCGCCGCCGCCGCGCCGCAACTGTCCGTCACGAGCGGCGTGCAACCGAGACCGCGCCCGTGTTTTTACGAACACAGAGTTCGGCCGTCGTCGGTCGCGGACGGCCTATATTCAGATAGACCGCAGTCTTAGAAGAAGAAAGAAAGAAAGAAAATGCATTTATTTGGCACAAACTAAAAGACACACAATACACCGGATACATACACCAGATAAAACAAACAATAAAAAAAATAAAAAAGATTAAATAAAAAGTGTGAAGTCCGATGTAAGAAATTAGCAGGAAAAATGTGCCTCACGGCTGCGCCAAAAAGGCCCAGTGCAGCGAGAAAAAAGAAAGAAAGAAAAGAAGAAGAATAATTTCTACCAAATTATAAGTTTCCATATAAGCATTACCGTCAGCTGTAACAAAGTAATTCACGAAATCAATTCCCTGCTCTCATCCTCCACGCTTCGCACTCACAAGCACTTTAATTTTCCCCTCGTCCCAAAAATCACCATGAAAATTTAACACACAAAATTAACTCCAGCATTTTCTTGAGTTACTCGTAGAACGTTTTCTCGCATCACTACCCTCGGCCAATCTCTGGGAAGTTAATCTCAAAACATCGTGCACTTGCGAGCTATGTATTTTAATTTAGCCAGTTCACGGCGTGACACGTACCTCTTAATTAACTCGGAGGAGAGTTTATTACCTACAACGTTTATTTTATCTTTGCGAAATGCGAAGAAAGTGCGCCTCGGGAGTGTTTACTGGGCTAGTAACGAAGAGGTCGTCTTAGTAGCTACGTGAACTGGTAATGGGACGCGTTGTTGTGCTGTTTCTTATATGAGATCGGTAATGGCAGGTGATTTGGTGGTTTTGAAGGGATTATATGTATTAGGATTGGATGAACTTGACAGCTCTATTTTGGGTTTAATTTTAAAGTTGGTTACGCTAGTCCTATGGATTGAACCTGATAGTTCCTCACATCCAAATATATTTGCAAAATATAAACAACAATTTCTATCACTGAATTTCTTTAATTATAAGTTTTTTTTTTTGTTATTTGATACCTTGTATATATACCTATTCATGTCATTTGTTTATTACATTTAATTCTGCTTTTGGTGAAAAGGTCAGTTATGTATTTAAAAATGAAAATATGTGTATAAATGGTACCGATCTAAGAGAGAAATTCAGACACAATAAGCGTATGCACGAGTTAAGGGACATCTTTTTTGTATTGTGTCTTATCAGGTAAAACTTTTCGAAGGTTCGTGGGGTTACCCGCAAAACAGCAGTTGTAAAAAGTTTACCATTTATATCTCTTACCAGATTAAAACTCGTATAAAGTCGTCCTACCACCTGTTTTCGCCGTAAAACCATAAATTTTCGAACCATCCATAACTTTGTAGCCATTAACTTCTCAATACAAACTGATCGGAACTATTAAGGGGGGGCGCTGGACAAATTTTCAAGTTTTCAGCCCCAGTAAGAACTTCTATTAGGTTTCACACGTGAAGAGACGTTATCATTCTCATATTCAGATAGTCGGACAAGCAAAAGTCAACCTTAGCTGTACCTGCATAAGGTTTCTGACCAACTTTTTCCAACAGCAGATTCCAATTTTGTCAAATCATTACCCAACAAAATTGAGAATGCTGTTCAAAAACTAGGTTTTCGCTCATAACGTTTCAGCAATAAGGTTCAATGATAGCTTATCATTGTAAGAGTCAGGTTTTGGTAGTCGATCGTTAATAAATTTTATAAAACTTTTAATGGGCACCGCCACCGAGGAGTTTTAATTTTCGATGGGTGCAACTTTTTTCCCTTGACTTTGTACTTGGGAAACATTTTGAGTGATGTTATAATTTCGTATGGTAAGTCCTGACGATTTGGGGAAAGTTTTTAATTTAAATTTGTGCTAGTACAAGTTTTCGTGTTATTAGATTTTCACGAAATAATTTGAAGATGTCGATGAAAATTTGTACTCTGGGAACTTGTAATAGACAGTTGTATGTAAATAATTATATATATAGCTACTTTTTAGTATAAAATGTACCTTATCAAATTAATTTTCATCGCGATTATCATTATTTTCATTTCATCTCCACATTAATTCTTTTTGTTTTAGATATGTCAACACATCTGCGGGTTTTAAAACTCGCATACTCAGAAATTGTTGCTACAATTGCATGCGTGTCTTCATTTCAAAACAAAAGAAATTCCGAAAAGCAACCAGCTATATAAATATTATATGGCCATAGGCCCATAACATGGATGCAATAATCGAAAAATATGCGAGCGAGGTCGCAGGCGCTGCGAGTGTACCATAAAGTTTTATTACATCGCATGACTATGAAGATAGTGTTTGAAAACTGCTTCGAAGGAAGTTTATATTTTATCGATAAAATGATTGAATACCCACTTCTCAGCGCTATACTGTTTTCTGTGTTTCGTATCGCGCGGCTTCCGATAAAGACTGTTGTTTTGTCATTTTTTCTTTGCATCATATAGAGTATAAGTACGTTAAGCCTTTAAGGGGTTTGAAGGCTTTGGAACTTGACAATAAAAATTCCTTGTGCAGGAACGGAATGTTATTAGATGCCATATGAAAATCGTTGTGTAGATTTGCATATGCAAGTATTCATAAAGGTCAATTGAGGGTTCAAGTCGATTCGCACAAATTTACTCGCCCGAAAAGTGCGAATCTTCATTTTTAAATAATATTATTTTTTCCGTAGGCGACTCGCACGAAGCTAATTTATTAACAAAAAAAAATAAAAAAAAAAATAAAAAACTGCTGTGCAGCTATGCTTTAAAAAAAATTAATAAATAATTTTATAATAAAAAGTTACACGTAGTGTTCGACTCGCCAATAAATAAATTAACAAACAAATAAATTAACATCGAGCGAGTCGCCTATAGAAAAAATAATATTATTTAAACGTGACGATTCGCACTTTTCGGGAGAGTAAATGCCAAGATCAACACTGAATTATTTCAGCACCTAAAAGAGCTATGTAAATAAAATTCACAAAACGAACGTCTCTTCGGAATGACAATGCTCGAATAATAATTTTCGTAATTATAGTGAAAACTACGAGCAACGAGCAAACAAATTATGAACTCAACCATTATGACAAAATCTAGAAGCTAACTCATAACCCCAAAACTGCAGGTAATAACAAAACGAGTTACAAACTCATACACTACATAATATGCAAGGAAAAACATGGCTCTATTTACAATTTGTTAGCGGTAAACAGTACTCTGGAGGACATTCATAATACTTTATACCCTGGAACTAGTAAAGTACTGCTTTAGCATCGTGCAACCGCGTTTTTGGCTCCCGGGTAGAAACAGGGTTTCCATGTTTAATGGGAATTTGTATATTTATAATTTGGTGACTACCCGGAGTTTTGTTTAACTGCAATATTACGTTAGAATTATGTTACAATTTGGGTGGTGCTAGACTGCTAGATACCAGATGCTGAACATTAAAGGCACTCAAAATACAAATAGAAACATTAAGTAATTATAGATAATATTTATTTCAAGCTACAATGTTCCATAGACAAACACCTTACAAACTAATATCTGTACTAATAATAAAGCTAAAGAGTTTGTTTGCTTGAACGCGTTAATCTCTGGAACTACCGGAATTGAAAATATATTTTTGCATTTGATAGCCTCATTCTTGAGAAAGGCTATTTAACATCACGCTGGGAACGTCGGAAAGAATAGTATTATTATAATATTTCTTAAGAAATAAGCAGTACCTTTGTACTCATATTTTAAATGTCATATCCTTAATGTATTTTACTGTGTGTACATAAATAATTAAATAAATAAGAACGCTAAACGAAAACGCAGTAACAGCTCGGGCAGACGATGCGTTCCGACGGGTTCGGTCGGGGGACCAGGAAATTACACGCGGACGAAGTTACGGGCAACTACAAACTAGTAATATGTAAAGTATAAAATAAACTTGTGTTAATAAAGGCAATTGGCATAAAATTCGAGGGATTTCGTAACACAACATTAATCGATGCGGTCTGATATCTATCCACATATGAGTATTAAAATGTGTTAATATTTGTTGAATAAGATAGCTGTTATCACCATATTATCTTGGACCCAATTGAAAATCTTTAATAGTTCATCATCTGTCTAGCCTGTTCCCAACTACATTATGTTGAGGTCGGCTTCCAGTCTGACTAGATGCAACTGAATACTAGTATTTTACACGGAGAGACCGACAATCTGATCTCCTCAACCCATTTACTGTGTAATAAGATACGCCTTAGTAAGTATGATTGTAAGAATTTTTGGGTTCTACCCGTAACGACTGTAAAAGATCTACAAATGGCAGCTGGGACCAACGGCTACATAATGGATGGTCACCCATCCACGAACCGACCGCGGCAAGCGTAGCTTAACCTACGATTGGTCCGTGCGGCTGTTATTATTTAGCCACAAACCTGTAAAAATATTACTCAGCTACAATGCCCTAATTTTAAGCAAACTCAGTTTTAAAGACTATCCTATCCTGCCTTCCGATACGATACAGTATTCCTAGTAAAGAACCCAGTTTTGTTTCGGCCACAAAACGATCACTGTTTACACTACCGTCGAAGCTACTATCGTCTTTTTGTCTTAATCGTCTCTCGATACTGAAGTCTGGCTATATTTTTAACGAGATTTAGCTACAAAATACGTTGACATTTACAAAATGTGGTTTTAATAAGATTTAGGTCCAGAAGACTGACTAAAAAGATTTTTTAAAATTAAATTATTCTAATCGTTTGAAATCAATGATGGTATCTGGATTTATTTTTGGAGTTAGTGTTTATAACAACGATCTAAAGTAGGTAAGTGTTGCATTACCATCAAATATATAATTAAATCGCGTCTTTATTACCCCTGTTTAAGGGGAATTGTATACGTGGAAGATATATTTCGCCCATTATTTGTTAATGTCATATAAGGAAGAATCGTGCACATTGTCATATGCATGTCATGTCATGTGCATATACCGGAAATAAACTCAGACTCTATCTGCTTTAGCGTGCATAGCACTATCGGCCTATAACGTTCCTACTGCTAGGACAAAGGCCTCCTATCTGTGAGAGGGCCGTAATCCACCACGCGGCCCCAGTGTGGGTTGGCAGATGTCACATGTCTTCGAATTGTGGGTTCTAGGATATGCCAGTTTTGCTCACGCACGCCGCCGTTTTCCTTCACCGTTTCCAGCAGTAGTGATGAAATGTATTACACAAAGTAAAGCACCTGCTTGTTCGAACCCACGACCTACAACTTGTAAGTCGGGGCCGCTACCACCAGGGCACGACTGCTCAGCACAACGTTTAATAAATACATAATAAATAAATAAATAGCTATAGAAAAACCAATGAGTAACGAAACTTCACAAAGCCCGACGTGGGCAACCATTCAACATCACTTATTGCCAAAAACATTTTCATTACGACATGCGATACAGCGCACAGAACAGGGAAGTATGGCAGAAGAAAGGGGAGGCATATACCCAACAGTGCGTGGGTGATTCCGGGTTGAAATGATGATGATAATGGGACACGGACTAAATTATCTTCGTCACTCCATGTCATGATTTATCTATAGGCATAAACGTAAAGTGTTCGTATTTCATAACATAAAGAATGTTTATAATAAAAGCCTTAAAATACCTCCATAACAGTCTTAAAGTTAACTATGTAGGCTTCATAAAACGATGTCTGAACGATGAATATTCTCAAACGTGTTCCGCGTCGCGTTTATACAATATCTTAAAACTATAAATTTTAACCTAAAGTATGGAAACGATATTCTTGAAAGACGTTTAGGTAGGAAGATTTTTAGAATAGGCTTTTAGATTTTTGTTGAAGATAAATAAATGTATGGCAGCTCTAAACAGAGAGAGGTGGAAAGAGAGTAGGGAGGCTTTTGCCCAGCAGTGGGACATTAATGGCTAATAAAAAAAATATAGATTTCGATCCCTAAACTAAAGGTGCATATTTCTGCGCTGAAATATCGAAAAAAAAAATATCGTTGAAGAGTTGTTCTTAAAAGCATTTATATAGTACATGTTTTCGACGAAAAACTCTCAGCTGAAAGTAAATAGTTATCAAATAAGGGCTGATTTTTCCATCGCCAGATAAATAAAATTGACGTCTGACAGTTTTTGTATAAAATAACTGTCAAAATTTCAAAATTATTCCTCGAATAAGGTTATCAGATGATTGAAAAATCAGCTCTAGATTGAAAACAAGTATCCTGTAAAAACACCCAACAACATGTATAGATGGGTACAAGCAACTGCCAACAGTTCAATTTTGTAATGTTACGTACTAGAATCTAGCTCAATCTTATCTTAAGACCTGTGAGAAGGTACACACGGCTACTACACATCAAGCTATATAATTCCAGTTTTAGAAAAGAATGAAAAAGTATTTATTGTGAGTCGTACAGGATCGTCACAAACTAAACTAAACACAGTCCTAAATAAAAAACAAAATGATATCAATAAGTAACAAAAAGAAAAAATCATGAAGTCCTATACGAGGCCAAAAGGCTCCTATCTCAGCATGATGCTGTGACATTTAAAAAATAAATGACCTCGCATTAAATAGGTTTTTCGGACAGACGCCAGCAGGTTAAGCTACCCGAATCTGTCAAATTTTCCCAATCAACCTTGAATCTTAATGCTTTAGCGATAAAGTGGAAAATCTATTAAAGAAATTTGACAGATTGTAGTAGCTTGATGTGCTGGCGTCTGTACAATCAGAAGTCAGCTTATACTGGTTATGTTTAGCTTGATGTGTAACCGTGCGTACATAATAATAATATTTCATATAAAGGAACGATGCATAATTGATCACATCACACTTCTATGTAATTATCAGAACGATGGCACTAATATCAACCACAATATTTTTTAGAGCGGTCTATTCAAAGGTCCAATCACTAAAATGTATCTAACTGTCACGAGCATGTACAGACGCCAGCAGGTCAAGCTACCCGAAACTGTCAAATTTTCCCAATCAACCTTGAACCTTAAGCTTTAACGATAAAGTTGAAAATCTATTAAAGAAATTTGACAGATTGTAGTAGCTTGATGTGCTGGCGTCTGTACCTGTTATTCACCCTCGTCGAGGAAAATCCACTTCCACACACACAATAAATGCTTTCAATAGCTTAACATAACTGATTTAAAAATCATAAAGGTTAGGTAGAGCTGTATCTACATATTTTATAGTACACCCACACTTCGTCAGTTATGTTTAAGTCCCATATAATAGGGGGCGAGCCTATCAACTGGGCCCAAATCCGGATTCCGGGCTGCTACTGAGAATTCCTGGGAAAAACTTAATGACACTATGCAAGACCTGGGAATCAAACTCAGGACCAGGGTCATTATTAAGACCAACATTACCGAAAAGCTGTTTCCTTTGCAATAATTCAGTAGTCTCCAAAATAAACAATGAAAATCCTGTCAAAGGCACATGGGGAGGTTTTTAACGTGAAAAGTATCAGTTCCCAGTGGGACACTCCCACATATCAATTATCTGGTACTTATGCCCCACTGAATGAACGAACAAAATACCGTCCATTTTTTTATTCCAATGACCACTCTGTTTCAGATATTACATTCGTTCGAATACTGTTGCAATAAAAATTAAAATCACAATCCTCACGAAGCCACCTCATATCGCATCAAATACATTGTACACTACAAAATATTGACTGAATAATTTAACTTGTCAATCTTTAATATTCTACCTTTATTGCTAGAGTTGATATAACTTTTATTGCTGTATTTTTTTTTTACTTTTAAAGCAGAAACTCTTTTCCGGTAATATCATAGTTTATAATGTGTGCTCAAGTATTTTTGTAACGTTTCATTCATGACGACACGGTTGGCGCAGTGGCTGAGCGATCGACTGCTGCGCTGCGTGTCGCGGGTTCGATTCCCGCACGGAACAACTATTTGCCTACAGGTAGTTGTTCCGGGTCTGGCTGTTTGTGTATGTGAGTTTAAATGTTTGTAAACGCACCCACGATATAGGAGTAATACCTAGAGTGGGGCAAGGTTTTAAAAAAAAAAAAATCCACTTGTCGTTTTTGGAAATTAATAATAAAAATAAATAAGAAAAACCAAAAACAAAATGCTAAAAAATCAAAGAGACAATTAATGCTATTAAAATAACAGTGACTGAAAGATGACTTCCTTACAATCATTATGAATTTATTTTTTAAGGCCGCGTCACGGTCTCGGGAGTTTCGACATTCGACGTGACTTGCGTCGAGCAACACGAGGGGCATCACCTGTCCGTCACTCCGCAAGTCGCGACTCGGTGACTCGTAGCATTCTCCAAATAAATTCAAGACGCCTCGTTATCTGGTGACCAGACCAGATGAGCTACGAGATGACGAGACGGAGACGAGATGAAAGAAGAGGAGATGTGTTTCCCAACCAATAGGATTTCGTTATTTATATATCTCGTCTCCGCTTCGCTTCAGTGGATACGGTTGATCAGAGAAGAGAGGAGAAGAGGAGATGTCTCATATTTCCTCAGCGGGAACCAAACACACATGTGAGCTGTGCCTCGCAAGCTGGCGACGGCACGCAGTGGAGTTGAGAGGAGATGTGAGCGGCGTGCGGCGAGCGGCAACGCTAGTACCCCGCGTCACAGTCGCACAACCCGCCCGCCGCGCTCGCGCCACATCCAAAGCTCGCCTAACGCAGCTCAGCTCCGCTTTAGCCAGTATACATCTCCGCACAGTTTCAGAGGAAACCCTAGCTGTTAAACATCTCTTCTCCTCTCCGCTTCGCATATCTCTGCCCATCTCCGCTCATCTCCGCTTTGGTGGAGTCCGGGCCTGAACGTGTAGCTCGTGGCAAACGGGGTAAAAGAGGAAAAACTTTACACAAAGCAAATATCAGCCTGTATGTATAAAGTCGTCACGTATCCGGATCGTACCGTTAAAACATCTGTATCGCACAAACCGCATGGGACTCGTACCGTTCGCCGCTGTTTTGGAAAAATATGATACGATTAAAGTAAATTCTCTGCGAATGGTAAATGTTAAAACATTGGCGTTGTACGTTTTTGTTGATGTTAAGTGTTAGTGGCACGATGGTGTGTTCTGGCTTTATGTTTTTAGGGTTGAACAACTTTTTTTACATGGTACGAATGTAAGTTGTTGAATTTGAAGTTAGAATTTTATATTGCTACCACAAAACCGTGTTTATTTTCTGTCTAAGCTAAACAAAGCGTTTATCACACCATTTTGACTTAAAAATGACAAAAGAGACACGTTGTACAAGTGTCAAAGTTTTTGTTGTAGGACCCTAAGCTCTAAAGAGTTGTTAACTTTAAAGTACTGACGTTGGACCATTTTCACCATTGTCGACATACCGTAGGAAAAATGTTGTAACTATATAAGCTTAAGTTGACTGCTTTTGACGAAACAAATTGTTAGACCGGAATTCTGCCTAGCTTAGCAGCTCCATCAATACAAGTTTAGAGGTAAGAGGTATTAACTGTGGATCTTGGGAGGCTTATCGTAAGCTGATCGGAGAAAGTTGGACAATTTTGTCAGCCCTTAATATTATGAGTAGGTAAGAAAATCTTTTTCCGAAGTGGTGGATGTATGTGGATTTTAAGTGAAAAGAGGGAGCTTTTTCATATTTGGCATGATGAAAACCGTCAAGCGATGGGCAGGACAATTTATTAGACTATTTTATTTTGGCGTTCATATAAATGCCTTAAGCCTTATTTAAGTAAGGACTGATTTTTCATTCGACGGATAATTTTTATTCGTGGAATATAATTGACACGACCAAATCTGTCAGACGTCAATACACGTGGTATTGAGGTCTAACAGTTTTTCCATGGGAAAACTGTCAATAATTCAAAATTATTCCTGCGATAAAATTATCTGGCGTTGGAAAAATCAGCCATAAATGTCTTTAGTTTATTTTATTATGAAATAAAGCAATGAACAAGAACATAATGTAAGCATACCTAACACTTTACACATTAGCTTCTTATGTCAAGCGAATTGCCTTGACTGAAACACGTTGTCGTTTTTCCGGTCACCAGGCAAATAAATTAAACGAAGAAAATGCAGGTGTTCTATATTCACAAACACAGCGGTCACATTAAAATGTGAGCACGTTTTGCAGTGGCAACGTGAAACTGTACCAAGTATATATTTCTTAATATTTTAAGGCCTCATCCAGGGTGATTGCGCGGTGACCAGGGCGGTAGTGAGCGCGGTAGCGAGCGCGATTAGGTTGCCCACAGTGCATCGTCAGTTGTTGTAGTTGGCAGTAGAAGCTAGACTTGTTTCCACATGGTAGAGAAAAGATGGCTCTCTAGCTAATTGCCTAGAATACACACGCCTGTATCTTGCACAAAAGTATGCAAGTAGCTGGTATGTCATTATGGTATTTACCTATCAAAAGTTGTTATGGCACACGGCGTGCAAGCTACTGGCCTGTGTATTCCGGGCATGTGTATGTTAAGATGATTTGATCCGCTTACGCCCAATTTCCGCCCAATTTTCCGAAAAGAACACACCGACTCACTTTAAAATATTTTCTGTTTCAGCCCACAATTACTCCTGAAAATAAACAACTTTTTTCTTAAGCTGATGCCGTAGAAACATGTTCATTTTCATTTGTACGACACTCCGTTCGTTTAACCTACCACCCAGACTCAAACTCAAAGCATTTATTTCAAATAAACCAATTACAGGCACCTTTGAATTGTCAAGGGGTCAATCAGTCTGAAAGACGAAGCTAAGCCCAGTTACTCAGACCCATAGTAACAACCATAGGCCATAGTAACTATGGCGGGTCTAGCGCAACGGACGTTCACTAATAACGCAAATGGCGGTTGCATAATCTTTACTATATTCAGCCCAGCTTATCACCCGCGCCAGTTCCTCCCCCTGGACGAGGTCTAACGTTTCACGACAATTCAAGCTAGGAAACAAGGGGAAGCGAAAATGTTGGGTTTCTAAGGTAAAGTGACATTTTTGTGAGTATTACCTCTGGCAGGGTCGCCTATTAGTGACGTAATATCCTTAATACGACTTAAGTTAAATGCTTCCGAACAAGTAATGGGTACCATTTGGTTTGCTCTACTAGACCATCATCTGCCTAACCTTTTTCCCAACTATATTGGGGTCGGCTTCCAGTCTAACCGGATACATCTGCGTGAAAGTATTTTACATAGAGCGACTGCTTCAAAATCAAAATATTTTATTTCACATAAACCAACATGGGCACTTATGAAACGTCAGAAGCTAGGTGCACGGTTCCAATTGATCGTTTCCTATGAAGAAGAGCCGGCAAGAAACTCCACGGTTACTCTTTTAAAAATAATTACACGACACGGTTGACGCAGTGGCTGAGCGATCGACTGCTGCGCTGCGTGTCGCGGGTTCGATTCCCGCACGGAACAAATATTTGTATTGCCTACAGTTAGTTGTTCCGGGTCTGGCTGTTTGTGCATGTGAGTTTAAATATTTGTTACGCACCCACGATACAGGAGTAATTCCTAGTGTGGGGCAACGTTTTAAAAAAAAAACACAAAAAAAAAACATGTTTACAATGTTTTCAAATTACAGTAGGTATGGCAGGACAGCGTAGGCCTGTCAACAAGTACTAGGTACTTGATAAAATAAAAAATGGTCTACAGATCTAAAGTCTACAAGGCCTGCAAAGTCCTCACATTTACAAAATATAGAAGAATCCATCAAAAGGACAGATAGCCATTACAACCACCACTAACCACTGATAAAGAGTTGAATTTGAGTTGAGTTGCCTGCCTATCTGACCTCCACGATCCAGTTACTAGGTAATACGAAATTCCTTGCTAAGACTGATTGTCAGATTTTCGGGCTTCTGACGACCCGTAACGACTGTCAAAGATCCACGAATGACAGCCGGAACCAACGGCTTAACGTGCTTTCCGAGGCATGGAGGGGTCTTGGTATGTAAAGGTGGTCACCCATCTACGGCCCAACTACGGCTAGCGTAGCTTAACCTGATCGATCGACCTGTGTGGCTGTTATTATTTAGCCACAAACCCCTCTTTGCTGTACTAGATCATTCTTACATGTTGATTAAATTGCAAGTCGCAAGTCTTTTCTTTATTTCTTTCTTTCACCTGTAGTAATTCTGACCCGTGATACACGGACTCAAAGCTATGACGGTTATCACAAGCAGTCAGAAGACCGAAACCATGCAATAAATCTAAGTTTAATAAATAATTAGACTCTAATCTTCTTCTTTGTGTCGCTAGCACGCGACAGTAATTCAAGTTTTGTTGGCCCAAAACGTCACCACTTCCACGGCGTTATCGTTAGCAGCGCAGAGGTCACTTTGGCTGCATTTTTTTTGGCACAGAGGGCAGGATGGTATGTGTAGCATGGTTTGCGACACAGCTTCACTACATTACACTATAGTGAAAAAATAATTTCTCGTTAATTTAGGACACAATCCCTACAATTACCAAAAACCCATTAAGTCAAATGATGAAAATATACTAGCCGTCAGATCAGAAAACCACAGTTTAAAAATTGATATTTACCTGACAACCCCTAAACGTGGCTTATAAATTGTAATAAACGCATGACAGCAATCAAAATTCTGAATGATTAATTTTAATTTCGCTTTGTACTGCCGCCATTCTCTGCTTATGAAATAGCTTTGCATACCTACATTTGAAATGAAGCTTCTTTGCTATAAATAGCTAAACAATTATCAGCATTTTATAATTGATCCTTTATAATATCTGTCTTTTACTGTAAATGCTGGAGCAGTGGTGGCTCAGTGATAATGGCTCCGACATACGTGTCATAGGTCGTTGATTCGAACCCAGGCAAGCACATTACTTTGTGTAATTCATTTCATCACCACTGCTCTTAAAACGGTGAAGGAAAATATTGTGAAGACACCAGCATGTCCTAGAACCAAAAATTTGAAGACATGTGACATCCACCAACCCGCAATGGGTCCGCGTGGTGGATTATGGCGCACTCCCGCTCACAGAGAGGAGGCCTAGGCCTGTGTCCCAGCAGATATTATAGGCTAATTATGCTGTAAATGAAAGTGCTGCCTGGGGCTTGCAGCAGGTACATAATACATTTACATACTAACCAACACTAGTGTGCTTCGTTTGATGATAATAATTAAAAACGGATAACAGATATGAGCTTAACGCAAGCCCATTAAAATTGTCACGTCTCGCCGCTCAATTGAACAAAACATCCGTATGAAAGTGATAAATTTTAACAGTCAAACAAAACGTTTCCAATCCACATTTCCACAAAGCGTCAATGATTAACATACTCAATGCATTCCAATAGTCCTGCCACTACATTCAAAATTACCTGTGAAAATAAACACACCGCGGAAACAAAAGAGATAATCGCCATTTTGGTTTTACGCCGAGCGCTTCCAATTTGTTGCAAATCACACAAGCGTTGTGGGTTGAACTTAGCGGCAAGCTCTCTTTTTTTGAGGTTTGTGGATCATTCGGTTATGGATATTGTGTTTTATTCCTATGTTACCCTTTTTTTTTAGTTTATTGGTCTTTATACAGCTGGAGAATTTGGAAGCAACATTATTTTGTGGACTATCACTAAACATGTAATTTAAATAATTATAAGCATTGGAGGCCCGTACCGGCCGCGACTTACGAGTTGTAGGTTTTAGGTTCGAACCCAGACAGGCGCTTTATTTTGTGTAAATTATTTAATCACCATTGCTTTCAAAACGGTGAAGGAAAACATTGTGAGGAAACCGGCATGTCCTAGAACCAAAAATTCGAAGGCATGTGACATTTACCAACCCGCACTGGGCCCGCATGGTGTATTACGGCCCACTTCCTCTCATCGAGAGGAGGTCTGTGTCCCAGCAGTGGAAACATTACAGGTTAATTATGCTATGGTCTTTTTGAATTAATTGGATTTGGATCAGCTCTAGCACTATTTTGTTTCCTTTATTTAGTAAATATGAACTGTGTCAGCAGTATAACCATTACCCAATTACTGGGTTGTGGAGGTCAGATAGGCAGTCGCTCCATGTAAAATACTGGTATTCAGCTGCATCCGGTCAGACTGAAAGCCGACCCACACATAGTTGGGAAAAGGCTAGACAGATGATAAAATAAGTATGTCACTCTTTCAGAAATGAACTAAAAAACTTAAAACAAGACCAAACCAACCAAATTCAAAAGCGACTGTCATCCTAAGATTACAATTTATAATCGACCAAGTTTTTGGAGTGGTTTGTAAGGATCAGGGGCTAATTGGCATGAGCAGCGATGACGGGGACCTTGAATGGCAGTCATGACTCAAGAATTACACTTACAAACTCGCTCCACGATAACGCTGCTGGATGTAAAGTTTGTAAGTGTTTGAGAGGGCTAAGTCAGGAGATGGAAGCGATACAAGTGAAAATATTGAAAATGAAGGTAGTGTAAAAAAGTTCTAGCTACTCAGAACTGTCTTAGATTTGAGAAACAGAATCAAAATAGCAAATAAAATTGATTTTAAAAATTTCTCGCCGGCTGATCGACACTGCACGTGACCAGAGAGCTGGGTCGTTCTTTGGCCAAAGAATTAGCATTGCCATTCAACGTGACAATGCTGCCAGTCTTCTGGGCACGTTTCCGGATGACAGCGATTCGACGCCTAAATATCCTTTTGTTTTTGCACATTTTAGCTATGTTCAATAATGTATATCATCTAGATGTGCAACTATATTTCTGATGCACTTTATCTGCATCAACCTTCTGGAATGATCATCATCATGCAATTCATTATCATTCCTAGTTAAGTTGACCGCTTTGCTTATCCTTCTATTAGTTTCATCCGATATGCTTGTCTTTGTGATTTTTAAAAATTATCTACTCAATAGCCGCTCTAATTAAGAATAGTGGTGGCCCAGTGATAACGGCCCCGACTTTCGAGTTGTGCGTGGTGGATTACGGCCCACTCTCTCTCACAGAGAGGAGGCCTGTGTCCCAGCAGTATAGGCTAATTAGGCAACTACTTATATATTCAAATACAATTTCCATTAATCAACCACACAACATAAACTATTCTCAGAAGAATTCGAGAGTATAAGAATCTCTTAAATTACACCACTTTGAGAATCAAAGTATAATTCGGGACATTTGAGAAGTAACAATGTTTTCAAAAGACAATAAGAGATCTCACGAAGCCGGAATATCGTTTAATACTTACGGATGGTTTTACTGTTAGAATCCAAATGCAGGCTATGAGAAAGTTGCGATTGTGTACTCGTAGCATACTTCGAAATATAGTAGGTACTTGTAACTTGTTTCATGATTATTATTCTACGAGTATATAGATTAAGTATAATAATGTTTTAGGTATCATGTATGTATTTATCATATATATGTAAATGCTAAGACTACCTTCAGTATTATCTCTCCTTCTGCCTTAATCCATCCAAAGGTTGTCTTTAAAAGATCGCTTGTAGCGATAAGACCGCCCATTGTGTCACCCCTTGTAAAATTTCTACATATAAATCTGTAATTTTTATTGTGTACCTACATAATATAGAATATTCTATATCTATCTAGGTATTATCGTGTTGTGGATATTACTTTACTCATTAACAGGAATATTATATGGGGTAAGATCAAGTATATCCTGAAGTAAACGAATATACTAATCAACAAAACAAATTGATTCATTTTGTACAAAACTTATATTTTCTAAATGCATTTTTACATAAATGGTACTTTGGTTTACATTTTGGTCAGATATCTCAGTCGTACATAATGCATTCATACACAGTACCTACTTAAATTATTTTTATCATAAAACTATACATTACCACTGTGAATCCACTAACCCACTACGTAGGTACTATATTTCTTATCTTAAACTATATAATAGTAAATGTACGAAGAATACAGCGTGAATAAAGTAGCACACATTTTGGCATTTTTATGTGGCCATTAATATGGAAATATCCATTATTTTTGTAAACGACATACCTACTTAGCTTTTGTTGTAACGCCACATGCGAACAACGCGTCATACTGACGTCACGCAAATCCTGCATCTCGCAAGCAAAGTTTACCGCGCAATTAGCATATATATACAAACTTCCCAACATCAATCGTTGGGCAGTTGCCCGCCAGACACAACACCCGTCTGGTCGAAGGATCCTCCCTTTTCTATAGAGGATGAGTGGACTTTACACCCTGTTCCTCATGCCTCTATATCCCTATATCACTTGAATTCCACAAATTTGGTTCAATTTATTTAATATAAAAGAGTTGTACTACGACCACTCGATTTCAGTTTATCCTTTGTACGGTGTACGTGCCTCAAATTTCATGATTAATAACCAATAATAACAGGGTTTACCTATTCCCACAATATATTGTTAAGTCGTTTATAGTCACTACTTCATCATTTACTTTATCTATTAAATCTACAGAGATCTTAATATTGTGTGTTCCTACAGTTTATATTGCAAAACCATTAATTATTTCTGGGATATTAAACTTTTAACTTAAAAATTATAATTATGACTACCTTTTACTTCTCAGTCTAAATTATATTCAACCTTTCTTAAATTCTACCTTTTTCACGGTCCCTGTGCTTGTTTCAGTGTCATTCGATGAGCCAGAATTAGAATGCTCCAGTTTTATTGAATCAGCTCTGATTTTAACAGCACCCCTTTTACCCTTAGAACTACGGTTCAAAATGGAAGGCGTCCTTATGCTTTTCCTTTGTTTTACTTTAACTGCTTTTTCTGGTGGTCTGTTAATACTATCTGTCCTATGCTGCAGTTTGTTCAAACCAAAATTCGGTTTTATTTGGGCAGTTTTTTCTAAATCGCTTACATCTGGTAAAAATAAATCACTTACGCACACATAATCATCTTTCTTTTTAGGAACTGCTATACCGGGATTAATCTTTACTGGTACAATTTCTAATTTCTTCTCAAAAATTGAGTCTGGGCCCTTGGAATCTAATATGTCGTCCATATTTGTTGGTGAATCAACGCCACCAACCAATTCTTGTATAAGTTTATCTTCAAATTCTTCATCAATATCAATATCGTCATCGTCATCTTCATCAGAGCAAAATGATGAAAAAGAAGTAACTGATCCAGCTTGGATGTGGAAATCAGCAGGAAGGCGCACCCTTGGCGCATTTGTAGGTATTTCAATCTGGCTGGGTGATGGTGTAATTACTATTCTAGGTTCTTGAGATGAAGGAATGTTGCTAGACGTTATAATCACTCGAGGAAACTCTCTGTCCTTTGCGAGTATAATAGTCGTTTCTGGTTTACTACTGTCAAATGATGCATTCCACGAAGTAGCTGCAGAATAATATGGCGATAAACTATCAATATTTTCATAATTTTTCACCATAACATCTTCATTTATTTTCTTAACACTAGAAGCGTCAAACGAAGACAATGGTTTCGTATTTTTATATGCGAGACGTCGCTCCAAAGTTGTGGTTCTTGGTGGGGGCTGCGGTGGGACCCTAGGTCGATCGTCCATAGATGAATATCCACGGAAAGTTTGCAAAGATGTCGGTTGCAGTGATAACCGCTTTTGGGCTTTTGGCAAATCAGGTAGTACTTTAGGAAAATTCATTTTTTTGATAGTCAATAAAGCTTCTTCAGCTGTCATCGGGTTAGCTTGTGAACGTTCTTCACGAGAAGTCACATTTATATCGTTTCTAAAAGTGACAGGTGGTAAGATATTTGCAAGATTAACAGACTCCATCTTTTCTATTAATTTATCGTAATTCACATCAGTAACTGGATCAGATGAGGAATGCTTGTGAGAAATCATCAAAGGTTTATCTTGAACCGATAGAGTCACAACATTTGTGAACGTTTTTTCGTCTTTTTTTGGTTCAATATAACTCGGAGCCTTAAATTCAAACTCTGTTGATTTTTCAACTTTATTGGAATGTATTTGGTCACCAGCATCAAATGATTTAGATATTTCGATAGGTTCTTGGTTTAAAATGGAGTGAGTTCGAGCGGCAGGTGTCGCATCGATCGCTACTGATACTTTTTTAGACTTAATACTTTCAGTAGCTTTGCTTTTTATGGAATCATTAGATTTACTGGTTTGTTTAATACTGTTAAGTGATTGTTTATGACTTCCTATAGAAGAATGCGAGCCGAGCGCCGAGGTGGATGTAGTTTTCTCAGATGTTCTAGTTTTACTGTACGTTTTTGATGCAAAGCTCTTAGAATTAACGCTGTCGTTCATCTGCAGGCTGTCCTTTTTATTTTTCTTTATATCTGAAAGTAGCTCTTCTGATCTCGTGAAAGGTTTCGCAACAGTCATATGCTTTTCGTTTAAATCAGAGTTTGATTTTCTAAGTATGCCCGGAGAGCACCGGTGCATCATTTCATTGGCAATCCAGTCCCTTACTTTAGTATGAGCATCCAAAGTACTTGTCGATAAGTGCCTTCTTAACTTAAATCTCTCTCTAAACCCTCCTGAGTCATCAGATTTAGGCGTCTTACAGGGATCAGATTTCTTTTTATGTTTCTTGGGATTGTTTTTCATTTTATTAAAACTCATCGACTTGATGACGCTACAGCCGTTTTTTAGAGTTTGCAAAGCGCTTTTGTCGTCCTTGGAGCTCTTTTGACCGATTACATCCACTTCGCCTATTTCAGCGCGCGGCTGATGAGAACTCTCGAGTGTTTGTTCGCGTAGTCTGAGCTTACGTTTTTTAAAATACAATATAGAGCAAATTCCGGCGTTGACGGCGAGAAAGAGAATAGCTAACGAGACTATCAATGTAATAGTTGCACTGGACGTTTTTATCGACATGTTGTTGTTGACTGTTGGTTTGGGTGTAGTAGTGTATTGGAAGGTTTTTTCGATTAATCCCGATGGAACGGGTCGCGATGGCTTCTCGATGGACATAATCTCCTTGTATATAACGTTGGTGTCCGGCCTGCGTACTGGCTGGGAATATGGATGCATTTTTCCGTATATCGATGAGGAATAGTGCGGAGTTTGTGCCACTTGTGGGGCCCATATTCTGCGAATCGGATCTGTGAAAAAAAATTTTTTATGAATATTTTTGAGTTTGAAAACGTAGGTAAAAAATATAAACTATATACTATAATGTAGTTAACATTATAGTATATAGTTTATATTTTTATTGTAGTACTAGATACCACAAAAAAAGTGTTCTGTCATCAATTTTATTTATCAGTCTTTTCCTAAATATAGCAGCTGAATACCAGTATTTTAAATGGAGCAACTGTCTATCTAACCTTCACAACCCAGTTACTAGATAATGCGATACCCCTTGGTAAGACTGGTTGTCTGACTTTCGGGCTTCTGACTACCCGTAACGACTGTCAAAAATCGACGAATGACAGCCGGGACCAACGGTTTAACGTGCTTTCCGAGGCACGGTCGGGTCTCGGTATGTAAAGATGGTTACCCACTCACAGACTAACCGCGGCAAGCGTAGCTTAACCTGATCGATCGACCTGTGCGGCTGTTATTATTTGGCCACCGTCAATTTTATTAGAAAGTCTAAATAAAATAATTTTCTTACCTGTATTCCCTCCGGCGTTTCCAGTATTTCTATGCGTAATTTTCGGCCTCTGTGAGGAAGGAGGTGGAGTGTACTCAAACAATGGATCCACTACGTATTTGCTCATCTTGTTAGGTAAGGTTTCCATCCAAAACTTGGTATAGTTAGACCGGTATGAGGTATCTACTTCTGGTGGGATGTCTGAAAACAACAATGATAAGTGCAATATGAAAATTATTCATGACAAAATAAAGCCAATGGGGAATCGAAAAGATTTTGCTTTGATTTGATTTTGAAAAGAAAAAAAAAATCAGGCGAATTAACAAGATTTCTTATCTATACTGATAATAAACTGCAGAGTGTGTTTGTTTGAACGTGCTTATCTCCGAAACTACCAGACAGATTACAAAAAAAAAATGCATTTGTTAGCTCAATTCTTGAGGAAGGTTATAGGCTATTTAACATCATACTGATGAGTTGAGCAAAAGGAATAAAAGTCAGAAAATCAAGTAATACGCGATAGGATGCCACGCGGGGCCCAAACACGCGGAAGAAGTCGCGAAAACAAAACCAGGTACAGACATACCAAACTTCAAGTAAGACTGCCGAGTACCCTCATACTCCGGCCAGTCGAGGTCATACAGACTCCATTGCCTTCTATCCAAATTATAGAACTTCACCGGAGCTTGTGAGTTTGGAGACCTAGTAGAAAAAAACATATTAATTTGCATGTCCTTTATAACATTTTGGAGAAATTCTTTATAATAAGTTATTTGGATAATTTCATATTCCCGAACCATAAAGGATCGAAACATACCGAATTTAAGAATCCCGTTTTTATTATGAATATTCGATTGTCTTTGGTCATAACAATATCTTTAAATTTGAAATTAAAAGTTTTTTCTGAAACTCTTCATCTTATAACAAATAACTAACAACTACCTAACAACACCACCACCAACACCACCAACACCACTTACCAACTTCAATCATTTAGTAAATGAGATGAGCAGTTTCAGTAAAAACGTTTGATCGATGGTTTTGATTTCTCTCTACACGCAAAGTTCAAAGCTCACCCATATTTAACGAAGTTGGTCCACATCCTCATGACGACTTCACTAAGTAGCTTCTCCTGCTGTGTGTAGTCAGGGTCGAAGTGAGTGTTCGTAGCTCCAAGCGGAACTCCGAAGACGTACGGCAGCTCTTGACCTTGCACGCTTTTGTTGAGCTGGAAAATATATTACAGAGTTAGGAAAAGTAAGAAAGGTAAAATGAAGGTCAGAGCTGGAATAATATACCTAATTATGTTGCTCTGAAAAGAGATGTCAATCGCTTATATTAGTATAGATATATTATTAGGAAGCAGTAAGCACTTTACAGGGTACGCCAAAATACATGACAGAAGTTGTTTTATTGTCACTTCTACACCTCTTCTTAACTTTTAGGGGAATTCAGGCGTGCAAAAACATTTTTTTTTTAATTTAGCTGCCTGTATGTTTGTTCCGGCTAATCTTCAAAATAGCTGGATCTATTTTGAACAATATCATATTATAATACAAATAGACAAAAATTTTAAAAATTGTTTTGTTTTTTGTTATCAGTACCGTATACAGGTTCCTACTTTCATACGCATTCAGTATAAAGCTGTTATTTTGACATTACAAACATACACTTTAATTTAATTTATTTGTATAGATGTATCTATAAGATTTAGTTTAAGATACCGTGCTCAAACTTCTGATAAACCAGTAAGAGGGTTTAAAGGTAGAGTTTCTTGAGTATTACATGTATATTAAACCAGTAGCTTATCTTTGATGTAACAGCTGATACCAGCACCTGGCTAGCAGTATCTTCACAGTAGTTTACGATATCATTATGAAACTAATTTCATAACCCCAACTTGGAAACGTACATATGTATACATAGCTACCAGGATGTATAATTATGTTGGGGCAGAACCAGTAGGGTACCGCTCTCCAAGGCATAAGTTTGCACAGAAACACTACATTGTCAGCGAGTGCTTGTGCATGCATGATTTGTGTATTTAAACGCACTTAAGGCTGGGACACACTGAATACAATACACTGCTATTGCACATGCGGTGCTTTTGTTGTGACATCTCACATTTTCATACAATACAAGTCCTTCGCATGCTGCACCCGTAATTGGTGAGTTTCAGCCGTAACAATACACGAATTAGTTTTCCTAGACGTGAGACAACATTACATCACGCCTCAATGCTTCAAAGGGTTAGGTAGAGGTGTAAGCGTGACAATAAAACAACTTGTGGTATGTATTGTGGCATGTTCTGTAAAGTGCTTACTGCTTCCCCATTATATCTAAATCAATATAATAACGCTAAAGATTAATATAATTACGTTAGTTTTGTTTGTTTGGACGCGCTAATCTCTGAAACTACTCATCGGATTTGAAAAATTAATTTTGCATAGCATAATCAGCCTATAATTTTCCAACTGCTACACACAGACCTACACACACGGACACACGGACACAGGCCTACTCTGGGTGAGAGGGAGTGGGCCGTAATACACTACGCGGGCTCAGTGCAAGTTGGTACTTTTGCATATGACAGACCAATTGGTAATTGTTAATTGGTTGGTATTGGTAATGGTTGGTATTGGTTGGGTTGGTTGGTATTGGTATTGGTTGGTTAGCGTGATGTTAAAAGGTAATTTAACATCACGCTAAGACGTTTAGGAGCCATGCAAATAGAAAAAAATACGCAACGCAAAGCGACAAAGAAGTAATACGCAAGGCGGGTGATACGGTGCGACGCGGTGGGTCGGGTAGAAGAAATTTCAGGTGGACGAAGTCGTGGACGTAGAATCAAAGACTAACCCTTTTAAAAAGATTTTTCATCAACTACTTACTTAAGCACCTGTAGCAATATGGATCTTTTGAAACTCGAAGAACATTAGACCTTTCGAACTCACCGACTATTGTTCAAAGAATGTAACAAAAGGCTTTCGCGATACATTTCTTGCTACGTCTACTGTTTCGTGAAAGTGGATTTGACATCAGGAAATACATTTTCCTTTTGAAATCTTTCCATTTGCATTTACTATTTCCTTCTCTTTGAGATTTCTGTGTTGAAGTAGTTTGTACGGATACTTTACCTAGTACAAAAAGCGGTGAGCGAAGGGTAAGTTTTTCTTCACACAATAACAGAACATAATAACAGAACATAATAACAGAAACGTCTCTCTACCTTTCCAAATGAGTTTCTTTTCCGGGTAAGAGAATAATTAATGTTCATAAAAGCTGTAGTTCAAAAAATAAGTGAAATGAGTTGTGCTACACTATTACTGACAAATGTGTGCACTGAATGGACTAGTCCACTTGTGGACACATCTTTGTGGTACTTTTCTCGAAAGACCATTTGAGACATCGATCTACATGGTCTCCAAATAATCTGACCAAGATTATGTCTGAACTTTAAAAGAGACTGTGACCTCTATTGTTCCGATTAGACAAAAAATGTATCTGCCTTGCTTTTTACCAAATATGTTGGGGTCAGCTTCCAATTTCACCGGATGTAGCCGGATACCAATAACACTTTACATGGAGTAACTGCCTTTCTGACCTCCACAACCCAACTGGGTTATGGAGGTAAGATAGGCTAGATAGTTATTCCAGTAACTACTGGCTAACACAATTCCCCTTGGTAAGACTGGTTGTCAGACTTTTAGGCTTCTGGCTACCCGTAAAAATGACTGTCAAAGATCTACGGAATGACAGCCGTGACCAGCGGCTTAACGTGCTTTCCGAGGACCGGAGAGGTCTCGATATGTAGTAGATGATGACTGGCCGCGGCAAGCGGAGTTTAACATTCGATCGACCTGTGCGGCTGTTATCCGACTAGACAACACTTTAAACAAGTAACTTAAATGACGTATCCGCAAGTATAAATTTTACTTTTAAGTGGTATGATCCGTTCCCACAAACAAACCGTAATAATGGTTTTGTGGTGCATACTTTTAATTATACTACTAGAGTTTACTCTATAAACATAAATAATAATTTCTAAATCGTTTCTGTACTTCATCATCATTTCAGCCGAAAGAAGTCCACTGCTGGACATAGATAGGCCTCCCACAAGCACCGACACTTCGACCGGTTCTGTACTTACCGCAGCATAATCGGAGCTGATAGAGTTATGTCCGAAGACATAGAAGTACGACTGCCGGTTGGCCTTCGACTGGTAGTTGGCGAAGCGGGTGACGGGGGCCAGGGTCCGAGCGTCACTGAACATGTTCAGGATGACGTCACGGTTCGTCTCCACGTTCCAGCGCTGTGGATCCAGTTTTGATGGTGAATATCTGTAAAATAAAATTTGTCGTTTGGTAATTAAATGTAAATTTTTACTTTGTCAGCTGTACATATTTGGCTAAATGTAATTTAGCCAAATACAGCTGACAAAGTAAGTTTAGACACGAGCCCCTCACAGGGGCCTAAAAAAGAAAAGACCTAAGAAAACTAAAGTCAAATCGAAAACAAACTTTACCAAAAACTCACTCTTTCAATATAGACTTCAGTGTTTCATCCTCGGCACCTTCGAAGATGATCTTAGCATACTTCTTGATGAAGTCATCTCTCTGGTTCTCTAGTACTCCGTGTTCCAACTCTATGACGCCAAAATCATGGTACCTCTCTATTTCTGTCACACCACTTAGAAGTTGATACCTGGAAAAAATAATAATGTAATTACTATTACAATATATAGTAAAGTTTATAAAAAAAATACACACAGCGGGGTAGTTGCGTAACAGACTTACAGTAGGAATGGCTTTCATTTTGACAGATTAACAACATTCATTGCATTATTTATGTTGTGGAGTAAACCCATTTTTGGAACATATAATTGCAATATCCTTCAAATTGATTCAGATTGTAATTGATAGTGTGTTATCAAAAAATCCTCTTCAAGAAAAAATTATACCGAGTACAATGAAAATCCAGAACGATTTTAATTTCCATTAGAACGTGGTTTTACCAAAACCTGTACTATACATATTTATAGCTTTATGAAACGATCACTAACATCCATATTGGACGACCTACATCCCACTATACTGACTCCAAACAACATACTGTATTATCAACATAACTTACACTCCCATTGCTAGATTCGGGCAAACTTAGGCCCCACAACAAACTATGACTATCAGAACTATGGCCATCAATATCTGCCCGAATGTAATGCGTTCGGTGATAAATTCTTCAGATACACGCCTCTTGGCAGTGTATTAACACCGAAACTCTTCTAAACACATATTTTACTTCTTATATCCGCTGTTGGAAGCACGCACACATACGTAACACTAGCTCAAACTGATGAGACTGTGACCTCTGAGTTTGTTTCGGCCTTTCTTCTCAGACTAGCCAGATGAGAAACGCCGACCTCATCTAGTTTTTTAAATATGATTGACGTGTAAAAGTGTTCGTAGAAACCTACTTACAAAATAAAATTATTTATCATTTAAACGCGATTCGATCTGCTGAAACCAATGTAAGGATCGGTTACCAGGTCGGCGAGCAATGGGCAGCTCGCCACCCGGCAAGGACCAGGCCCGAGTCGACGGCGCGTTATGTTCCACGCGCGCCTGAAAGAGATGTCAGCACGAAGTGACGGGGTCCGCTAGGGCCGATGCCTGCCAGGGCCGCGGGTTGTTCGAAAGAGATACCGTAGTCCCTGGCATAGGCAACTGAAGGAACACGGGTGGGTCTTAGTCAGTAAAAGTCTGACACGCCCTCCTGCTCCGCCCAGAGCGGGAGAAATCATATGATAATTTCCCACCCAGAAAAAAAAAACGGATCGATTACCAGTCTAACCGGATGTAACTGAATACCAGCATAGGGTACACACGATACCTCTTGGTAAGACTGTCAGACTGTTGGGCTTCTGACTACCCTTAACGACGGTCAGCCGGGACCAACAGTTTAACGTGCTTTCTGAGGCACGGAGGGGTCTCAATATGTAGTGGATATACCCATATACACGAACCGACGACGGCAAGTGTAGCTTAACCTTTGATCGGCCTGTGTGGATCTTATTATTTAACCACGAGCCCCAGTTTGCACGCGTTCTGAGTGAATTTTGTTTGTGTCCCCATGTTTTCCCATTTTGTATCGTACTGAAATGTGTGCGTGTGTGCGCGCAGCAATTTCGTAATTGGACGCAGTTTTGTGCTGCACGGTAAAATTATGAAATAGTTTTGTAAGTACGTAGTATTGTCTATTATAGTACTTATTACGCTATGGAAGGTTTGGACTGTGTGAATTTTGTTAACATACTCTATCTCTCTATCTATACTAATAATAAAGCTGAAGAATTTATTTGTTTGAACGCGCTAATCTCTGGAACTACTAGTCGGATTTGAATAATTATTTTTTTAATTTTCTAGTCAATTTTTGAGGAAGGCTATAGGCTATTTAACATCACGCCTCATCTGCTAAAGAAAAAAAAGACAGAAATAACGCTAAGCTAAAAGGAATTAATAGCATGTGCAGTAGATGGGTCAGAAGAACAAAAATTTTTACGCAGACGAAGTCGGGTAGTCGCGATAATGATTGATATGAGCACTTCTGATATGGTCTACTATGTTGACTAACGTATTTGCAATCACTTCCATATTTACTTACGGCATACAAAAGTAAAATACGATTGCTTTATAATGTGCTCACTACAAAACAAACATGATGTCGATTTCCAAGCCAACTAGAATCCAAATCCCAGAATGAAATGGCTTGCCAGCTAATACTAGCTCTGGAAATCCCTTCCAAATGAAATAATTTAATTTACTGGAGAGCAAAAAGAAGACAAACAATTCATTTTTCAAGAGAATTAAAGATCAATCTGTTGGAGGGGATTTAAAATTGACAGATCAATTTATTTACGACGTAAAGCCTTGATTTTAATTTATTATTTTCTTAAGCTGATAGGATGACTATTTTTTTTTTTCGCATGGGAAATCATCTAATGACCCCTCCCGCTCTGGGTGGAGCGGAAGGGAGTGTCAGAGTCTTACTGACTAAAACCCACCTATGTTCCCTCCTTTGCCCTTTATGTTCCGGGGTAGCGGTAACCCTTTCGGACAATCCCGCTGACCCAGCAGGCTTCGGCCCTAAGGGGCCCCTCAGATTATGCTGACAACTCTTTGAGGCGCACGTGGAACACTTACGCGCCATCCGGCACGGGCCTGGTCCTGATCGGACGGTGAGCTACCCGTTGCTCTCCGCCCGCAGGCCCGCGCCTATGGTGGCCGGGAGTCGTCACGCGGCTCCCGACGCCCGGAGCTTCTCCCGCGGCGGCTGGGACGGGAGGCTCTCTTCCTCATCCGTTCCGCCACCTCCTTCGCTAGTATGACCGCTTCGCAGAAGGAGGCGACTGACTCCCACTCCCTCTCGCCCCGGACCATGGCCGGGCGCGAGAGGCCGCCGCCGCTGCCGATCGCCTCTACGAGGACACGGCGATGCTCCGTCCAAGCGGGGCAGACCTCCACCGTGTGCTCCACCGTGTCCTCTGGGCGATCCTGGCAATGGTGACACCCGGGCGTTTCCTCCCGCCTAATGATGCGCAGGAACCTCCCGAAACTTCCGTGTCGGTGAGGACCTGCGTCAGGCGGTAGGTGAGGGCGCCGTGGCGCCTCTCTAGCCACTCCTCAAAGAGGGGTCTTATCGCCGCTATCGCGGCGTGCCCTGATAGGATGGCTAAAGCCGTTATTAACGAATGAGAATAAATCGAAACACAGTTTATTTCAGTCTGGTTATCATGACTGAAAGTACGTGTATAAATTTTGATGTTTGAATAAGTTGCATAAAGTGGAAGAGAAGTGTTCTTCGATCATGGGACCTACAGTCTTTTGTACAGATCTCCGTTTCTTGAGCGATAAAATCGTTGATAAGTCGCATATTCGTCTGCGTCGAAACTTTTTTTTTTGGTACTTCATCTCGCATCTGTGAGTTTGTTGCCGAACCGGGCTTGGCTGTGGGTACCTCAATAAATCAAGGCTTCCTTAAAAAACTTAAAAACTAAGCGACTACACGCTGAGGGCACCCCCTTTGGGGTACGGGCCTCGGTTTAGGGCGTCGCTGGGAGAGGGCAGCAAGGGACAGGTTGGATCGGAATTATTTAGGGACGAATTTAAAACTACAGGTTCGAGTGAGGGTCGGGGCGGACTGTGGTGAGACAGGTGTTTAACTTCATATATGTTAGTTGCACACATACTTAACATTAGTTTACTATGCGATGCTGGGTGGATCACACTAAATCTGACACACTCACATTAGACATTGAGTTTTGTGGATACTTTTCTCTAATAATCATGTTTTTTTTATGTTTAAGTTTCATAGTCTGTTCATTACCTACCAACTTTCATTGATGATTAAACAAACTTACCTGTAGGTACTTGAAGTCGATCATAATGCGCTGATCAGAACCACTACCACGGTACTACATACTAATAAATGCTCTCGATGATGAAGCTGAAGTATAATATGAAGTTAAAAAACGCAAAACTGGGTACCTACGATACTACTTTCCTTGACAAACTCTATAACAAAGAGTTTTACTAGGTAACAGCTTCTATCATACTCACTTGCTCAACAGATTAGGGTATGACTCCATAGTCTTGGCAGGCTCATTCGGTATGAAAGAACCTGCTACCACGGGCCCCAGCGGTGTCTCGAACTCCCGAGCTAAGATCTGCACCTTTTTGATTTCTGATAATCTGTAAAAGAAATGTTTAGCTAAAGATCTTCATTAAATACACAGATTGGGAAGGAGCGGAACCAATTTTAGGCAGGTACTTTCAAATGAAAGTGTTAAACTTATATAGTTGTTTATTTGATGCGTTAAGCATTCTTCCCATAAAGAAGAATACAAGAAGAAGATAGAAGACTCTGCTTCAAAGAAGTCGTTATAACTACTTCTTTCAAAGACAGTAAAAAGGCATAACATTATGAGAGCATGATTAATTAGGAAAAGTATGGTTAATGGTCAGTAAACGGTATTAACGGTATTCGCGTTGCTGAATTTTGTGCCAAACTTGAAAAAGGATATATATATTATTTTTTGTGTTAGTTTACCATTGACACGCTACGAACAAAAAAAAAACCGTAAATCAACAAATTGTAAGGAATTAAATTATCAGCTGTTATTTGAAATTATCAGTTTACCGCGTTGCTAAAACAATAATATTTTTTCTCTCATAATGATCTTATTATATATAATAATCTTGCTCTCATAATGATAAGTATCCCTTTCTTAAATATGACATACTATTTGTATAAACATACATAGAAACCCGGATAAAACAGCATGATAGCCCCATGAAAAACATTTTGCTCATTGATGTTCAGGAAATCTTATAAAAACAAACACAAAACAACGCCTGATTATCCAAAAAAAACAGGAAACACACAGGTCAGTCTTGTTCACAAAATAGATAATCTCTTTGTAAGTACCTTTGAAGATATTATTATTTCATCTCTCAGATAATAACACAGAAGAAATATAACAACGGCAAAGTGGGATAATATTATTTTACTCGAGATTCTGTTACAATTTCAAATCTTGGTAAAAAATATACCTACTTCATTTACCTTCTAACCTTAGGGCCACTTGCACGTTTAGTTGGGTTAAATGAATAAGTATAGAGTTAAGCAATTTCCATTTTGACTTTAATACCGCGTTGCTCCCCTAAAAAGTAACATAGTGTTCTTCTTTTTATCAACCGGTCCCTCATTACTGAGGATCATGGTCACTGGACCCCATTAAGCGGATAATCTGACCTCAATCGACTCCGGTCCAAAGTTGCCATCACCATCTGCTAAAATTCGCGACGCCTTCTGGCTGTGTCAGGGCTCCACATGGTGGTTATTGGGCATATGACAGACGTGGCCAGCCCACTTCAGATTAGCAGCTTTCTTTCTTTTCTTTAATCTGTGTTTTGGGGCGCAGGGTGACAGTGTCGTTACACATACCCAGACCAAATAAGAGAGGAGGCCACTGAACTAGCTGTGCCTTCAAATCATGAGATTATACGATTTGATGGCGATGATACGCAATCAGTCAACTCAGCCTATCGCAGTCCACTGCTGGACATAGGCCTCTCTCAGGCTGCACCACAACACCCTGTCCACCTTCCGCATCCAGTCTGTCCCAGCCGCCTTCTTAAGGTCGTCGGTCCATCTAGCTGGGGGGCGTCTCACACAACGCTTGCCGATACGCGATAATACCAAAATACATTATCCTAATACACCTAAAACAAACAGCGCGACCCATAAACCTGACGCGTTGCTAATAAAATCTGTTCGCTTGAACATTAAAACCGGAATGGACTCTACATATTTTATAAGGCTTTTAAAATTTCTATAAACGTTAAAAGCTTTTAACGCTTGAGATGAGGAATAGAAACTGCTCAATTGTGAATATTCCGTGGTGTATTGTTCGTTTAGGTTTAAAGACTGGCTTAAAAGTTATTCTGATCAGGAAGAATGGAAATGGAAGGTGTATAGTGTTAAATGTTTCCTTCTATTTTGTACTGAAACTTTTCAAGGGTAAATGGTCACTGCGTGTGGAGTGTGCCAGTGTAAAAAAGGATGGTAAGCTTTCAACAGAGCAGTTGCGGCCTGGTGCTAACGGCCCCGACTTGCGAGTTGTAGGTTGTGGTTACGAACCCTGGCAAGCGCTTTACTTTGGGTAAATAATTTCATTAGCACTGCTCTCAAACGGTGAAGGAAAACATCGTGAGGAAACCGGCATGTCCTAGAACAAATAATTCGAAGACCAACCCGCACTGAGCCCGCGTGGACACAGGCCGCCAGGGTCGGGCTCACAGTAAGCATACATTATAATTATTTTGTAACCATTGACCAATACATTATTCTTATTCTATAATCTATTCTTATTTTCCAAAGTGTTGGTGGTGGTAAGGGAACTTACGGTTTCTTCTGCAAACAGGTCATCATGTTCTTAGAGCTTGGATTGCAGCCCAAACTCTGCGCCACTTGTAGTGTATACGGTGTCGGATCTTTCGTCATCGCCCAGTCTGACAGCGCAGATCCTGACATCAGTATTGCACGGTGGAATAACCCTGTAAAATTTTATTTATTTATTTACTTTTACCTCTTATATTTTTTTTACAGTCCGACCCAACACCACAATGTCTAATCTAATTTAACTAGGCAAAGGTCTCCCTCTCTCTTTTCCACTCAATTCTGTATTTTGCTAGTGCCGGCCAGTCCTTACTGTAGGAGTCAAGCTCGTCCCGCCATCTTCGTCTTGGCCTGCGGCAATGGCGTCGTAGGTTTAGTGGTTATACAACAATGTAGTAAAAAAAAAATGAATTAAGCAATCAATCTGCCTAGTCTTTTCCTAACTATATTGGGGTCGGCTTCCAGTCTAACTGGATGCCGACCATTTGATAAACGTCGAGAGTAAATACAAAAATGCTACATGGTCTGAAACAAAATAAATATATGTAGTATATTTTTGAGTTGAGATATGAATGAAAATAAAGTAGCATTTTTGATTTTTGATGATGTTTGCTTTTAATATTTTTGTTTTTGTTATAAAAGAAATCTATCAAAGTCACAAGTACAATCACAGACAAGATAGAAGGATAAGTGAGAACATTAACATTTAAACATCCTTTCAAAATCGCACTACGTTCTTGTACCGATATCAGAAGATTATATCACACTAACGCTCGTTCAGCAAAGGCATTCAAGAGCCGAAAGTACGTAAACTTAAGACGTTTGAACGGTAGTGCGATATCGCCTTGAACGATTAAGGAAAACATGGTGACAAAACTCATACGTTCATAATAATATATAGCTTGTGTAATGGCCCGAACACGATGATAGGTAAGTCTCTAAAGAATGAAACATGAGGCGGTGTGAGAGCGCGGAGTGCAAGGAATTAAAACTTGGAAAGCGATGCCTTTTTGTTTTTCTTGCACAAGTTTCACAACAGCTGCGTCGTAAACTATGAAGTTGAATTTGCAGCAGAATTTAACGTTAAATACCAACGTTTTGGTACTATGGAATAAAAAAAAACACACTTCGAGTATTAAATCACACTTGCAATAAGTTTAGCGGAATATTTTTTTATATTCTATAGCAGTGTTGTTTGTGCCACTTAATCAATTATCTACCTTAGAACAATGTATTCTAAGTTGATTTTTCAGTGACCATTTGTAACAAAAAGGTCCTAATAAATTGGTTGCAATGAAATTTGAACTTTGTTACGTATGACAGTCAGTTTGTTGTTCCATAATTTGAAAATTATCTCAAACTTTTAAGAAAAAACTAAAGCTTATTATAGGCCGTTAATGTTATTGGGAGAAAATAATTGATAGTTTGAGAGCAAGAACTGATTCAATCATATTGCATTACTGAAATACTAGCTGCGCCCCGCGGTTTCACCCGCATATATTTCGATCCCGTGGGAATATCGGGATAAAAAGTATCCTATATGTTAATCCTGGTTATAAACCATCTGTGTGCCAAATTTCATCCAAATCCGATCAGTAGTTTTTGCGTGAAAGAGTAACAAACATCCATCCATCCATCCATACAAACTTTCACATTTATAATATTAGTAAGAAAAATAGGCTTACCATTCGATATTGGAGAGAGCATCAAGAAATTGACGCAAGCAGCGCCAGTGCCATGTCCCATCAGGGTCACTGACGATGGGTCTCCGTTCAGGTCCTCGATATTATCTTTGATCCACTGAAGTGCTGCCAACTGGTCTAGTAACCCGTTGTTACCGTAAACGTGCTCTGTTAGACTTGGTTTCATGAAACCTGAAATAATATAAAACATGATTACTGGACCGCTAAGGCAGAACGCACACCAGAGTCAAAACAGTTATTATGTGACTATTATATTACTATCTTCTAACCTTAGGTTTGCGAACAGCTCTGTTCGATTACAGATTGTCGATATGATAACATGTCCGAAGCCTGCCTAAGCTCAGTTAGAGTTCGAAACAAGTCGGGTAAGTTCAAATTTATGCAAATCAGACATCAAGAAGACAAAGCGAGATTATGAAGGGAACCCGGCGGGATAATTGCGTACCTAACACAATAACAGTAGCAATGGCTTTCATTTTGACAGTTTAACAACATTCATTGCGTTTTTACGTTGTTGAGCAGTTTTGTCGAACATAATTATGGAGCAATGGATTAGCAATATTCTTCAAAATTTAGATGGTGATTGAGCGTGTGTGGCGCATTTAGGTTGCTTATTCACTGTCGAGTGCATGGTAGTTGGTAGAAACTTATTTTTATTGAATTCAACACAACGGTAAGTATCTATGTCTCAAACAAACACTGCTACAGGATATTTTGGCGTCTAAGGGCTGAGTTTTCCAACGCCAGATAATTTTTATTCGTGGAAAAAAATTGACGTCTAACAGACGACGTTAGACGTCAATTTTATTCCACGAATAAAAATTATCTGTCGATTAAAAAATCAGCCCTAAATCACATTGAAAGGGAGCATTGTTGGTAAACATTTGTGAAATTAATTATCACCAAAATTTTAGTAAAAAAAACAAGATGGCGACATTAGTTCCGAATTTGGCCACGCGCCAAACGATCCTTATATCGTTGTACGCTTAATTGTCAATCATACTTAAACGGGGAAACGCCAGGGTTTTATTTTATAAGGTAGAAAGTTAGTTGTTTAGATACAAAGTAAATTGAAGTTTAGTGTTGGTTACGAAGATTACTGGTCAACCAATCGCATTAAGGGAGATTCAAATTTTCTTACGTTTTTAGCAACTTGCTGGTCAGTGTCAGGTTGCATGTTGACCAAAATAGGATTCGCGAGCGTAACAAGTATGTATTTACATAATGATAAGCATTAAAATTATCAATACAACCCTTTTAGTTCATACAGGGTGGCAGGACGCGCAACCGCTTACCATGGATTCAGTACAGTCGGTCAGTTAGTCAGAAAGTTGAAGCGAGTTGCCCATTCCAAAACGTGACTATTTAATAAAATATAAATCAATAGGATTATATGAAATTAGAGAGTTGTATTGATGATTCGCCCAAGGAGCATTACAAGAACCGAATAAAACGAACTGATTAAAACTATTTTGGAAAATCCCAAAACCATGTCACTGCTAGTCATATTACTTGTGTCAAATAGTAGGTGTATGAGAAATAAGATACTCACCCAAAATCAAAGGGGGTGACTGTCGAAATGGAGGCTAATAGAGAAGTATGGAAGAAAAAGAATTCCCAAATGAATTGGGTTAAGGGCAGGAGAATGTTGACTCACCCAAAATCCCCAGCCTGAAGTTGACAGTGATGACCATGACATTCCCGTACGAGGCCAGCATCCTCCCATCGTACGGGTTAGCAGAACTCCACTCGAAGGAGTCGCCGTGAATGAAGACCAGTACAGGAAACTTCTTGGTTTTTTGTTCTGGGGAAAGAGGAGAAGATTTTAATAAAATATATTTTTCTTGTACCTAAGGCAAAACAGGGGTTGGAATGTACAACGGGGCATTGAGGAAAAAAAATTAAAAATATTTAAACAAAAAAATGTTTCTTTCGCAAATCGTGAGTTTCTTGATTCTATAATAAAGAACACATATATAAGGTTGTAATTCACCATGCGGGCCCAGTGCGAGTGGGTAGATATCACTTGTCTTTGAATTTTGCTTCTAGGACATGCCTTTTATAAACGCGAAAGTTTGTGAGGATGGATGGATGGGTGTTTGGTACTCTTTTACGCAAAAACTACTGAACGGATTTGAACAATATTTGGCACACGGATAGTTTATAACCAGGATTAACACATAGGATACTTTTTATACCAGTATTCCCAGAGGACCGAAACATATGCGGGTGAAACCGCGGGGCGCTGCTAGTACATTATAAATCCATCCTGTGATCATCAATTCCGTATGGAAATCGAGAAATACGTTCAAATATTCCCATGAAGTATGTAACAGTAGATAACTCCAGCGTGCCATACAAGAAATATGCACGCTTTGCAGATATTCCTGATTTAGTGTCAGCGTTTGACCGATCGACCGCTTCAAATGCGTTGCAGCGAAACTGACCCATTTATTTTTATTTTATTTACTAGACGAACGGAACACGGAACCAAATATTGAGCTATTGCATAAAATTTTAGGCGGAAGTTTTGTAGTTCTCGTTTGATTTTTACAAAATAAATTCATGTGAGGCCTTTTTCCTGCTGTGGGAAATAAAAAGGTTAAAAAAATAGGTAGCAATAAGTTCATGTAATTTTTTGTTAAAGGACGCGCCAGGGTAGCTCGCGAAATTCAAATTTTCCTACGTTTTTTGCAATTTGCAGATCAGTCTCAGGTTGTTTGTTGAACAAAATATGGTTCGCGTAAGTAACAAGTATGTATTTATAGAATTATAATTATTAAAATCATCAATACAAGTCAGGCAGTCAGTTCATGATATTACAGAAATATTCGTTCAATGGAATTATATGAACGTAGAGGGTTGTATTGATGATTTTAATGATTATAATTCTGTAAAGTCATATTTGTTACGCTCGCGAATCATATATACTCTAATCTACATTCAGCATGACACTTACCTGCAAATTATAAAAAAAAACTTACGAAAATTAGAATTACGCGAGCTACCCTGGCGCTTCCCATTTAAAGTTGGATTTTAATTCTGTGTTCCAGATAAACACAAACGATTTTCAGAATTGGTACAAATATCAGAGGGGCATTTCTCGTAATTTTAAGAACGTTCACAGTCTCATCTCAGTCTGTCAAAAATACAATAATGTTTTCCTACATTTTTGACCTTGATTGTCGCTGAGATGAGATTGCGACTAGATCAAAGAGTATGGACTAGATTATGAACGTTTTTAATTACGGAATTGACCTTCCTTTGTTTTATTTTTATACCAGAATAAAATGGAAATTATCTAAGAATGGTCTCTTTTTTTCCAATATTCGTATTTCTATAGAAGACCTTATTCTTTGTCACAAATATAGCATTATCTCCAAACCAAGTTTCCTAAGTCATTAAATTTTTACTAGATACCTAACGACATCGGATGTCGTGATGGTGGTTAAGACCTCGCCCTTCACGCACGTGGTTGTGGGTTCAAATCCCAGGATTTAAGTACCAAGTACCAATGTTACTTTTTCAATTTATATACAGTACTTTCCGAGTTTATCTTTAACATTACTGATATCGGTGAAGAAAAACATCGTGAGGAAACCAGGGGGTCTACCAGGGGGTCTACTCCGAGGTGGTATCGGCCAAATGTTCGCACCGTTTCCTGCTGCGAAGTTACTATTTGGTTCGGTCGGTCCCGAATATTGACTATGGTCCCGACCCAACTCAACCGAACCGAACTTTTTTCGCATTTTTCAATAATACTCGGTTCTGTCATGTGTCGGTCCTACCCGATCATTCGCACTTTGCACTTCGTAGTAGACCCCCTGGACTGATAGTTAATATAAGTTTGAAATCGCCAGCCTGTCTTGAACAAGCGTGGTAACCAATGCTCGTGACTTCTTCTTATGAGAAGCGGCCTTTGCCCTGCAGTGGTACTATTATAGGCTGGTACTATTTATATTGGTACACCTATAGCAAGGACAAAAGCTAGTGACCACAGATTTGCTCAGGATCAAACAAAAAGGGTACATTTCATTTACCCCTTGTTAATGATTAAGCAAGGGGTAAATGAACCGGGTGTCACCATTGCCAGGATCGCCCAGAGGACACGGTGGAGCACACGGTGGAGGTCTGCCCCGCTTGGGCGGAGCACCGCCGTGTCCTCGTGGAGGCGATCGGCAGCGGCGGCGGCCTCTCGCGCCCGGACCTGGTGCAAGCCATGGTCCGGAGCGAGAGGGAGTGGGAGGCAGTCGCCTCCTTCTGCGAAGCAGTCATGCTAGCGAAGGAGGTGGCGGGACGGATGAGGGAGAGAGCCTCCCGTCCAAGCCGCCGCGGGAGACGCCCCGGGCGTCGGGAGTCGAGAGACGACTACCGGCCACCGTAGGCGCGGGCCTGCGGGCGGAGAGCAATGGGTAGCTCACCGCCCGATCAGGACCAGGCCCGTGCCGGACGGCGCGTAAGTGTTCCACGCGCGCCTCAAAGAGATGTCAGCATAACGAGGGGCCCCTCAGGGCCGAAGCCTGCCGGGGCAGCGGGATTGTCCGAAAGGGTTACCGCTGCCCCGGAACATAAAGGGCGAAGGAAGGAACATGGGTGGGTTTTAGTCAGTAAGAGTCTGACACTCCCTTCCGCTCCACCCAGAGCGGGAGGAGTCATTTGATGATTTCCCATCCCAAAAAAAAAAAAAAAAAGTGGTAAATGAAATGTACCCTTTTTGTTTACGAGTATCAACTCGTAAAAGCGTTTCTAATCTTGAAATATTATTTAAAAAAAACAAAATTCTCTTGCAATTTTCTCTTTTAAAAAGCTAATCCTTATTTATTTGATAATCTCCTCTCTGAGTGGATGAAAAGGGAAAGTCTAGTTAATTGTAAGTACGTACCTTAATTTAGCTTTGGGAATTTCAATCTTGTGTGCTTCAGCATAAGGTTTGTTGTTGAGGAGTACCTAATTGGGTTTATTTTTTAGCGCTGCTAAATGTGATCGTTGCAAAGATCAGCGGAGCCTTTCCACAAATCAATCCTGACTAACGTTTTCTGTTACCAACTTATGTTATGGTATGTTGCCTTTCAGAATACATAAAACATGCGTTTTTTTATGTAAGTAAGTTAATTACTGTTATTATTTAGAATTTAAGTTACGTAGTATATATCCATTGCTCATGATTGCTTGTGACATTGAATTATAGTTATATGTTAAAGGGAAAGTTACTAACGTTAGTAATTACGATTTATTGAAAATAAGTTGACCAAAATTGAACTTAATTATCGGCTGAAACACCTATGTTTAATAATTATAAATATTATTTTTGTCATAGCAATACTTTGTTAACTTTGGTGACATTTCTCTTTTTAAATTACCCGTAAGATTTTCTTGTCTTCGAAATCTAATTATGATATTAGTACCGCCATCTAGTTTCAGTTTAGTGAACTACTGTCAATGGTGGATAGACTGATGCTAGTTGAACGTTGAGAATTTACCCAGTATCAGACACTGAAGGCAGAAGCTTGAGTAGTCCTACGTTTCGTTCATAGATGGCGGTGTTATCAAAACATGATTTATTATATTAATACTACTAAATTATTTATTTGAGAGGCTGCACGAATGTTGAATGTAACGTAAACGCACCTAATAACGACCCGTTAAAATCCGCGCTCATTACCGCCCTATTCAGAAAACTATCATTTTTATGTCATGTATTAAAGCTACACAATTGGTTGCTTTAAAAAAAATGTAGATGTATTTGTATTGCAAATGTTCATCTCTTGTTTGTGTGCGTAACTCGACGATTTAAATAATAATTGCTCAGTTCGTCCGTGGACGCCGACCTTAGTGCATTTTCCATAGTGTGGCATTCCCGATGGCGTAAGTACTCTTGTTTCTCTTTTAGCAGAAGATTATATCGTCAAGCATTTCAATGTAACTTCTAGTTCTTTTGATGCATTTTTGATACTTTCAGGAACACAAGTAATGATTCATTTTAATGAGATACTATTTTATTTTGCTTAAAATTCAATATTAAAAATAGGCGGTAATAGGAACAAAAATCACAATTTTATTCCTATTGCCGACCCATGTCGCTGATAAGTACTTGTCGTATCTTTTGTGTGCCATGATTTTTGTTAAAATGCATAAATTAATAGGCAGGAGGCTATACTAACTCAGTTCCTTAATATGTTAACTTTTAATTGAGCTATTAACGCCATATATTCAAGAGCTTTAGTAGCCGTATACACTAACTTTGTTCTTATGTAAATATTTTGATGAATAAAGGAGGTATAATTTTTAAATAGTGTATTTTTATAGTTGAAATATCATTATTATTAAATATTTTCAGTAACCGCACCACTTAAAATCATATACATGTACAAAAATCACATGTATTTACACAATTCATACACATTCCCTTGGGTCGGTAATAGGTAATACGATTTCCTTTAAGAAAACCTATTACCGATCTACTTGTACATTTACGACGGACCCCATACTACATGTTTTTTTATTTGGTATTTATTTTCAAGTAAAAATATTAAAATCAATGAAGACGATGAAGAACGTAATTTGGAAATTGGCGATACGACGTTAGTGAACAATTTTGCCGATGAAACAGATTTGGATACATTAACATTTGAAGTCACACCAGCATTAATTTTACCATCAGAACAAAATGTCTTCCAAGAAATATCTTATTTGACTGTAGACGGTACATTGACTTTTCCAGTAGATCATGTTTTACCTGAAAACACTCAAGGCCCAGTAACTAGTCATATTACAGGTTCTGCAGATCAAGATCTAAGAACATCATCTCCGAAACCATCAACACCACTTCTGAAACCATCAACTCCGAAACCATCAACACCAACTCCGGCACTAGCAACATCAACTCCGACACCATCAACGTCAACTCCGAAACCATCAACATCAACTCCGAAACCATCAGCATCAACTCCGAATCCATCAACATCATCAATCCAAAGTACTTGCGTGAATTTGAGCTCTGAATGTCTCGATAGTACTATAATTAATAGATCAGAATATTGTAAAACTCCACTTAAATCCACTACGACATCAATCAGTAAAAATATTCCAAAAGAACTGAACATTTCAACACCTTTTAAGAACGCATTATATTTTCCCGAGAATAAGGCCACGACGACAAAGAGAGTATGTAAAAGAGTTACCCCGGTTGTTGCAATATCTGACGAATTTATGGCTTATCAAAAAAAAATTGAAGCAGAAAAATTGGAAAAAGAAGAAAAGAAAAGAAAACGAAATGAAGATTTGGAGAAGAAAAAAAATGATAAATTAAGCAAACAAGGCAATCCAAAATCAAAACTACTAAACAAGGCAAAACGTAAAATAACCAAGGTGGATGCTTCAAAGGAAGATACGACTGATTCCGAAAATAATTTTCAATTTCGACATATGCCTCAAAGGCGACATAATAATATGGAGCCGTTTGCGGAACTAAGTTTTGAGCCTGCATTACGATCTAATCAGGCTAGCCCTTACCGAGATACAGCTACATCACAAGATGTGAACCTCTGTAATAATGTTTCTTCATCAGATGAATGTGAAATAAACCGTCCAGCAAAGATCATTATGCGGAAGAGATATGATTGTGGATTTGATTCAGAACCAGATGAATCTATTTTTTAATCTTATTTTTTTTGCCAAAGGTTAATTTTCTTAATTTGTTATAAATTATAATATTTGATTTTGATTTGACATGACTGCTAGAATTAAGATTTTATTCTAATTTTATATTTCTATATTACATTTTGTAAAATAATACACTAATTACACTTTAGGTTACAAATAATTCATATTAAGTAGTATATTTTTTAAGACTGATTGAAGGCTGTTAAGAATATATAATAACGTTAAGTTTTGATAACATTTTGTAGTGAATGCTGAGATCATAGTTAATCTTAAATTTGATTCAGAGTCACACGATGCTATTTTTTATATTTTTTTTTTCACATGAATAATTTTATTAATTTGTTTCATTTGTAATCTTAATCCAAGATTTGATTTTTGATTTGACATGACTACTAAACTTAAGAGGCGGTTTACAGTCAAATGCCTTTTCTACTGTTTTAATAGACCACATTTTGTATTTTTTATTCTATTTACGAGTTATGATACTTTTTTAATTAGCGGCGCTAGTGGACGGTAAACCGCCTCATAAATGTTATTGTAATTTTATATGACTAAGTATGTTACATTTTTACTAAGATTCTATAATGCCATTTACTCTTGTATAATACCAAATGCCCCCATTGGTTATATATTATAGTAGTTATAATCAATGCTGGCCTTTGGTAATTTGTTATACATAATTCGTATAAATATGATATTTTTTATTGATTTAACGCTGTTAAGAATATAACATTATAAGAATACATATAATTGTTAAGTGTTGATAGCATTGTGTACTGTGTTGGAGCATTTATATAAACAGTTCAATATACACGAGCATTTTTATTTAACTTTAACGGTTCCATTTATTTGGTGGTCGGTATTAGGTGTCACATAAACGGTATTAGGCACACACCCGATATTTTGAGTCGGTAATAGGGACATGACCCTTTTTCCTTTTATTTAATTTTTAATTTTTTGAGTAATTCTTTGATTATCTGTTCTTATACATAACTATAGAAATCGATAATTTCAGTACTTGAAAAAATATTTTTATTGAAGCCACATATTAAGAATGTGCTTATTTTTTGGATATCAATCTGAACTCCGCTTAAACTGGCGGTAATGGGTGCGTTTACGTTAGTTTTTTTTAAACTATTGTAAAATTAATTATTACTATAATAATTTATAAGCATTGAACAAAAAAACATTACGACTAACTAACATGAATAAGGAAAAAATGAAACGAAAAGGAATTTCAATTTTAAAACGATTCAAACAAATTTCAGCAGCCATAAAAAATCGAGAAATAATAAAGATGTAAGATGTAATAATTATATTAATAACAAATATGTAGATTTTAAAATAACCATTTTCTGGGCCCATACAAACTATCTTTATCAAAGGGTTGTAAAAAGAAATCTATTATCGGATACACAATGACTTGATAAACAAAGATATCAAATAAAAAAAAGTTGTTTACAAAGTGCAATAAAAAGCACCATCAAATTGACACATCTCAATACCTTCTAAAAATTTACATGTCTCCTCACCCATAACGAAATGTTCAACTAAACCCCAAACCATAACTAAACGCGCCGTGACTTAAAAGTGAGGGCTTTAAAAAAGGACATAAAACTCGAGCATGAGTAACGCGAGCGGAAATGAGAGAATTCTAGCGGAGACGGCTTTTAGCACATTACTGTACCATTACTAAAGCCACGGTTAGTTTTACGCGAGCACGACGAACAAAATACCTCGCGAATGTGCTTTAAGACGCTCACAATCGCAATGAAACTATTTTTGGTAGTTTAATACCCATTTAGCATGTATCTGGTGCAGTAGGTGCATTTAAACGTTTAAATTATTAAAAGATGTTTATAAGGGATTAGTGAAAGAACAAAGGTGCGGTGTTTGATCGTAAAACTGACATGATAATGTCATTAATTGCTTAGTTAAATTATTATTGTATCCGCTGACAAAACATGAAAGTGGAATATGCAAAATTATTATCTCTTGTATTTTAAACTTTCGTGATTTTCTACAAGAAACAAGTTTAAAATTATACTATTTGCTTAAATTACGGTCTGTGTGTTGTACTTCAAAAATGACTGACTATAATAGCTCCTATTTATATTCATGCACGGCTATTTATTTATGAGTAGGTAGTTAGTATAAACTAAGTTAAAATGTTGTGATTGGTATATTAATAACACACAAAAGATCTAAATGATCGCATAAATTAAACTCCTTCCTTACATTCTGTGTAACCGGAATATCTCTATCCTTGTCTGACGTTTCAAAATAAACAAAGAAAGAGCATTTTTACGAACGCCACGTAAATCACTGGGCCTTTTGTTCAAATCAAAGCGAAATTTTCTTTGACGAGTTAGCATTAAGCCTTTGGCGTTTTAAGACTAGGTTTTAAATTTTTTTTTTAAGTGTTTAGGTACGGACGCCATCACATCAAGTTACTACAATCTGTCAAATTTCTTTAATAGATTTTCAACTTTATTTCTAAAGCATTAAGGTTCAAGGTTGATTGGGAAAATTTGACAGTTTCGGGTAGCTTGACCTGCTGGCGTCTGTACCTACCTACATTTTAGAGGTTAGGATAAATTATTAGAAATAATTACGGATAGGTACAAAAACTTACGAATGAAAAAGTAGCCGCATGGAGACTGCATTTATCTTGTAGTAACCATTTACCTAGGTACTTACATTCTTTTTCCTGTTGACTTTGGCTATGGGATTATTGAAAAAAAAACATACTTAAGTACTTTTTTATTTTTGACGTTGACATGACACATGTCTGCGACAGACGACAGCGGCACTGCCAAAGCATCATTGTAAAAATAATTGTCAGTTAAGAAATTATTATTGTCGAGTCGCACCACAAAATAATTATACGGTTTTGTATAAATAGTAGGTTCTAAAGCCTATAGAACTATTCACAGATCGCTCATTGACTATACTTCAGTATGTAAAGTAAGTATGCTGTACGAATATAAACCTTATTCTTATGACGCGTGTAATGTTCATATTTGCGAATGTAAACAAGCGTTTCATTTGAATGTGATAATTAACTCAATAACAATAGTGTTCAATGTCCTATGCGATGATTACTTTACAAAGATGATTACTGAACAAAATAAAGTCATCGTGGGGTCTGTGAATCCTGTCCTTATATTTTGTGGTCGCTCCGCCGACGCCAACCGCACTCGCAAACACACGCCGCGCGACAGTTCCTGCCATGAGAAACCAATTCAAAATGGCGGCGCTATTCACAACCATGCCTTCTCACTCGCTCACTACTCCATTCTGCGCCGTGTGTACGAGTGAGACGGCACTATTAGTCACGCAGCTGTCGCAGTGCGGTCGACGACACTGTCTTGCCCCGCTCAGTACTGACGCGTGTCGCAAGCAAAATGGAAGTGTTTACGCCAGAAGAGGACGAAAAATTTATATATTTAGTGTCACAGTTTCCTATTTTATACGACACTAAACACGTTGATTTTAAAGAGCTGCATTTAAAGGACAATATTTGGAAGGACATAAGTAAAGAACTCAATAAAAGTGGTAAGTTTTTATGCTGTCTGTTTATTTCGTCTCCAACATTTTGTTCGTAGTGCGTTTGTTGATTGAGTGCGCAAACTTGTGTGCTAGCGCGCCCGTTTATGAGCGCGCGTGTGTGTGTGTGTGTGCGCAATAATAACAAATGCACACGTCTTACTTTACGATGTAAAACGATCCGAGATAAATAGTAAGACATATAATATTATGTAGGTAAAAGTGTAATACTTAATTATGGGTATTTGAAACGTTAAAATGTTTTGCATCATTGTAGTGTCAGGGAATTAATTGATATGCAAATTCACTACCAAGTTAGTTGTCAAATCACAACTGTCATTCTACCGGTAGTATGAAATGGCTTTAGGACGGCAAATAGACGTAATGTGTCAATTTGCTCAACAATTAATTTCTCTGACTGTACTTAAAGCAATAGGCAAGGACTGATATGAGGAAAGATTTTAATACTATTTTTTTATAAAATTGTGTATTTTTGTCATGATATTAATGTTGTCGTTTGTGGGTAGTCGTATACGGCTACACATCAACCTATACATTTCCAGTTTTAACTGACCTCGCATTGTATTGGTTTTTCGTACAATCAGAAGTCAGCTTATACTGGTTATGATTAGCTTGATGTGTATCCGTGCGTATGTACAGACGCCAGCACATCAAGTTACTACAATCTGTCAAATTTCTTTAATAGATTTTCAACTTTATCGCTAAAGCATTAAGGTTCAAGGTTGATTGGGAAAATTTGACAGTTTCGGGTAGCTTGACCTGCTGGCGTCTGTACCTAGTTTATTTTAAGTTTTTCTTTATTTATTGTCTTTTAACACACTCTTTACTTCTCTCTCTCTCTCTAGAGCAGTGGTGGCCGAGCGGTAAAGGCCGCGAGCGGTACCTATAGGATGTAGGTTTGAACCCAGATAGGCTTTTTACTTTTTGTAAATTATTTTCATCACCACTGCTCTTAAAACGGCGAAGGAAAACATCCTGAGTAAAAAATGTCCTAGAACCAAAAATTCGAAGAAATGTGACATCTACCAACCCGCACTGGGCCCGCGTGGTGGATTACAGCCCACTCCCTCTTGCCGAGAGGAGGCCTGTGTCCCAGCAGTGGGAACATGATAGACTGATTAATGTTATCATGTTTACCGTACTTCTCTCATCCAACTGTAGTTGGTCTGCTGGAATAAATGTCTGTTGAAATAAGGGCTAGTTAGTCGATTTGCACGAATTTACTCGCCCGAAACGTGCGAATCGTCACTTTTAAATGATTTAATTTTTTCTAGAGGCTATTCGCACGAAGCTATAAATGTATTTGTAGGCGAGTCGACAACTCCAGAAATATGTGTACCTAATTGGCACAAAATGTCATTAACGCTCGCACGTTAATGACATTTTGTTCCAATTATAATTATATTCTTTTAGTCTTTAACGTAATTCAAAATGTGCCAATATTTCAAAGTGATGATTCGCACTTTTCGGGCGAGTAAATTCGTGCAAATCGACTTATAAGCCGAAATAAGCAATGTCTTTGTGCACTACTATCGTTTGTATCTTTGTCCCGGTGTACCTACTAAACTAAACTAATATTAAAGAAACACTATCGTGTCCCTCCTTAAACGTTATTTTTATGTCCTTTGCTCTTGTTTCACGATTATTATTGTAATAACTTCTGCCCGCGTGAAATTTCTTGTTACTCCGACCCACCCCGTCGCATCATATCGCCTTCCCACGCTATATGTCGCTGTATGTCTTTTTTTTTGTAAAAAACGTTGCCCCACACTAGGAATTTCTCCTGTAACGTGGGTGCGTTTACAAACATTTAAACTCACATACACAAACAGCCAGACCCGGAACAACTACTTGTAGGTCATACAAATATTTGTTCCGTGCGGGAATCGAACCCGTGACACGCAGCGCAGCAGTTGAGTCAATCGCTTAACCACTGCGCCAACCATGCAGTCCATTCTTCTTCACTTCATTTTCGCTTAACATTTTTTGTGATTTTTTTTTGTTTTTTCTCGGTTTCTAAGGGTCCAAGCGTAACGTTGGGTAGCTTATAGCCTTACTCAAGAATTGGGCTATCAAATACAAAAAGAAAACAAGCTCTTCAGCTTTATTTTAGTACTAGCTTCTGCCCGCGATTTCGTCCGCGTAAAATTCTTGTTCCCCCGCCCCACCCCGTCGCATCGCTCGCCCGCACTATCACTTCGTTTTCGCTTAGTTCTCTTTCTGACTGTATTCATTTTGACCTAGCGTGATGTTCTACCGACCCGAACGTTATCATACCTATTTTGTTTCGGAGTTATTTTAAAATTATGATATCTCCTAAGATGTTGATTGAAATCAAGTGATGTTAAGGGACATTTTGTTCACAATTAAATACTTGTGATGAATAACGTATTTATTTGGATAAGGATTAATATCATATTGTTAAAACACCTTTGCAAATAATGCATCAATTTCGAACAAATTTTATTACCATAAAAAAGGTTATAGTGAGTCAATCTTAAAAGATGGACATCTGCTGATGCTGATTTTTTTTTTGTATTTTCAAAGAGGAACAAGTCCATCATACATGATTTTTGTGTAACATAAACCGTTTACGCAGCGCACGCAACGGAAGCTCTCAAAAAGGAATAATTTTTCCCGCTTTGCAACATTTTCCATTGATGCTCTGCTCCTATTGGTCACAGCGTGATGTTATACCTAAAGCCTTCCTCGATAAAAGGACTATCCAACACAAAAATAATTTTTCAATTCGAACCAGTAGTTCCTGAGATTAACGCGTTCAACCAAACAAACAAACAAACTCTTTAGCTTTATAATATTGGTTTAGATACAGATATATACATAGATATATAGATAAGTACATATACTTATCTATATATCTATGTATATATCTGTATCGTAATACATACATAACACATATTTTATGTATGTATTACGATACCACAGACTACTTATAGTATTGTCTCTCATTCTCCCTTAATCCATCCAAAGGTTGTTTTCATGATATCGCTTTTAGCGATAAGACCGTCCATTATGTCACTCCTTGTTAAATTTATATCTGTAATTTTTATTTTGTACGCACGGCGACATACCAGTAGAAGCTGACTTCTTATCGTTCGAAAAGCCTATACAATGCGAGGTCAGCTAAAACTGGAAATGTAACAAAGAGTATTCTATTTTACATAAATAAATATAGAATATATTAAAATTTATTGCAGATTACATAAGACTGAAGAGGCACTGGAGAAACATCAGAGACGGCTATGCACGGTTTAAAAGATGCAAAAGTGCAAGAACAGACAACAAACATCCTCGAAGCAAATGGCAATTTTACAAGCTGTTAACTTTCTTGGACGGGGTAGCTCAAGAAAGGATGGAGACAAGTTATGTTGAAGAGTTGCCTAGAAGCAATGAAGGCGAGTCTCAGGATATGACGTACAGTGTCGACGCAGAATTCGTTGGTTTTGATTCTCATCAGTCCAACAATACCCCGCCAGACGCTACGGAGAATACCACCACAACATCAACTTCGGTCAACATCGCCAAAGAACCTGAAATAGACCACCGAGTCTCATCAGAGACAACCAACTTAGAAACCTTGCTTAATTACTTCAAAGAGAGGGATGAAAAACGCCATTTGGCAGCCACAAGCCTGCAAAACAATAATCCTGACAGTGACGTGGTATCTTTCTCGACGCACGTGAAAGACATTTTAAATAAACTTCCTCCCGTATTACAAATAAAGGCAAAAAGAGACATTTTCGATGTACTCTTCAAGTACGAATTAATGGGCGTGCAACAAACTAAAAGTCCCCACGACAATAATTTGGCTAGTGATCCAGGAAATTTTAATTCTAAATCTGATGAATAGCCACTCAACTATATGTCTAAAGCTACTGACTGATCTGTCTTTACAGGTTAATAATATTAATATAATAGGTGAATATGATGAAAATTAAAATATACCCAACTGTGAGAACAACTTTTCAACTGCAGTTGAATTTCTCGTGTAAGTTTTTGTCTTAAGCTCTTTGTAGATTAAATATACCTACAATTTTATTTCGAGTTTAATTTGTTTATCCTGAAAGAAGTCCCATTGCTTAAAAATGTCTGAATTATCCCGTTCTCCTGCTTCTGTCCGGCACGATAAGATTAGATCTATCGGATTCCTCTGATGAACTTACACCAAATAAACCGAAAGGCGTTTGAATAAACGCCATATGATGATGACTTTTACTTTTAAAATTTTAAATGACTTATCGACTTACTATTCTCGAGAGGGGCTTATGGCTGTATAGTAACAGTCGCACGGGCCCATCTTTAAGGTTAAGCAGCACTTGCCAAGGTCGGTCCGTAGACGGGTAACAATCCATTATATACCGAGACCCCGTTCTTCGGAAAGCAAGTTAACCAGTTGGTCCCGGCTGTCATTCGTAGATCTTTGACAGTCGTCAAGGGTAGTCAGAAACCCGACAGTCTGACAACCAGTCGTGCTAGGTGGGTATCGCGTTACCCAGTAACAGAGCTGTGGAGGTCAGATAGTCAGTCGCTCTATGTAAAATACTGGTATACAGCTCTGGTTAGACTGGAAGTTGAGCCCAACATACTTAGTTGGTAAAAGGCTAGGCAAATGATGATCAACTGACCATTCACACATTCCTCGGATGTGTAAGACCTAAGAATAAGCTGTAAATGGGTTATGATAGCACTTGTTTGTAATGAGCTATTAATTTGTTAGTGCCTATAAACATTTGTGATCTATAAATCTAACACATTAACTCTTGTGTTTATGCTATTCTGTGCTGCTGGGGAGTTTGTTGCGCCACTTCTTCTTCCCAGCGAAAGCACTAGGAAGTGGTGAAGGGCGGGCGTTTTGGTGGACTGTCTTATGTAATTTTGATGTTCGAAAAGTGCCGATTCTCAGCCTAATTTAAATATAAATGACTTTTGATTTTGCTAATGAATGATTTCGGAAAAACATGTCGTGTGGTTTTAGGTAAAGAAAAGAAAGCGGCGAAGTTCGAGTCAGACTTGCACATGAAAGGTTCCGCATCACCGTACAATATTTAACACTACATATTTCTTTAATACGTCAATAAAGTATTACCAACTAAAATACTTTATAAAAGAAAGAAAAAGTCTTTAATGCACCATTATTTAGATACATAAATGCGATTAATCACCTGACGATTCTCTTCTCGAACGCTTGGCCTCTCGAACGGTCGAGAAGGACGCGGTCTTTGTGTGTAAACGAGGGTTGACAATTGTTTACCATGATAATAATAGGATAATACAGGTTTGTGTTATCCTTACGCAGTTATTTTACCTGTGGCAGCAGCAACCCAAAAGGGGCTCGTGGCTAAATGGTAAAAACTGCACGGGTCGATCGAAGGTTGCACTTGCCACGGTCAGTTCGTGGATAGGTGATCGTCCATTACACATCGAGACCTGTCCCTCCCTTTGAAAGCCGTTGGTCCCGGCTGTCATTCGTATATCTTTGACAGTCGTTATAGGAAATTAGAAGCTCGAAAATCTGACAACCAGTCTTATCAGGAGATAGGCATCGTGTTACCAAGTGACTGGGTCGTGGAGGTCAAATAGGCAGACGCTTCATGTAAAATACTTTTGTTGTTAATAGCTGCATTCGGTTAGACTGGAAGCCGACCTCAAGAAATTCGGGAAAAGGCTAGACAGATTGATTGAGTAGCAACCTTTCGTAACGAGAAGATCATTGTGATTTTGACAGACATGTCAGAGGTAGCAATACAACATTAAACTTATTTTAACTGGAATAAAGATCACTGTGATTCTGACAGACTTGTCAGTGGCAGCAACCCAATAGTAACCTTATTGTAAGGAGAATTCAGATCACTGTGATTTTGACAGTGATGCAAAATCAGAGGTAAAAAAACTGTGAATGAATTATTGTAGTACATCCCTGACTGATAAGCATGATGTTGTGCTATTTAGGTACCTTTTAAAGGGGCGATAATAATGACGTTATCATGGCTACCACAGAACGTTAAATATAAAACAGGAAACGTTTATTTTAACTAACTCAAAATGTTTATTTGTAAAACATTTATTTACTGACGAAATAGGTTAATTAGTATCGCTTGTAGGCAATTAGCCAAGAGTCGTCTCCGATGATAAATCTTCACGGCTTTAGTTAGTAGGTACATATATCTAATGCCAATATTAGCCATAGATGGATCATGGTTTATTGACCTTAATCGAAACCGAATTTATTTGAAATCAAATGTAACAAATTCCGCGATTCTTTTTTAAAAAAAGAATTACGCTCGTTGCATACCCATAGTTCAATATTTAGGTACAAACCGCACTTTGAATTTGCTTAACGTAAGCATTTCATACGAATGAATAAGAACCTTATTCTAATGAAGATAATGTTTATATTCGTTTTAGCAAATGTGTGCAAGTAAAGTTCAGATTCATAACTAACGAAAAAAAGCTATACGCGCGGCAAGACATACTTACGTGAAGTCAAAAAACAAGGAACCAACAAATTCTGTCCACATCCTCCCAATATTATGCGCGTAATAAGCGCAAAGCGTCTCGTCGTCCAACGAACGCGCGTAAACGTATGCGCATAGGCCTTTTAAGGATATACAACGCCACAAAGTTCTTTTGGTGCGTGGCCAAAATCAGAACAAACGCCGCCATCTTGTTTTTTCAAAGAAATTATGTGTGAGGGCCAGTTGTTTCAAACGGTTGGTATATGTAACATACATAGGAAGGCCTTGACTTACGTCAAACAATAACGATTACGTAATCGTTATTATTTGACGTACGGCAAGGCCATAATAAGGCATATTTTTTTGGTTTGGTGATAGTTAGCGCCATTTTTGACGTATACGTGCGTCAAGTGGACGTGAAACAACCCGCATGACAAATGCTTACAAAATCCTGTCAATGTTATTCAGACGTCAAAATATCCATGCAACACTCTAATCGTTTGATACTGTACCGAACGGCCGAAAGTACCTAACTTTATTAAATAACAGTAATTTAATAAAGTTAGGAGAGCAACGAATATGAAATGTCACAGGATCAGGGAAAACCACAGGGTTGTAATAAATTGTGAATTAACTTAATGTACTGAGGAAGAGTCATATTTTATATATTATGTAACAATGTGTGAGATGACTACATAATTATTAAACTGTGAGTACCGATGTTCAAATTTTATTTATGTAATATGAAATAACGTAAAATTTAAATTGACGTTATTTCAAGTTAAACAAATATCATACATTTATTTTAATGGTAATTAAGTTGATTTCAGAGTGACTAGCACTATTGAAAAAGTTATAAAAAAGCTGTAGCGTAAACTGAACTTTATTGATTTATTTTTTATTTTGTGATTATTTATTGATTTTATATTGTGATTATTTATTGATTTTATTTGATGATTATTTATTGATTTTATTTTGTGATTATTTTTTAATTAATTTTTATTTGTATAAGTATTAAATGTATTGTTTTGATTATTTATTTTAATTTGATAATTTAATTTGATTTATTATGTTTCAGTCTAATTTGATTTATATTGATTTTATTTAATTTGAATTTTATCTGATTTTATTTGATTTGATGTTATACGTGTACTATTAATGGGTGTTATTTACCTGAAATTAATTAGTTTATTATTATTAATCTCCTTTATTTCAATGTAAACATATAAATTATATTTTTAAATATTAGAATATAAAAGATATAAAAACATTTAAAAATATAAAAAATAGTAGCCCACCGGTTTCGGGAACGGTCCAAGCTACCGGCGGTCAGGGCTCCAGAGAGAGGAATCTCCTGACAAAGCGAGCCGTGTCCAGAAGTACCGCTTTCTGAATCAAGCCCTTCATCCAGCTGCCCAACGAGAGCCTCCTCGGGTGTTGGTCGAGGCTCTTGGGCATTAGGCCATTGGCTGTCACGACTATCGGCAGAATGATCGCTGAGTCCACATCCCACATGTCGACAACCTCGCGAGCCAAGTCAAGATACTTGATTTGTTTATGTTAATTATTTATTAATTATTTTTATGTTTTAACATATCTCGGGACCATGGGATCCCGGTCCTCTGGAAGGCGTACGAGGGGCCGAATCCAACTCGCAGAGGCCCCTTAGGAAATTTTATTGAAATGCGGCACCAACCGACGATTATCCCTGCCTGCACTATGCAAGTGCACCCAAAGATAACCCCCGGTTAGTGTAGGACTATTGCAGGATATGGAAAAATACAAATTTGTAGTACCTATAGGTTTGAGTGGCTAAAGTGGACTGGTTACCAATAACTGCCTATGGAAGAACTATGGCCCCTGCCTGATCAATGTTTTATATACACGGATAAAATGGCAGGGGGTGACATTCACACTCATATTATTATTATATAGAAATTGAAGTTATTTTTCCATAAACTCATATTTGTTTACATTTTTGGCGAATATGTCGCGAATGCAGATTATATATATTTTTTGGTAGATACCTACCTACTACGTCGCTAAGACACTATGTGCTAGCGACCGTTTTTGGGGGGCCATTATTGAACGTGCAAGTCACCCCCTGCCATTTTATCTGTGTAATCTATAATTATAAAACATTGGTCAGGCAGGGGCTATAGACTTTCCATCGTCCTGAATAACAAGTTCACTTTAGCCACCCAAACCCATAATCTAATATCTTTGTTTCCATATCCTGCAATAGTCCTACACCAACCGGGAGTTGTTCTTGAGTTCACTTGCATACTGCGAACAGGGATAATCGTCGATTGGTGCTTCATTTGATTGAAAACGTCTAACGGGCCTTTGCGAGTTGGCTTTGGCCCCTCGTACGCCTTCCAAAGGTCCGGGACCTTAACTGCTGCTATCTCCTATTCAACAGAATACTAATAGAATAGAACACTATTAGTATACTATTCTATCTAATCTATTCTAGATCTAGATCCTTGGGAGAATAGAGTACTATTCTCCTAAGGATCTAGATTTCTCAGTGGGGTTGGTGATTTCATCATAATATTTATTATAATAGCCTAGGGATATAGTGACACAAAAGCAGACTTAAATTATTATTATAAATTACATGAATATAAAATAAATACAAGGATAAGAATGATGGAAACGTCAAAAACGAATGGACCTGTCATAAGCAATCGAAAGGCTTAATGTCAACCCTGACACGCTGACTGCTTATGTCAGTTGAAAAGTGTTTTGTCCAAAGATGCGTCCTAAGTGCCCAAGTGCGACCATGCGTCCAAAGTGCCCAAAGATTATCCCCCGCCCCGACTTTTCTTAAAAGACGACCGACTCTAAATCTTTTCCGACATATATACACAGGCAGATAATAACAGTTTTTTTGGACACTAAAAAACAAGATTAACACAATAGTCGTACCCTTGCAGTCAACACGTCTACTGCGCATTGTTCACCGGTTTTCTTTGTTCCTAACGGCCTTTTGTTTGTAGGAAAATTACGTGAAAATTTTACTGAGACACTGTGAAGGAAATTGGAGTAGTACAAGTACGAGAAATTATATAGAAAAAAAACATGCGAGATGTAATGCAATACACACGGCTACACATCAAGCTACACATTTCCAGTTTTAGCTGACCTCGCATTATATAGGTTTATCGTACAATCAGAAGTCAGTTTATGCTGGTTTGGTATAGCTTTATGTGTAGCCGTACGTACAATACCATCATCATCTAGCCTAGCCTTTCCCTACTATATTAAAGTCGGCTTTCAGTTGAATCTTATGTAGTGGAATGCCAGTATTTTACATGGAGCGACTGCCTTTCTCGACTCTGGTTTACGTTAAAGGAATATCCTGAAAAAACTCGGATTAGAATATCTGAAATTTCTGAAAACTACAACATTTACAGAGCAAGCGCATTGGTGAGTGCCTGTACTTTCTGTGTTTGAGAAAAAGCCCTAAAAGGCAGAGTAGCGGGCTTAGGAAGCCTGTAACTGAATAGGTACTGCTTCGCATCTTACGTAAACGAAATAACTTGATAGCGTATTTTAAAATTCCTAAAAAAAAAACTTGTACGGAATAAACCTTCTTAAAATAATATTTTTTCCTTGGCTCACGTTTGCTAGGTTACGTCTGGAGTTGACGGGACGTTTCTCGTACCCATACGAATTTAAACCTTAACCACCACTCACCAGAGTCCAAAATAGAACACCGAACAAAATTTTGTAATCCCACTTTTTTCCATTCAAGATTTTATCGAGTTCCTTATAATAAAGGTATTATGCTGAAGGGTGCTTGTAGTTCTAACGTTTGGGAAGCGAAGGCAATGTACTTTATCCTAGACTCAACTAGCGTGTCGTGATTTGTGAATGAAAGCTCTGATTTTAACATCGTTTTATTACGAACTGTATACCTATAAATATTATGTATTTTGTACAAGGTTTTACTCGGTGCTTTGCAGTTTTACCCGCGTGGGGGTTGTTATCAAACGGAAACTTAGTATCGATATAAAAAACAACGTCAAGTAATCAACGACTTTGACGGCACGGTTGGCGCAGTGGTTAAGCGATTGACTGCTGCGCTGTGTGTCGCGGGTTCGATTCCCGCACGGAACAAATATTTGTATGACCTACAAGTAGTTGTTCCGGGTCTGGCTGTTTGTGTATGTGAGTTTAAATGTTTGTAAACGCACCCAATATACAGGAGAAATTCCTAGTGTGGGGCAACGTTTTTAAAAAAGAAAAAAAAAAGACTAAACCGCGATGCGGCTGGCGCGCAGTAGTGGGGATGAATTCGAGCAAACATTGTTACCTGCGTGTGCGCCATGTTTCTAATACGACCTTTTTTTTAAACGTTACAGATATATTCAAATCTTCGGTATTTATACAGAACAATGCTATTTTTAACTGGCCCTCTCTCTATTCTCCGGTGACTGGTACTTGTTGCCATAGTATGAAATAGAGGAAAACCATAAAAGCGCTCTTCCTCTCTCGTACCTATTTAAAATTTTGCTGCGCCCGACAGGGTCCATAATTAATTCCATTGATTTATAATCACCACCTGTATGTGTACATACCAGTCACGAGCACCAATATGTCAATACTTGGAAACGTTTAATAGCGATTTTTGCGTGAAATAACGAAAACAACAATAAAATACGACACATTGCAAAACCTATGGTTTCGAATATACTATGTTCGTAGCAACATAAAATTTCATTAAAAAATAAAGGAGTTAATCGCTTTTGAATAAAGCCAAGTGTATACATACTTGTGCGCGTGATTGTACAATTTGGATACAATAAAGATTGAATTGAATTGGATAGATTACTGATTATAAGCTGAACCCATTTTACCATTATCCTTTGATCGAAATCTGTTAAGGCGTGAATAGACAGATAGACAGAGATGCTTTCGCATTTAGAATATTGGTATAAGTATGGATTTAGTAGTTCAGTCAATTTATGATTGCTGTCATATTTTTTCCACTTGCGTCAGAGACCCTCAAGTGGTGAAGATAAGATTAGCTAGTCAGCAAAGTTAGCGGCAGGACTATCCAGCGTTGGACGCACTCTGTCATTTGTGGAGAATTTTTAAATGCATTTTAGTTTCATCAGTAGAAAAGGCTGCTTTTCTACCAGAGCCATGCTATGTTGTTATGGATGCATACATATTTATTGGACCACATATTATAGCGCTGGAGAAACGGGTTCAACTAAGCTATGTTTTTTATATGGACGGATGGGATGGGGATGGATGGGTGTAGCTATGTGCCTTCTCTACTGTCGATGCATCGCATGGCTCGAGCTGCGCATTTCCACGCACAGCTACCTCGCGGTGGCGCATCTTCATAGCCACAGATCATAAAAACACATTAGTGGAAACGGTCACATAGTTTCGGAGCTTAGCTTTCACATCCCCACAGCATATCTGCATAGCACATCTCTGGTGCAAAAGCAGCCTAACGCTTCTAGGAAAGCTTAGCAAGTCAACAAGGAGTTCACCTTTTCATAATAACGTGAGCCATTCCATAGCAGGCTGGCTTTGAATCTGTTGACAATCTTTCAGGAGAAACAACTCATAAAAATGAACTATTGGACCAGCCTGTTGTAAAATAGCTAAAAAAAGCATTTTCATTGTATTTTTATGAGAAACAGCAGATACTATAATGTTTTTCTACTTTATACGCCCTGTGGCGGTCAAACAAAACACGTATCACTCTGACGTCACGCAAAATCCTGCATCGCGCAAGCAGAGTTTACCGCGCAACTAATATATATGCAACGTCCCGGCATCAATTGTTGGGCAGTTGCCCACCAGATAAGACACCCGTATGGTATGTTGAGTGAACTTTACACTCTGTTCCTTGTATTATTTATTTATTTATTTTATTTTAAAGAAGGCTTACAGACTAATAAAAAACAATGATATAAAGAATGCAAAAAAAAAATTGTTAATAATAAGCCTCCACTCATAGTAAAGGAAAATGTCGATAAAAAGAAAGTACGGACGCCAGCACATCAAGTTACTACAATCTGTCAAATTACTTTAATAGATTTTCAACTTTATTGTTAAAGCATTAAGGTTCAAGGTTGATTGGGAAAATTTGACAGTTTCGGGTAGCTTGACCTGCTGGCGTCTGTACATACTAGTAATATAATTAGTTAAGAGTTAACTATCCAAGAAAAAAGACTGTGCCAAAAGCCGTCTTAAGGTCGATACATTGGTACAAAACAAAAGCCTATTGAAACTAAGTGCACTTCTTATTGAGAAAACATGCCGCCTATAATTAGTCATTGCGAAAGGTACATTTAATATTGGCCGTTGACGTAATCCTATCGGATTCGTGCGTAATGACAGATTAGCAACTAGTTCAGGACTTATACCTCTAAAGCCCCATAATAAAAGCCGTTTATATTTCTGAACACTTTCACCACCCGAAACATTTCCAATAAATTTAAAGTCAACCTGTCGCAGCCGCATCACACACGCTCCACCCATAAAAACAGCCGCCATTTTAAATTCCGTGACGTCATGGCCTACCCCTATACACCTATTATTAGCCACGTCAGCTGCGCACCAATTCCACGTCTAATTCTGTCACTTCCGTCGCTAACTATCTAAATTCTAAGATATAAATAAACATTTGGAACTATTCGAAGTGGCGCGTGAAACTCAACTTTGTTGCGGAAATGTTTGTGAGCCAGTATTTTGAGATACTTGCGGACTTGCGACATGAATGGTTTCGGAGATAATGATGTGTTTAAATTTAGGTTAGAATGGTGATGTGATTATGCAAAATATGTATAAAGACTGAAATTCAATTCAATTTAATTTAATATTCGTTTATTTATGGCAACTAGGCCCCATTGTTAGTAACATTATTCTTACGTAAAAACTATTGTTAATTAACAAAAACCAGAGACAAAAACAAAAATAAAAAGAAAATTGTAAGCTGTGGGTTCTTCTGACCAGCACCTCCACAGCGTGCGACAACCAAGGTGCGTCGTATTTTTCCATCAACATACAACCCCCCTATGGACTTTTCCATACCTATGAAACAACAATCAACAATTTAGACTTTTTTATTGTTTGATTAAATTCTTTTTTATTTTTTGTTCTGACATATGGCAAATAATTTAATTTTATGTTCTGTGTCTTGTAATGTTAATTACTTAACATAGGTACCTAGTATTGTATACAATCAAGTATTTTCTAACTGAACAGACAGCAGTGCTGCTGGGGAGTTTGTTGCGTTACTTCTTCTTCCCAGCAATAGCAGTAGGAAGCGGTGAAGGGCGGGCGTTTTTGGGGGACTGTCTTTTGTAATTTTGACGTTCGAAAAGTGCTGATTCTCAGCCTAATTTGAATAAATGACTTTTTATTTGATTTGACTTTATTAAATGTATGCATCTTTTTTTATCGTGACCCCGTTCGTCACACTGCCGTCATCACACTGGTTGGACGAACGGTAATTTAATAAAAAAAAAAAACTGCATAAATATTTTTGGAAAATGTAAGATTTTTTTTTTTAAAGTGTTTGCATATTTAAGTTGGTGGATTTATTACAAAGCAATGCATTTCATGAAGTTGACGTTGGATAATTCCTTGGAATGTATAGCATTGCATTCGTAAATGGTACACCACAGACTATCTGCAGTATTGTCTCTCCATCTCCTTAAACCATCCACAGGTTGACTTTAAAAATCTCTATGTAAAATGTATAGATTGTATACCTGTAATCCACATACTTAGTGTACAGACGCCAGCACATCAAGCTACTACAATCTGTCTATCATCAAATCTTTAATAGATTTTCAACCTCATCGCTAAAGCATTTGGTTCAAGGTTAATTGGGAAAATTTGATAGTTTCGGGTAGCCTTACCTGCTGGCGTCTGTACCTACATAATAAAGAGTATTCTAATTATGGCTATTCATTGCTAGGTGTTGGCAAAAATAGTTAGATATAGTAGCATAGCATTACCTTCATTAGGAGCTTGACTATTGTTCTTGGCCTTTTGCCCACCTTTAGTACCACAAACTTAAAGAAAAGTGAACAAATTGCCCTAATTTCCTCCAAAATTCTGTAAGCGAATATCTACACACTATTTCGGTATTTTCGACCGACATTTGACATGATTGACATATATTTACTCATACGAATCTACGAGATGGCGCCAAAGTTATTTTTAACTCCGGGAACCTGTATTAGTTTTCTTTGCTAATGTTTTTTTGAACTGGTGGTGGTGAGTTGTCGTAGAATTGGCTTATGTATTGAAGGTGGAGTTTCATTTCTTCGAAGATTAGAAGGAATATGAATGTGCTAATGGATTTGTCTTGGTAGACCCTGTGTTTGGGAAGTTGTTAGGATATTATACCTAAAGTAGAGGATCGTGGCTTAGTAATAACAGTCGCACGGGTCGATCGATCAAGTTAAGCTACGCTTACCGCGGTTAGTCCGTCGATGGGTGGTTGTCAGACTTTCGGGCTTCTGACCACCCGTAACGACTGTCAAAGATCCACAAAAGACAGCCGGGACCAAGGGCTTAACGTGCTTTCCGAGCCACGGAGGGGTCTAGGTATGTAAAGATGGTCAACCGTCCACGGATAGACCACAGCAAGCGTAGCTTAACCTGATCGATCGAACCGTGCGACTGTTATTACTTAGCCACGAGCCCCTCGAATAGATTGACATAGCAAATTACTCTTCAAACGGCCTCCTTTACCTAGTTAGCTCATTCTAGATCTACTTCCTGCTTGCAGTAAGATAAACAAAAGTCAGTAACAAATCCATACTGCAATCAACAAATAGAGTGCATGACGCTTGTCATAACTGCAAGATCAAAGACTGGTTCATACGTAATGAACTGTTGCAATGCTATTAACTGTAGTGTTGCTAACGTGTGTGCGACCACCGTGATTGGCATGTTTTGTTGTCGACTTGCTCCAGCGGGGTAATTACGTAACACACGTTAAATTGCAATTGGTTCAAAAGTGCCTTTTATCTGCCTATTTGAAATAAATGCTTTGACTTTGACTTTTGACATTTCAGACATGTTTATTGCGTTACAGTTTTGTGCGTGACAGTTATTTTACCTCTGATAGCAGCAACCTAACAGCAACCTTATTGTGACGAGAATAAAGATCATTGTGATTTAGATAGCGATGCAAATTAAGAGGTAAAATAACTGTGAACGGACTGTAGATACGTTGTTGAGCAGACGAATTTTTTAAACTTATGATTAATGGATTAGGAAGTTCCTTCAAAACCCTTGGTTTGTAATTGAAAGTATATTACGTAATTAGGGTGCAGTTTAGAGTCATAAACACACAGAAGATAACAAGAATCATTAACAACTGTCAGTTGAGAAAAAATATAAATTCATTACCTACAGGGTTTAGGGACGTTATATATATACATACACGATATATATATATTTTTTGATATATTGATAATTTATGACCCCCACAAAAAAAAACTTTTTTTTTTCAGCGTCTGCGGAGTTAGCTAGCCACTCAACCCTGTATAATCATCCCCACTTGTATTTAATCATTTTATGATGGTCATATGGGCGAAATACATAACCCAACAAAATAATCTTTACAAAAAAAAAAACGAACTAACAGCTGGTAACTGAAACAGTTAAATAACATTGATGACATCATTAACATTAAAGAAGGCATAAAAACCCCGCCAAATATTATGAATTCTAACGCAAACCACAGAAGATTTTCTCCACAGTAGTCTGCCCTTGAAGTAAACTCAAAGTAAACGGTGATTATATTTCTTGACGAATGCGATACGATTAGGTGTACTTAAAACTTCTCGTCGCTCATTTCTGCGCAAAATAGGCAATCCAACTTTTTGATGAACACACCATCCATTTAGGCCTGCTTTCTGAGGGGTATGCAATTTTTTTGGAGTAGGGACTTTAACTTGTCATTAGGGACTAGTGGAAACATTTTAAAACACTAACTATGGAGTTTCTTGCCCTTTTTTCTCCATTCGTAACACACAGACAGGACAGGGAGGGGGGGGGGGGGGGCAGGGTGTTGTGGCGCAGCCTGGGAGAGGCCTATGTCCAGCAGTGGACTGCGATAGGCTGAGTTAATTGATTGATTGATTGACGTAACAACCTTGTATCTATACATATTTTACATGTAATAAAATAGTGCCCACCGAAGATTTTTGGTCCGTTTGTCTGTATGTATGTTCCAGATTGGCGCAAAAACGGCTGAACGGATTTGGATGAAATTTGGCACACAGATAGGTTATACCCTGAATTAACACATAGGGTACTTTTAAGTCCAGTAGGATGTTCCCGTAAGATATGTTCTGACAACTACGCGGGCGAGCCCTGGGCAAAGGCTAGTTTTCTTATAAATTTTGACGTTTAAAAGTTTTTTGTTAGTTTTCTCTACCCGAAATAAATGATTTGACTTTGACTTTAGCTGAAGATTAAATGAGAGTTAGTTTTTGTATGTTTGGAATAAATGAGCCTAGTTATTAGGTATCTGCCCAAAATGTCCGATTCCATTATAAACTTTTCAACAGCGACTAAATAGGCAGATAAAATAATCTTTATTATGTATTCCATAAGGCTAATCTATACTAATAATAGAAAGAAGTAAAATTGGTTCGTTTGTTTGTATGTAGTTCCAGAGATAAAGAAGAAAGAAAGAAAAAGTATTTATTGCGTCTCGTACAGGAAGATCACAACGTAAACTAAACACAGGTAAAAATAAAAAAAAACGAAGCTAGATAAAAAAAGTAACAAAAATAAAAATGAAACAGAAAGTCCTATACGAGGTCAAAAAGGCTACTATTTCAGCATGATGCTGCGACATTAAAAAAATAAATATCGCAGCGCTGGTATTGGATTACCTCTCTGGATCTACCAGTCGGATTGGAAAAAATCCTTTTGTATTTTATAGCCCAATTCTTGAGGAAGGACCCGTCACATCGCATCACCTACCCGCGCTATTACTTCGTTTTCGCTTAGCGTTCTTTCTGAGTTTTTTTTATTTTTGCTCAGCTCCTAAAGGTCATAGCGTGATGTTACATAGCCTAAAGCCCTCTTCAAGAATTGGGCTATCAATTGCAAAAAGAGTTTTTTAAATCTGACCAGAAGTTTCAGAGATTAGTGCGTTCAAACGAACAAACTTGTCATCTTTATTATTAGTGTAGATAAATTTGTGAGATTATGTTGAATACGTTTCTAGTATGATCGTAAAATATAACGAGCAACACATTTATATCAGTATTTCATATTATTTCGTCTAATTGAAAGAACAAGAGAACAATCTCACAAAGCAAGAATATTGTAGTACTTATAAATCAGAACTAAAAGACAAAGGTGACATATTCAAATTGAGTTTGAAGAAATTCTTCTTGTAATTTATACGTTTTTAGCACATGTTAGGCCGTTCAAATTCCTTGATGATTCACTCGTAGAATCTTAAGAATTTAGACGGTAAGTGCCAATTTTGTTAACCGTTACGTTCCACGGTGTTTTAGGAGTTGGACAAATAAGCTTTTTTTCACTAACATTAGGCAACAAAACTGCGTTGTTGGATTTTCAACTCTCGACTCAGCGCCAAAAATTGAAAATCCATCAGCGCACTTTTATTTAGCCATTCATTTAAGTGTATTGAAAACTGGCATTAGAGTATCAATTTTTAAAAGTTATGTTGTTTTTGTACCATTCATTCACTACGCAATCATTCAAGATACATATTGCTTAACAAGGACAAACATAATATGTTTCTTGTGCGATCCTATAGTTATTCCCTAGTGCCTGAAGCGCAGCACTCTAATTGCGTAACACATTATCAATCGTTAAACAATCGTCGATGTTGATCTAGCCGATATTATTACTCAAACTCGGTATTTATTTCAACTAAACCAATTACCGGCACTTTTGAATTGTCAAGGGTCGGTCAGTCAAAAACATGAAGCTAGTTGCCCATTCCAAAGCGTAGTAGGTACCTTTTAAATCGCAATAATATGATAACAAAGTATTGGTTACATCATTCATGTTAAAAATTATGCATGTGAGAACGACGCAGAACGTTAAAAGCGTCCGTAATGAAAAGATAAAAAAAAAACAATTTAAATATTAAATTAAATTAAAATAAGCCATGGCAGCAAAGAGTTGACCAGTCCCAACTGACGGCGCCCGTTCACGATCATGACGTATAGATTAGCTCAACCATTTTGAAGGGAGCTCAATGATCCAACACATGCGCCACCATCAGCGAGACATTAGAGTGAGCATGACATACTCTCAGCCGCCAAGGCACATTCAAGTCAATGAAAGACGTACCCAGTAAAGTTTTATAGTATGTACATAGTACTCACATATTTGCTATGCAATTATGCAATACTAGGAGATTGAATTTAAATAATGCAAAAATAGTATTTTAAAATCTTCAGCAGCTCCAACACTATGTAGGTAGGGTAGGCGTATGTGAAGTATTTTCAAATGTTAATCAATTTATTTAAGCGTCCTGTGGAGCAGGACCATCGTTTAGCCAAGCATTTTTGTCAGCAATGTCATTCCCCAACTTATAATATGCTTGGTTGCATAATGTGCATTTTATGTAAGATTTGACTGTTGGATTGTTGGGTTACGCATACAATTCTCACCCTAAAGGTGATCCGATGCGGCCTCTCGCGCCCGGACCTGGTGCAAGCCATGGTCCGGAGCGAGAGGGAGTGGGAGGCAGTCGCCTCCTTCTGCGAAGCAGTCATGCTAGCGAAGGAGGTGGCGGGACGGATGAGGGAGAGAGCCTCCCGTCCCAGCCGCCGCGGGAGACGCCCCGGGCGTCGGGAGTCAAGTGAAGACTACCGGCCACCGTAGGCGCGGGCCTGCGGGCGGAGAGCAATGGGTAGCTCACCGCCCGATCAGGACCAGGCCCGTGCCGGACGGCGCGTAAGTGTTCCACGCGCGCCTCAAAGAGATGTCAGCATAACGAGGGGCCCCTCAGGGCCGAAGCCTGCCGGGGCAGCGGGATTGTCCGAAAGGGTTACCGCTACCCCGGAACATAAAGGGCGAAGGAAGGAACATGGGTGGGTTTTAGTCAGTAAGAGTCTGACACTCCCTTCCGCTCCACCCAGAGCGGGAGGGGTCATTTGATGATTTCCCATCCCAAAAAAAAAAAAAAAAAAAGGTGATCCGATAGAGAAACAAAGTAGTCGACATAGCCTACAGAATAAGCAAGCTCAAGTGGCTATGAGCCGGCGTTATTAGCCGTAGAACCATGACCATTGGGGTAAATATGTTCTTGAGTGGATACCGCAAATCGGCTAACGTAGGGTAGGATAGGAAGCTCTCGTGTTACCTCATTGCTACGAGCGCTCAAGCGACACGCGTCTCGCGACAGTGACTGCGGAAAAAGCAAATGAAAGAAGTTGTTTAGAACCTGCCACGAGTCACCGAGACGTGACTTGCGTGGCGACAATCGGGAATAGTTCTTGACGCAAGTCGTGTTGCAAGTCGCATCGCTTACAAAACCCGGGCTTAGATGGAGCGGCGAGTTTTGCAGGGTGGTGAGGGTGGTGATGAGCGTAGCCGATGATAAAATTAAATAGCGTGCAATTAAAGAGGCCTATGTCTTACATATGGAGAGGGCTATACTTGGAGTTACCCTGCGAGATCGAATCAGAAATGAAGAGATCCGCAGGAGAACCAAGGTAACCGAAGAAGTGCCAAATTTAAGTGGCAATGGGCAGGGCACATTACTCGCAGAACAGATGGCCGATGGGGCCGAAAGGTTCTGGAGTGGCTGCCGCGTACCGGATGACGTAGCGTTGGAAGGCGTCCCACAAGGTAGACTGACGACCTTGTGAAGGCCGTAGGAACCCGTTGGATGCGAGAAGCACAAATCCGGTCGAAGTGGAGTGCCGGACCGGTGGTGCTTGGAGGGTTATGTCCAACAGTGGACGTCTTTCGGCTGAAATGATGATGATGATGACAAAGCTGTGGTTCTTTTCCAAAAACACCATCTCAGACATTAATCTGCATGGTCCTCATAAGGCCTGACCAAGATTACGTCTGGACTTTAAAAGAGACTGTGGTGACCTCGTGAGTTTTTTTAGGTCTTTCTTCTCTGAGGAGTTAAACTCGAGTTTTTAAACATAAGTTATTTTTGACGGAGTGTTTTTTTTTAATATATTACTGAAATAAATATAAATTATAATCTAACAGTGGACTGCTACAGGCTAATGATGACAAAAGAAGAAAAAAAAAATTAAAAACCTTCGTTCTTTTTTCACTTGATCCCATTATTCATATTATGATTCATCTGAACTATGTGAAAACTGTGGAACTCCTGCCAATTTATGTGATAGTACGAGCGTTGTGTACTATTGCCAATAATAGGCGCCGCGGGGATTCTAGTTCAATAGTTGACAGACATTTTTAGAGCTTCATTGTGCAACCATCATCGTCCATTTGCTATGAACCCATGAACCAATGAAGATAGACGTAGAAGGTGTACTCGTATTGTCACAGGTTTTGACACATGATTTTGGAACAAAGTTGCAGCAGCTTGACTACCATATTCTTTCTGACCGACCGACTCTTGGCAATTTGAAAGTGCCTGTAAAAGGTTTTATTGAAATTAATGCTTGGCAGCAGTTAGTGTCCATAAGTGCTTCATTAAAAACTGATACGAAGAAATAGTTCACCTGCAGAGCAGTTATGTTTAATACTATTCTTAAGTCAAGGATATTAATTATTGAAAAAATTTACTATTTAAAATGACCGTATAATCAAATCGCTACATTTCTTTTTTGACAGCTGTATGTAATGACTATACATAGATAAGACTGCAAGTTGATATAGGCTGTAAAGGAATTTGAAGGTTCGTGGCATACCTACCTATTCGCCATTTTGTTTTTTTTTCAAAATCGCAGCCACGCATGATACCTATATAAATCGATAGAACAATAAAAAAAAAGAATAAAAATAAACAATAAAAAAAAGAAAAAAAAAAAGAAATAAAAAAGAAAGAAATAAAAAAAAGAAAGAAAGAGAAAAAGAAAAGAAACGAAAAAAGAAAAGAAATTGAAAAAGTATGGATGTCACGTGATCAACTTTGAACGTTATTATCTTGGAACCGTGACACTACGCGGTTTGGTCCTATTATAATTTCCGTAGAATTGATGTCAGCTATCGATTTATATAGGTTTAATAAGTGGCCGCCATTTTGACAAAAAAAAAAAATGGCGCGACAACAGGTATGCCAGGTTCCTTAAAAAAATCTTCAAACCCCTTTGCTTAACAAATAATTTTCCTGGCTGTAGTTTCACTGCTTCACACTCAGGTAGAATATTATTTTAAGCGCGGGTAACTCTCAGGAATTTACCTATTAAACATATTTTTAGAAACCACTGTACGTTGTGTGCGTTGTTATTTTCATTCCCCACAGTGCAATTTTGTTATTCAATTAAATATAATCAAATTGACAGTATCATGCATATAGTTTTTTAGTGTTTTTGTATCTCTAAAGTATTAATAATTTATTAACTACATATGTGTGTACAGTGAAACCTGGTTAAATGGGACCTGGATAAGTGAGAAACCTCTATTATTGAGAGTTGCAATGAGGTCCCGGTTCTTTTTCATTGAATTACCTCTGTTAATGGGACTTTTTGAACCTAGTTAAATGAGATTTGAATTCTAAGACTTTTTCGATGTTTACCTCTATAATTGAGACTCTGTAGCTCAATTACCTGTATAAGTGAGACAAATTAATCAGGTTTTAACACGTATTGACATGTTTGTTTACATACATTTCGCGTCATCTTTCGCGCATGCTTTGTTTGTCAGTACTATCTCAGGTTTTGACTTAAACAACAACTAGCAACCAAGTACAAACAAACATAACCGATTACTTTAAGTCATAAACTTTACCGAATTGTTTTTTTTTTTTCGACGCAATACATTATTTATGTACATTCATACCTACATTAAATTCATAACCCCAAAAAACGCATTTTTGTTAACATTTCCACCTCTAAAAATGGAATAACGGCACATTTCGACCACTGTAAGCGGGGGCCTCTGTAAATGAGACAACTATAATTTTAAACCTGCTTAATTGGAAAACTGGATTATTGGAAACCCTCAATAATTGGTACATATGTCTTGGTCCCTTGAGATCCCAATTAACCAGGTTTCACTGTAGTTAATATCAATATCATCACACCTCTTTTCCCCCTAGGTGGGTAGAAGTGTATCTAATAATAATTAATTTTATTTATTTATTTATTTATTTAATTTTAACCTGAAGTGACAATAAATCCTTGATATTTTGAAGAAATAAATCCTAATAAGTTTTAACTAAACATTATTTTGTCGTCATAATACAAGTTTTTTTTTTGTAAGGGGCTGGTGGCAAATAAATAACAGCCGCACGGGTCGATCGGTCAGGTTAAGCTACGCTGTATTATAAAGTGCTCTGTGGCTACGCTTGAAGAGGATGGTTCGTGGATGGGTGACAATCTTCACATACCAAGATCCCTCCGTGCCTGCAGTAGCCAGAAAGTCTGACAACCAGTCTTACCAAGGGCTATCGTATTACCCAGTAACTGTTTTGTGGAGGTCAGATGGGCAGTCAGTCGCTCCATGTAAAATACTGGTATTCAGCTGCATCCGGTAAGACTGGAAGCTGACCCTAGCATTGTTGGGAAAAGGCTCGGCAGATGATGAATACAAGATATGTATTTTTAAACATTTTTTCTACTCTTTTTACCACCATTCTCATGACAGCCGCCGCTACAGTCGTTGTGTGGAGACTACGTTCTTCTATAAAACCGTAGTTTACCAAAGCGATTTTATGATATATTTTTCAGCTAAACCAACATGAAAGTTTGTCATACAATTTATTGTAAACAACATTGATGCTAGTATTTTTATTTTTAGACGAATCTAGGCGACCTTGTGACGTCATCTTGGCGCCGCTTTGTGTCACTCGAACCACAAAACAGAAAAGTACGGAAAACCAAATTAATCAAGATGAGAAAACATTGTTTTTGAATCCTGCAATATTATTCTGTTCAGTTTATTTGATACGTTTGCCAAACTATACTGAGCTGTTTTTTTTTTAAATACCTGGAAAAGAATAATGTTTCCCATTCCGAGAAATTTTATAACAGTAAATTAATTATTAAAACACCATATTCAGAATAATGTTTGAATTGTAAGTCTGTACTCTTCCTTATTTTATTGTTATATAAGTTAATTTTAGTACCTACACAACCCAGCGAAACCGTCGCCGATCTTAATTTTTATGTTTTTCCTCATAGGAGTGAATAATTCACCAGAAAATACACAACAAAAATACGATTATTACTACAAAATATACAATGGACGGCCTTATGCTTTCTGCAATCTCTTCCTGTTACACCAACTTACTACAGAGCAGCAACAACTTTACTCTTTCAAGCAAAATTGACGTTTAAAGAACCTGGATTTTCATCGTCTAGTAACAGTAAATTGCATGCACTTTATTTATTTTAGTACGTTATTTTTCCCGAACAATTATATACGTATAATAATTATTATATATTATGGTTCTTCTGTTTTTAACTGTTCTGTGTCACATCTGTTTACAAGATTTTATTTTAACTAAAGTGTCGTAAATTGACTTGTGTATTTATAATTTGTTGATTAATATCGGGGTGCTGACTAAAAGTTCGCGTCATAATCAAACATTTTTATGATTAATGGTCGACGCTTTATCATTTACATAAAAGAAATGTTGTTGAACACAGTTGAAGTTCCAAGTTCTATTAATTATGTTATAACCTACGCTACAACATCATGGCCACCAAAAAATACGCCCGCATTGCTGTCAAAGAAAATATTAACTTTGTAGTCTTGCTTAAATAAGAAGCATGACCTTTTATGCCCGGTCAGTTATTTACACAAAATAATCACTTCATCCGAGCGAAGTCTCAAGTTAACTCTTGCGGTTTGTAAGTAAAAGAGATCGCGGACTTGCCGGCAAGTACTCGTTTGTTGCAGTGAGAAGAGCTATCAAAGAGAGTACTCGCTCAGCGACGCTCGCTTGACGGGCAGAACACTCGCCGACAGACGCCTGGTACATAAAATATGCATACTATTGAGTAATCGCTCGACGCTGACGTGCACTAAGCTCGTTGCTCGCCAACTCGTTTTCAGTAGCTAGCTCTAGTAGTTAATTGCCGGCGGTGGACAGGTGCCTTAGACCAGGCCTGTTATTTGAGCAACAAAATATTTATGAAGTGGCGCTTTTAGCTTTTTTTTTCCTATAAAAAATCCGAACACAAAAACACTTTTACAAAAAACATTATAAAATTAAAAAACAATCCAAAACAGAACGTGTTTACCCGACTGACACTTCTATATTGCGTCATATCGCCGCCATCTTTAAAAGTAAACAGTCGTTAGTTACTTAGGTATATTGATACTCCTCTCAATTAGAAAATATCTGTATATTTTTCTTGGATCAAAGGAAATATTAAAGAGGGATCGTTAGATTTCTCGAAGGAGATCAATTCTTATGAAATGGATGGATATTCTAAATATTTCTTTTCATTCAGCGGTGTTTATTACAACGTGCGTTGATTTACAGGAGCTGTTTGATCAACTATGCCTATGCATTTCAATATGTCTTAGTTTAGTATAGATTCCTGATTTAAGATGAAGTAAAGATTGGTAGGAGTAATTTTGTTGTGGTAAAAAAGTTTTAAAGAAGAGACCCTCTCATATGGAAGTAGCTATCACAGGTACAATTCGTTTATATGCCCCGTTTGGCAATAACAAATGCTACATTAGTAAGCAAAACGATTCGTTTTTGTTTCTAGGGACCGAGCATAAGTGCCAATTACACCAATAAAACTGAACACGATTAACATCATCTAAACCGCGTTCAAGAGCTGACAGTGTTAGTATTCAACAGCAATGTCACACTGATAGCTCTTGAAAGCGGTTTAATTGTGATGATCGCATTCAGTTCCATTGTCACACGACTGGCTGCAGTGTTGTCATGTCTCTTTGTGAAATGAAGAGAATGCATTATGAACTAAACACCTGAAAGTAATATGTCTGTCAAACGTAAATCCAGAGATTTCTCCCTTTGTAATTAATTTCTGACTAAACCGGATGCCGTACTCATACGAACCGAAATAAGTAGGATCTCTTCACAAATTCCGACTTAGTTGAAATTAAAAGCGGGCAACGATTAATTAAATGCATGTTTATGTATGTATATTCAAAGTTTATGTTTAGGGTAATAAATAAATATTTTTTTTTAATGCAATTGAAATGTACACAATGTAAACATGCAAGACTAAAAATAAAAGGGTATCTTAACATTAAACATGGTGATATAGAGACAAAACATGACAGGTAAGGGAACAAATAACTCGAAAAATATTAAATACTAATACATAGATACATACATGTGAACAGAATAAACTTTGTCAAGAGAAATAACGATAGGTAGAGGAGAAAACGAATCCAGAAAATCAGCGCTGGGATGATTCTACGAACTTCTTACTGATAATTATGTTCACGTGCCGTGACGTGGTCGTTTGAATGATAACTGACTGGTTGCCATCCTGATATTCAGAGGGAAAGTATTCCATTAAAAAACCGGTCAAGTGCGATTCGAACTCGTGCACCGAGAGTTCCGTACAATTTTGTAGGTATGTAACTACAAATTTACGGTTTTCGGATTTTTTCTTTTACATGTGCTACAATTGACATTGCTTCTTGCCAAATTTTATGATTCTAGGCCAACGGGAAGTGCCCTATAGGTTTTGATTCCCTTGCGAGTGCCAAAATATACGGCATAAACGGAACATAGACGCCTGCACACTTTGATTGCGTTTACTTAGAACTTATTATGTTACATTATATAAGCTAACATTTAAAATAATAATATCGGCACGACGGCACGGTTGGCGCAGTGTTAAGCGATTGACTGCTGCGCTGCGTGTCGCGGGTTCGATTCCCGCACGGAACAAATATTTGTATGACCTACAAGTAGTTGTTCCGGGTCTGGCTGTTTGTGTATGTGAGTTTATATGTTTGTAAAAAAAAAATACTTGTGACAAAAAAAGAAAAAGAATCATAGGGCGTCAACGAATTCGTCCGCACTGCTGTCAACAGGAACAGTGCCCAAAACTTTGATTTTTTCACTGCTTCAATTGATTGTAGCCTTGAGTATTTGATAATAATTTCAACTTGATAAATCCACTCGTTCCTGAGAAAAAGGGTCTTGACGGATGGACGGACAGACAGACGGACAACGAAGTGATCTTATAAGGGTTCCGTGTTTCCTTCTGTGGTTCGGAACCCTAAAAATACCGCCTAGACAAAGTAAGAAGAATGAATAAAACCAGAGCGGTGAGAATATATAGTATTGTTTGACTTACCTCTATAAGGAACGTAAATGTTCAAATACAGGCAGTCTTCGGATTCATTGGTCAGGAACGCCTTCAGCTGGGTCATGTAGTGCTGGCGGCCTGATGATGGAGGGTTTCCCTTCTTGATGGGAGGCAGCGACTGAGGGCAGACAGGGGCGAAGCGGGTCGCCATCTTGACTCCCGGCCAGGGAGGGGCGCTGACTGTAACAAGGAGTTTGGATGTCAGTTTCGATTTAAACACAGGATGAAATTGAAAACTTGCGCTAACTTGAAATAGGAGGTACAGTAACTGTTACATAATCGTTATAAATTGTCATTTCCCTAAACTAAACTCTTGATAAAAATCGTGTAACTATCGTCTTAGATAGTGCAAACTACGTTATTGCCTTTGAGTAAACAGGAATTATCGGCGTTCCACTAAAAAAAATATAATATCATAATCTATCAAAAGAAATAAGAAAATTAAAGTATTCATTTTAGCGCGTGCTCAATAAGCAATCCAATCATTGCAGAGTTCACAACATGAAGCAAGTTGGCAACGTGTTGAACTAGCGGTCATTTACCTAAATTTAATCGTTCCTATGAAAAAAGGGAGCGCGACGACGTTGCCAAATCGCTTGCCCACGCGCAAGTATCTCCCCCATGTAGCAACATCATGTGGCACGTCGCGCATGTATCCCTTTCCTTAACGAGATGCTCTAACTTTATAACACAATGGGCCGATTCCCTTGTTCACAAACTAAACTAAATTTAAGTTCAGTGCATCTTTTTCTTTCTGTTTCGTTAAGAAAAGAACAGAAAAATATTAGTTTAGTTCTGTCAGGGAGGCCTGTGTCCCAGCAGAGGGAATAGGCTAATTATAATGCTTTAAGAATGGAGGGCGAGTGTTTTGTCATGGGTGAGTTCATAACTAGACCTGCTACAAAGAAATTCCTGACGGGCAAACCAAATAACACTTTTTGCGACCTGGGATTCAAACCCACACTCAGCAGCGCGCTTACAATCACTCGGCCAGCACTTTTGCTTTCACTGTAGTCATTTCGCCAAATACTGACGTGATTTTTAGGGTTCCGTAAGTCCGAATGAAAAATGAGAACCCTTATAGGATCACTCGTTTGCAAATTTAATGAACCGATGAAGTTGAAATTTTGTTCACATATTGAATTTCTGTGACCCAAATACGGACGTGTATTTACGGAAGTATAATGATTAAAATCATAAATACAACCAGTTCAGTAATCCTATTGATTGATAATTTAATTGATTACAATTTTGTATATAATAATAATACGAATATGATTCGTGACAGTAGCCAATCATATTTTGTTCAACATACATCTTGACATTGACCGGCAAATGGCAAAAAACGTAAGAAAATTTGAATTTCAAAATGGTTGACCAGTAATCATCTGACCAGTAATCATCACACACAACACTAAATTTCAAGATCATTTGCGAAACAACTAACTTTCCACGTTATAAGATAAAATGCCAATACTTTTATTTCACTAGGAAGAAAATATCGAAGCCTGGGAATCTTTAAAGCCCCGCTAAATTGTTTTGCTTAAACGCCAGCAGATTTTCTCGGAAAACTGCAGTACATTTTGGTCTTTCGTGATAACTGCTTTTGCCTTACAGATAGTTGAATTGATTTTGATTTCATGTATTATTTTTTTGTCTCCTTCACTATTTCACACGCTATCTACATCTCTATATCTATTGTCCTGTCTCGGGTGTGCTGGAAGAGATTTCTTATGAAATAAGCATCACCTCTCTACCTATTTTTCTGTTCTGTTTTTTTCTTGTCTATTTATATATGTGTGTACATTATCTATACATATACATTATCTATACATATGTCATCTATACTTATATTAAAATAGTACCGCAATCAAAACTGTACATTGAATATTTAAAAAAAAAAAGTAAATGCTGCGTGGTGTGTGCTGAAAATATAGTTTTTTTTTGTCTGTTTGTCTATACAGAAATAATAAATTCACACAGATAGTTTATAACCAACATTAAACACCTAGGTTACTTTTAATCCGGGTAGTACGTTCCCGTGGAATATTTTCCGACATAGACGCGGTCGATGCCACGGCCAAAAGCTAGTGTGACATAATCATTATACCCTGGTCATTTTGCGACAGTTCATTTGACAGAACTTCTTAATAATTAGTTTAAAATGATCTTGTAGATAATCAATATATTCATACAATACAGATCTCATTTACAGGGTTGCGTACCCTATGGGTGGCTCTAAGTGTTAAATGCTATACGGTGGCACGGAACCCCTCGTTTGCTCGTCCGATTCGCAGTTGACCGCTTTTTTATATCTAATGTTTAATGATGTCATTCTTATGAGATTGAAGTGTTATTTTAGACCAAGACGAAAATACTGCTCTATACATAATTCATAACGTTAGGTGCTACTATAACATCGTTACTTTGGACCGAGGCCAAACCTCTACCTACCTACCTTACCCCTACCCGCCTTACCCCCTTACCTACTTTAGCGACAAGGTTGCAACATTGAAGACATTGAAGTCCTCAACGTTACAAGTTGCGACCACTAGAGCCTCGTTGATCTAGCAGTCGCAAGCGCTACTGCTAAGCATGAGGTCCTGGATTCGGTTCCCAGGTTGGGCAATGTGTTATTGAGTTTTAACACCTAGAATTTCTTTGTAGCGGTCCGGAGGTTGGGTTTATGCCTTATTGGCAAAAGACCTTCTATTAGTTATTACATGGGACTTGAACGTAACTGGCGAAATGTGGGTATCCTATAAGTACACTTATGCCTAACCCTTCCAAGATAACAGGTGTGATGTTACGTTAAGACTCATATTCCAAGAGCTCATCATCTGCCTTGCCTTTTCCCAACTATGTTGGGGTCGGCTTCCAGTCTAACCAGATGCAGCTGAATACCAGTATTTTACATAAAGTGACTGCCTACCTGACCTCTACAATCCAGTTACGGGAACAATACTCCTTGGTAAGATGTCCGGTTGTTAGACTTTCGGGCTTCTGACTACCCATAACGACTTTCAAAGATCTGCGAATGACAGCCGGGACCAACGGCTGAACGTGCTTCCGAGGCACGAAGGGGTCTCGGTATGCAAAGATGGTCATCCATCCACAGACCAACCGCGGCAAGCTTAGCTTAACCTGATCGATCGACCTGTGCGGCTGTTATTATTTTATGGTGCAAAATACTAAATGTATCCTAACAAAATTTACCTTTATTTTTTCCTATTTAGCTGAGTAAAAAAATGGAAACTCGCAGGCAACAATACAATATATCACTTAGCCCGCAATACTATGGTAAACAGTGCCTTGATAACCGCCATTTTGCATTCTAACGCTATGCAGTGGCATTCTCATTGTTTTTAATATTTATGTTGATCCTCGCTTCTCAGTTTTTATATTGAAGTTATAATTCAAGTTTATTTGATTCAATTTGCATCTGCTTCTGAAGTGTTTTGCGTGGTTTCACGATGTTTAATTTTATGTCTGTAATTTTTATTGGGTGTTGAATAAAATATCTGGTAAAGCAAAAGAGAATTTGAAGGTGTTTATTGACCATTGAATCTGCTGATGACATGAATTCATAATCAGCCTATAATGTTTCCACTGCTGGGACACAGGCCTCCTCTCCGTGGGCCGTAATCCACCACGCGGGCCCAGTGCGGGCTGGTGGATGTCATATGTCTTCCAAATTTTTGATTTGGAAACATGCCGGTTTCCTCACGATTTTTTCCTTCACCGTTTTGAAAGCAGCGATGATGAAATAATTTACACAAAGTAAAGTGCCTGCTTGGGTTCGAAAACATGACCAACAGCACGTAAGCCGCGGCCGTCACCACTGGGCCACCACTGCTCTTTACTGAGATGAATTAACAATCACTAAATACGGACGAATATATATAAGTTACTGTTACTTTTATTGTAAGCTTGCATCATCCTACTGCTGGGAAAAGGCCTCTCTCCACAGAAATCTTAATTATTAAGATTTTTGTGCCTCTCTCCATGACTTTCAGCTCTTTCTATCCATTGCTAAAGTGGACCACTGGTTGTTTGTTTTTCTCCAACTGGTCCCGTCATCTTCTACGGGGCCTGCCACGACGCCTTCTAGCTGTGTCAGGGCTCCACGTGGTGGTTATTTTGGCACAGCTTATTGGGCATGCGGTAGACGTGGCTAGCCCAATCCCTCTTCAGCTTATCGGCTTTTTGAGCAACGTCAGTTATCTGTGTTTTAGAGCGCAGTGTGGTGTTGCGAATATGAGAGAGCGACTCCTTATCTGACCTACATAACCCAGTCACTGGGTAACTCGATACCTCTTGGTAAGACTGCCTGTCAGACTTTCGAGCTTTTGCTTACCCGTAACGACTGTCAAAGATGTACGAGTGACAGCCGGGACCAACGGCATAACGTGCTTTCCGAAGCACGGAGGGGTCTCAACATGTAATTGATGGTCACCAATCCACGAACCGACCTAGGCAAGCGTAGCTTAGAATATAATAACATTTATTTTGTGAATATGGGTATGATACATTAAAACTCAGTCATATTTCATCATTCATACAAACCTTTATATTAACAGTCACATAAGTTTAACCAAAAGCCAGAGCTATCAATCCAAACCAATTCAGGCAATTCTTTTTTCTGATAAAAGCTCAGTCACACTTTAGTACGTTTTATCCACAAAAAAATTACGTAACCGTCGATTCAGCCGTGCGGCTCCAATAACTTAGCCACGAGCCCCCATAGGCTCTCTATTAGGTGTAAATGAAATATCTATATTTTGAATATAATAAAACCTGCACAAAAACCGTTTATATGTCTTCGCAATTGATTGTTTCTTATATTTTCTACGAGTATTAAAGCATAACTTTGCCCTACAAAGTAGAACCACATTCATATTTTTAGACTTACGGTTTTTCCACGAAATAATCTGTAAAGCCGTAGTCTGATTGGCATGTTTAAAATAGCTATAACCGGTGGATTCTTTGCATTCCAAAGCATGCGATTCCACACAATTCTACAAACGTTGTTCTAAATTATAAGCACAAGAACAATCTAGTAAGGTTTTATGGGGCATAAATTGTTAGCTCCTAAAAGAGGAACGGAAATGGAAAATGTATGAGCGTACAAAGTATTATAATAATGATTGTAGGAAATTGGCAAACAAAATTCAGTGTGTGTATTTAGGCTTGCTTAATTAATATAACATAATCAGCTAATATTATTGTTCCCACTGCTGGGACACAGGCCTCCTCTCTGTGCGAGGGAGTGGGCCATTATCCAGCACGCGGGCCCAGTGCGGGTTGGCGGATGTCACATGACTTCGAATATTTTTGTTCTAGGACATGCCAGTATTCTCATGATGTTTTCCTTTACAGGTTAATGAGCAGTGGTATTGAATTTAAATAATACGTAAAGTGCCTGACTGAGCCTTGCTTAATTATCAAGAGTGGAGGATTTATAATTCGTGGAGGTCAGAAATTATCCCATGGGAACGTATGTACTACCGTGATAAAAAAGTCCAGTCCAGTCTTAGTCCTAATTCAGTTCATGGTTTACTCGTGTGCCAAATTTCATCCGAATCTCTCCAGCCGTTGAGGCGTGTTAAGGTAACAGATAGACAGACCGACAGAGTTACTTTCGTATTTAAAATATTATTAAGTACTAGCTTTTGTCCACAACTTCGTCCGCATGAAGTTTCTTGTTCCCCCGACCCAACCCGTAGCATCGCATATCACTTCCTTTTCGCTTATTGTTCTTGCTGACTTTTTTTTATTTTTGCCCTGCTTCTAAGAGTTATAGCGTGATGTTAAATAGCCTATAGGCTTCCTCACTAATTCGGCTATCAAACGCAAATAGAATATATTAAATCCGACTAGTAGTTCCAGAGATTACCCCCTACATACAAACTTACAAACAAACAAACTTTTACCTCTTTATAATATTCGTTTAGATATTAGTTTATATATGTCCAATTTCATAGCAAATTTTCTTAATGCGAGTATTATTATACTCGCATCTAGCAGGCACAACATTGGGTTTAAGTACTGAACTATATTTAGTTCAGTACTTAAACCCAATGTTGTGCCTGCTGGGATATAGTGTGCACATCCTTAAAATTCAATGTGCATACAGTCATAACAAAACTTTAGATAAATATTATAACATGTTTGCATAACAATAAACCCGTACGAGAATCGTATCGCTGGATCAGGCTTGACCTGGCACTGATCCCAGAACTGATTTTATCGTGTTATGTTGTGAATGGAACTGCCATAATATAGTCCTAACTACCTAAAAATCTTTAGATGATAGCAAAGTTCTTAACTGTGAATTAAATATTGGATTTTCTTACCTGGTGGCATAAACCTTAGGTGCCCCGTCGGAGGAGCAGCATATGGTATGCCAAGAAACATCTCCACAAACTGAAAATCATACTGCCGACTTGGCTTCACTATCAATCCTCTTAGAGCACCTTGTCTCAGGTGGTATTCCCTCGTCAATCGTTTCCCTCCGTCATCGTTCGGAAAACTTCGGCTGTCACCATACACATTCGCGGCTCCTTCGTTCGCCATCGGCAGCAAGAGCGAGACGAAAATACAAATAAACATATTGTGATTTATAAACGAAGTCGCGTGCCGGTTAGTGGCCATTTTGTTTATGAGCAACGGTTTGCTCGTTTTATGCTCTGCGTTCTCAAAATAGTTGCCGTTTTATTGTTTGTTTGCACTCAGCTTTTATTGTCCACTGTACTCTGTGAGTCTGCGATCTTAATCGCGATTTATTTTTAACTAGTGAACTATCATTTCCAATAATTCCTCACTACACTTAAAAATAAACTGGCCTAATATAATTTTCGAAAATTCCAATTTAGTGTTATAATTTTTTATCACAGATTTTTTTCTGAAATCAGAACAGTACAATTTTGAAAATATTTTGTTATTTAAATATTGTCACTTTCTATTTTTGTTTCCTGATTTTTTTTTGACGATCGATAAACGGCGTTTGCGCGTTCCCGGCGCGTGATTCCAACTGGATAGCGTCCAAAGTTGTCCCCGCGAGTCTCTAATACCGAAATACTACGGCATTCGAAGCAGAGGGGATGTGCATTGCTGAGATTGTTTCTAAAGACGCGAACATTCCTTTCGGTGGATTTTCTTTTGTGTCAATCTGGATTTAGTCGTGGAAACAATCGCTTCAAGTGCTAGACACTATTTTATTTAGGACTTCTGAGAGCACTTTGATACTTCAAGCGAATACAATTTGTTGTTTTGTCGAGCTTGGTCAAGTGGAATTTGAATGCTTTCTGTATTTCCAACGGAATCCATCAATTTGGAAGTATGATTAATGTAAAACTCATTGCATTGGTGAAAACATAAATGTATAATCAAGTACATATGTTACATAATATTAATAGTATGGCCATAAATATTACAGTTTTGTTTATGATGCTTTTAACCGGTGTAATTTAATTTAGTAATGCAGCTGAAACCATTTCGGTAATCTATATAATAATATATATAAAAATTAATCCCTGTTTCCCTTGGTCACGCCATAACTTGAGAACGACTTTACCGATTTCATCCATCTTTTTTATAAGTTTTCTAATACTTTGTAGAAGGTACATACGGAAAAAAATTAAGAAAATTGCGCTTAGAAAATTTAAGAATTACTCTAAAACGGCTGCACGGATTTGGATGAAATTTGTCACATGAGTAGACCATGATCTGGAAAAGGACATAGGCTACTTTTAACCTGGATCGCAAAAGAAGTCGCAGGCAAAAGCTAGTTTAATAATTTCTCATTAATTTTAAACTCAAAGCAATAATTTTAACAGGACCTGATTTAAAAGGTCTTTGTGAATAGTCAATTAGTTTTATTTCATTTGGCTGCAAATAATATAATTTAATAAACTTTGAAAGCGGGCTTTATTAATTAACTTGAAAATCGTTTTTCAGTAATCCTTTTTATACCCACACATTTAACCTAAAATTTAACTAAAATAAACTGTACTAGTATTTTTTCTATATCTTAAGAACCAAAACCGTTATCTAACAAACAACACGTAACCACATCAGAATAAATTAAGATAAAAAAATCATCGCAAAAATCGGCGACAACATTAACAGTACGATTTTGAAAATATTTAAATATGTTATTTAAATATTGTCACTTTCTATTTTGGTTTCGTAATTTATTTTGACGATCGTACAATAAATAATAATTTATCTCGAGATCTATTCCCATAACGTATCTCATGTGCAGCCACATCTTTCATCGTCGCACGCGCATCATTATAACCGTTGGACTAACGCTCATCTATTTATGTCGCAGCACGTGGCATTCCGGATAATGAACGGCCAGGAAGGAAACAATGCTTTGATCCGGATGTTTGGGGTTTAAAAGGGTAAGCAGAGATTTGGGGAAGTTTGAATGAGAAAGTTTCTTGCCTGTTATGCTTAATGGGTAGGTAAAGATGGTTATGTTTTTGGTGTTTGGAGTTGTACTCGTGTGATTAGCCAAGAAAGTGACCCGAAAGGTAAGTTTATAATGAGGCACAGACTGAAGCCCGTATTTATGTTAAAAAAAGCTTCGCAACAACGCCATGTTGCCAGCAACATGTTTCTCGCGATACAAAAACATGTTGCTAAAACAATGTTGGGCAACTTTTGTTTACTATGAAAACTGGGCTTTTAATGTCAGTAGCAACATGACTTCTCGATATCTTATCATTTCTGCGATTACCGTAATTTCAGCCATGTTGGAATTCTATATAATATGTAGAATATCGATGCGCCAGTAGAATCAATGCTATGAACCCGCATTATAAATCTTAGGTAGTAAGTATAGTCTGTTCGAAATGTATCTAATAAAATTGTAAACAAATACATCAGAAAATGCACATGTGGATGCTAAGTTGCAGTACCACTTTACCACTTACAAATTGAGTACGTTAAATTGATTAGGATATTTTTGTACTGAAATTATATTTTCAAGTGAATTGAAGTTAATTTTATAACCTCAATTTTCGTTAATGACTTTTGAATTACAATTTAATAATGTTATTCAAATGATAATTGTTGGAAATACTGGTGAGATATACACGTAAACCTTCTAGAAAACTTCGGATGAACATGTTTCTAATTCCTTTTAGTGAGTGATTGTGTAAAAATGCAACCTAAACAACCCTGTTTAGGTTGCATTTTTACACAATCACTGGAAGTCATGGATAAAAGTGTAAACAAACCCTTTGTCTTGACTTTTATCAGACACTTTATAGTAAGAAGTATTTCTCTACTAAAATTCAGAAACCCAATTCAATCTTCCCTTCTAGGTACTTCGATGAACTTGACTGCCAGAACTGTAGTTATGGACTAGCATGGGCCATTACCGTATTCCACCTTGCGTAGGAAGACAACACCTGGCACACCCCTCCTTTGTTCCTAGAGAAAAATATTTTGTACCTGTTAGGAATGCTAATCTATTTGTGTGGGAAGATTAAATGTCACTATTTGATTTACCGAGAGTGTTTTGTTATTCTCTTTTATTTACGAATACGTAGGCAGTCTTTTTGCTTTTTGTTGTTGTTTCTTTGTGCTTCAGAAGAGGTTTATAATGATTTTGTATTGTCGTGGGTGTTTCAAAGGGACTATTCACGGTTCCTATTTAAAAAACTCAAGGTTTGTCAACGTGCAATAGAGCGCAGTAATCTAGGCGTCAAATTGACGGAGCATATTCGCAACACCACACTGCGCTCCAAAACACAGATTACTGAGGTTGCTCAAAAAGCTGATAAGCTGAAGAGGGACTGGGCTGGCCACGTCTAGCGCATGCCCAATAAGCTGTGCCAAAATAACCACCACGTGGAGCCCTGACACAGCTAGAAGGCGTCGTGGCAGGCCCCGTAGAAGATGGCGGGATGAGCTGGACAAAACAAAGTACGACCAGTGGTCCACTTTAGCCCTGGATCGAAAGAGCTGGAAGTCATGGGGCCTTTACCCAACAGTGGGATGATGCAGGTTAACAGTAACAGCTTATGCCCATCGTCCACGGCGCTACTCAAAAGTAAGCAGTGGCAAACTCAAGTCATATGACGCAGCTTAGCCCACCCTCGCACGAAAGTAAAAATATCGCGGCGGGATTTAATTGCGCGCTGGACTTTCGACTGTTGGTGTTGGGCCGAGCGTTGAGAATCCAACAGAGCGCATCCCAACGCGTCGAAAAATACACTGTTGGATTTTAACTTAAGGCGCTAGGTAGAGCGTTGAAAACCCAGTGCGCGAAAAAATCGCCGCGGGAAAAGCGTACCCGCGCGTACGTGGGTTCACTGATGTGTTTTGAACTAGTTTGTTACTGGTTGCGTCGTGTACAGACCGCACATAAAATACTACTCGTTGGTGAATTTTGAGTTTGTAACTGCTTCTGGATGCGGAAGGAAGAGAACAGGCTGTTGTGGCGCAGCCTGGAAGAGGCCTATGTCCAGCAGTGGACTGCGATAGGCTGAGTTGATGCAATGATTTTACTACTTACTTTTTAGTAGTGTCGTGGACGATTGGTTTTAGTTTACCAACTGTGCAGCAAAAAAAAAAGAAAAGAAAATAGAGAAAGAGAATGGTGACGTTAAACAGACCCTGAAGGCTCACGGGCTAACACTTCTGGTGGTCTTATCCAGTAAGGATTTCTCTCGTCAGGACAAAATGGAAATAAATTGTTTATGAATATTAAAAGAAAAAAAATGATGTGGAATTATTGTGACCAAGTTCTAACAATAATTCCACTCTCGAAAGAAATCAAAACTTATTTTGAAAGAACACCTACCTTCAAATAAATTCTAAGAGCATTAGATTTACTTATTTGTATGTAGATACGAGTAAATAGCTCCGTTCTTTGCGTCGCTGAAAATAAATTGACAAAGAGTAAAACGTTTATTGAGTTAGGCTCATTATGTCGCCAGTTTATCTTATGTCCACTGGTCAAGAATACTTGAGTAGATAAACATTTACTGGCGTAAAAAAAAAACCTGGCCCAAAATAATAATTTAACAAAATATCCTTTTTCTTTACTTAGACTACACTGTCTCACTGCTGAGCAAAGACTTCTCACAAATCCTTCCAGGCAGCCCATTCTAGCGCCACCTCGAACCAACCCTTGCAGCACTCGTCTAAGTCATCTCGCCACCCCTTCCTGAACCAGCCTCGGCGGTGCCGTCCATCCTCAGGCAACCATCGTGTGGAGACTGTTGCCCAGCCGTCACTGAGCATGCTGCCAACGTGACCCACTGAATCCCAATTCAGCTTGGCAGTCTTTTTGGAAAAAAAAATATCCTTGGCTCCTAGCAATATTTAAAATACACAGAAATACAGACACTACGATCCAGTATAAATAAAATAATAGTGTTTTAGTAAATCATAGAATGTTTACCATTAATATTTACTATGGATAACAAAGCGTCTGTCATAAAACATTTTATTTACCCGACAAAACATGATACTAGAAACATACAATAAAAACTTTTTTGCAAAAAAAAAAAAACAACCGACTTCCAAAAAAGACACTACAAAGTGAAAAATAACTTTAATTTCGGAAGTCGGTGTCGTTGGGTTCGCATTTTCGCTGTTTGCCACCGACTGTAGTGTCTTTTTTGGAAGTCGGTTGTTATTGTTTTGCAAAAGAGTTTTTATTTTTCACTTTTAAGTTGTTATTTTTAACAGTAATTTTTGGTTTCAAAACCTAACTACTGAATCGTTTTTGATGAAAATCTATGGGACCAGTCTGAAAGTATATCCTTACAAATAAAATAAGAACTTTGCAAATCGGCTTATAAATAACGGAGTTCTGAGGTAACAAACATAAAAACAGCCAAATTGAGAACTTCCTCCTTTTTTGAAGTCGGTTAAAAATATTTCTTCCCAGCATCAAATTGACTCGGCAACAACAGACTCTCCCCGCATTTTAAAGGTCCAAAAAAACGGCGTCAACTTATTTAACACATAAATATGTCACATCTGCATAATTTCGCACTTGATCATTGTCAGGACACGACGCCATCTTGGATGTACGAAACAGATTTCCAGGAAAGTCGAAGATGAATCGTCTAGTCGGTTCGCCAATTACAGAATTAATTTTAAGTTTATTTTCAGTGCTCTGATTATTCATGTGAACAATAAGGGAATATAATTCGTTTGTTTTGTAGTTGTTCTAAGTCATTCTGAGAATGTTTTTATATCTAATTTTAATGAGATGTCAATAAATAAACCCGGAAATTAGAGCTAATTGCTTTTATAATTACTAACGTGGCGTTATTATCGTGAACCCACAATAACACGGGAAGTGTATGTAAATAATTATATTTTAATTTATTTAAGAGCAGTGGTGGCTAAGTTGTACCGGCCGCGACTTACAAGATGTAGGTCGTAGGTTCAAACCCCGACAGGCTTTTTTTTTTTCCGGATGGGAAGTCATCAAATGACCCCTCCCGCTCTGGGTGGAGCGGAAGGGAGTGTCAGACTCTTACTGACTAAAACCCACCCATGTTCCTTCCTTTGCCCTTTATGTTCCGGGGTAGCGGTAACCCTTTCGGACAATCCTGCTGATTTCGGACAATCCCGCTGAGCCCCGACAGGCTTTACTTTGTGTAAATTATTTTATCACCACTCTGCTCTCAAAACGGTGTAGGAAAACATCGTGAGGAAACCTACATGTCCTAGAACAAAAAGTCGAAGACATGCGACATCTACCAACCCGCACTGGGTCGCTTGGTGGATTACGGCCCACTCCCTCATACCGAGAAGAGGCATGTGTCCTAGCAGTGGGAACATTATAGGCTGCATACATTTAAGATTACATGCTTAACATTACACAGTAGAATCCCAAAGCATTGTACAGAGCAATTTACAAACTAAAAAGTGACACACATATAATACTTAATACAATACAAATACAAAATACAAAATGTTTATTTAGGTTAGGTAAAATACAATTACAAAAAACAAATTAAACACAAGAAAATAACAAACAAAACACAATACAATAACACTCGTAAAATAAACAAAAATGTAATCAAGAGACAAAAAAAATAAAAACAATACTATTATTATGAAGACGCTTTTAAATTTCCGTCCACGATAGGTAACGTTATGACCAGCACGTATTTCTATTAAATTTTATAGACGTGGTCGGCCACGTCTGAGGGGCTCGTGGCTAAATAAAAACAGCCGCACAGGTCGATCGATCAGGTTAAGCTACACTTGCAGCGGTTGGTCTGTAGATGGGTGACCATCTTTACGTACCGAGACACCTCCGTGCCTCGGAAAGCACGTTAAACCCTTGATACTGGCTGTCATTCGTGGATCTTTGACAGTCGTTACGGGTCTTCAGAAGCCCGAAAGTCTGACAACTGATTACTAAGGGGTATCGTATTACCCAGTAACTGGGTTGTGGAGGTCAGATAGGCAGTCGCTCCATGTAAAATACTGGTACTCAGCTGCATCCAGTTAGTCAAAATATTGGGAAAAGGCTAGGCAGATTGATAGAGTACAAATAAAATGAGAGTTTCGGACAGTAATCGCCAAGTCCAAAACATTATTAAGATTTTGTTAAAAAATGTTTTTATTTATTCTTATGTATTTGTCACTGTGTAAATAAAGTAACCCATCAACGTCGCCTGTTACTCCATGTTGTAGTTATGATAAATAGATTCCACTGACACATTAATCTTCTGCTCCTTATTCATAACATAATACATGAAGATCGCAAAATAATACCAAATAGGTAGATTTCAGAGTGAAAGTGCGAAGTGCTTTTTAGTGAATCCTACTATATTATATATTATATTATATATTATGTTATATATTATATTATTATTATATTATCCTACTAATATCATAAACGTGAAAGTTTGTATAGGTGGATGGATGGATGTATGGATGTTTGTTACTCTTTCACGCAAAAACTACTGAACGGATTTCGATGAAATTTGGTACACACATGGTTTATAACCAGGATTAACATATAGGATACTTTTTATCCCGATATTCCTACGGGAACGAAACTTATGCGGGTGAAACCGTGGAGCGCAGTTAGTACTTAATAAGACTTTGTACTTAAATGTACGTAAATAAAGAAAACTAGTAGGTATGATAATTAGGGCTAAATCTCGACTAATTTGGCCGAAGTAACAACGGCTTTGTAGTTTACCAGAGGGGCTTTCTCGTAATTTTAAGAACGTTCATAGTCTGATCTCAGTCTCAATCTGTCAAAAATACTTCTAATTTCCCTACAGTTTTGTCAAGTTTTTGACACTGATTGAAATTGAAATTGAAATTGTTTATTGAAATAATTGATTTACATAAATATGTACAAAATAGGGCCTAAAACTAGAGGTAGGTAAGATATAATTGGATTCTACCTGAACTAGGAATAAACCTGTATCTCAGGTATCTCACTCAAGTGCTTATACATAAGTATTATCTAAAATTCCTACAAATAGTAAATAATTTATCTACTTTAATTATGGTTATATTCAAATTGAGCAAAATAGTAGGTATGCTACTTTTTTGTGCCATCGTAAGACATTTTTGCAAACACATTCTATTATAATTTTTGCAATGTTACATTTTTAATAAGGTCGCATTTATTTTGTCATACAGAAAAAATTGCCGTGTCAACCAAAAGTTAAGATTGCATGTTTACTTATATAAAAACTAAAATTAATTTTACGGACTATAACTAGTAAAAGACAAAAATATGAATAATTATATAACATAAAATAAAAAAGGCTTATAGATAAACTTAGGCTGTCTTACGCGACGTCATTATAATCTATAGAATTGATGTATCTTGTCTCAGCTATTTTCTTTGCAGGGCATTCTTGATCGCCTGTTTTGTGTATGATTGTCGCTGAGATGAGATTGCAACTAGATTTTTTGAACGTTTTTAATTACGGGAATCGCCCTTTGTTGTCTTCAAAATCCTGTATAGTCCCATCTTCTTTTATTTGAGAGCCTGAAGGTCTACTCCGAAGTGGTAAATGTATAGTATCGGCCGACTATTCGGCCGTTTCCTGTTACGAAGTTACTATTTGGTTCGGTCGATCCCGATCTTACACTCCTACAAGAGTGTAGGAGTGTAGGATCCGAACTTTTTTCGCATTTTTCAATAATATTCGGATCGGCCATGTGTGGGTCTGATCCGAACATTCGGCCGATACGATACATTTACCACTTCGGGGTAGACCCCCTGGTCTCTGCAAATGATCTTTGGCGAACTTTGTAAGTGCTAGCGGAAATTGTGTGTCTTGTCGCTGCAACAAGATGTAGACCTGTCACATACATCTGCTTCTGGTCGCTGCGACTCGACGCAGAGCTGTTGTTTGCTCCTGCGACTAGTCGTTCTGACGAACCTCGTGCAGGAACCGACATAGAAACTTTGACTCAATCAATCTGCCTGACCTTTTCCCGGCTTTTTGCCTGACTTCCAGCCTAACCGGGTGCAGCCGAATACTAGTAGATATTTTATATGAAGCGACTGCCTCTCTGACCTCCACAACCCAGTTACTGGGTAACACAAATGCTCTTGGTAAGGACCCACAAAAGTCGTGACTAAGAGACTCGGAGTATTTGTATTTACAAAGGAACGTGAAGTGAAATGAAAAAAAAAACTGACCTTCGGAATTCGAATGACTGAAATAACGTCTGCAGTCGGCGAATTTCACTCCGAATACCTATGTTCTTCGGAGTTCTTGTGATATTTTCTTTTCCCATATCAAAATTTTTCTCTTAGCTGGAATGTACTCAATATCCATAAAAAATAATAAGTAAACAAAACTTGCTGCGATTTTTCTCGTAAACTCTCATTCGCGAGAACATCGACAGTTGGGAGCGAGTGTTGACCAGTTAGTTTATTTTATTCTGAACTAAACTTCGGCCCATCGCGTCGCATCCAATCGCTCGCCTACTACTACTTCGTTTTCGCTTAGTGTTCTTTGTAAATTTTTCATTATGCTCAGCTCCTGTGGGTCGTAGCGTAATGTTACATAGCCTATATAATATAACCTTCCTCAAGAATTGGGCTGTCAAATACACTAAGTATTTTTAAAATCTGACTGGCAGTTCCGGAGATTACCCCCTACATACATACAAACAAACAAACAAATTTTACCTCTTTATGACATTAAGTAAAGATAAAATAAAAAAAAAGTACACAAATAGAGAATAAGAAGAACTGGCAAGAAGAACAGCCAAAAAACATGTACAAAAACACTAAAAAAATATTAAATCAAGTCACTTAAGTAACTGACAAATTGCTTCCAAAATAAACAGTAACAACTTCGCGAATGCCAGGTGCTTCATCTACGGAGACAGGAATAGACTCGAGGGAAGTTACAGATATAGCAGTTTGCGCATATGGCTTTAATTGTTTTTTTTCTAAGACTAACTATGATTCATACAGAGAGAATGATGGGAAAGATCTATTTGTAGTTATAAGAATCAAGATGATTCATATTCAATCAGTTGTTGATATTATTGTACCATCTGTTACAGAAAACAATGTAGGTAAATATTTTTGTGGATGACTTGAATCATACTGTTTTTTTCTATGGGAAAATAATGAAACTCAAACTTGAAGCTATAAAAGAAAGAATTAAGATAGAAATCTATTAGCTTTAACAATAAACATAATATTTACAAACTTCTAATCCTACTAATAATATTAGATAATCGCGAAAGTTTGTATAGATGGATGGATGGACGTTTGTTACTCTTTCACGCCATAACTACGGGACGGATTTGGATGAAATTTGGCACACATATAGTTTATAACCAGGATTAACGCATAGGATAATTTTTATCCCGATATGCCCACGGGATCGAAACGTATGCGGGTGAAACCGTGGGGCGCAGCTAGTACTAAATAAACTACAAATTATTAAAATTAAAATATAAAGTACTCGTATCTTATACTAACTAAAATGATTAAAAAACTAAAATATTGCGTCGAAATATTCCTCCACATCGCTGTCGACTGGTAACGTACCCAAGAGACTGGCGGAATTGCCACGTTGTATGGCAATGCTTAGCCTCTGACCAAGGTAAAAGCCAGCCCTTGGGCCACGGGAAGTGTAGAATAGGATAGAAATAAATAAACTCGTTTTAAGAATTACAAAAATTAATTCAACCTTGCTGTTTTAAAATTAAGATGTTACAGAAGAAACTCGTTAAGCCCTACCTAAACGAAAGAGTTAGGTGTAAGGGTTAAGTTATGATAAAGTCTTACAGTAAAGGCTGTACAGTGTACATGTCTAGTTATTTTTTTTTTAATTATTAGAATCAGCATTGCCATACAACGTGGCAATACTGCCAGCCTTTTCTGCCCTTTTCCTATTGACAGCGATGCAGACGAATTTTTTTGATGGCATCTGATTATGTCCCCTCCTTTTTATATACTTGTACATTTCATTGTTATTATTTTAAGACTGTTAGCTTTTTAAATTATGTAAATATGATTAAATAAATAAAAAATGTCATATTTTTACACTTTGTCTAACTTACAATACATTGCGAGGGTCACCGCAAGTGCCGTAATTTTTTAATGATTTTTTTTTTTTTAGTCAATCATATCTCCTCTTCTACCTTACTCTTTGGGGAACATTTTGACGACGGCTTGAGATAATTTTATATGTATTATAATTAGACGTAGTTTAGCAGAAAGGACTCAACCCACAAAAAGTAATTTTTGAGTTATCGAGGTTTTAAGTTTTGGTGTATATTGCTGCAATGATGTTGTACTCGTATATGGAATATTTTGAAATATTGTCACTTATGGCCATGGGCAAATATTGTACCAATATTTTTATGAGTCAAGTTGTATTACTTAAAGTAACGCAATTTTCGAGTTATTGGGAAGAATGTGGTTTGAGTCCTTTCTGCTAAACTACGTCCAATTATACGAACCTATTCCTGTCCCACTGCAGGGGAAAAGCGTCTTGTCATACGGAGAAGGCACGAGTATTGATCACGAGGCTTGCTCAAAACGGGTGGTCGATTTCAGACTAATATTAACTATAAGTCCAGGGGGTCTACTACGAAGTGCAAAGTGCGAATGATCGGATCGGACTGACACATGGCCGAACCGAATATTATTGAAAAATGCGAAAAAATTTGGATCGGCTCAGTTGGGCCGGGACCATAGTCAATATTCGAAAGAGTGTAGGAGTGTAGGATCGGGACCGACCGAAACAAATGGTAACTTCGTAGCAGGAAACTGCCAAACATTCGGCCGATACCACTTCGGAGTAGACCCTCGCGTTTCCTTACGAGGTTTTCCTTCACCGATCTCAGTATTCAAGATAAACTTAGAACAAGTCTGTACAAGTAAACGAAAAGAAGACAAAGATCATCGTTTTCTAAACTCAAATCTTTACAAACATCGTTAAAATTATCGTCCACTGTGATTAATGTTCCTTCCTAATATTCTTAACACAGTTCAAACCGACTAAGATCTCAACATCTCCGACGGCCGGTCACCTGTCAACCTACTCACACGTCGGCTATGTAATAAGGTAGGACAGCGTTGGCACCGGATTTAGAAGTGTTTATGCTCAAAATATCACGACGACATGATATTATGGGTAAGGTGAAGGAACTGGTGCTGAACTGTGGAAGGTGTTAAGATGGCTGGGGGCAAGTAGATTCGTACTATTTTTTAATTTAATTAGAAGTAATTTAAAATGAAAGAGGATTGAGGATTTTTATATGGAGCATATAGCATCATATTTGTATAGCATATGTCCGCCATTTTGTTATTTTTTCAGAATGGCGGCCACGCATGAAAGAAACCTATACAAATCTATAGCAGACAACAATGCAAAGAGAAAACATAATAGGACCAAACACCGTAAAGGGTCACGTTTCCGAGATTAATGTTCCAGGTTGACACGTGACATCCATATTTTTTTGAACTTGCGTACCATCTTGTTGCATAGACGTTTATATGAAATATTCACTCTGAATGCTTCAAATAATCATTTTAATAATGATATTAAACTAAAATATTAATGACTGTAGGTATGCCATGGATTTTCAAAGTCCTTTCTTATTTCATTTGAAAATAAATACTTTAAAAAATGTATGCGTATATCTTTTTAAAGTATTTAACATTTAGCTTTAGTTTCATTACTCACACTTAGGAGGCGAAGATAGCAAAGCATAGAAAAAAATAACACCTTAAAAATGTGGTTTTGCAAACAAACATAAAAAAGTATGAATGATGACATCAAGGCTGATTTATTACCCTTAACACCAGTCAAAGAAAATGAGATGCGTTAAAAGGCAGAAAAACCAAATCAATCAACTAACTCTGGAAATACCAAATTTGCTCCCACAAAATTTGCAGCGGAAAATCCCAGCTCAATAGCTTATCAAATGTTCGGACAGGCAAATGAAACAACAGGCCCCCGTATGCATTCAAAATTTCAGAACGTCACTCGAGAAATCCGTTTCAAAATATCACGAGCTTGAAGGACATGAACAAAAAGTTGTGTCGCAGTCGCCACAGCTGCTCGCTTCCAGAGATATCGATTGCAAAAAGTACAGACAAACAGACAAGCTAACGGCTTGTACACAAAGGGGAATCGTGTTTCGTGTGATTTTCGTTTTTGGACTTTGCTTTGCTGACCATCGTTTGCGTTTTGGCAATTGTTCTGGCCAATTAGAAGGTTAGATTAGAAGTATTTGTATTGGTTTTAATTGAATTCTACTGTGTTCATTTTGTTGGGTATCCGTGCCTTGCAGCTTTAGAGGTATGAGGAACAGGGTGTAAAGTTCACTTATCCTCCATAGAAAAGGGAGGATCTTGCGACCAGACGGGTGTTGTGTCTGGCGGGCAATTGCCCAACGACTGATGTTGGGAAATTGTATCTATGCTAATTGCGCGGTAAACTCTGCTTGCGGGATGCAGGATTTGCGTGACGTCAGTATGACGCGTTGTTCGCATGTGGCGTTGTAGATACCGCTACACAGACAACAATGTGGAGCTTTGTTATTTATGATGTTTATTTACGGTAAAGAGTTTCCTATTGTGCCTTAAATTGGTTTAAATGAGTGCACAGTTTCCATTGTTCAACATTTGAAATAATACTCCGGTGATACTGTGTTTGCTTATTTCACTAACAAACCCATTTCTCTCAGTTCGTCTAACTGTAACGGAAGCTCTAACCATGGCAGTGACACTATCCTACCACTGAAGTACAAAGGCGTTTTCAAACTGCTATACCATTATCATGGAGTAGCAATCTGTACTAGTAATAAAGCTGAAAAGTTTGTGTGTTTGAACGCGCAAATCTCTGGAACTACCAGTCAGATTAATTTCATAAATTATCAAAAATTATCTTTGCATTTGATACCCCGATTCTTAAGGAAAGCTATAGGCTATTTAAAATCACGCTAGAACTCTTAGGAGCTGAGCAAAAAGAAAAAAAGTTAAAAAAAGTAAGCGAAACCGAAGTAATAGCGCGGGCAGACGATGCAATGCGACGGGGTGAGTCGGGGGAACTAGAATTTCCTCGCGGTCAAAGTCGCGAGCAGAAGCTAGTGTACCAGTAATACTTAGTACTCTTAACAAACTGTCAAAAACAGCCCACTTAAGTACAAAAGTTGTAACTTGTTTAACTTTGATTTACTACAGAAACAAATATTTCTGAGAAGTTAATATTTTATTGTATTATTAACTCTGTATAGAAACAAATAAAGAACCGTTTACTACATAATATTTTTCTCCTTATTCCGCCTCAATGGTCGCGACCTATTTAGATAGTAATCTCGTGTATTATTTCGTTTTGGTTGTTTTACTTTTAGCTATTATTACGTTTATGTATGATGTTTTATTTCAGTTGGTCTGTTATTACACAAAGGTATTTGTGACAAAGTAATCAAAATATAACTGGAAAAGGTCAAAGGTCAATCATTTATTTCAAATAGAAATACATTTTGACGTTCAAGAGTGCCTTTTATGTGCATAAAAAGCACTCTTGAATGTAAAAAATTACAAAAAATTAATTCGATTCTAGTTGTTTCCTAAAGGTAGTTTCGTATGGAGAATAACGGGCAAGAAACTTCGCAGTGAAAAAAAAATGTTATACTGTTTACCGCTATCTATCCTTTTGTTTTTAAGTTTCAATAAAGTGGAAATTGTCGTAAAAAGTGTTAACATAATTGCGTTAACACTTTTTACAATAATTTCCAGATTTCAAGGACAACGATATATTATCTATTTAAAAACTGGTGCAAATGTGTATCAAGTAAAAGAAGTTCTTGAGACGGAGAACGAGTACCCGACGGTTGTCAGCTAATATTGCACCCACAAGACTTATGAGGCGATCAATTGAGGAGAGCTGTAATATATAGCAAGCGCAGGAAGTAACCGTAAATCATTTTTATTACATACTGTTCTACTTCTATTTCACTTTTGAGGAAAATTATGTGCCCATCTGTTCAGTGCTAATATAACTAAGTATTGATGTGAGAGAATTCATAGAAACAGAAATGATACTATGAGGGGCCTGTGGCTAAGTCATAACAGCCACACGGGTCGATCGATCATCTTTACATACCAAGACTTACAATACTCGAGCTCAACAGCTTAACGTGCTTTCCAAAGTCAAGGATCCACGAATGACAGCCGGGACCAGGTGGTGATTTGTGTATCTCTGACAGTCGTTAAGGGTCGATTTGAGGAGTGGCTGGAGAGGCGCCACGGCGCCCTCACCTTCCGCCTGACGCAGGTCCTCACCGGACACGGTTTTTTCGGGAGGTTCCTGTTCAGGATAATGCGGGAGGAAACGCCAGGGTGTCACCACTGTGTGGATCGCCCGGAGGACACGGTGGAGCATACGGTGGAGGTCTGCCCGGCTTGGGCAGAGCACCGCCGCGTCCTCGTGGCGGCGATCTCTCGCTTCCGGCCCTGGTCCAGGCCATGGTACGGAGCGAGAGTGCATGGGAAGTCGTCACCTCCTTCTGCGAAGCAGTAATGCTCGCAAAGGAGGAGGCGGAGCGCGTGAGGGAGAGGCAATCTCTGCGCCCTCACGCCCCTAGTCATCGCAGGAGACGCCCTGGACGTCGGGAGTCGCAGCTCGCCGCCCGGCAAGGACCAGGCCCGAGTCAACGGCGCTTTGTGTTCCACGCGCGCCTCAAAGAGATGTCAGCACAAACTGACGGAGTCCGCTAGGGCCGATGCCTGCCAGGGCCGCGGGTTGTTCGAAAGAGATACCGTGGTCCCTGGCATAGGCAACTGAAGGAACACGGGTGGGTTTTAGTCAGTAAAAGTCTGACGCGCCCTCCTGCTCCGCCCGGAGCGGGAGAAGTCAAATGATGATTTCCCAGCCAGAAAAAAAAATAGGGTCGTCAGAAGCCCGAAAGTTTGACAACCAGTCTGACCAAGGGGTATCTCCGACCTCATCTAGTTTTTAAAATATGATTGACGTATAAAATTGTTAGTACAAACCTACTTACAAAATAAAATAATTTATCGTATTACCCAGTAATTGGGTTGTGGAGGTCAGATAGGCAGTCGTTCCATGTAAAACACTGGTATTCAGCTGCATCTGGTTAGGCTGGTAGCCGACCCCAATATAGATGGGAAAAAGCTAGGCAGTTAATGACTTTGAACAATAGTAATGAAAGAAAGTGAGTGACTGGGTTCAGTAGCTTACGGATAATACCTTTTCTGTCGATAAAAAAATCAGCCCTGAGAAGGTTGATACTTATTAAAGTTTTTTATAAGATAGATTCGAAAATGATGTAACAAATTTTAGAGATTAGCGCTGACTTACAAGAAAAAGAAAACCGCTAATCTCAGCTTGTTGGCAAATTAATCACTGTCAGTGTCTACTTACGAAATTGATGAATTTGAGTCTGAGCTATCAACCCAATAAAAGTAAGGAACTCTCAAACAAAAAGGAAAATTAAGTGAAGCCAAATCGTCCCGAAACTAAGCCACAAATCCGGTAAACACAATACAATCGCATAAAAATATAATCATATTCCCCGACAATGCAATATCAGCTTAAGAACAAATCTTTGTCTGCCATCCAGGCCGGATTGTACGCACCCTAATAGGATGGTATAATAAATATTTGCTCGCAGATTTGAGCAGATGCGTCGAGAGCGACCGCCTTTACTTGGATATGAAACATAGCAGAAAAAGTGCTTGTTTCTCGAACACATTATTTGGGTCCTTGACGAGGATTTATATTTTTTTTTTCATGGTTTTGATGGATAGGTTTCTGGGTTGTTTTATGGTGTTGACGCTATAATCAATATTCTAACAGAATGAGTTAAATAATTTTCATCAATCACTCCCTTCATAATTATGAGCAGAGGAATAGATGCTCGTGTTGTTGACTTGTTGTCATTGTCGCCTTTTCTAATCTTATTTTCATAATATTTCCTTATTTTTCCATTGAATTAATTCCTTAAAGCAGTGGTGGCCCAGTGGTAACGGCCGCGTCTTACGAGTTGTAGGTCGCAGGTTCGAACCCTTTTTTTTTTCTGGTGGGAAATCATCAAATGACCCCTCCCGCTCTGGGTGGAGCGGAAGGGAGTGTCAGACTCTTACTGACTAAAACCCACCCATGTTCCTTCCTTCGCCCTTTATGTTCTGGGGTAGCGGTAACCCTTTCGGACAATCCCGCTGAGGTTCGAACCCTGACAGGTGCTTTACTTTGTGTATATTGTTTCATCACCAATACTCTCAAAACGGTGAAAAAAAACATAGTTAAGAAACCGACATCGCAAAAACTTCCATGAAAACGTGGAAATGGCGAAATAATTATATTCTTAGCCAATGATCATAAAGTTCAGACGTCATTTATTTGTAAATGAAATAAGATTTTATTTAACATATTTTATTTTTATTTTTTTTTCTCTATAAGGAAGGAAGTTGAGCTTTTCGCAGACACCCTTTTATTAAAAAAATTATGAGGAAATAATTTTCTACGAGCGTTGTTAACTTTGTTAGATTTGAGTTTGGAGAAAAAGAAATTAGTCACTTCATTATCCTCCTACTAAAAATTTTCCTGTTTAAAGATTAATAATAAATCAATGCCACAATATTAGAATTTAGAAACGAGAAAATGTACATAATTATTACTTTTTCGCGTCTTAACTGATTTTGATAAAATATTCTCCAATGGGTCGTTGATGCTTGTGTGCAAAACTCTTCGAGACAGCGATAGAAAGCGCTAGTATCTAAATAAGAAAAGAAGCAAAAGCTATCTCCACCTTCCTTTGCTCTATGATCGCTGAATATTAAACGTCATATCGCGAATCCCAATGGATTCACATAAAACTTTGTTGCCCATCAAAAAGTGAAAATGTTCGCGAAAATTTTAGAATCATTTGAATGAAAGCAAAAAACGAAAAGTTAAAATTAATTCCTCGACGTTATTGATAATTAGAAGTTTTTATTAAAATTATCACAGAGTGGACAACAAAGGAGTCTTTTTATCTTTTTCTGTTTCAGTTAGTTTTCTATCTTTGATTTGTTTTGTGTTTCGTTTTTAATTATTAAGCTGTTTCAAATTAGGAAAGTGTCTATAACTGTTTTGTTTGTTTTGTAATTGGAACGTTGAATTGACAAATTAAAGAGACGGACTGACGACTTTGAAACGGATAAATTAAAGCTAGGTACCTACCTACTGTCTTTTTCAGTTAATATTTGTGATATATTGACGAATGGATAGAATAAGAAATGACTACATACATGGAAGTCTGAAAGACAGTAGCCGAAAAGTTGTGTGGAAATCGGTTCATGGTATGGACATGTGTTACGGAGGACTGAGGCAAATGTCGTGAGGAAAGTTTTGAGTATGAATGTCGATGGCTATAAGAACAGGGGAAGACCAAAGACACGATGGATGGACTGTGTGAATGATGATAATTATGATTAAAAAGGGGGTGACTACCGAGATGACGTATAATAGAGAAGTATGGAAGAAAAAGACATGTTGCGCCGTCCCCAAATAAATTGGGATAAGGGCAGGAGAATGAATAATGATTTCTGACATATTGATATATTGTTGATTTGTAGGGAACTTAATTTACAAACCAACATTACCTATACGTTAATTTATTATTTTAAACCAATGCGATATTTTCCTGAATTTTTTCCCACTTTCACCGACATTAAAACTGAATTTGAAAGGACAAACACACTATATAAAAATTATTGTTTTGTCAGTTTCACACACCAAAAAGTTTCCAAAAAAGATAAGCCACAAAAATTCAACGAGACCGTAACAAGAAAAATATATGGCACTTAACCACGCAGTAGTGTTTGATATTCAAATGGTATTCAACAAAAATGATAAGAGGAGGAACCAGTAGGTGTCAACTGCCCTAGGATATTAAGCAGCCATTACGATGGTGGCCTCAGATAAAACAGGGACAGAATTTCAAATGTCCCATTATAGGAACTGTATTTTTGTGCTCCCTATATTTATTCAAATTAATTGCTTTTTTATGGCGACCGCTGAAAATATCCACGTTTATTTTTTCCGGGATGAATTTTTTTTATTGTTGTCTTGCGAACATTTAAGGCAGATGTATAAAAGATTGAGAGGGATTTTGTGTTTTGATCTAAGGTTCTAACAATAATTATCAAGTACGCGATGTTGTCGACATGTGGGAAGTGGACTCTGCAATCATTGTACCAATAAAATTGTTACAGTAAATGGCTTCTTAGCGGAGAGGCTCGACCAACATCTCAGGAAGCTCTCATTGCTCGGCTGGGTCAAGGGCTTGGTTCAGAAAACAGTACCCCTGGACACGGCATGCATAGTGAGGAGGTTCCTCTCTCTAGAGCCCTGATCACCGACAGCTTGAACCCTGTTCCTGATGTCAATTGGCCACTATTTTTTACATATTTATAAAAGTTTTTTTTTTATATTAAAAAATGTAACCAATATGTATGCAAATGAAATAAGAACATTTCTAAAGGTGCTGTAAAATTGAGATACCTACATTTTGATGAATGGTATCTCAATTATGGGCATTTCGCAACTCTCTGAAAATGTGAGTCTAATTCTTGCTACATTTTCCAGTTCAGAATTTTCAGCACAAAAAGAAAATCAGATACCAATTTACGGTGAAGTTCCATTTCGTTGAGTAAAATGTAAATAATTAATTAGAATCCAAGACTTACTAAATGAGGCGTCCCTTTTTTGCCGACTGTAACTACACAAATAACTCCTGTTTATTTTAATTAGTTCTTAAATTAACTGGAGACTATGGCCTAAATAATTTGAATTCATTTACCTTTTCAAAATTATTTCTTCAACCCTCTCATTTACAAGTGCTGCTTTTGTACTTTTTCTAATTAGAGCCTGTACAAGATAATAAACATTAAACACCCCCTATTAGGTAGGTAGATATATAGACTTTACAAAATCTATTCTTACATTATCTTCTTCTTATTTATAAAAATCAATTGGCGTTCGTTAGTAAGTTGGTAAGTTGTGTGTGCGCAGGACAAGGTTTCAATAAAAAAAAAATAAGAAGGCATTGGAACGTATGCCAGGTATTATTTGCCGGTTATCTAGTAGGTCAAAAAAACGAAAAAAATGGTCAAACGAAGTCAAAACTGTACTGAATATTTTTTTTTTAAGTAATTGCTACGAGGTGCGGGAAGAAGTTTGTGGGGTACCTAATTGCGTAACACACTATCAACAGCAATGGGTTTCATTTTGACAGTTCAACAGCATTCATTGCGTTATTTACGTTGTTGAGCAGACACATTTTTCGAACATATGAAGCAATGGATTAGCAATATCCTTCGAAATTATTCAGATTGAGGTTGTTAGTGTGTTACGCAATTATTATTTTTTTCCCTTTTTTTGTAAACGTTGCTCCACACTAGGAATTACTCCTGTATCGTGAGTGCCTTTACAAACATTTAAACTCAAATACACAAACACCCAGACCCGGAACAACTACCTGTAGGCAATACAAATATTTGTTCCGTGCGGGAAACGAACCCGCGACGCGCAGCGCAGCAGTCGATCGCTCAGCCACTGCGCCAACCGTGTCGTCAAATTATTTGTTCCGTGTCGGCAATTAGGGTGCTTATCCCGAAAATATAACCGGCATCCGGTTAGACTGGAAGCCGACCCCAACATAGTTGGGAAAAGGCTAGGCAGATGATGATGGTCCCGAAAATATAGGTTTCAGATTTTTGGTCCGTTTGTCAGTTTGTCAGGTCATGTTTCGGATTGGCATCAGACACAACAGCCACCTGGTCGGAGGTCCCTCCCTTTTCTATGAATGATGAGTGAACTTTACACTCTGCTAGAAAAACACCAGAAAAATATATGTGTTACGAGCACTAAGCACGAAAAAAAAATCTAATCAAAAATCCCTGTTATCGAAACAATGTAACGTAAATTGACTTTGAACAACGCTTTATCGGAAATCAGTAATTTCTATAGAATGAGTGAATAATCTCATTTCTGTGTCGATTTAAAAATTGACGCATTTTGCACGTAGAATGATCTTTTCCTGCCGTAAAGCCTAAACAGTTGGTAAATAAAAACGTTACATAAAAATTTGATGTGCTGTCCTGGGATTTGAGGAAAGAGCGATTTTATAAGGATATACTCGCTATGGATATGAACGCGAGGTGCTTCACACGGGTATACGGGAATTTTGTACTGATGTGGCGACCTGTCAAAACATCGAGACTTCTGTACTATATCCAAGTTGCTATATAATAACGGCCCGTGGATATATGCTAACAGCCGCACAGATCGATCGATTAGGTTAAGCTAGGTCTGTGGATGGGTGACCATCTTTGCATACTGAGACCCCTCCGTGACTCGGAAAGCACGTTAAGCCGTTGATCCCGGCTGTCATTCGTGGATCTAAGACAGTCGTTACGGGTAATCAGGAACCCGAAAGTCTGACAACCTTACCAAGGAGTATCGTATTACCCAGTAACTAGGTTTTGGAGGTCAGATAGGCAGGCGCTTCATGTAAAATACTGGTATTCAGCTGAATCCGGTTAGACTGGAAGCCGACCCCAACATAATTGGGAAAAGGCTAGGCAGATGTAGATGTATCCAAGTTGAACGAACGTTAATAGACGATCTATTCCGGAAGGTTTATACCTTTCAGAATAAATTCTCTGAATGAAAGTGACAACCGCATCGAAATCCGTTACGTAGTTGAGAAAACCAACGCGGTCACGCAGAAGACACGAAAAGCGGCGGAAAAAATTTCCATTCCATGCATTTTAGCAATTAGAAGGCATAAGAAATGACGGGCTTACCAATATGCGGCGCTGCCTAGATATTAGCGAAATAACAGCCGCGAAATTCCGTTGCTGTTGTTGTTTTTACGTTCAGATTGGTCCGTAATCTTATTTTTATACTTATTAACAGAGTCAGCATTACAACATGATATTATCAGCGATAAAAAATAACTGACGCTACTCAGCTCTTAAATAAACAGAACCAAACGTTCTAATCCGCTCAACTGTTGCAACTTGAACCAAAGCAAAAGTCCTACAATGTCGAATCTTCATTAAGTGAAGTTGTTTACTGAGGGCCGAGTAAACAGGCTATGCAATTTGACTGTCCGCACACTATCGTGTTTTTGTACTTGACGAATATTAGCCGACGTACAGAGATGTTAATTACTGATAAGCTGAAATAACCCGACCAGAGAATGTCGAGAGTGGTTAGCCAACGAAAATAAACAGTTAATTCGTTATTATTATTATGTAAAAACTTTTTAATGATAATAAAGTATTTTTAAAGAACTAAAATTATAATTTGAGTGTCATATTGAAGATATTAGGGAGATAAAATTATGTACCTGCACTACACACATTTCACCAGTTATGTTTAATTCCCATGTAATAGGAGGCGAGCCTATTGCCATCAGCCGGTCACAAATCCAGACTCCGTGCTGCTGCTGAGAAATTCCTGACGGGATAAACCCAATAACACTTTCCCTGACCTGGGAATCGACCCCACGACCTCGTGCTAAGCAGTAACGCTTGCCAACAACTGACCAACGAGGCAGTCCACTAATAGCTTAATCAACATAAATTCACTAACGATAACTACAACTTCTGCCCATCCCTTCCGAACTATAAGCGCAACAACCATCCGCAGTTAACAAGAAAAAGCGTAATAACGTACAAATACACAAACAAACTGACCTATTTCTTATACTCATTCGCGATATTACAGAAACTGGATGGCAAACACATAAATCTATGTTATGCTGTTACTTTTACTTCAGGAGATAGTGTTGGAAGTTGCTGAAATGAGTATTCGAGTTTTCATGGTAAATTAAAATGTTATGCAAATAATTTAAGAAAAGTAGGAGTAAGGTACTTTACATTATTATAATATTCTCGCTGCTGGGACAAAGGCCTCCTCTCTGTGACAGGGAGTGGGCCGTAATCCTAGGTCCCAGTGCAGGATAATAGATGTCACATGTCTTCGATTTTTGGTTCTAGGTGACGCCGGTTTCTTCACGATGTTTTTCTTCACCGTTTTGAGAGCAGTGGTGATGAAATAATTTACACAAAGCAAAGCACCTGTCTGGGTTTGAACCTAAGACATACTCGTCGTCGTCCTACTAACCAAAATGTCTAATAAAAGAACGGCTGTTTTTTTTAACGAGGAAAGGTAAGTTCTTTTACCTCAACCACCAGTGTTTTTCAAGTATTTTGTGCCAAAGTTTGCAAAAATGAAACACCATTATTAACATGACTTGGATCATGTCGGTCATCTTCTCAATCTTTTGAAGGCAGTTCGATAAACTATATTATAAAGCGACACAACATCTTCCTGTCTTTGTCCCATGTTACTTGGGGTCTGCGCAACACCTTTTCTTCTTCCATTCTTCCCTGTCAATCGTCACGCTCTCATTCACTCCTTTTTCTTTCAAATCATTCCTCAAACAATCCATTCCATCTCTTCTTTGGCCTTCCTCTCCCTCGCCATCTATCAACATTTATATATAACATACATATTCAGCCAATAACGTTACAACTGCTGGGACACAGGCCTCCTCTCTGTAACAGAGAGTGGGCCGTAATCCACATGTCTTCGAATTTTTCGTTCTAAGACATGCCGGTTTCCTCACAATGTATTCCTTCACCGTTTTGAGAGTAGTGGTGTTGAAACAATTTACACAAAGTGAAGCGCCTGTCCGGGCTCGAACCTACGACCTATAACTCGTAAGTCGCGGCCGTTACCACTGGGCCACCACTGCTCTCAACATTAATAAAGTGACTTAATTGGCACTTAACTGTCGAAACTTCATAAACGTCGAACTATCAGTACTCGTAATACAATCTCCGAGATGCGGTAACTCACAGTATGGCTGTCTCCCGAACTGACCGTGTTTGGACGTCGGAGCTGGCAATCGACCGGATAGCTGAGTAATTATGTCGAATGTTTTGCATGCTGAGATAAACAGTTGCTAATATTGAGCGATCTGTTTAGTAGTGTTTAGTTAAAGGTAAACATGAAGTGGAGTGTTGCTGTTAGCATCACAGAAAGGCTATTAGTGTTGGTGTTGGTCAAATTCGATACAAAATATGATTTATTTATAATTTTTCAGCCGTTAATTTTCCATTTTTGGGCAAAGGCCTTTCTTCTCTCTTTCGACCTCTCTCTGTTCAGATAAAAACGATTATATTAAGATAATTTCTCGAATTTGAAGATTTAAGCACATATATTATATTAACTACGCGAATCTTCAAATTAGTTAGCAAAAAAGTACTATGTACAGTAAGAACTTTGTCGAAATGAATATAGCGATGGTGGTTTTTAGTTGGATATGATTTGAGGATCAACAGCATGTCACCATTCTGTAATTACCCTGCAAATAAAGTTCCTGATTTACCGATCTGTTCACTTTACCACGGGAAGAGAGATGAAACCACATGTCTAGGCGCTTCGTCAAGTGTGTAATTTGCCTGTAAATCAATTTATTCCCCAAAACCTCCGCTCAATTTCTTATTCCGTCTCCTTTCTGTATTAAATAAACAAAAGAATCTTATATATCACAGCTTATCCGTAAAAACAAACTGGCAACACACATAATTCGGCTCACACAGACCCTGTGACGTGATTGAAGATCATTTTCCTTGAGAAGTCCGACGAAACTTTGTTTCTTGTTAACGCTCAAAGTGGGATTTGTCGCAAATAGAACCTCCAAACGACACGATAAGAACTGTCTTATCTGCGTCTGATTTAATATTATTCTATGTGTGCCCGAGGGTAAGATCGGCGCTGGTTTATCAGATAATACATTTTTTGCTTGACTTTTGAAGTAAATAAAGCCTAGAGTTGTTGGTGTTGTTGTGAGTCTTATGTTGTGTGTAAGTGACATGTTGTTGACATATTAAAAGGTTTCATTAGTGTTGGAAAAATAACATGAAAGTTTATGTGTAAGCTTAGGTGATGTGAGCTGTTATTCATGATAGAGATTGACACTATTGACAGACCAAGCTCACTTCACCTGAGTTATCACGGTGAGATTTTTACTGAATAGACCGGCAGAAATAAGTATATAACTGATGCAAATTACAGATCTAACTAATTTGGTAACCAGGCTTTTTGTGCTTAACTTGAGGGGCTCGTGGCTAAGTAATGCCAGCCGCGCGGATCGATCGATTAGGTTTAACTACGCTTGCCGCAGTTGGTCAGTAGTTGGTGACCATTTTTACATACTACGACCCCTTCGTGACTCGGAAAGCACGTTAAACCTTTGATCCCGGCTGTCATTCGTGGATCTTTGACAGTCTTTAGAAGATCGAAAGTCTGACAACCAGTCCTACCAAGGGTATCGTAAGGGGTGTCGTAACTGGGTTGTGGAGGTCAGAATCCAGATAGGCATTTGCTCTATGTAAAATACCGGTAGTCATATGCATCCGGTTAGACTAGAAGCCGACCCCAACATCCATAGTTTGAAAAAGGTTAGGCAGATGATGAGGCTATTTATGCTCCACTATGGTTAGCAACGGAAGCAAACGGTTTCAAGCAGGGATCCGTTCGTAAATTAGAAGTGCTACTTCTTTTACTTACTTAGCTCTTCTGTACACGGTGTAACCGGGTGTTCAAGACTTTGCTAGTCTCCAGAGAGCTAAGGAAAGGGAAGACCGGGTATGATAAGGAGACACCATAGATATAAGAAAAATACAAAAGCCGCTGATATACAAAATATATTTGTCCTTCAAAAACGAGCTGTTCGTGCAATTTACCAGCTAGGTGCCAGAGTTTCTCCAAGAATTTTTTTTAAGGATATTGGTATTCTCACGGTTGCATCACAATTCATCTTCGCCAACATCTTATATGTTAGGCAAAATTTACACTTTTACACTAAAAACAGTGATATTCACAGTGTTAACACTAGAAATAAGGACAACCTACGTGCCCCCTTTCACGGGCTTCATAAGGTTCATAACTCATTTGTTGGGCGTTGACCTTTTATAACAAGATACTCTCTTCTTTGCTAGACTTGCCTTTCAATGCGTTTAAAGCTCAAGTAAAATCCAACCTTTGTTCAAAGGCATACTATTCCATCAACGACTACTTACACGATAAGACTAGTTAGTCGCCCTGATTAACTCATGTATATGTTCTTTCTCCAGAATTAGCGTACTGACAGGTTATTGTTATAAATATTAACTTATTTATTTATTTTACTTCGATAGTCCTAGTTTATCATTTATGACTTCAAGTGACAGCTATATAAACAGAACCCAGCAATGCATAAATATGTAAGCTGTCACGCCCTTTATGCCTGGAGGCTTTTTAAATAAGGTAAGTTTTTATTTACATTTTAATTTTAATTAATTATTTTTTAGCTTGAGTATGTATAGTTTTTTTTTTATAATTGTTGGTACGAGTATATTGGCGTGGCTAGCTGACATATGGCAAATAATTTAATTTTATGTTCTGTGTCTTGTAATGTTAATTACTTAACATGAGTACCTAGTATTGTATACAATCAAGTATTTTCTAACTGAACAGACAGCTGTGACAGCTGCTGGGGAGTTTGTTGCGCCACTTCTTCTTCCCAGCGATAGCACTAGGAAGTGGTGAAGGGCGGGCGTTTCTGGGGGACTGTCTTTTGTAATTTTGACGTTCGAAAAGTGCGGATTCCTAGCCAAATTAGAATAAATGATTTTGATTTTACATTTCTGTGGAGGACACAGAGGGACTGACTTAGTTCATTTTAAGTTTTCCCCAAGTCCTACAACATTCCAAAGTATTTTTGATATAAAAGTTATTTTGTTTTAACTGTTTTCTTTTAGTCAAACTACTCAACTCACTTATACCCAAGAAATCTACACACAAACATCGTAACCCACCCAAAAGTAACCCGATTTAATAGTCTCTACCAAAACCGATTGAATCGAGATACTCCAGACTTTAAATCCTCAATCAAAATTCAGAAGTGTCCACTAAATTGATAATGAAAACGTAAATGGATGCAGCGGACATATAAAATTGCCATACAGTTTTCTGGTCGCGTCCGAGAATACTCAATATTTTTTAAAATAATTTTTATTTATATTTACAGTCTACAAGTGGCAAAATGCGCATTCAGCTCTCTTTGCAGGTAGCGGCTGTGATGGGAGTTGCCGAAAATCGAGGTGAATGGTGTGCAATTGGAAAAGCCTATGTCCAGCAGTGGACTGCTGTAGGCTGATGATGATGATGAAAATGTTTGGTGAACGATGCTATTGAATTTATGACTCAAACTCAAACTCAAAGTATTTATTTCAATTATACCAATTACAGGCACTTTTGAATTGTCAAGGGGTCGGTCAGTCAGAGAAATGAAGCTAGTTGCCCATTCCAAAGCGTAGTAGGTACCTATGGAGAAGAACGGGCAAGAAACTCCATGGACAGCTTCTCCACAACATTTACCCACTGACCTCAAAATGAAACAATTCCATTCGTGCCCCTCGACGGACTCAAACTTTCTAGAACAAAAACCGAAAAAACAAATTCTAACACTAAATTGAAAAACGCACGACACGTACAAACGCCCGTGTTTCGTTGACAGTCGGGAAAAAGAGCTTTGTCTGTTCGTCAGTCAGCAACATAAAGAGATGTTGATGAGGGTTCTCTGTGAGCGCTGCTGAGTTTTTTATTGATTTATACTGTACATGACTTGTTCTGTTGTCTTAATGCCTGACGTTGAGTAGTTCTGCTGTAATTTAAAGAGTTATTAAGTCCGCCTTTGTACCTTTTTGTGTGCGAAAAGATTAAATAAATAAAGAGATGCAAAAGAGTCGACACAAAAATATTATAAATACCGACATCAAGATGTTACGTCTGCTTTTCACTAACAAGTAAGTAAGATAGAAAATAACTGTATTGAAATTACGGCGAAGTAAATGTGACACTCAAAATAAATCTCACTGTCTCACAAAATATTCGTATAGCAAGTTACTATTTTATACAATCAGGGAATACTATAACTATCAATCAATACAGAAAATGAAATATTTTATGAAGGCATAGAATAGAATTCAATTGATTGATTGAGAAACTTCCCGCTTTTTTTACTGTCACTGTCAAAATAGTAATGAACATACAATGAACTAACAGAGGGGCAATTCTCGTAATTTTAAGACCATTCACAGTCTGATCTCAGTCTCAATCTGTCAAAAATACCTCAATTTTCCGTACATTTTTGACATTGATTGTCGCTGCGATGATATTGCGACTAGATTTTGAACTTTTTTAATTGCGGGATTACTTGGCCTTCAGATATATGTATTCATTTGAAGATAATATAAGCTAACAGTCCCATAATAATAATAATACATGTATATAAAACAAAACACGGGGAAATAATCATAGAGCATCAAAAAATTCGCCCGCAGCGCTGTCAGCGGGAAAAGTGCCCAGAAGGCTGGCAACATTACACATATAACTTACACTTAGTGCCTATATAACTATCTCGTAGGCCTAGTGGTCGCAAGTGCTACTGCTGAGCATGAGGTGTTATTGGAATTTCTCAGTAGCTACCAGGAGTCTGGATTTGTGCCCGTTTGATGGCAATACAGTCGTCCCCCCTTATATGGGACTTACACATAACGGGTGAAATGAGGGTGCACCTCTGCTTAACCCTTCAAGGAGCGGGTACTGGCGTGATGTTTCCTACTAATATTATAAACGTGAAAGTTTGGATGGATGGATGGATGGATGTTTGTTACTCTTTCACGCAAAAACTACTGAACGGATTTAGAAGAAATTTAGCACACAGATGGTTTATAACCAGGATTAACATTTAGGATTTTTATTCCGATGTTCCCACGGGATCGGAACTTATGCGGGTAAAACCACGGGGGCAGCTAGTATTATATGTATTTTTTTAAAATCATTAATCCCAAACTAATGGTAAATAATTGCACAACACTGTAGCAAAGTCCACTTGAAGTATTATAGCGTAAATATTACAGAAATGTGTATGTCAGCACCATTGATTGAGTTTCCCGGAATTCGTCGGTTATCGGTTTTTGTACTTTTCAAATACCTAACCGGAAATGTTCGGTTTTACTGACATTTATTACGCTTTCAACTCCACGTGAATGTAATTGTTTTTATTTATTATCAGACCTGGCGTAATTTCGCGTAATTAATGGCGACAACGGATGAAACCCGATCGTGGTTTATTTGCCCCGGTGTTGTTAAATATAAATACATGTTTAATAACGTTATATTATTTGTCTCCATTAATGGGTTTGCGTTAAAATTTTTAAGGGGTGATTTTTCCAACGCCGGATAATTTTATCCGAGGAATAAATTTGAATTTTTGACAGTTCATCCATACAAAATCTGTCAGACATCAATTTTATTCCACGAATAAAAAATATCATTCGTTTGAAAAATCAGCCCTAAATCTTTTATTTCATTTGAATAGGTTTTCTTTTTTTTATGATCAATAATTGCTTAGTGAATTAGTTAACGGCAGTTATACAACAATTAGAAAATCTATCTTCATAATTCAAAATGAAGAATCATAAAATGACCAATATTTCATCGTCTAAAATACCTTATCTTTCTACTATTATATTTTGAACCTTCTTCTAATTAAGATAAAGGTGATTTCGTTCGCAAGTCCTTTATAATTAATAGAGGTTCAAAACTTTGGCCACTTTGCGACATTTTCGTTGAGAATTGACGATTGTACTTGTCTCTTAAATTAATGTGACCTATAAAAGAAATATTCGTATGGAGCGAGGTGTGAGTTGATAGCGATTTAGATACCTACCCAAAAGTTTTCTAGACAGTATTTTTTTTTTTGTTTAGCCCACCTGTCTCACTGTTGGTCAAAGGCCTCCCCCAAGTCCTTACAGGAACTCTTTTCCCGCGCCACCTCGAACCAGCCCTGGCGGTACACGTCCAGGTCATCTCGAAACCGCTTTCTGGCCCAACCTGTCTCCCCCAAGTCCTTCCAAGAAGTCCTTTTCCGAGCCACCTCGAACCAGGCTTACACCAGGCAGGCCATAGGCTATATGACATCACATAAAATTCAACATGGCGGCTTATAGCGGATGTAAAAACTAACCAAAAAAAAAATAATATAACGTATTTGGTATTTAAAGAAAGGAATACTTTTTGAAAATATATTGGTTATCTATATTTATACATCCATAATTAGTTGGCGATTTTGTCGTAGTTGTGTTTTCCTTGATAGACTTCGACTCGACATTTTGGTGACATCTATATTATTGTTTGTGATGGATAAGCCAGGCTCTTGAACACTTTTTTTTTTCCGGGGTGGAAAATCCTCATGGATGTCCGCTGCCGGGGCGGGCGGCGGGGTCTGTCAGACTCTTACTGACTAAAAACCACCCCAGTGTTCCATCCCACACCTACGCCGGGGGTCGCGGGAACGTACGATCCTTCCGCAACCCCCGACTGGTGCCGGCCCGCCGCCGCGGGCCTCCTCGGGTCAGGGGGGGGAGTGAGGCGTTTGACTCCCCCCGCGACGTCTAAGAGGGGCGCGCGTGGAATACTACGCGCCGCCACCTCGGGTCTTGATGTGTGGGGGGCGACGGATGGAGGCGACGGAGTCCGTCGCCCCTGGACCCATTTAGGGGGGCTGGAAGAGGGCGTTGTCCGCCCTCCGCCGACGCCCGGTGCGCCAGCTGCGGGCCGGGTGAGAGGACGAGATCTCCCTCTCCCTTTCCGCAGCCTCCTTCTGCTAGAAGACTGTTTCGCAGAAGGAAACCACCGCGTCCCAGGACTCTTCGCTGCCGACCATCGACTCGACCACGGCCGGCAGCGACAGGTCACTGCCTACTTCTGAGATGAGGGCACGGCGCGGCTCCTCCCAGGCGGCACAGTCTGCCAGCGTATGCCGCGCCGTGTCCTCCCGGCAGTCGACGCAGTGGTGACACCGGGCGTTCGGCTCCCTGTTTATGCGACACAGGTACTTCCCGAAGCAACCATGCCCCGAGAGCACCTGCGTCACCCGAAACGAAAGGGAGCCGTGCCTCCTCCCGAGCCAGCGCTCGAGAGGCTCTTGAACACTAGCTCAACCTCAACTGATTATAAGTACACTGATTTAGCTCGGTTACACAGATATTTTAAAGATGTAAAGGATATTGGGCATGCCTTTAAATGTTTGCTTGGGCTTGGTTCAAATTTGAATGTGCACCACTAATGAAACCTGTGTCATTGAAATGTGTATTAATATAGAGATATTACTTTTACTAAGACACCAAAAAATAAATGTCAGTGAAGAGATATAGCTAAATAAAAATTATGGGCTTGATTTATTTTAACAAATGAGGTATCATTATGTTTGTCTTTGTCTATGACTCGTGCGAGACACTGGCTATTTATATAAGTCATAAGTAATTTATATCATAACAATATAGGAACATTGTGTTGAAAAATTAAAAAATAACGTTAGATATACAATTGCAATTAAAATAAAATTCATTAAATACATAGTCAATAAAACAATAACGGTCAATTAAGAATTCAAGTACTAATATGTCATCTAGGAATTCATTGATACTGTAATAGCCTTTCCTCAATAAATAGGTCCTCAATTTGTTTGTAAATAAGTTAACACTGTGCTGTGTTGTGCTGTGCTGCCTATGTTTTATTGACATTAATATGTTCCTCATACTATTAGTTACGTATTCAGCCTATAATGTTCCCACTGCTGGGGCTCTATGAGAGGGATTGGGCCTTAATTCACCAGGGTAGATGTCACATATCTTCGAATTTTTTGGTTCTAGGACATGCCGGGTTCCTCACGATGTTTTCCTTCACCGTTTAGAGAGCAGTGGCAGAGAGCATACTATTAATTAATTCCAAATAATTGTCAGTTTTTTTAAAGTCCTCTTCGCCTATCTAAATCAAACAGTAGTCACTCATTGTATGGTTTGTCAATTTCTGTTCCAGATGATTGATCAACTGAAGAACTGTGGTACAATGATTTTCTTTCAATAGTACTGGCACCAACGATAAACTTTTTTCTGTAATATTCATTTTTAGTTGGAAAATTTTCTGTTAACCTTATATGTCTTTTTTCTGAAAATAAATTTTGTTATTATTATTGTATCTCCACAATTTGTGTAGATGAAATGATATATATTATGATTCGGAAATGTAGTCTGTGCTATAGGTATTATTTTATTAGTTTTATTAATACTAATTACAAAGTTTGCGCTGTTGTCGATTCGATAAGTTTGGTTTAAGTATACTACTGTCAACAACTGGGTTACCTTTTCAGGAGATGTGTCATTGCTCGTTATATTCGATATCCTGTGTAGTACGGATGTTTCGCTGGTGGCACCATCTGTTATCGTTTCCATAGTGCCCGCGTGTTGAAGTCCAAGGTCCACGCAGCTACTGTTGATTTCCTCATTAAAATATTGCCTCAGCTCTCGGTGGTTCGCCCATAGGACAAAACCCCCCGAAATCAAACGTCAAATATTAACAATACATGTAGTACAATAACAATATCATTAACCCCTCTACCTGGTAGTATAATATATTTTGTCCTTTTACCTGAACTATCACTTGGTATTTGACCTCGAAAGTGAACGCATTCATTTGTTACTTACGCTCGTTATCAGTGACTCATCCGCACGGTATTTGTGGTTGTTGATTTCCAAGAATTGCAACTTGTTTTGTCGTGTTTGTGCAATGGAGTTTCAAGAACAGGGTAAGTATTTTATAATAAATTATATTTTGTTCATTTAATTATTTTATTTTTATTTTTATATGGGTGCTACGCCGACCAATTTTTGTAATGTTTTTTTCCGTCCATCTCCATATATTGAGAGCTACAAAAAATTGCAATAAATTGCAAACCATCTGACTAACTTTAAAATAACTGTTTAACGGTCTACTTTACGAGGAACTATGTTTTATACATAGCAAGACTTAGCAAGAGGTCTAAATAAGGCTGCTACGCCACCAAGACGCGGCGTAGCAGTTGCTACGAGATTCATAACTAATTTGGTTTTTTTCATTTCAGGTACTACAATCAAATGTTCCTTTTCAAGGATGCATTTTTTTGAGGTGTGGTCTACTCAGGGCCGGTCAGATCGAAAGAAATATGTGTCAGAAGTATTTTTCGATTATCTCAAAGACGTAGATTCTGAAAATCTTGACATAGCGCCTTTGTCACACCGCATTGATAATTTGTGTAAAAGCCTTGAATATTATTGGAAAAAGTCATTAAGAAGGAAAGAAGTTTAGAAGAAGATTAGGTTTATCCATAGATCAGCCACGGAGACGCGGAAGCGGGACATCGAACGACGGTAACACGGCAAGAAAATTTTTTTCTTATTCTGCCGTTTCAGCTGAAATTACAGGTTTACGTAAAGACTTAATCGAACATTGTAGTATAATTTTACAGGCCTTGTCATCGGGATTTAAAATTGATTCATGTAAATTTAAAGTATATTCTTTGGAGACCGCACGACAATTAGTTACTGAATATCCGTGGTACAATCTCCCGGCTTCCGTCCACAAAGTGCTTATACATGGAGCTGATATATCAGAATACGCTTTATTATCTATTGGGGAACTTTCCGAAGAAGCAGCTGAATCAAATAATAAAAATTTGAAAGCTTTCAGACGAGATTTCACCCGAAAAATGTCACGCGAACTAACGAATAACAACTTGATTCACCGACTTTTACTTAGTTCAGACCCCTTTGTTTCTGGTCTTCGGAAACTTCCTCGAAAGAAAAAAAGCCTTATACCTAAACCTGTAATAGAATTATTAAAATTTTAGGCTATATGTTAATTTTAGTTTTTTTTTTTTCAATGTTTATATTTTTTCTTATCTAAGAACTTATGTAATGTTTTTATATGTACATATATACCATATAAATATATGTTTTTGTATTTAATAATATATGTTTAACTGTTATTAAAAAAATTAATAAAGAAACTCGTTTTAGAGCCAATATTTATAACGATGAACATTTGCCTTTTTTTACTAATTTTAAGGACCATTTTTTATTGCTTTTTGTCTCTTATATTATCTATTAATTGTAACATATATCAATAAATTTTGTTTATTTTACTTAAATACGTCTTTCTTTAATATTTCCCATAATTTAAAATACAAGAAGTCCAACCAATAGAGCGATAGGAGGTTATGACCCTTCTCCATAGACCGCCGGACCACCGTGCTCTCTTGAGATTCTTTTCCTTCTTTTGCTTTTACTCTTATGGGTATTTGGTCCTCTAGTTTTCGTTTCTGAGCATATTTTTTGTAAGTATTTGGATTTATTTATTTCTTTGTTTAAAACGGTTTTTAATTCCATGTTTTCCTCATTAAGGTTCCTTCTATTTATTCTCCTTCTCTTTCTATTTCCGCATGTGCACTATCTACTCACTTTTAAGCTGTATTATTTTTGCTTTTAGATCATCCATGTCACTGTGGAGTCGATAAATCTGGTAAACTGTATTTTATAATTTCAGAGTTTGTTGATTCAAAAGAAATATGTAGGGAGTCGTTTGTAGTGGTCTTAGGTCGACGAATTGTTATAATACTTTCTTCCATTATGCGGTGTTTTAAATTTGTAATTTAGGCACTATAAAGTACAGTATTACTATACTATTTAAAACTTGAGTTGCGTAGTAAGCGTGCAACGGAGCACAGTCCCAAAAGGCTGGTGTTCAGTCTTGAAATTTTGTTACGAGTTGATTTCCGACCGACGACTTTTGTGTCATAGATTTCGTGGTAAGTTCTGATTGGTCATGTTTATTATGAGTCAGCTTTGAATTGTTACATTATCAAGATACCGCCAATTTAAATTAGTAACTGTTTTTCAAATTATGTGCAGCAATTCTAATGTTATTATTTTATCAATTTACATTCACGTTTGCCTATTTTAAATGTATTAACCCTTTGCCATGCACAAATTCGAAGTTATAACTTGTTTGTAGTGCACAATCACCAACAGTCACTGGTTATGAATTATTGTTTTGTTCACCAAACCATTTTATTGCTTACAGAGCTAACAATCTCCCGTTGTTTTAATCGAAAATTATACGTATTTCTTGATGTTTTAGCTTTGCAAGTACAATAACAAAATTAAATTAGTTTATAGAAACACGGATCGATTTCATCCGTGGCTAGTGTTGCCAGTTATATTATAATATAAGTTTAATAAAAGAAAAAAGCAACATTGTCTTTTGTTTCGAAATCGTGTTGCAAGCTCTTCAACGTTAATTGTTTTATTCATAATCCTCTACTTAATCTTTTGAGTCTATTTCTCTTGCGGGTTTTGCGCAGTTGCTTGTATCTTTTTCATAACTTGGACCATTAAAATTTCTAAGTCGCCAGAGAACCCCAGAGTTTCGGCGGATTAAGATAATTAAAATACTTGATGGCAAAGTTGCGCTCCCGCTGCCGAGATTAACGGAAACATGTATTTTTTATCATCTACCGTTAAAATATGAGTGGATAATATTTTTTGGAATAGTCAAACTGCTTTTCTTAAAGGATATTGGCCGGTCAATGTAAAGGTTGGACAAATGATGGTGTAATCAAGCGAAAATTATAAGGTTGTTCGTTTGAGTGTTAAACACTCGGTGGAACTCGGCTATTTTGTAGTAAAAATAAAAATAATTTCACTGCATTAAAGATAAATTGTATAATTATTTTGGCAAATCTTTCAAATATAAAATGTATAAAAAAATCTAAACACAAAACCCGGTTATCAGTTACATGACAATTATTGTGACTGTAAAAATATTAGGAAAAAAATGAAGAATTAGGAGAGTTTATCAATTAAGGATACAATTTTATAACGAATTTCACGAATTTACGACTCGATTGCAATCGGGTTTAAGGCTTGTTAGAACTAATTTGCACAGATTTTAAAATACTTAAGCTAAGTTCCCCTGAGATAGAAAAGGTAAGGGAGCTTAAGTGTTAAGAAAAAAATGGTATTAGATCGTAGTTCCGAGTCCCGCGCGGTGTTGACTGCTGAACTTCTTAAGATGTATTTAAACTAAAACATCTTCAACGAGTGTTTAATACTTAAATGTATAGAAAACTTTAGTTCAGTGTTATTTTATAAGAGTTTTTTTATTGTATAATCAATACTTGTATTCAATTTAAGATATTTCATAACACATTACATCAAATACAAATTCCTTTGGCTTAAAAGCAGAAAGGTCTTTCTAGTAAATCGAACTACAGACTGAGGTGAGTCCATTGAGGTTAAAATTGAATTTATCTCAGTAGTTCAACACATGCTGTAACTGGGTACCTTATTCCTTTTGACTTAAAAATAACTACACAACTAACTCAGCGGATTGGAAATAACTGAAACAAGAAACAAATGCAGACGAAGCGAAAGGGTCGGGTCGAACTCGGACACAAAGTGACGTAATGAATACGTCCCTTCTAAGTGGTAGGTGACGAGACAAGGGTCGTGCAGATGACCTTAACAAGTATTGATAATACAAGGCAAGGGTTTAAGTGAAAGGGGGACTGAGATGCTAAACTTGTGTTTGACATTGAGTGACCTTTAAACATTGCTTTGTTTTTGACTGCGTACCTTTATCTCTGTCAGTTCAATGACTCTTGTAAGGTATTTCCTTACACAGTACGTAGTACATTCAGACTACAATGTTTCCACTTCTGGTTTACAGGCCTCCTCTCTTCAAGAGGGAGCAGGCTTTAGTTTACCACGCAGGCCCAGTGCGGGTTGGTAGATGTCACATGTCTTCGAACTTTTTGGTTCAAGGAAATGTCGGTTTCCACACGAAGTTTTCCTTCACCGTTTTGGGAGCAGTGGTGATGAAATAATTTACAGAAAGAAAAGCGCCTCCTGGGTTCGAACCCACGACCTACAACTCGTAAGTCGGGGCCATTACCACAGGGCCACCACTCACAGTATCGTAGCAAGTGGCGTTCTGTAATTTCAGTCTACCCACCCTTATGAGAAGATGGCGTAAGTTTATTTATGTATGTATGGAGTTTTAGAAACAAATCGGCTTTGTAGAGCGTCGTCTCTTTCATTTATACTTCTGTGACAGTCTCTTTCTATTCCGCGATATTTCATTTATATACGCCGATTGTCATTTATGTTCGTCGGTTCTGTCATTCATGGTGCTGGGACAATCGCTTTCTTATGGCCGGATCTTTCATTTATTTGGGTACGCCCGAGTACTGTAAATTACTTTTTGCTGCCAATTTCAAAGACTGTTCATTTGAATAGTCTTTGAAATTGGCATTAGCGGTAGTTACCTTTTTAATTGCTTTATTAATACATTTGTATTACGTAGTTTCAAAATTCAGAAACTAAATTTAACTCTTTTGAATATTTGCCTTAAACGATTCTTTATCGAAATGTGGAGTTTATATTTTTATTCTTATTAAGACATCTGTAGTTAAAAATTTGAAAGCATTTTTTTTTCTTTAAGCAATATTGTCCCACTGCTGGGCAAAGTCTTCACCCATATTCTTCCACCTTTCCTTGTGCTGTGCCATCTCCGTCCACTCGTATTCAATTTATTATGATCTTTTAAAGTTGGTCTAGTACCTAGGTTGAACACTGTTTCTATTCCATTAAAGTTTGGAACTTCAGTTGATTTCAGTTTAATCTTTCCATCATACCTGTAATGAAAAAACAAAAATAAAATTCTCGAACGTTCATCCCGTAAGCAATTCCCTTTAAACACTTGGGTGGCGAAATGGAATTTGTCAAAGTTTCCCATCGCGAAACGTTATCAATCAAAAACACTGAAACTAACTTGCGAAGAGACAATTTTCTGTTCGTTTCATAGGAAATTATTAATAAATCCTTCGAGTTGTGGGGTAAATATTTATCAAGGAAATTGAAAGTTGAAAACAGAATTATGTAGCGAATTATTAGCTGGTTATAAATATACGGTAAGTACTAGCGTATCTTTAGATATAAGAATGATTAAAATAATACTTAGTTCGATTTTTTTAGAGGATTATGAAAAGTATAATCGGCCTATAATGTTCCCACTGCTGGGACACAGGCCTCATCTCTGTGAGAGGCCGTAATCCACGACGCGAGCCTAGTGCGGGTTGGTAAAGGTCACGTCTTAAAATTTTTGGTTCTCGGGCATGTCGGTTTCCTCACGTTGTTTTCCTTCGCCGTTTTGAGAGCAGTCGTGATGATATAATTTACAAAAAGTAAAGTGCCTATCTGGGTTCGAACCTACGACCTATGAATCGTAAGTCGCGGCCGTTGCCACTGGGCTACCACTGCAATTTTAAGTTTATCCATTGAAATTTTTTCTCATTTACATTTCGGCTGAATTACGGTAATTTCCACATTTTCAGTAAAAACTTTAAACAGAGTACTACAAACTAGCGTCTCTTAGCTTGGAAATCGACGTTAAAGCGTCAACTTCTAACTTAAACAGATAACAACAGTTCTGCCTGCCCCACTTAGTACACTAAATAGGCCGAGATAAATGTTAGCGAACTTGCTTCGAGAACTTTAGATTTGTACTGGATATACTTGATTTATAATCCTACTAATATTATAAACGTCAAAGTTTGTATGTATGGATGGATGAATGTTTGTTACTCTTTCACGCTAAAACTACTTAACGGATTTGGATGAAATTTAGCACACAGATGGTTTATAGCCAGTATTACCATATAGGATAGAACTTTTCATCCCGATATTCTCACGCGATCAAAATTATGCGGGTGAAACCGCGGGGCGCAGCTAGTTCAGGTATAATTTTGACTGCCTCTTTGGTCTCGAAGTTGCAAGCGCGACTGCTGAGCGTGGGGTCCTGGGTTCGATTCCCGGGTCGGACAAAGTATTATTGGGTTTTCTATTAGTTTCTTAGCAACAGTCCGGAGTTTGGAAGCTGGTGTTTTAATGCCGAAAGCACGTAAAGCCATTGGTCCTTTTTAATTTTTTTTTAACACAACGCGCCGTCGACCCGGGCCTGGTGCTTACCGGGCGGCGAGCTCCCCATTGCTCACCACCCGCAAGCCCACGCCTACGGTGGCCGGGAGTCAGCTGTTGACTCCTCACGTCCAGGGCGTCTCCTGCGGCGACTACGGGCGTGAGGGCGCAGAGATTGCCTCTCCCTCACGAGCTCCGCCTCCTCCTTTGCGAGCATTACTGCTTCGCAGAAGGAGGTAACGGCTGCCCATGCACGCTCCGTACCATGGCTTGGACCAGAACCGGACGCGAGAGATCGCCGCCGCCGATCGCCGCCGCCGCCACGAGGACGCGACGGTGCTCCGCCCAAGTCGGGCAGACCTCCACCGTATGCTCCACCGTGTCCTCCGGGTGATCCACACAATGGTGACATTCTGGCATTTCCTCCCGTCTTATCCTAAACTGCATCTGGTTAGACTGGAAGCCGACCCCAACATAGTTGGGAAAAGGATGATGATATCAAGTTATGAAATCAGAATTTTTCAGTACTTTTTAATTAGATCAGAAAACACCAGCACTTACTAAAGGCTTCTTTAAATAAACATCGCCTGTAGCACCCACCGTTCAAGTTTTATAGCTCTTTGCATAACAACATGGAATAAATTAATTATTACCTGTTCGCTTGCATAATTTCATGGCTTGAAGTTTATTTAGGACTTAAGGGACGTTATTACTGTGTAAGGCCCACAGCACAGGCTTAACATTAAACATTTTGTTATTTGGTTTGTTATACTTTGTGGGTACGCTTTGACGATGTAGGTGGTTTAAAAAATCGCTGTACTGTATTATTCTACACGGTTTTATCTTTAAGCAGAGTTAAGGGCGGTGAGCTACCCATTGCTCTGCGCCCGCAGGCCCGTTCTTGAAGGATTGGCCCACAATCGCAGTAGACCGGGAAAAGTGGAAGGAGGGAAGAGAGGCCTTTGCCCTGCAGTGGGACAACACATATACGTACACAACACGTATACGTACACAACACGTATACGTACACAACACGTATACGTACACAACACGTATACGTACACAACACGTATACGTACACAACACGTATACGTACACAACACGTATACGTACACAACACGTATACGTACACAACACGTATACGTACACAACACGTATACATACACAACACGTATACGGCTGTCATGAAAATGATGGCAGCGACAAAGATTTAAATCGTTAGATTCGCCCTACTGCGTCAAGAGATAGTTGCATTTTTTAATAGTCTTGACACACAATGACACAGTCACTTGACTCGATTGTCATGGAAATGCTATTTAATAATTTGTGAGCTCACTCTTCTCAGTATGGACACTTTTTCGTGTCACTAAGAACGGTGAGAGAAAATCTAGCTATTCAAATCGTTGAGCAGCGGAGTTTGACTTAATGTTATAGAGTGGCGAAAATGACAGATTTTCAAGACGGACGTTCTAATTTAACGGAACAGCTTCCCTAAGAAACTAAAGCTTTAGCCATATTATCTTTGAGACCATACATCCAGCGTTTTTTCGATCATGCGCTGTTATACTCTAAACTTTTCTAACCACATTCCTTTAATTTTGCATCACACACCCATTCTTTGAGCCGAAATATGGAACCGCTAAGACGACCCACTGACCGGAATTTCAACTGAACTGCTTCAGAAGCAGTAAATGTGTGTGATTGCAATCTTTCCTAGGTTGATAGCCAATCATTGTTCACCACCATAAAGGAAGCTATTGTCAGGTTGATGGCTAATTCTATAGTAGAATGGAAAGCTTATGGACTACCATCTACAGAGCATGGAATCAACTGCGGCCGGCGATGTGTCTCCGTGCAATGTATTATGGACTCTGATAGAGGGTTCCGCACAGTCAGCGTTGCCAACCCTACTAAACTATAAAACAGAAAACCAACCATAAAGAAACAGTAGAAAATAGGAAGTAGTAATTTCAGTACACTAATTCTATTTTCTAGCATAAGATAAAGAATAAAAACGTTTAAAAATCCGAATAGCACATTATGATTTAAATGAAAAAAATAATCAGACACTCCTAAGGGATTACTTGATATTTTTTTTATGATAAGTGAAGGAATTTTTTTATTAGGATTAGTCAACAAAAACGTCATAGCAGCTCAAACATTTGGAGCATTAGAATTTTAAACCATTGTGTGGCCATCATCTGCCTAGCCTATTCCCAACTATGTTGGGGTCGGCATCCAGTCTAACCGGATGCAGCTGAGTACCAGTATTTTACATGGAGCGTAGTCGCTCCATGTAAAATACTGAGGGAGAGAAGAGGAGGTCAGATAGGTAGTCCTATCTGACCTCCACAACCCAGTTACTGGGTAATACGATACCCCTTGGTAAGACTGGTTGTCACACTTTCGGGCTACTGACAACCCGTAACGACTGTCAAAGATCCACGAATGACAGCCGGGACCAACGGCTTAACGTGCTTTTCGAGGCACGGAGGGGTCTTGGTATGAGAAGATGGTCACCCATCCACGGACCAACCGCGGCAAGCGTAGCTTAACCTGATCGATCGACCCGTGCGGCTGTTATTACTTAGCCACAACTGATAGTGTGTTACACAATTAGGGTGCAAGTTGCCGAACCATTGTTAGAGACGTTCCTTATACAATTTATACAATAATAATTGATATAAATCTCAAAAGTTATGCCCAAATCATTTGAAATGTGTAAAACTTTGCCAATATCCGCGTCTTGGGTGATGTAGGTGGCGAACTTGCACATAAAATGTTTCTATTCGCTAATAAACAAGCTTGGTTCAGTTCATTTGTCAGTGGTGCTACGGCATCAGCTTTGGGATGGTACGCGTTATAAGCTATAGCGATTGGAGAATTTGTCTTTTTACTTCTTCTTCTTCTTCCATTCCTTAATCCCAGTTCTATCTGGGGTTGGGTCTTCTTGTGCAGCGGCGCCAGGACGATCTGTCCTGGCTTGTCATAGGAGCTAGGTTCCGCGCTTTCATCTCCCTCTCGATACTGGACCACGATACAGCGGGCTTCCTAGGCGTTTCGTAGGGATATTCAGGACTGTTTTTACTGAGACTATTCAAGTCAAGTACAGACGCCAGCACATCAAGCTACCCGAAACTGTCAAATTTTCCCAATCAACTTTGAACCTAATGCTATAGCGATAAAATTGGAAATCTATTAAAGAAATTTGATAGATTTTAGCTTGATGTGTTGGCTGGCGTCTTTATTTATTTATTTATTATTTATTATTTAAGCCTGCTTTCCTTTAGTTTATCCGTGTTACTTAATAATGCTAAAATGGAAGGTTCGTTGTGCTGTTACATGATGCTGAGCTGAGGCCCTTTTGGCATTATAATCTTTGTTTTCTGTTTTTATAGTTTTAATGTGTATTCATTTTGTGTAATGTCAACAAACGCATTTTTCTTTCTTTCTTTCTGTTTCTTATTCTTAAATTGGTGGAGGCAATTATTCAATAATTAATTAGTCTCCTTGGGAAATATTACTTTTGACTTTGAATGTATAATTTACCGATCCGCGCCTGCTTCGCCCAGGGACAGTTAACTGAAGGCCAAATTAATTAATAATAATCTCGTAATTTAAAACGATCAAAATCTAGTCGCAGTCTCATTTCTGCGACAAACAAATGTCAAAAACCTGTCAAAATGTAGGGAAATTAAACGTATTTTTGACAGATTGAGACTGAGATCAGACTGTGAATGTTCTTAAAATTACGACAATTATCCCTCGTAACGATATGTCTACACATCGCACAGAGATTTCAGTGCTATTTCTAAGTTAATAAAGTATCTATATACTAATACTAAAGGCGAAGAGTTTGTTCGTGTGAACGTGCTAATCTTTGGAACTAAATTAATACTAATTTGAAAAAATATCATTTAACATTACACTAGGACTCTTAGAAGCCGAGAAGACAAAACGAAGTAATAGTGCGGGCAGGCGATGCGATGCAATGGGAAAAACAAATTTCACGCGGATGAAGTCGCGGCCTGAAGCTAGTTACCTACATGATGATGAAAACCGCATCCAAATTCGTTGCGTAGTTATGAAGAACTTAGCGGTCACACAGAGAGACACGAAAAGCGACTTTGTGTTATACTATGTATTGATTGATCTTGATTTTCACTGTATATAACATTTTTTTTTTAAATGTTAAAACTGGCATCCTTGCTTTCATGTTGTTTTCTGCCTGCTCATTAAATGAGCTTTAAGAGACTAACCACACTTATTCAGCTCTGTTCAGCTTTTGTCCATACAAAATTAGACTACGCTTATTCGTACCTATGTACACTTGAATTTTGTACCATTGTGTTAGAATTATCTAATACAATTAGTTTTGAACCACAGTTTGAACAGCCATATGGTGAAGTTACCGAAACGGATAACAGTTTCAATTGTCACTAACATAGTCTGAAAGCTATTAAAACCCGATCTTATCAGTTGAGCTGTAATCTTGTAACTTGTACCATGAAATAAACACAACGGTGCGGTCTCGGTCGCGTATGTGCAAATTACACTCGAAAATTTATTAGAACATTTCGTTTCAAAATTATTGTAGCTGTTTTTGGTTTCAACGATAATGTACGTCAGAAATCAGATGTTAATTCCACAGTAGTATTTATATAGTTCATTATCATGTCGCTGTGAAGTTTAATTGAGTTATTTCGGTATGTGGTTGGTGTTTAGGGAGACTATAGTAGCATTAATGGATAGTGATGCTTTTGAAATGTTAATTTGTAATTTAAATGTGATTGATTACTAATCATAGCGTTATACGCAAATTGAATAAGAGCTGTTTGTTGATTTACGCAAATTGTTATTGCTCGTGTATACAAAGGGACTTATACGTTGAACATAGATTTGAATTGTGCAATTCAGATTCGTGATTGGTGTTTAGAAAATGATAGGAGCAAATAGTATTGGAATTATGCCTTTGTCGTGTGTAGCGGTATCTACAACGCCACATGCGAACAACGCGTCATACTGACGTCACGCAAATCCTGCATCTCGCAAGCAGAGTTTACCGCGCAATTAGAATAGATACAATTTCCCAACATCAAACGTTGGGCAATTGCCCGCCAGACACAACACCCGTCTGGTCGGAGGATCCTCCCTTTTCTATGGAGGATGATGAACTTTACACCCTCTTCCTCATACCTTCTAAATAATGATGTGGTTAATTTTGATGTGGTTTTCACTATCATTTAAAAAATGTATTCCGGAAGTTTTATATCTTTATAAATTAAACTTACATGTAATAAAGAAGAGGGGCTCGTGGCTAAATGATAAAAGACACACGGTTTGATCGAAGGAAAAGCTACGCTTGTCGCGGTCGGTTCGTATATGGTGACTATCGATTAAATATCGAGATCCATCCCTACCTCGGAAAGCACGTTATGCCATTGGCCCCGGCTGTCATTTTTAGATCTTTGAGAGTCGTTACGGGGGACAAACAACTCTTTATAAAAAATATAACAAAAGTTGCAAAGCAGCTTCGCAAATAAAACTAAAGCAGCTTCGCAAATAAAACTAAAGCAGCTTCGCAAATAAAACTAAAGCAGCTTCGCAAATAAAACTAAAGCAGCTTTGCTAATAAAGCTAAAGCAGCTTTGCAAACAAAACTAAAGCAGCTTTGCAAACAAAACTAAAACAGCTTTGCAAATAAAACTTCTAAAACTCGATACCAATTTAAGTTACAATGACAAAACTATTAAAGTGTTATTATAGGTAGAGTTACACAGTGTGTGGGATGTTACAATATTTCCATAGGGTCTCTATGTTTTACCATTAAGCGTACTAATACATTATAATTATCAATTTAAATTCAAATTAATTAAGTACTATAACAATTACTGGTTGTTATAAATTATAGAAAGCACCAGAGTAATGGATCAATAATTCCCTTCCAGAATATCCACAATAAAATGTTATGAAAGCACATAGATCCGATGTTAAATGTCAAAAAGAAATAAAAAATAAGTAAAATATTAATATTTTAGTTTCAAGATACGTATTATGTGTAGTAATATTTAAGGTACAAAACATAAACAATGCTTAGTGGCACGTAATATTGTTTAAACCTATTTATGCTTTCTCTAATAGTGAATTTGTAATTCTCTTGGTAAGGGCATCACTTGACTAGCTGGACCGATCGGGCTATTTTTTGTTTTAACACTTTCAAGATCATTATTATAATTATACGACAATTTATATCTATAGCCGTCATAACAATCAAACTTCTATTGTGTCTCGTTTACCGCGCCGGAACCTGATAGAACTTTTACATATTAAGTATATATATATAAGTCGTAATATGCATAAGTCCAAATTAGGTTTTTACAAAAAAAAAAGTTTTGAAAATGTATCCCGGAAAATTGACAAATTTTGGAAAAAAACTGAGCGTCTATTTTCTGTGGAATTTTTGTACGACCCATTGAAAGCACACGTCTGTCGGGTCAGGTCATTAGCATAATCAGCCTATAATTTTCCTACTGCTGGGACACAGGCCTCCTCTTGTCGGGAGGGAGCGGACTGTAATCTACCACGCGGGCCCAGTGCAGGTTGGTAGATGTCACATGTCTTAGACATTTTGGTTCTAGGACATGCTGGTTATCTCACGATGTTTTGCTTCACCGTCTTGAGAGCAGTGCTGGTGAAATTATATACATAAAGTTATTAATAAGAAAAATAGTTTGGAAAACATAGGTAAATAATAAAATATTAGTCTAAGTAATTCACTGAAACCACCAACGGTCCTCGAAGTCCTCGAAGCAAATTAAATCCAGCAAAATTATAAGTCCACCGGCTTTTAGAACGTTTTTGCTGGATATAAAATTCAGAAGTGACTGTACAGGCTTAATCTAGAATTAATTACTAAGCGTTTGTGTTTAGTGCAAACGCAATTAAAGAGGCCGCATGCCCCGCATAATTGCGGAAGTAGGGATGTGGTCATAGGTTCGGAGCTTAGTCGATATTTCCAGCCGATAGTTGCGAGGTTATTAAAGTTGTATTAATACCTACTTATCATAATATGCCCAGCCTTTTCCCAACTAAGTTGGGGGTCGGCTTCCAGTCTAACCGGATGCAGCTGAATAATGTGAAGCGACTGCCTATCTGACCTCCACAACCCAGTTACTGTGTAACACGATACCCCTTGGTAAGACTGGTTGTTAGATTTTCGGGCTTTTTACGACCCGTAACGACTATCAAAGATCTAAAAATGACAGCCGGGTCTAACGGATTAACGTGCTTTCTGAGGCACGGGGGTGTCTTGGTATGTAAAGATGGTCTCCCATCCACGGATCAACTTGACAAGCGTAGCTTAACCTGATTAATCGACCCGTGCGGATGTTATAATTTAGCTGCAAGTCCTCTAATAATAGCAACTCTAATTATAAATTATGTAAATGTATCTTTTTGTGACTAACGGGTGATCAGTTTTGTTAGTTCTGTAGAGATCTCATAAATTGTAACACCAAAAGATATATCAAACTCGAACAAAATTTTTTGACTCACTTCTATGAAGCTGTAATTGAAAGTAAGTATGCAGATAATTTTATCACATTTTCCTACCTACATATTTTAGCAAGTTTAAATAAAAAGTCAGTATCCCCGTACGGATATGAATACCATGCGGATACATTATACTTACTGCGGCACATCACTACGCGGAAGCGAATATCCGCCAGCTCCTGTTTGCTCGCAGTGTTTTATTTTTTAATTCAGTGCACCTTAAATATGTTATTATGTGGTTTATTATCTTAGCTTTTAATTTATTTATATTAATTGCTTTTGTGTTTACAGAGGACAGTAATTTTCAGGCTTTAGAATTCTCTGAAATTGCTCGTGAGGCGTCCTGTTTTTTAATTTATTTTAAAGGGCTTTGAAGGTCCGTGGCATAACCACCTGTCCGCCATTTTGTTATTTTTTCCAAAATGGCGGTCACGCTTGAAACCTGTGGGGTTTGATCCTAATATAATATTTTCTGTTTGAATTGATGTCAGCCATCGATTTATATAGGCGAAATCGGTTAATGTGAGGCTGCCATTTTGAAAAAAAAAACAAAATGACTGTCAGGCTCCGTATAAAAATCTTCAATCCCTTTATGGAAATAAAAAGTATTACAGGTCCATCTGTATACTTTTAATTTTGACCTTATTTACCTTATATAAAGCTTTAATCTTATTTAGTTTTTGTCGTATAAATCATCATACATTATATCAAGCCTGTATACTTAAGGTGAGTAGACAGAGATGCATGGAAAAACCAGAGTTCGCCAGTTATGTTGAAGTTCCATGTAACATAAGGATATAGCCTATTGCCATTAACTTAAGCTCCAGGCTGTAACTGAGAAATTTAATCAATAGCCAAAAATTGTTTTGCCCTACTTGGAGATCGAATCCAGGATCTCACGTTCAGCAGTCGCGCTTTCAACCGAGACCAACGACAGGTCCTAATCATCATGAAATAAACTTCATTTGGCTCACAATATTCGGCATACCAGACGATCGATTCTGTAAACATCTCACCATGAAAAGTTAGGTGAAGTGAGCTTAGAGTGAGCTGTCAATAGTGTCAATCCCTAGCATAAGTTGGAATGACAGCTCACTCCACGCTCACTTCACATAAGTTTTCACTGGTGAGATGGTTACAGAATCGATCGGCAGCTATCGAATTTCCTTCATAACTTATCGGTATGATGCAGGTTGCAGTTACAATGAGAATTTACCAGTCGACATGGCTGCCACTCTGTGTCCCTTGAGAAATAAAACGAAGAGCAGTATGTACTACATTGTATTACTTCGACCATGTTTGTTCTGTGTTGGTTATTTGAAAGTTAGCGAGTCCATTCTTTGAAAATGTATGTCCGGTTCGTTGAAATTCGCTGTCATGCCTTGTGCTTTTACCGCGTTACAAACAAACATACTATAACTCAATCTTATCTCTTAATATTAGTTACTTAAGGTGATTTTTTCAACGCAGCCCGCGAAATTCTTTTTTTTTTTACGTTTTTCGCAAAGAAATTTAGTTTTTACGGGTTTTCACTTTTTAAGGGGCAAGTCCCAGGGTAACCCGCGAAATTCAAACCTTCTTACGTTTTTTTTGAAATTTGCAGGTCAGTGCCAGGATGTATGTTAAACAAAATATGATTCCCTATTACAGAATGATTATCATTAAAATCGTCAATACAACCCTCTAAGTTCAAATAATCCTACTGAATGACTATTTTCATGAAATATTAATTGTTAAAACTATTATTTTACTACAATTCGGATGTAATTTATTCTCAAAACATCAATCTTTTTAAACTTTTACAGCCAAACATAATCAGCCTATAATGTTCCCACTGCTGGGACACAGGCCTCCTCTCTGTGAGAGGGAGTGGGCTATAATTCACCACGCGGGCCCAGTGCGGGTTTGCACAGCCAAAGCCAATACTTTATTAACAAAAGTCTTAAACAAAGAACTTGTTTCCTTCATATTTCACTGCCGAAGATAATCCAACGCCACTTACATGTATTTCCTCTGGGAATCCATCGCTGCACCGCGTTACATGTGGAATATTTTCTATAAGTCATAACTTTCACATTGATTTCTTGTTCAAAAATTTAATTTCAGATAGTGATGTTGGAACCTTCGAACATTCTATGAGAACGAACATAATTGTACCAAAGTTCTGGAGAATATAATATGGAGAACATGGGACTGTCGTACTTAACTACGGGTTTGTCAAGCATACTTGAACTGTCGTTAGATGCTAAGTTATATGAGCCGCTTTAGTTGGATTGTTGGATGCTCTGCTTGTGCAATCATTATAAGATTTTGACCAAAACAGCCGATACCTACTTTTCACGTGTTTTTTGTAGTAGTCAATATATGTGTCGAAGCGTCAACGCACACGTCGCGTATAACCTCAATTAAAATTAACGCCATTTATCTTCCTTTAAAGGAACTAAGTCGAATGACAGTCGTTCGTTTAGGAACGTCAAGTAATAACTTGGGGATGGTTAGTGTGGAGTAATGGCAATACCGAACGTATGACCGAATTATTTCTTGAATTATGGTAGACACTGACAGTTAGGTTGGCTAACCTGAACGAGAAAAAGATGGACGCCGGGTGCGAGGGTGGAGCGCGGACTTTTTGGTCGGAATGTCAGATTGAGTGGTTGGCTGTTACTCCGCACTAAACTTTCCGCGTTCCTAATTTCTAATCTATCTAGATCTTAGGCATCCTAGATTATTTTGTGTTCTAAGTTTGTTAACAGTAATTACAAGTGTTAACCAAAGTTTGGCGAGTATTATTTCGGAACTCCAATGATGTCTCAACCCCCTGGTGACGAATCCCCGACATACATATGTATGTATTTTGTAACTTCAGAAATGCAAACCCCAGATTCAGCAATACATCCACAACAGAAAGTCCCTAAAACCGAGTCGAACTATTTCATAGAAGCTAAGTTAGTCACGAAAACGAAGAAATTATGGAAGCAACTGCGACAAAAAACCTCATTTTCTCCAAAAAACTTGTTAAAATCTGCTTACCATTCATAGCAGCGTAAATATAATATGCAGCTCAAGCTTGATTGCGCCCAAATTAAGTTTAAACAAGCGAGCTTTACGACTCGGTCGAGGATATAATGAAAACATGCAGTTGTAATGGGCGGGAAGAAGAATGAAAAAGTTTAATTGCTGAAATAACCTGTGACCCATGTAAAAATACGACTTAAAACGATTCGAAGAAGAATTCCAATAACACTTTGCCCGACCTGGGAGTCGAAACCAGGATCTCATGCTCAGGAGTAGCGCCTACTACCACTAGACTAACGAGGTAGTCAGTTTCAGTTGCACTTTTTATTTCCATAGTATGAAGGAAATGAAACCAAGAGCGTTCGTGATATACGACTTAACGTCCCACCTGGGAAGCGATAAAGTGGTCTTCTCGACAAATTATACACGTTTGAAAACTTAGTTTTACTTCTCCCTAGACAAGCATTCCAGGAGCGTTAACATTATGCCATTCAACGTACAACAAGTGAAGTTAGTACGTGTGTTATGAACTAAGAAAGTTGATACATGTGCAGTTAACGGACGTAGGACTATCGCGGCCTCAGACTGTTTAGAAATAAAGTACCATTGATTCTCGAAAGACGAAACCTCTCGGTTTTTGGTCTAGTTAAAGAAACATTCTAATACCTAAATCGTGTATAATCAGCTGCAATGTTCCCACTGCTGGGAAACAGGCCTCCTCTATTTTTGAGAGGGAGTGGGCCGTAATCCACCACATAGACCCAGTGTGGGTTGATGTCACTTGTCTTCGAATGGTTGATTCTTGGACACGCCGGTGTCCTCACGATGTTTTACTTCACCGTTTTGAGAGCAGTGATAATGAAATAATTTACATAAAGTAAAGCGCCTGTCTGGGTTCGAACCTAGGACTTACAGTTCGGTAATTTGCGGTTACCATTGGGCCACCACTGCTCCTCATTCGTGTATGGGTGAGCCCATTTTCTAGTGGAGGCCGCGAGAATGCGGTCAGGCAAAGTCGGTCATCTTACCTCCTAGTGGAGGTCCTATGTTCAGCAGTGAGCTTCTTAAAACTGATAGGTATGGGTTATTCCGTATGGAAATTCTTTAGAAAGGTATTGTTTTTTATATATTGTTTTTCAATGGATTTGGTTTACACTTCGCAGTTGTCTAATATATACCCACTTTTCAGAATATTAATCAGAGAGTATTCTGTTAAATTTAAAGTTGATCAACAATAAATAGAAGCTTATAAAATCCATCACATAACTGTTTACCTCCTACCAAATTCCGCTTTCAAAAGGCGCCCGGGCTTTAGGGATAAAACCAGGGAGTGGGATTTTTACCTCACTAAAACCACCCCGGTGGCTGAAGGTGGTGGAAGGGGGACTGTTGCCTCTCAAAAGGCCGATCCGAAACCTCCTCTGTGCAACGCCTGTTAGGGCACATTTCTGGGAAGACTGTAAAGGGGTCTCCCCGAAACCTAATTGTGCAAGGCAGTAGGTGACTACTGAGTTCTGCCTTGCCTGAGGTCACTCAGTGGGCGGACGGATAACTGTTTTACCTGTAAGAAAGCTTACAGATTTTTTTAAACCCTACTAGACTAGACAAAATTACCTAAAATTCTATCTTCGTCTCGATCGAAACTCACCTTTGCAAACGACAGTACTTGGGGCATTGCAAGTTTCAATGTAAGCTTGTGAAAGGCGTCTCATGGCTAAAGTTCTAGATAAGAAGTTCGGACGAGCACGTGAAGGGAATTCTCCCACAGCTCGACTTTTTGAGTAGCCACACGGGTAATTAATTTTGCCCCAATATTTGTTTGTGTTTATGTTCGGAGTTACGTGTTTGTGGGCTCTTTTGGTGTGTTATTATTTATTATACTTATTGATCTTTATTATGTATGTAGACATAGACTGCTTCGTAAGTGTAGGTATTGGAAGTGCGACTGCTGAGCGTGAGGTCCTAGTTTCGATCCCAATGTCAAGCAATTTCAATAGGCTTGCCAAGTCTTGCCCTGTTACGTGGCACTTGAAACAAAATTACGAAATGTGTGCCCCATATCTCTGCCCAGATGTCATATCTTATGCGATTACCCATCCTTCTTTGTTTGTCATTTCACTCAGCTAATGACAGCTGCAGTCATCATGAGTTTTACTGATTTTCCCCGATTTTTTTTTTGCTTAAGTACTTGTAATACTCGAGTGCTTCTCTTTTATCGTGGGAGTGCTTTTGATTTATTCCAATTAGTACTGAATAGTACCTACTTAAATACAAATCTAAATTCTAAGCTTAATAAATTAAACTCTCAGCGTTTAGAACTGCAAGTATTTGTGGAAACATCGACCGGGCGTGGTTGCAGTTTATTCCCCGAACGAATTTGTTACCGTTCTACAGTATTGTTTCAGAGGTTTTACATGCACTATTTTATTTATTACTTACAATACGTATCTGGGGTATTTTCTAAACCAAAACGTATTCATGTAAATGATAAATAATTTTATTTTGTATGTAGCTAGGTTTTTACAAACCTACATACATGTCAATCATACTTTAAAAACTATCGGTCTACTAAACTACGGTCGGCATTTATAGATGCCGAAACAAACTCAGAGGTCACAGTCTCTTTTAAAGTCCAGACATAATCTTGGTCAGATCATAATCACACGAAGACCATGTAGATCGATGTCCGAGATGGTCTTTTGAGAAAATAACCACACAGATTTAGAGGACCTGTCCAGTCAGTGCAACCATTTGTAGGAAATCGTGCAGCTCAACTGAAAACATAAGGAACTCAACGACTCGACGAACAATACCAAAGCAGTGACATTGGGGTAGGCCACATAAATTACTCAAACTGCCAGACCATGACAAAAACTAACATAACACAGAGAAAAATAAAAATAAATAAAATGACCCAGATGTAGATGTTTACCAAGAATATTCAATTAAATAGGTGATAAGAAACAGCGGGAAGGTATGTACGCTCAGAAGTACGTGCACGGATCGTTGGTGATGTCCTTCAAAAAGGTCAGCTGGTAGTTATACTCACAACCGGCGCGCGTTTTGACCACAGGGCCTAGACTACTCGCAATCGTTTCATATTTCAACGACGACTTTCAAAAGTATTGACATAAGTTTTTCGGTAATAATGTCAATCCTTTTCCACCATCATTATAGCTGATAATAATGATATTTGAGAACAGTGGTGGCCGAGTGGTACCGTACGCGACTTAAGAGTAGTCGTAGGTTCAAACCCAGACAGGCGCTTTACTTTGTGTAAATTATTTCATCACCATTGCTCTCAAAACAGTGAAGGAAAACATCGAAAGGGAAACCGGCATGTCCTAAAAACCAAATTCGAAAACATGTGACATCTACCAACCTGCACTAGATCCGCGTGGTGGACTACGGCCCACTCCCTCTCACCTAGAGGAGGCCTGTGTCCCAGCGGTGGGAACATTTTAGGCTGATTATCGTTAACTATCGCTGATAGAATGTGCTGTGAATGCGCTGATGAAAAAAAAAAATGAAAAAATGTCACTTTATCTAGGCGAACGTGAATAAAGCAAATAGATGATGTTAGGATACAATACAGGCTGCACGTGGCATTCTGTAGTTTCTGCCTCTACAACGTGTATCAGAAAAGTGTGGTCATATTTTTAAACTGAACAACTTTTTCCATGGGGACAGTAACGTAATCGCGAAAATAAAGCTGTCCCATACATTTGGGCCGAGTAGGTACCTGGCACTGGCTGTATATGAATGCACGTGTCGTGTCTTGATATTTAAACACCAACCGATATTCAAGTCATAAACACATAACAATATGCAAAAACTAAAGGAAAACAGAAACACAAATAAAATTACAAGGATAACATTTCAGAACAGAACTACGGAAACTAAAGAGCCACAAAACGGCTGGGGAATAAAAAAAAACAATATGCTTTGTTACCGCGGAAAAGTTTTGATTTCTCTTGAGACAGACAGTTGAAAAATATGATGCTTTAAATGTCTCGGAGACTTCTAACTTTATTTCTGAAGGATATTTGATAGTATGAAAAAAGGGTTACATGTTATGATATCGATTTTAAGCATTAGGTTCATCATCATAATTTCAGAACCTTTCGGCCCCATCGGGGACATCTGTTCTGAGAGTCTTTGAACAGTGCGTGTTGCCAGTGATTACTTATTAGAAGGCTAAAAGTCACCCAAAGTGTTAGGGTACTGTTTCAATATTATTATTATTTTTTGCTTAAATAATATAATCATTCATCCTAGGAGGCGCCCAAGCGCCTACACTTCGACTGGTTCTGGTCTTCCCGCATCCAGCGGATTCCTGATATAATATAATAGAACATCAACATTATTTATTTTCAAAAAAACCTCATTATTTAAACACTTCACCACAAGACAGATATCATAACTCTAAAAGCCTTTTAACGTCTAAATAAAACCAAAATCTAAGCCATTAGCAGTACCACCTTCCACTTAAATGTTTACCCAGACTTTTAATAAACGAGCCATGGTCTGTGATAAATATTATAACGCCTTTACAAAGAGCAAAGAGCACGGCTCGAGTTCCATCCATTAATCATGTTAGTTCGCGAACAAATGCCAGCTGGGGCGAAGTTGGCGTGACTATTCAATATTGGTACACATACCCTACATGCTCGACACAGCCTAAAAACGATCCGAACATTGTATTGATCAACTGAAAATAAAACGAAAAAAGTTGCTGAATCCTTTTAGGCTGTCGTAACGACGCGTGTAGGGTAAACGCTCGTGTTATAGGCAATGTGTAGAAGTTTTCTCGATCACAACCGCAAACATACCGTCGTGCACCTCCAGTCATGATGGATTGCGACAGTTTTGTGTGGATTTATTTATTATTTCTTTCATTCGTGTTTTTCTATGTCTGATACCGTGAGCGTTTGCGTGACCGCCGTGTTATTTGATTAAAATTTAATTTTTTACAGTAAAATTTATTAGCTATTTTTATTCAAGAATGAAGACACATAGCGTTTTCAAAGTTTCAAGGCAAGGATTTATTAGGACTGAATCTGTGTACGCGTGTATAATTTCCTTACGTGAGCAGAATTCCAAAGGGTTCTAGAACAAATTGCTTTGATATCGCTTGAGCCACGTACGGCAATAATATGCTATGTATGCATGGAGATAGTTCATATGGAATTCATAGGAGGCTCTATGGCAGCTATTAATATATTTTATTGAAAGGTTATATCTAAGATTACGGTGGAGTTAGTACCTACTATCCGTTTATTCATCCAAATGATAGATTTTTTACCCATTATAGTAGACATTTGGCTAGACTTATCTATGATTCATGTAAGAAAGATTCATATTTCAAATCTAGGAAAAAATATAGCCATGTATATTTATGTTTCACCCCCTAAGTTGACAATTGTAGTCCGAGTAACATTAATGGTCATGCGGCAGACATATTGTTATGCATGTAAATTAAAATATTTAGGCGTAAAGCCGTATTTTATAAAAAAAAACATGAGCGGTTGGGGAACCCCGTCAGGAACGAAGTTCCGCACGAGCACGTACACTCGTATATGTATAGGTAATAGGTAATACGGGCTGGTGTCTCCAATTCCACGACAATGCGCGTATTTTGCGTACCTCGTATATGTATAGTAGAAAGAGACAGAGAGAGCGAATGTCGCATGGAGCATAACGCTTTAACCTTACGTGACCAGTCAACTCCTATCGTAACTTTGTTCTAATAACACAGTTATTTCTCCAGTTCAGTCTACATTATTATCCTTGATGTCATGCTCTTTCTGCTTTCCAAGCTAAGTCTCTATTCTTTTCTGTCTTCTAAATCTGAAAATAGTGTTTGCCAATGCCAATCACTTATAATATACTCGCGGAGGTTGCATGGAAACGCCATGCAGGCTAAAGCCTCTAAAGTACCTACCAACTTTAAAAAAAGGATATCTTACTGTCAAACGTTTTGAGTTAACTTAGTCCTAAAAGTGAAAAAAAACAATTGCACTCCGGGAGTGCCGGCAGAAGTGAAAACTTACCGTCTTACGAATTTTCGATCAGGTCACGTGTCCTGACGCGAGTTTAACATTTTTTACCCATTACAAAAAAAGTGATCAATGCCGCTAAAGAAGTTTTCACTTCAAAAAAAAATGAAAATGAAAAGTCATTTATTCAAATTAGGCTGACAATCGTCAAAATTACATAAGATAATCCACCAAAAACGCCCGCCCTTCCATATCAATATAATGACAACTATACTCAAGCAAAAATATAAATATAAGAATAAAATGTAAACAAAACGTAATATCTAAATAAAAGCTTCCAGGCATAAAGGGCGTGACAGCTTACATATTTATGCAGTGCTGGGCTAAGTTCATATAGCTGTCACTCAAAGTCACAAATGATAAACTAGGACCATCGAAGTAAAATAAATAAACAGTTAATTCGTCATCTCCCTAGCCTTTTCCCGACTATGTTGGGGTTGGTTTCCAGTCTAACCGGATACAGTTGAGTACCAGTATTTTACATAGAGCGACTGCCTATCTAACCTCCACAACCTAGTGACTGGATACTACGATACTTGGTAAGACTGGTTGTCAGACTTTCGGACTTCTGATGACCCGTAACAACTGTCAAAGATCCACGAATGACAGCGGGGAATAACGGCTTAACGTGCTTTCCTAGACATGGAAGGGTCTTGTTAAGTAAACACGATCACCCATCCACGGACGGAACCTATCGATCGAACTGTGCGGCAGTTATTACTTAGCCACAAGCCCCTTAATAAACAGTTAATTAGTAATTATATAAAACGATGGGACACTTAATATCGTGCCCTGCGTATCCTGTCAGCTGTACGTTACAGGAACTGATGGACGCTGGTGATGGTGTCAAACAAGTGGCCCAATTCTGGGCCGAGTCCATTTAGATTGCTATCGACACGCTAAGAAGATTAGTAATAACAATAATAAAACCATGGCCAGCAAAAATGCACGAAGTGCTCCGCTAAAACGAAATATTCACTATAAATTCTAGCTAATCAAATTCAATCTTCAATCTTCCCTAATCTCGCCAATAGACCAGAAAAGTCACCGAAAGTAAAATCACGAACACACAAATAAGTTCCAATAAAAATCCAGCACGTTGTATTTCACGACACATTTGCAATTCCCGCAAATTCACCGTATGAACTTACGTTAGGGTAAAACTTGTAAAAAGTCACGTATCAGCCGAGCCCGACAAGCATTTTTATACGTTTTTAAAAACTGTAGAATACAATTAGAAGGGGTAGACACCGCTGTTTCACAAAGTGTTGCAAATTTCGCGTGACATTTTATGTTCTCTATTTCAATTTTATCTCGATTGAAATCTTTTATTTTTTTTATGTTTGAGTGGACAGTTGTTGGTGCTTTTACCTTGTTTTTCGATGTATTTTTAGTTACTTCCGAGTCTATTCCTCTCTATTCCACTATTCCTCTTTCCTTCCCTATCAACGGATGATAGGGAAGGAAAGAGGAATAGTGGAATAGTGTAACATTCGTTCATCTTCCCACGCTAATTTAAGGATTTTATTGAGAAAAAGGTTTTTCTCATGGTCTTTTTAATGAAGGTGATACTTAGTGCTGTGTTGATCTTTTTTTTCAAACGTGCTCGTTATACACTGTATTTTTATATGTATAGGATAACAAGGTTATAACGTAACAGGTATTTCAGGACCTCAATTCAACAAACAGTTTTATCATTTTATACCAATGTAAAAAAATCAAAGTGACTCAAAAAGTTATTCTCAAACATATTTTTACTCGTATTATTTTTTTAACCATGTGGCTGTCTCTCTGTCGGCCACATGACTGCAAGCGAGCTAAAGGTACTTGATAAAATAAAAAATAAACTTTTTAAATAACAAAGATTAAAAAAAAATCTTATGCCTGTCTCAGCGGAAATGACTTAACAAAGTACAAGAGAACCTACACATTAGGGGCTGTACACACATATTCGGGTCGCCATTCCTCAGTGCAGCCAGATGGTACAGACGCAAGTACATCAAGCTACCAGAAACTGTCAAATTTTCCCAATCAACCTTGAGCCTAATGCTTTAGCTATAAAGTTGAAAATCTATTAAAGAAATTTGACAGATTGTAGTAGCTTGATGTGCTGGCTATGTACAATCTAGCGATAGGTATAATATGTTTGCGGAAAAGCCACCCAGTTGCCGAGCCGTATATAATATTTATTATAACTCGTACAGGAAGATCACAAACTAAACTAAACACAGTCATAAATAAAAATAAAATTACAAAGCGCGGTATTGATTAAACGCGGTTAGAAGCCAAACGAAGTTTTCCAATCAGCACGACCCGTAAGCAAGCCGAATATGTGTAGCAATTGTTTTGGGTAAGCTTTCTTGTTAAAAAAATACCACCGAATCGAATGTGCCGACCCGCACATGTATGTTATCACCCCTCACACACCTCTATTTTTCAATATAAACTATGAAGTATCACTAGATACTGAACTCCATACATTAGTATGGGCGTGTGGCGCAATCACTGCTCTGATATATTGAGTAGGGAACGAAGCACGTGAGAAGACTATTTCAAATATACGGAATTGTACTCTGCGCGGCGACGGGAACAACAACCACACAAACAAACAACAAACGCTTGTTATAAATAAACATTTACACAATACGACTGGGTATCATATGTATAGTAGGTATTCACACAGACTGTTATGGTTATGTTACAAGCTGCATGTAAAGGGAATAAATCTATTGCCATAACCGGGAATATGCATGCCCAGTGTGGCACCGTTCCGCTCACGCCAAGGAAGTAGATGTTGCTTTAAACGAGACCTGCCGTACGATCACGGACTGTCTGCAACCGACCCCGGTCAGCGCACACACGGAGGAAGATACAGGCACGAGCTAGTATATTATAAATGTAGAAAGGGTTACACAGTGTGAATCTCAACTCTAAAACCACACCACAGCTGGCATAGCACCACCACAAGTCCGAAGAGAAGTTGCAAGCGCAGTGGAGAAATCCAAACAGGAATCCGATACCAGGTACCCACTATCTGGCGCACAGCTACCAACGCAACGGCTAAAAAGCAGGCACAGCTTCTTGAAATCGACAGCGTCTCTGTCAGGAAACCCGGCCGACCCCCTTTGCAAACTATGGCAGGATACTCTTCCCCCCCCCTGCTTACTATCTACCACCAAAGGAGCATCTCCCTGCAGGGTGTAACCTTACAAGTGGACGGAAGTCCTTGAACCGTTTCCGGACACAAGTGGGAAGATGTAAGTCCAAGCTGGTAAAGTGGGGCTACCTTGACGGATCGGCAGTAGGGTGTGATTGTGGAGCTATGTCGCAAACCATGCTCCACCTCCTATCCTGCCCTCTGTGTCCCAAAACATGCAGTCAAAGTGACCTCTGCGCTGCCACTGTCGACGCCGTGGAAGTGGCAAAGGTTTGGGCCAACAATATACGAAATTCAGTCGTGCCAGCGACACGAAGAAGAAGAAGACGGGAATAAATCTAGATGTGGAACTGCCATTAATAATTACTAAATGGGACACCCCTTACCAAACCCAGGTAGCCACATTCAAGTGCAGCAGTCAGGTTTGAAACCAGTAGCAATAAAAAAATGCACTATAGTTATCGTAGAATACTCTTTCTATATAAATATTATATCTATACTAATAATAAAGGTGAAGAGTTTTTTTGTTCGTTTGAACGCGCTAATCTCTGGAAATACGAGTCGGATTTGAAAACCTCTTTATGCGTTTGATAGCTCAATTCTTGGTGATATTTAACATGAAGCTGCGATCCTTAAGAAGATCCGATCAAAAAGAAAAAAGTCAAAAAGAGCGCTAATCGAAAACGAAGTAATTGTGCGGGCGGGCGATGCACTACGACGGGTTGGGACGGGGGAATAAGATATTCCACACGGAGGAAGACAGGGACGAGCTAGTATATTATTATAGATGTAGAAAGGGTTACACAGTGGGAATCTTAACTCTAAAAGTAGTCTTGAAAGACAATATTTACCAAAATCTTTCTTCTCACAATTAAAAAGGTTACCCGTACAAAATACCCTCCCGTATATTCCGCGATCAGGTAAACACGCTCCGTCTGACGCCTCGCCAAATTTGAATTGACGCCCGTGGTGATAAAGATGCCATAAATCATGGTGAAAAAGAATCCCCTTTAATCCTGCTACTTGGATATTATTCCTACGAAGAATTTATTACCTGTACGAGTATGTAACATGACGTCTAAGTCAATGTTATACTGCTACAAGGATCCTTTCGGCGCTCGAATGACGGTGACAGAGAGACAGTGTGTGGTAATTTTCTTTTAAATATATTGAAGAAATAAGATGGAGCATGGAGGGGCTTGTGGCTAAGTAATAACAGCCGCACGGGTCGATCGTTCGAGTCAAATTACGCCTGCAGCTGTTGATCCGTGGATGGGTGACCATCGTATATAACTAGACCCCTCCGCCTCGAAAAGCACGTAAAGCGTTTGGTCTCGGCTGTCATTCGTGGATCTTTGAAACGTCCTTACGGGTCGTCAGAAGCCCGAAAGTGTGACAACTAGTCTTACCAAGGGGTATCGTATTACCCAGTGACTGGGTTGTGGAGATCAGATAGGCAGTCGCTCCGTGTAAAATAGGTACTGGTATTCAGCTGTATCAGATTAGACAGTCGGTCCCAACATCTGGCTGGGAAAAGGCTAGGCGGTAGATGATGATTAAAAAAACAAGATTGTTTCGAGTTCCGATTTTGGCTACGCGCCAAAACATCCTTGTATAGCTATAAAACATTTATTTCAATTTGTACATTATCACATTTATAAGAACAAGATTTTTTTTTCAATAAAAGAGGTCTCCGAATCTACAGTTATATGAAAGGTTAAAGTTTTTTCCAATTTTAGCTCAATGATAATCATTAACTAAACTTGCTTTTTAGTTATCGGGATTGATCAGGGTATGGCAGGCATACATTTTGTGTAAGTACAGTCGCTTGACAGCATTATCTGACCTACCCTAAAAACAAACGAATTTAGACCCTCTGCCCGTATCATTAAGGTTTATTCAATTTATATGAGCTTATCAGACAATAGTGCTCGAGGACAAGCAGATGGGATTGCCCATCGGTGAAATGTTGACCTTATATTAAAGACCTTATTTAGAGCAAAAAGATACTTGACAAGCGACGCTTAGTTTGTGGCTCACCGAACCCCGAAGTCATATTGTATTTTACTTTTTGATGAATAAAGTTTATTACTGTTATTTCCTTTATTTCATTAAACCCATATAAATTATATTTTTGAATATTAGAATATGAAAAAATATAAATATATTTTAAAATACAAAAAATAGTAGCCCACCGGTATCGAGAACAAGCTATAGGCGGTCAGGGCTCCAGACAGAGGAACCTCCTAACAATGCACGCCGTGTCCAGAAGTACCGCTTTCTGAATCAAGCTCTTGATCCAGCTGCCCAACGAGAGCCTCCTGAGGTGTTGGTCGAGGCTCGCTGCTGTTAGGCCATGTAGGTACTGTAAAGATTATCGGTAAAATTATTGCAGAGTCCACGTCTCACATGTAGACAACCTCGTGTGGTTAGTCATGCTTTATTAATATTTAGAATGAATTTAAGATTTTGATTAAGTAGAAGATCGCAATTTGTGGTAGTTATTTAAACCCATGTGCAACTGCCAGCGAAGGCGACTGGCCCAAGCATTACGCAACGCCCTGCGTGTCCAGTATAACAACTTATTCAGGATGCCGTTGGGTCTGCCAGGCTTTTGCAACCCTTCCGGGATGTTCACCGAAGCCAGGGTTGATGGTTTTCATGCCATTATACGGAAACGGTGCGCTTCTATTCTCGGTAGAATACGTGCTAGCTCCCACAGCATCGAAAGTGTATTGTGTGATAGGTGGGACAGCCCCATACTGGCTCGCTGGATACGGCTGCACACGTAGGTGTCAGTCGTTTATAGTGTGTGGTTTTTACTAACTTTTGGTTAAGACTTTTACTAAAAACATATGGATCTTTGATCTGAAATAAAATATCTATTATTATCTTTCCGACTCCTTTGGAATATACGTAAAATTTTAAAGGCATGGTCATATTATCGAAATACCTAAATGAAATAAAATGTTAACCTGTTAAAAAATAAAAATAAGGCTACCTTTTTTACGTGGCCCGATCAGTATGCAAATTGAGCTTTGAACTTAAGACTATAGTCTTTTTTATATACCTACTACTTCGATGAATATTTACGGAGCTGAAAATTTGATTTAGATTTAACGAAAAGACTAAATAAAATATAAGGACTAGGTTTAATCAATAGATATTTTATTTAGATAAAAGAATTATTATAGTTAAGACCGCAATAATTAAGTTAGGGTTTTGTTTTAGTTTAGTTTGGTAAACAGAAAATATAATTATTTCAGTTTGCTTGATGAAATTATCTGAAACAGCAGGATTGGTAAATTAGTATTGTATTGTATAGCAGCACATAATGTTCCCACTGCTGATACTGGGACATAGGCCTCCTCTCTGTGAGAGGGAGTGGGCCCTAATCCACCACGCGGGCTCTATGCGGGTTGGTGAATTGATTGATCGGTAGGTTGAGAAAACAGGGATATTAAACATTAGTAATTCTGTTCCTTTTTAAGTTGTGTGTGACATAAGGCATTTTCTACGAGATAAACTCGTAGAAAATGAATAATATAGGTGTCCGCAGAATTTAAACAGGCGCTTAACCTCTGGCCACTCAACTTTTGAGGGGCTCGTGGCTAAATAATGGCGCCGATTCCCTTGTTCACAAACTAAGCTAAATTTAAGTCAGTGCATCTTTTTCTTTCTATTCCACTAAGAAAAGGACAGAAGATAAATATTAGTTTAGTCCTGTCAAATAAGTCAGCGCCTGACATAAATTGACGTATTTTTAGTAGCCATGTTTTTAATCACGTCTAATTTGTAGATGGAGTATCTTAATTTGACAGAACTAAACTAATATTTATCTTCTATCCCTTTCTTAATGAAATAGAAAGAAAAAGATGCATTGAACTTAAATTTAGTTTAGTTTGTGAATAAGGGAATCGGGGCCAATAACAGTCTCACGGGGCGATCGAAGGTAAAGTAGTATAAGTTACCACCCGTTACATGATCGAGACCTCTCTGTGCCTCGGAAAGCATGTTATGGCGTTGGTCCCGGCTGTCATTCGTACATCTTTGACAGTCGTTACGGGTAGTCAGACAAGCAGTCTTACCAAGGGTATCGTGTTACCCAGTCACTGGGTTGTGAAGTGTCCTTGGTAAGACTGGCTGACTAGAGGTTTAAGATTGTTTTATTATTGATTGAATTTGATTGATTGTTTTATTATTATTGATTGATTATTGGTTGAAGGTTGTTTTCTTTTCTGAATAATTATGCCGTCACTTAGATACTAAGTTGATGAGTTACATTCATCCACCATCCTAGATAACTGTATTTTATAAGTGCTTTCATTCTAACGACCTCTTTAATCACAAAAAAAAATCTGATAGTGATTTATTTAACCTGTCCAAACTGAGCCTGTAAGATTTAGTTTATACAAGTTATGCCTATAACACCAACACTTCTCACATGTGCGAGTTTCTTCGACTTTAAAAAAGTGATGCTTACATTTTAGTCAAAAAGTTAAACTCTCAGTTCAGGTCACGACTTTTACAACTTTTCAAGGTTTTGCGTTCGTTTCTCGTCAGATACGGAGTGACTGGGCAAATATTTGTTAGGAACACAGGTCTTGTTCGTATTGAGAATAACATGCATAATCAGCCAATAATGTTCCCATTGCTGGGACACAGGCCTCCTCTCTTCGAGAGGGAGTGGGCAGTAATCTACCACGCGGGCCCAGTGCGGGTTGGTAGATGTCACATGTTTTCTAATTTTTGGTTTTAGGACATGCTGTTTTCTCACGATGTTTTCCTTCGTCGTTTTTGAGAGCAGTGGTGATGAATTTATTTACAAAAAGTAAAGCGCTTGCTTAGCTGGGTTCGAACCTGCGACCTACTACTCGTAAGGGGTTGAGGCCGTTACCATTGGGCCACCACTGCTCTCATTATTTAGTTATTTAGAATACCATCATATAGTGTGTTTGCTAATAAACATTGTTTTAAAATTACAGTTTATGATATAAATAACGTAAATATTTACTGAAACAAGTGATGATTCAGAGACTATTTATACCGCTTTCAGCATCATGCCTGTAATAAAGTCGTATGTTTCTCGAACATGACTATATTCTGACGTTCAACAATATAAACCACAATTAGTGAGTCACAATCTATTTATACTAGTAATATCTATACCAATACTAGAGGAGCTTGTAACTAAGTAAAAACAGCCGCAAGGGTCGACCGATCAGGTTAAGCTACGTATGCCGCGGTTGGTCCATGGATGGGTTCCATCTTCACATATCAAGACCTCTCCGTGCCTCGGAAAGCACGTTAAGCCGTTGGTCCCGGCTGTCATTCGTTGATCTTTGACAGTCGTTATGGGTAGTCAGAAGCCCGAAAGTCTGACAACCACTCTTACCAAGGGGTATCATATTACCCAGTTATTGGTTTGTGGAGGTCAGATAGGCAGTCGCTCCATGTAAAATACTGGTATTCAGCTGCATCCGGTTAGATTGGAACTCGACCCCAACATAGTTGGGAAAAGGCTAGGCGATGATCTATACCAATACTAATCTATATACTAATAATAATAATAATAATAATAATCTTTATTGATTCAGACTACAATGGTCTACAGTGTTAGTAACAAAGATAGCTTAGCCTATGTTAGTACTTAATAACTAAAAACGAACGGGTCCGGTTTGTAATCGCCCACACTAGCGGACTATCTGCCCGGGCGGCTATTGATTGCAGAATAGTGTTGGGACTGCCACGCAGCCTGCGGAGTAGCGAGGCAGATTTCTTACGCCAAAGTGCATCAAATCCGTCAGTGCGTGCATCTGCAAACATTGCCGAGGCACTACAGAAGCGCGGCAATCGCAACAATACCCTGAATGCGTTATTATATTGGATGCGCAGAGCATTGTAAGCCTTTTGGGTATATGTGAACCACAGAGCTCCCGAGTACAGTGCTGTACAGTATGCCTTAAAAAGGGTTATTTTAATGGCATCTGTACATCGAGAAAATCTGCGGGCCAGCATATTCGCCCTAACTGACAATGCTCTGCGCTCCCTCTCTAGATCCATATCATCTTTCAGGTCATCAGTAACCAGATGGCCCAGGTATTTGAATGTATACACCCTGTTAATCGGGTGACCTTTAATTAGAAGAGGAGGAACCGCAGTGGGACACCTGGTGCCTGACCTGAAGACTATAAATTCTGTCTTACTACTATTATAAATTAACCCATGAGTAGCAGCATACGACTCACACACATTGAGTAGCTTTCGGAGAGCACCGACCGAAGGAGCCAGCAGCACCATGTCGTCCGCGTAGCTAATGTTGTTAAAACAAACTCCATCCACGTAGCAGCCGACACGTGCGCTGCTGAGTCGCTCAATCAGTGCATTAATATACAGACCGAAGAGCAAAGGCGAGGACAGGCCCCCCTGCCTCACCCCGCACTCCGGCCGGCATGGCTCCGACAGCTTTCCCGCCCACCGCACCTGAGTCTCTTGGTTCAGGTACCAGTGCTTGAGGAGTAATACAAACTCTGGCGGCAGCGTTGTTTCTTCTAGCTTTTGCCAAAGAAGATCGTATGGAACAAGGTCAAAGGCCCTGGACAAGTCAAGGAAAACCGCATAAACAGGTGTGTTTCTATCCGTGTAATACCTGACAGCGTGCTTTAAACTAACAATAGCCGTCTCCGTTGACAGCCCAGGCCGGAACCCAAACTGAGCATCACAGAGCTGCACATGCTTATTTAGATGTGAGTTAAGCACGCTGTCAAGGACCTTGGCTATGACGGTGGCAAGTGAAATAGGCCTGTAGTTTGACTTGTCCGACACGTCTCCTGTCTTGCTTTTGACCACCGGAACCACCAGAGTTCGCACTAGATCAGGCGGTAGATGTGAATGACACAAACACAGATTAAATAAAAGTGCTAGCACCCGAGGTAAGTGGAAACCAGCATGCTGAAGGTGCTCAATGCTGAGTCCGTCATGCCCAGGGGATTTGCCTCTTGTCATTTTCTTCAATATGTGCCTGATCTGCTTCGCAAGAATTACAGTGGCCACCTCCGCACGCTCAGGGCCAGCATTGAACACCCCGCACGGCGGCCCCAGTGTCGACTTAAGAGCGAATTGGTTTTTGAACAATTCAGCTATATCCCTAGGGCAGGAAATCCCGTCGACGCTCACAGGAACGCCAGGCTTAGGATTCAATCTATTAGTGGCTTTCCAAAAACCTTTAAAATTTGAATTAGCAATAATAAAGCTGAGCAGTTTGTTTGTTTGAACGCGCTAACCTCTGGAACTACCAGTAAGATTTGAAAAAATATTTTTACATTTGATAACCTAATTCTTGAGGAAGGCTTTAATCTATTATACATCACGCTATTGCCATTACGAGGCGAGCAAAAAAAAGTCACAAAGAACGCTAAGCGAAAACGAAATGATAGCGCTAGGCGATGCAATGTGACGGGGTTGGTCGAGGGAAGAAGAAATTTCTCGCAGACAAAGTCTAGTAAAAAATAAAACCACAAACTAAATAAAAATGCAAGACTAAAAAATAAATTCAGTCTTACTCCTACAAACATTAAATGCGCTAAAGAAATAAATATTTTAACCCACACGACAATAAAAGTAGAACTTAGTATGAAAAAGTTACATTGTGCGTGCAACACTATCCCATATTCACAGGGAAGGAGACATAAAAATCCCGGCTTTAGCAGTGAAAATGCAATCTCTGAGTAACTAAAAAGTTTTCAAGAAAACTATCTTGGAGCAGCGCCTTATGTGATACAAAGGTGTTAAAAGTAGCGAACGTAATCCTTTTTAGTTATCTAAATGTACTTAAAAAAAAGCTTTTTATACGGAATACTTAGAATTTGTTTTTGCTTGTTCTTCTTAAGATTTGTTCTTTCCTGGTTTTTTGTACTTGTTCTTTTCGAGTATGGAATCTTATTGTTTGGTTAGACTATCGAGTTTTAGGTACCCGTACATATAGTCAGCATATTTCATAATTAGCCCTTGGTTTTGGGACTTAGAACTCTTCTGTGTGAGAGTGAGTGGGCCGTAAACCAGCACGCTGGACCGGTGCAGGTTGGTGGGTGTCACATGTATTACAACGTTTGTTCTAGGACATGCTAGGTCATTTAAGATAGTATTGTGGTGTAAAACAAAAATAGGTTTATTTGTCACAGAAACACGTGCATAGGTAATTTTTATTCGTCGAATAAAATTGACGTCTGACAGTTTTTGTATGGAAGAACTGTCAAAAATTCAAAATTATTCCTCAGATAAAATTATCTGGCATTGGAAAAATCAGCCCTTAATTAATATAACTCGAATAATAAAGGAAAAAATAAAAACATAAGATCTATAAGCACGAGCACAGAACAGAAATAGTTGGCAGCTGCACGTTGTGGCTGTGACAAGAATGCACAAAGCACATGTGCTTTGTGCATTCGCACCTGCGACACAATATAAAGTGCACTCTTGGGTTTGAGCCGAGCTACAACTGGCAAGTCAGTTACCACTGGGAAACCACAGTTCTGTTCTGTTGTATTTAGACAACTACTACTTGTTTGAAAACTGTTGTCTTCTGCTTAACCGGGCTTGCGTGTGGATGCCTCAATAAATTAAGGCCTCCAGCCTGGGCTTAAAAAACTTAAAAAATTAAGCGACTACACGCTAAGGGCAACCCCTGTGGGGTACGGACCTCGGCTTAGAGCGTCACTGGGAGAGGGCAGCAAGGGACAGGCTGGATCGGAATTATTTGGGGACGAATTTAAAACTACAGGCTCAGCGGCGCGGGCTGGCTAGAGCAAGGGTCGGGGCGGGCTAACTTCGCCACCAAACTGTTCGTCATATAAGATACCCGTATGTCACATGTAAAGTCGGCCCGCCAGTGTTTACAGAAGACTTTGAAGGGGAAAGCTTTCACATTGCCTCCAACCTTTCTGTTTGCCACCTCGCGATTTGTGTTGTACCACATATGTGTACGTGTGTAGTTAAGTGGGCTTAAGAATGTTTGTTCAGGAATATTATAAGGATGTTGTGGGGTAGGCTGTTTACCCCAACATGTATAGGTACAATAGCATGGTGAAATAGATACTTTTTTCTTAGGTCGCTTCCTATAACTGTCACCACCTCCGCCCAGCCCTTTGGGGAATGCATAACGTCACGCCTGTATGCCCCAAAGGCAGAGCAGAGCAGAGCGGGCAAAGCTATAAAAAATAAATGTATTTTCTATCTTTCTTTTCTTTCTGTATCCTATACACCTATAGTACACTCTCATTTCGCCAGTGATATATTTTAAGTCCCATGTAATATAGGGAGAGCTTTTTGCCATCAACCGGGCTTTGCTAGAAATCTCTCCGGCTGCTACTGAGAAATTCCTGATGGGAATATCCAATAACACTTTGCGCGACCTGGGAATCGAACGCAGGAGATCATGCTCATGCTGGGAATTAAGTTGATTTCAGAGAGACTAGCACTATTGAAAAAGCTATAAAAATGTTTGAAGTTGTAGCGTAAACTGAACTTTATAGTGTAGGAATTAAAGTTATTTTTCCATAAACTCATATTTGTTAACATGTTTGGGGAATATGTCGCGATTCAAATTTAAGTATGTTTTTGTGTCACTTTTTAGTTTAAAATTTGCTCTGTACAAACGTCTTGGGATTCAATTCTGTAATGTTGTGCATGTAATCTAAATAAATACTGCCCGGATTTTGTGATGTTGATGAATTCTTTAGTACTTTCATAGGTATTGGTCCATCTCTTTTGTAGCATTAGGCGTACCTACATTATTATCTAGCATATAATTTAATTTGAAATGCTAATAAGCATCAGTGCCTATCAGTAATTTCAAGATATAATTGTTTTTTTTTATTGACTCTGACAACGACTGTCATCCACGACTTGTCTGACGAATAGTTTAATAACACCTATGAAAAACTTTACCAACAATACAAAAGTAGTTTAATAACACCCATGAAAAACTTTACCAACAATACAAAAGTAGTTTAATAACACCCATGAAAAACTTTACCAACAATACAAAAGTAGTTTAATAACACCCATGAAAAACTTTACCAACAATACAAAAGTAGTTTTATAACACCCATGAAAAACTTTACGAACAATACAAACGTTTTTGTTTGCCTCCCAAATTGTGATAGCCTTAAAATGCTTTACCAATTCAATGGCTCCCAACAAGTGGTGTCGTCAGTCAAGCGAACTACACCCGCAAAGTTTCTTGCTCAAATATTAACGAGAATGCACTTACAGGCCCGTAAACTAACGGGCTTGCCTCAATTTAGCTGAAACTTCCTCTGACGGTAAACCGATATGGGGATGATGTGATTAGCAATTAAGGTTTCAGTTTATTTTTTTAAGAAATATAACTGTTTACGAAAGAACTTTTTACAAAAAAAAAAAAAAAATAAACAACCTACTTCTAAAAAAGACACTACAAAGGGGAAAATAATTTTAATTTCGGAAGTCGGTGTCGTTGGGTTCGCAGTTTCGTTGTTTGCTACCCATTTCCGAAAATAAAGTTATTTTTCACTTTGTCGTGTCTTTTTGGAAGTCGGTTGTTTTTTTTTTTTTTTGTAAAAAAAGTTTTTATTTTTCACTTTTAAGTTGTTTTTACCAGTAATTTTGATTTAAAAACCAAACTATTGAACCGTTTTTGATGAAATTTCTGTGGGACCAAAATATTCAATCGAATTGAGAAACTCCTCCTTTTTTTTAATTCGGTTATAAACATTTTCTCAATCGTCATCATTCAGACGAAAGACGTTTACTGCTGGACATAGGCCCTCATCAAGAGTCGCCCACATCGACTGGTCCTGTGTTTTTTGCATCCAGCGGATTCTCTTCACAGGGTCCTCAACTTTCACTGCGTCAATCGATCTATCTTATGGGGTACCTACTGACGCTGTGCCTTTCAGTACACGACGGTTGCCGCTTCAGAACCTGTTAGCCCCATAGGTAATTTTGCTCTGCGACCCACTAAAGTTTGACAGTTGTTCGGGCTATGTCCGTTACCTCTAATCTATTTTGTCAAGATATTAATGGTCGTGGCGCAACTTGGGGGAGCCCTATACCCTGTGGACTGACTGATGGAGAAGTTAGTCATAATTGTGCTATGAAATGAAAAGTCTATTTTTGTAAGTAGATCTTTTAAGACACTTTTACACGTAAATATTTTGAAACTAGATAGCGCTGGCATTTCCAAGCTGACTGATCCCTGAGAAGAAATGCGGAAACAAACTCAGAGGTCATGGTCTCTTTCAAAGTCCAAATATTATATTACTAGGATTTTATGAAAGTTTATCAATGCTAGGCCATGTTTGGAAAGGTCTTTTGAAGAAAGAGTCATTGCTTCAAAGCTGCAGCTTTGAAGTAACCTATCCCATCAGAAGGCATGCACGCAACAGTCAATCTGCTGGCATAGTGATCAACTGTCATTAGGTATTACCCTGGAGTGTTAAACATATTTAATCGTTATCTCCTTTATTACACATAAATCATATTTATAAATATTAGAATTTAAAAAATGTTAAAAAAAAACATTTAAAACATAGTAGCCTACCGGTATCGGGAACAGGGTCCAAGCTACCGGCGCTCAGGGCTCCAGAGAGAAGAACCTCATAACAATACGGGCCGTGTCCAAAAGTACCGCTTTCTGAATCAAGACCTGGATCCAATCCTTAATCGTTATTATTATAAAAACACCTTTATCAACAACAGGAGGGGTCCGTGGCTAAATAATAACAGCCGCACAGGTCGATCGGTCAGGTTAAGTTATGCTTGCCGCGGTTGATCAGTGGATGGGTAACCATTTTTAAATACCGAGACCCCTCCGTACCTCGGAAAGCACGTTAAGCCGTTGGTCCCGGCGGTCAATCGTGGATCTTTGACAGTCGTTACGGGTAGTCAGAAGCCCAAAAGTCTGACAACCAGTCTTACCAAGGAGTATTGTATTACCCAGTAACTGGGTTGTGGAGGTCAGATAGGCAGTCGCTCCATGTGAAATACTGGTATTCAGCTGCATCCAGTTAGACTGGAAGCCGACCCCACCATAGTTGGGAAAAGGCTCGGCAGATGATGATCAACAAACTCACAAAGTCACAGACCAACACAATATCACAATAATAAATCACACAAGACCAGACCAAAAGAAAATAGAGAAACATAGCACAACGTTATATATTAATGAGTTTTACTCGCACCTAAACCTCATTTTCTGGAATAAAGTCTGAAATTGTTGTATTACTTAAAAATGATGTTAAGCTGAAAAATATATACATCTTACTTACTTTTTGAGAGAAGAATGTTAAACTTTAGTGGTTATTTTTGGAAGCAACTGACAACTGTTTATGTACTAAAATTTTCTTCTTATTTTGCTTTTTCGGACGTATTATAACCTAGCTGTGGCCCACGACTTCGGTCGTGTGACAGTGATACCTTTAGATTTTTTATTCAGACACTTCAATTTTATTTTTTTGTATGTATGTATACAATGTTATTATGTACGCAAGACCTCATACACCCCAATTAGAGGGTTTATTCCAGAAATCCCCACCGACAAATCCCCACCAGTGGGGATTGTTATTTTTTTTTTTTTCAGAAATCCCCACTAATTAATAAACTCAGCCTAAGTGGGGATTTTTGAAAAAATAAAATATTGAAAGAGTTTAAAGCACAATACAATGAACAAAACTTATTTTTTTTAAAGCAAACTATTATTATTAAGAAAATGGTATTTACCCCAGCAGTACTTAATATGTTTAAAATTGAGTCTTATTGCCTTTGAATAAGATTTAATTTCCTTTGGCGGTCAGTATACCGAAACACATAATTTCTGAAAAATGTACCTATATTAAAAGTTACTTATATCATTTCAGTAGTTAATTATGAACAAACTAATTTCAGGGTTTGCGTTTATTCTGTTGTAGATGTTTCAGCAGTATCAACGATAAGGTAGTTCTTTTTCAGTAAGCTTACAAGCTTTCATGTTATCTTCCTGTATGACATCAATTCAGAAGAATTTACATACCTATAACATTTATCAGGAGAAAAATCTTAAAGAGTTCTTTGGAAAAACAAACAGTAAAAATACAACAAGGAAAGGCTTTAAAAATCAAGAAACGAAACTTAGGTAGAGTACAACAAAAACATTGTCAAAAAAAACGAATTCAACGTTGGAAAAGTGCTGATTCTCAGCCTTTGAATAAATGACTTTTGATTTTGATTTTGACCCATGAAACATTCCACATTCACACACATTATTTCACTTGAAAACTGTTGAGCAAAAATCTCGCTTTAAAACTCTGTGAAACAATAACATGACCTAACGTAGCGAGAGGAAAGCACAAAAGCAAGCAGTAAATGTGTTTCCTGAAATATGAAACGCTTGGCTCATGATTACCGACCCTGCGGTTAGCTGGATACTCTTTGCTGCTGACTTTAGCTTTAGTAATATTAAGCTGTTGGTTTTTGTTGCAGGGGATTTAAGCTCGTCAACTTTAAGCCTTAACTTGATCATAAAGCCTAACTGTGCATCGGTCTGCCTCTCTGTTTAAGTCTTAAATTCTAACTGTTTTTCCTGTCAATGAGTTGAAAAGTCATAATTATTATACTACTAGCTTTTGTCCGCGGTTTTGCTAACTTTAATGTGGTATTTTTTGGATGAAAGTTACCCTATGTCTTTTACTGTACCCTTAACAATGTGTATGCAAAATTCCTTAATAATCGGTTGAGCAGTTAAGACGTGAAAGCGTAACGAGCAAACTCATTTTCGCATTTATAATAATTAGTCAGGAGGTTGGGATGAAACCACACAGCGTTTGTATGTTATCAATTAATACGATTGTCAGTCTTACCAAGTGTTACCCAGTAACTGGGTTGTAGACTCAGATAGGCCAGATCGTAATTGTAAAATAAGTACTGGTATTCAGTTGCATCCGATACGACTGGAAACAGACAGTAACAAAGTTGAAAAAAACTAGGCAGATGGTTATAACGATAATTATCATTTGACTAGATAAAATTAATGTTATTTCCGACGACAAATTAATTAAATAAACCCCATTTATACACATATGGAATTTCAACCAAATATTTCATCAAATTTCCCGTACAACGGATCCTCACTCGCCAAACTACAAGGATATCTCGCGCAGATGTTTTATTCAGGGCATATCCACGTCATAAAGTATGCAGCAGGGGTCCAGTCATGTTGGTTTTATCCGTTTAATATCTTATGGCTACAGGTTAATAAGCCGAGAGGTTAAATATAGATTCGCAATCGTGTAAGTTAGATTACTGGGGTTGAAAGGCTGTGAGATAATGCTTTTAAACCTTAGGAATATCGAGTACCAGGCATTATTGACAGCCCTCGGCGGCGAAGGGTGTGACCGCACCTCAGTGGTTGCTCGACCACTTATATAGCCCTCCATGGCCGGGATTACTACGTCGAAGGCAGTAATGAATACTCGAGATATCGATAAGCAGCGAGATATTAGCGGTATCACTAGTAGCTGCTTGAACATTATTATAAATGTACGATTGTTAGCTTTTGAAACGATGTTCTTTAAAGCGGCTTGCGGTTGGAGCAGACTGTTGACTGGTAGTAGTCACGTAACGAAAAAGCGTGATGTCCCTTCATGCGACTTTCTCCTCTCTCTCTCTCTATCTCATTATCTGCCTAGCCTTTTCCCAACTATGTTGAGGTTGGCTTCCAGCCTAACCGGATGCAGCTAAATATCAGTACTTGACATGGAGTGGCTGCCTGTATGCTGACCTCCACAACCCAGTTACTGAGTAATACGATACCCCTTGGTAAGACTGGTTAGATAGAAGATAGAACGTTAGACTTTCGGGCTTCTGACGACCCGTAACGACTGTCAAAGATCCACGAATGATAGCCGGGACCAACGGCTTAACGTGCTTTCTGACGGAGGATTCTCAGTATGTAAAGATGGTCACCCATCCACGGACTAACCGCGGAAAGCGTAGCTTAACCTGATCGATCGACCTGTGCGGCTGTTATTACATAGCTACCAGCCCCTCCCTCTCTCTGTATCTTTCTAATATATATGAGTGTGTGTATTGTGTAAGAAACTTCGTTCCTTCCCCGGCCGCACATGTTTTTTTTACTTAGCATAATAATACACCAAAAGGGATACACGTTTAGCTGTATTTTGGAAAAGAATATGTGTACTGCTCCTGTGTTACACACAAAATACTAAGATATTCTATAACTATTTAATCCATACAAATCTTTGAACTTGACTTGATTTCCGTACGTCGTTTTCGGGTGTCCAATAAAAATCAGTAGTGTGCATCATAACACAGTATCATGCTGAGTGGAACCCATCTTGTTACAGTTACTACATGCAGCGGTCAACTATTTCTGTTCTATTAATGTAATGATTAATTTTTGTATGCACGTTTCTGCGACAAATCAACTTATTTTTCTTGATTTATTTTTACCTTACACATATCGTAAATTCCACAGTACATAATTGCGCTTACCACTAGGACAGCAAGGCAGTGTATAAGAGACAATTGTATCAGCGAAATGCTAGTATTCTATGTCTAACATTTGCTAAATTATAGAGTTAATACTAAATCATATCACACAAAAAGAGCTAAGGATTCCTATCGAGCTAAAGAAGAAGAAAATAACACAGTGCCTATATAGAACGTCTGGCATCGGAAATACTACGAGATCAGGATCTCAGTTTTATGCGTAGTACGTGATTCCTGAAGCTATATTTTTTCTTCATTTATAAGTCTTAAACCAGAAGCGTTCAGACGAACAAAAAAATTACATCGAATAAATATTGTAAGGGCATTTTCAGGATAACTACAAACCGGCTGGGCTAACTTTGAATATAACTCAAGACAAACTTGTCACATATTACAAGGACAGAGGTACTAAACAAAACCCTGGCTAAGACAGACGAAGAAGCGATAGTATTTAACAAAAAAATTAAGCGACTAACTGACAAAAGATTTAAAAAAAACAGATCAACTGTAATCTAAATCTAATCTAATAATAAAGTTCAAGTCTATTTCCACCAGCTGCCAGTGACAGACAGTATTACATCGACAATAATCATACGAGTGTCTCTTCTGTCAAGCCTTTTCCCAACAATGATGGGGTCGGCTTCCCGCCTAACATCTATTTAATCTAATATCTGACATGGAGTAACTGCCTATCCGAATAATCATACAAGAGTCAATCAATCAACTCATCATATCGCAGTCCACTGCTGGACCTGGACCTCTCCCAGGCTGCGTCACAACACCCTGTCCTCCGCCTTCCGCATCCAATTTGTTCCAGCCATGTTCTTAAGGTCGGTTCAGTTTATCTAGCTGGGGGGCATCCATCATTACGATTTCCGATACGCAGTCTTCACTCTAGGACTCGTCTGCTCCACCGGCTATCGGTCCTTCGACAAACGTGGCCAGCCCACTGCCACTTCAGTTTGCTTACTCTGTAAGCTATATTGTCTACTACGGTTCTTTTCCGGATAATTACGATAGTTAATTTACGGTGAAATTCATTCCTGCTAATTGCCATACAAGTGTGTTGCCAACTAAGTAATATGTTCTAGACATTCCAACCATAACAAGAGATTTCTATTTAGGCACATGAGTTATTTCAGTTTTTTTTCTTAAATGGCTTTACACCTGCGATACCTCTGATCATGCAAATGATCATAGGCAGCTGACAAGTTACCATCAGCGCTCCACCTGCTTGATTGCTACTCAATAATAATCCTCCGGACCTAATTTCGCCCAATCTCAGCGGAGACTAGCCTTCGGCGCGGGAGATATTATAGTACACAAGTTTGTGCGAAGACTCTCTCTTACCTTACTTTAATAGCCACGACCCGAGAGAGTTCTGGTGCTGGACCAACAACTACACGTGCTTTCCAAGGCAGGGTGTATCACACTGCCTGCTTCCAATCTCCGGGCTGTGACTAAGAAATTACTCAATAACATAGTTAGCAAAGCAGTTATATAAGCAGTAGATGATAATGATGATTCTCTTATAGAGAACTGAAACTCCTTTTATCATAATCAGATAAAAATAAAACCAAAGTGTCGTCCGTATCAATGCCTTCCTGCCTTAGGCCTACACATGCACAATTTTACACTCTTTTTCTTTATTGGGTCGACAAAGTTATAGCGAATTTACGAGTACGTACTGTGACAGAGTGGCTCTAAAGCACCTATTTGTTTGGTTTAGTATCCATAATTTACTTGCGCAATGTATCTGGGTCACGGGCGGATTTGGATTTTTTTCGGGGGCTTAGGCCCCTTGTAAAACTTAGGGTGATTCGAGATTTTTTTTAGTATACGTTCGATCTTTTATCATTTTTGAAGGATGTCTTAGTTTGTTTAGTAAAAATTTAAAGCAATGATTTTCCAATATTCTATTTTGTTAGTTTAAGATTAATTGTAATGGTATCATTTGCGACCAGTGCGATTGCGGTGCTCCTGACCAAACCATGTCCCACATATTGGCGTGTCCAAAGTGTCCGTACAACTGCACTTCTGAGGACCTAAAATACCATTGTTGCCGCGATCGGTGTCGCCACTTAATGAGTTCAACTCATCTAAGAATTTACCATTGACTAAAGATAGAGTAGAAGAAGAGTTTGCTCACAATTGCCTGTTTGTATCCTAAAACACTCCCACCGAGTTACAGTGCCTACGAAATTATTTAAAAACCCGTAAAAAAAACAAACAACTTATGATTTGACCATTCGTGCTTTGTATACCATTAAAAGCCAGGAGTTTAAATACTTTTTCTTTCTTTCTTTCTTTCTTTCAAAAAATTACAAGTAAATTAAACCGCAAAAACTTAATAAAAATTATTAATAAAATTAAAAAAGTTTTAGCAATTTACAACTGACCTCTCGTTTGGAGGCAAACATACATATTTTGGGTCACTGAGCCAACGAAGTAATTTAATATTAATTGAAGAGAAGCTAAAGAGTAAAATACGTTTACAAAAAACTAAAACGGGTATTTTCTTTATCACTATGACATAACCTCTCATTCAACTCATTAACCGATCATATCGTCAATAGTTTGCCAATGAAATAAAAATTAGTTATTTAAATGTAAATGGTTGTTGAGGTAGTATTTTGTTATACTTTAAATCTCCACAACAATCCCAGCGTATTAAAATTCTACTGTTTTTGCATCTTGTACTGTCTCTGTTTCAAGAATAACAAATCTCATTACCCCACCTTTGCCCTTGGGCTTAGGTTTAAAATATTAAAATTTAATTTGCATGTAACGGAGGTTCACTTCGGAGCCTAAATTATTCTCACTGCGTGGCTAGACTAAGAGGAACTGCATTAATTAGAGCGGTCAGAGCCACTACCGTAATTCACTTCATTTACATCACTGGGCTATATTAAGTGAAGGTAGATTTTTTGAAGGCAAGTCTTAGTTCGTAGCGTAATTTGCTTCATTTCTATGCCTGTGTTTTGGCAACGTTGCAATAACATATGCAGAAGTACCTACTGTGCACGATGCAATTATTTTGGATAGTAGCCGGTATCTTTCTCTATAATTCTATATTTTTCTATAATTATATATGTAGAGACTCATAAAAAATATTCTGAGAGCTGTGAGAAATCTGTCTTGTGTTAAGTAAATAGTCATTTTCTTTCTATTTTCCTGCATACATAAATTTTGTGCTATATCAACAACAACTAAAACGGTATCATTTGATTGGGATCACGTAACCCTATAAAAATGTGATGTGTAATAATCTGCGTATGAAGATTCCAATTTGCTAGGTAGATTAGATCGGTTCGATTAGATTGGACGCGGAATTGAGGTTTCCGCAGATTTGACGTACGCGGTAGGACATACAATTAATATAAATAATGTCCTATTTGAATGTGCAAAGTACATTGCAAATGTTCTGGCTGACATAGAGACAATGTGTTTACGACAGATGTAGATGTGCAACATTTACATTCCAACATAAAACTCCAACATTAAAACAAGGAAAACATTTCATATTCATCATCCGTCTGAAATCAGCATGAAAGTAAAATATGACCAAGAATCTAGAACTCTTTCAAACAATATGTTCGCGGGGCCACGATTCGAAACTTTATACTAGCAATATAAAAGTTTTAGACTACCGTAAACTGAAGATATTGGGGCAATATGAGATAAACGGCTGACGCAAACCACCTACGTTTTATTGTGGATTATTTCAGTTTTCTTCAACTATAGAAATAAGCATGACTTTTAAAGAATCTCTATTTCCTTTGTTTGGAGAGAAATTTTAAATTCAAATATATTTTATTTTCATAACGTAAACTTTACGACTGGTGTGTTAATATTCCGCATTATGTCAGAACATTAGTGACGCTAAACATTTTGCGGAAGTGGGTTTTCTTGTGTGATTGTGGGTCCTCTCCCAATTTGCCAAACGTAAAGGTTTTCATATTCCGGTTAAGAGTGAAGAGAGAAGAAAGAAATAAAACTCATGTATAATATCAAATACCAAGCATACCAACAAATCTAATATTTTTAATATTATGCAAGTAACCAGTTACTGTCTTTATGAGATTTAATGACATTCAGCTCTGCAAGCGGAGCATGAAGACCGTAGAAACGGAAAAAAACAAAATACAAAATGACAGATTGTAGAAAGATTGCTACGGATGTCCAAATTAACAAAAGAACACGCACTTTGAAGAAACAGATGTGTCTATTTTTCGTACAGAAGAAATAGAAGTCGGTCATGCAACGCGAGCAGGAACTGTAACATAAAGCTTATTTACTTTTTAACAAACTAAGCGCTGCGTTCTTCAGAACAAAAGTAGGAGTACAGTCTCCAAACAAGACCGCCATATTTGTGAAGCACGAAGCTTAACCAACACTGATCTGTTTCCGTAACAGATCGCCGGTTTTCATCGCAAACACTGGCATAAATATTTGTTACTTGTTAGGAAGGCTCACGGGGCCAACGTTGGTTATATGTCAAAATAATCCCCCGGTATTTGTAATGCATGTTATCAATATTGTATACGGTGTACATAAATTTTAACGATTGTATCAGCTTTGTTTCTAGCTAACATTTGCAGTTGTACAGAGTATTTCAAATTTAGATGGGAATTATAATTTGTTATTTCTGTTTGTGCCCGGAGTTTGGATTTGTGCCCGATTGATTGAACTGGCGAAATGTAGGTACACTTCTGCCTAACCCTTCGGGGATTACAGGCGTGATGTTTTATTATGTATTATAATTTGTTGTCTCAATTGAAGGGTGATGTGGGTGTTAACCAACATTATGTGGCAGCCGGTGTTGATACCAATATATTAATATATTATTTATTGAATTTTCAATTGTTAATGGGATTTTTCAGCTGTACTTGGAGCAACGGCAGAAGCATTTTTCGTGTTAAAAAAATAATGTATGTACTATACGTATATGTCAAAAAATAATATATGTAATGTACCTACTGTAGTATTGCGAGTCTGACCACCCATCTAACCAAGGTGAAGAATTACCCAGTTACTTGGTTATAGAGCTCAGATAGGCAGTCGCTCCATGTAATTTGTTAAGCCGACCCCACCACCCCCCTGTTTTTTAACTAGCCCGTCTCATCTGTCCTAATTAACTCAGACATCAATTTGGCAAATAAATCATCGCGTCCATCGTCATTCGAGGATTTGATGAAGAGCATTCAAATTATAATTTACATGCATTTAAATAATAGAGAAAAAATCCAGTAAAAAACATCAGACAAAAAAGCTTAATCTATATTTTTTTATGAAACAAACCAACCCGACTGTATTCTACTGGAAATGAACACCGCCAAAACGAAAACATTTATTCATTCAAAAAGCCATTTCACAATACTTTCAGAGCTAGACAACTAGATGACACCTTATTTTGAGCTCATCAAGAATTAACGATGAAATGATAACAGGTTACTTTAGAATTCAATTTTCGGGTTTGGGGTGTAGGTATAAATTTCCCGAGGGACCGCTATGTCAAATATACGGTAATGTGATGGGCTGGAACGGACAGTAGCGTCAAGTTACTGTAGAGAGCGGGCAGAGCAAATTTAAGCGAGTTACTCCACACACTTTTCTTACTTTGAATCGGCAAAAATAATGAGAATACCTCATGATGATTAAAAATTAGTCACTCAGCAAGGTGTTAATTCAGTTTTTATGTAAAGTAGTCATCCGGGACAAACATTCAAAATTCAAAGGTTGCGGGGGACGTTTGCAGATTTCCTGTGTACTCTGCTTGCGCGATGTGTTTTTTTTAATGTCGGTATTGTCGCGGGGGCTCGTGGCTAAGTAATATTAGCCGGACGGGTCGATCGATCAGGTTAAGTTACTCTTGCCGCGATCACCGGCAACGGCTTAACGTATTTTTTAACGAGGCGAAATGAAAAATACGTTAAGCCGTTGGCCCCGGCACTCATTCGTGGATCTTTGGCAGTCAGAAGCCCGAAAGTCTAACAACCAGTCTTACCAAAGGGCCAAACCAGTATTACCCAGTAACTGGATTGTGTAGGTCAGATAGGCAGTCGCTTCATATGAAATACTGGTATTCAGCTGCATCCGGTTAGACTGGAAGCCGGCCTCAATATATTTGGGAAAAGGTCAGGCAGATTGATTGAGTGTCTGTGGCATCTGCAACTTGTAGCTTGCTGGGTGTCCACGTAGTGTTTTGTATATACAAAACACTACAGTCACTACCTTTCAGTCAGTGCCTTTTGACACTGTACTATCAGCACAGGTGCCACGCATGTTTTCCCCCGACTTGTATTTTTTTTGTGTTTGTGTTCTTTTTCTGCGCCATGTTTCCCGTAAATAAACGTATTTTCTTTCTTTTTTCTTTCAAACTATATTTTTTATTTTAGTCACTGCAAGTTTATGACTTACACTCGTTAATTTTCAACACGCAACGTTATATCTAAAGCTAATATATCTAAGGTGTTTCTTCATCATTGTTTCCTGAAGTTTATTTTCATGTTATTATCGTTAGCTCCTCTAGCTGATTCGTTGTGGTTTCCGGTGGACTGTATTTCGTAGAACAAAGGAATTTTCAGTAATAGATATAAAGATAAAATGAAAGGAAATTCGTTTTTTTATTTGCATGAAACTTTTTCTATCCTTGGACTAGCGATTGAAAATATACTGTCCAACCATTTCATGACATCTAAGGGGCAATTCTCGTAATTTTAAGAACGCTCATAGTCTGATCTCAATCTTAATCTGACCAAAATACCTTTAATTTGTCTACATTTTTGATAAGTTTTTGCCATTCGTTTGTCGCTGAGATGAGACTGCGACTAGATTTTGAACGTTTTAAATTACGAGAATTGGCCTTATCGTAAGGCCAAACTGACGCTGTTCTGAAAGGCCTCTTTATGTATAGTATTTACATTAAAAATAAACATTGTCTCCACCATTAAGGCCAAAGATTCATATAAACACACATTCTCGATAGAAACTTTATGTGCGACACAGAATTATTATACCGACATGATAAAGTTAGCTATAAATTGAAGATAAAATGTGGATATGGCTATTATAAGGAACTAATAAAAACTTTTCATATTAATGCCTTCAGTAAGTTGCGTTAGAAGTTTATTCGGTATTACTTCTTGCGTGTTGATTGTGTGCTGATGTTATCTTTAATTTCATTGTTTCCGCAGGCTCTTTGAACAGGCATTGATTACTACTACTACTGGAAAATGGCAGAGTCATGTGTGTGTTTTTAACAGATGTCACAAAAATGAGGTTCTGTATTGATCCGTATGTTGATACCTACTTACCTACCTATGAATGCATAATATATTTATGAATGAGTATCTGCGATTTTCTTATAAAAACGAATGAACATAAGATATTCACCAGATACTAGTCACGGGATGCACGTTTTCACGTTTACGCGGCGACTAAATGGTAACGTCATTATTATAAAAAAACAATAGAATACGCTACCAAAATTAGTTTAATTTAAAACATTGATGAATTTAAAGGCAGTACGTTGTCTTTATCAGAAGAAGTCTTATTGCTTCTTAGGCGTTTTTATCTAAAACGCCCTTATCGATCTGCTCTGACTTTAGGTACCTAGCTTGCTCGCTCGCTTGTCCAAGGGAATGTCGAAGAAAACCGAGACGTAACGCGCTGGATGAATTCTGGGTTCATGAAATGCCGACATGTTACAGGACCAACTTGCGACTCATGGGTGCCCCTCAAGTTAAAGGGGAAAATCTACAAGTGCGTGACAAGACCTGTCATACTGTATGGATCGGAATGCTGGGCCGTCAAGAAGATGGATGAAAATGATTGCATGCAGCTGAGATGAGAATGCTGACATAATTGTGTGCAGTGACGAAAATGGATAAAGTAAGACATGAGTATATAAGGGGAAGTTTGAAAGTGACGCCAATGACAGAAAAGTTGAAAGGAAATCGTTTGTAACTAAAAGAGTGATGAATAAACCATCAGTGTACCAAATTTCATCCAAGTCCGTTCAGTAGTTTTTGCGTGAAAGAGTAACAAACATCCATCCATCTATCCATCCATACAAACTTTCACGTTTATAACATTATAGTAGGATTTTTTTTAGTATTTGGATATAAAAAACACGTGCATACAAAAAGATCATAAGATAAATCTTCTTTTACTTATAAGGGGCTAAATACGCAAAATTTTGACAAGGCAACAAATGGTCCTATTTATCACATTTTAGTAGCGGCCTCTTTGATAGATAGCAAGTTCCTCAGGTTCAATTTCTCACGTCCGAAACGAAGTCCAATTCAGTTTCGCATTTATATTAGTACCGGTCTTTGTTAACCATGACAACTTCTGTTGTTTCAACATCAGCAAACACATGTGGTATTTCGTTTGTACGGGCCAAACATCCTTCGGTCAATTTACCTGATATCCTGAATTTCATAATTACATACTTTTCAGCAGGATACGGCATTACAGGAGGATATTTCACCACTCGGTCATATATGTCCCATAGTTTTTATGAGGCAACTGGTTCATCGGCACCTTCTTATAAATTTCTCTTACTGCACTCCCCTCACAATCCTTTTTTTAAATTAGCCGTTAATGTCCCACTGCTGGGCAAAGACCTACCTACTTTATTTCCACCTCTCTCTGTCCCCTCACATTCTTGCGATTAATAAATAATATTATGAAACTTTATTGCTAAAAAGATAACAAGGATTTTATATTGGCCCCAAACTAGGCAAGCCTGTATCTTGGGCACCAGTATGGAGGGTTTACCATTAAAACACTTGTTTTTAAAAGCATTTTTGGTAATAAAAGTAACATAAGTTTACTTCAAATTACAAAAAAAAACTTCGAGGTATGTACTCCACATATCTCGAAATTGGTCCTATTTACAATTGAAATATCAAATCCACCACTAAAGGTAGAAAAATAGGGGTAAGGAACACGAAAGTGAAAGAAAGAAAGAAAGAAAGAAAGAAAGAAAGAAAAATAGTTTATTCCGCACAAAGAAAACGTACAGTACAAATAAAAAAAATTATAAAAAAGACATAAAATATAACGTAGTCAAAAGCCTCATACTCAAGCATATAAAATGTTGTCAATTTTGTCCATTGCTTGATGTCAGGGCCAGGGATCAAAGACAACACACATTAATTGACACTGACAATACAAATTAATGTGTGTTGCACCCGCGACACTTTCAGATGACAACAAAACAAAAACAAAAAGTGCAAAAATGTAAACACGATTTTTACTCTATTCTGTACAAATCTCACCGTGATAACTTAGGAGAAGTGGGCTGGGATTGGTACTATTGACAGCTCACTTCAAGTTCATTTCACCTAAGTTTTTACGGTGAGATGTTTACAGAATAGCACAGCTGATGTGTACTGTAATCCGTCCATGACGTCACTCAAAAGTCAGAAGCTGGAAGAAGTCCGAAAATTTCGAGGCTTTTGAGGAGGCACATTTTAGTAGTGGCCTCAAAAATTCATGTCCAGCTCCCCAGGTTCAACATCGGCAAACTCACGTTGTATTTGGTCTGTCCAGGCCAAAAAACTTTCGGCCAGCTTAAGTGATATCTTGAAGTTCATGAGGTTATCATTTTCAGGAGGGTGCGGCACTACACGAGGGTATGTCACCACTCGCTCATAAATATCCCCTAGTCTATATGAGGCTTCTGGTCTATCTGCACCTTCATAAAATATGTTTCTTACAGCACTCCCCTCAAATACTAGCGGTCGCATCAAATTTTCTAGTATATCATAATAAGCGTAAAGGCTGTCAGCACATAAAACGTCATCAGATAAACTGACATTCGACTCCTGGAGCCCTCGCTGGAGTATCGGGAAATCAAACCTGTTTCCGTTATGAGCGACGAGGCACACGGGTTTTTGTTCGTTTATGAAATCCTTGATCGCCATGTAAGCTTTCAAATTAGACCCATTTTGCCACCAATCCTGTGGCGAAATGGTCAGCTTCTTAGTTTCTTCTTTAGTGTCCGGATCAAGATACAGAATGCGGGGTACAGCCAACAAGCTCACTTCAGTAACAGCTTTTGGATTGTTGTATTCCGTCCCAAAATCCATAAACACGAACGTTTGTATCGTCGGCCGTGCCATTTTGATCACTGAAAACTGCAGCAAAATGCACACTACTTATAGTCTGGCTTTGTCCTTGAATGCAGCGATTCTAACTCACGTTGCAGTTTACACGTGATTGATAAACTTGGAGTATTTTGTATGATAAAGATATACTCGTATTTATTTTATAATAATTTGGCTAACAACTTTGGGTTCCGTATTTTAAAATTAATTTTAATTAGTAATTAAGTAAAATTAAGGTGTAATTTTATGTGTAAACATAATGTAATTGCATAAATACTCAGGATTATTGTTTTCCTTTAAATAGAAATAGTAATACACAGTGTTTGTTACATACCGTAAGAAACACTGTGTATAATGGTAACACGTTGGTACCTGACGGACCCTCCCTACGCCTCCGTTCTCCGCCCTCCGTCCTCCGTGAAGGCCTCCAGTACCAGTCGGACCGCTGGCGCGCCTCGCCGGAGCACTCTGAAGACCCTCCTTTACCTTTTGGGCTGCGCCTCATCTGAGGGCCGCCTCAGAAAACCCTCCTGTATCTACTGGGGCGCGCCTCATCCGAGGGCCGCCTCACCTGGCGGGCTGACAGCGTCCCCGCCGTGCCTGCTCCCTCCTGTTGCCGTGCTGCGTCCTGCTCCAGCTGCGTGGCCCCCCTACAGGTATCCTCCGTGCCGCACGCACCAGCACCGGCCCTCATCTGCACCTGCACCTGTCACCGGCACCTGCCTCGCGTCGGTCTACCTCTTCAGCTCCATCTGCAACTTCACCGCAGCCTCTTCAACCCACCTATCACACATCTTCATCCTTCCTCACCCACACACTACAAACCGCTGACCAGTCCATCTCCATCTTTTATATACCTTATAAATAAAACTTTAATTGACTTAAATTTCCCTTTCTTGGGGACTTGGGGCACGCCGACTCGGTCTGGTTAGGTTTGAAGGAGATGACAAGGGGCTCGTTCGTTCGCTTTGCACTACGTCTTATTATTATTGCTTGTAAACCAACTTAGACCCGCCATGCAATCTTCCCCACCCTAATACTCGTACTATGCACCTATCCCGCCATTTTTTCAAGGAGATTATTCTATTGAAAAAGGGTATATTTAGTAATGATTCATTTTAAACTGGTGCTACTAAATATACCCGAGTAGCGGAGCTTGGTAAGGTACATTTAGCGGTAATCACTCGAAAATGTGATCTCCTTAATATACCCGAAGTCGGCCAGGTCCGTGACGTCACTGGCGTCCCCACAAGGTACATTTAGTAAAGATGCCGTGCAAACCACTTACGGTTGTCAAGCGTGGTATTTTGACAGTTCAAACTACGCCAACCTCGCGTTTCTTCGCGTGGTTTCGTTCATTGTGTCATAGAGAATTTGCCCTTTGATAAAGATTGATCCTTGGCAGCTCTGCACAGAGGGAGGTGGAAAGAGAGCAGAGAGGCTTTTTCCCAGCAGTGGGACATTAACGACTAAAAAAAAGGTGAAATAAATGAAAACCTCGAAAAGCAAAGCCAAAATGTCAGTTTAGTTATCATTATGAACAAATTTTACTACGGGACCGCCATAGTAAAATTTGTCCATAATAAACGCGATTAACCGCGATTTCAGGCAAAAAACCACCAGCTGGTCCATTTATAATTGCGCAACTCGACAAAATGTAGTCAGGAAGCAATGATCGGGTCTTTTCAGGTTTTCAGCGTGATCAAGTAAACCAGAGATTGTATCAGATTTTCTGAATTTAAGTTACACTTTCCCTCTTTAACAGCCCTCCTTAGGTACAACCAAGGAAATTAATAGTTATGCAAATTGATACCTGTTTTTTTTTTTTTTTTTCTGGTGGGAAATCATGAAATGACCGCTCCCGCTCTGGGTGGAGTGGAAGGGAGTATCAGACTCTTACTGACTAAAACCCACCCATGTTCCTTCCTTCGCCCTTTATGTTCCGGGGTAGCGGTAACCCTTTCGGACAATCCCGCTGACCCGGCAGGCTTCGGCCCTAAGGGGCCCCTCGTTATGCTGACATCTCTTTGAGGCGCGCGTGGAACACTTACGCGCCGTACGGCACGGGCCTGGTCCTGATCGGGCGGTGAGCTACCCATTGCTCTCCGCCCGCAGGCCCGCGCCTACGGTGGCCGGTAGTCTTCACTCGACTCCCGACGCCCGGGGCGTCTCCCGCGACGGCTGGGACGGGAGGCTCTCTCTCTCATCCGTCCCGCCACCTCCTTCGCTAGCATGACTGCTTCGCAGAAGGAGGCGACTGCCTCCCACTCCCTCTCGCTCCGGACCATGGCTTGCACCAGGGCCGGGCGCAAGAGGCCGCCGCCGCTGCCGATCGCCTCTACGAGGACACGGCGGTGCTCCGCCCAAGCGGGGCAGACCTCCACCGTGTGCTCCACCGTGTCCTCTGGGCGATCCTGGCAATGGTGACACCCGGGCTTTTCCTCCCGCCTAATAAACTGACCTTCGACTCCTGGAGCCCTCGCTGGAGTATCGGGAAATCAAACCTGTTTCCGTTATGAGAGACAAGGCACACGGGTTTTGTTTGTTTGTTTATGAATTTTATGATCGCCTTGTAAGCTTTCAAATTAGACCCATTTTGCCAGCCATCCAGTGTCAGCTTGTCAGTTGGTTCTTCAGTGTCCGGATCAAGATACAGAATGCGGGGTGCAGCCAACAGGCTCACTTCAGTAACAACTTCTGGATTGTTGTATCCCGTCCCAAAATCCATAAATATGAACGTTTGTATCGTCGGCCGTGCCATTTTGATCACTGAAAACTGCAGCAAAATGCACACTATTTATAGTCTGGCTTTGTCCTCGAATGCAGCGATTCTAAGTCACGTTGCAGTTTCCACGTGATTGATAACCTTGGAGTATTTTGTATTATAAGGATATACTCGTATTTATTTTGTAATAATTCGGCAAACGACTTTGGGTTCCGTATTTTAAAATTAATTTTAACTAGTAATTAAGTAAAATTAAGGTGTAATTATATGTGTAGACATAATGTAATTGCATAAATACTCAGGATTATTGTTTTCCTGTAAATAGAAATAGTAATACAATGATGTAATATAATGACACAACAATGATGACAATGATGATGATGATGTACAATGATGTAGTATGTGATGTAGTATAATGGTGTTACCATTATACGTTGGTACCTGACGGACCCTTCCTACGCCTCCGTCCTCCGCCCCCCGTCCTCCGTGAAGGCCTCCAGTACCAGTCATACCGCTGGCGCGCCTCGCCGGAGCACTCTGAAGACCCTCCTTTACCTATTGGGCTGCGCCTCATCCGAGGGCCGCCTCAGAAAACCCTCCTGTATCTACTAGGTCGCGCCTCATACGAGGGCCGCCTCACCTGGCGGGCTGACAGCGTCCCCGCCGTGCCTGCTCCCTCCTGTTGCCGTGCTGCGTCCTGCTCCAGCTTACCTTACGACCATTTTCGGTGTTATTGGCATTTCATATAGCTGTCAAAAATATCATTTGTTTGATTTAAATATAAGGACAATTTAAGTCGGTAGTCAATTTTCTTAACAATTTATTTCCCTGACTTTACGATACTATACAGCCCTTTCTTTACGTTATATAGGTATTAATAAAACGTGTAACACATTTCCCGAGTTTAATATAACATGTAGGTACTTACGTAATTAAGGTTTAAAATTAACGTTAAGTTTAATTAAAGTTGTTAAAATGAACAGGCGCTGCTTTCACAGAACTTACTTGGGTAGGTACTTATACATATGTTTTATAATTTAAAGCATATTAACCTAAGGGGTTAGGCAGAATAATGGTCTTTTCACCACCTCCCAGAGACCAGTCTCAGTTACCTGTCTTGTAGATTGTTGTAAAGAAGGTCATTGAAGAATGTTTGTCTACCGCTGAGAGTACTGAGAGTACTGCTGCGGCTGCCGTGGCACTGCCGTGGCATCAGGGATGTTTGCGGATAATAATATTAATGGTTTCGCCGCCATTATTAGGAATAGATTTAAAAATTACTCGAAATTACTCCGCTGATGACGCGTGTTTGCGGCAGCACTAGCAGTATTCTCAGTGTGTTCGCAGATCGTTGGGATTCCCAGATGTTGAGGTGGATGCAGCTCCACGCTGAATTTTAATTGTATATCTGTGTCTGTAACCTACTGACAATAGAAGTTAAGGCGATACCAAAATAAATTGGGAGTTTTTTCGTAACCATTTATTTCACTATTACATGTATGGATTTTATTTTTGGTTATACATGTTAATTAATTATTTGATTAACACTCAGACTGAAGGAAAACGCAATTGGGTTAAATTTTCTCGATAGAATTTGATACCGAAAGACCTACTTTTTCTATAATTCTAAAATCTTAAGTAATTGAGAACTCTAGCTGAAAATCCTACTAATATTATAAACGTGAAAGTTTGTATGGGTGGATGGATGGATGGATGTTTGTTACTCTTTCACGCAAAAACTACTGAACGGATTTGGATGAAAGTTGGCAGACAGGTAGTTTTTAATGATAAATGATCGAAATGAATCGAAAATTATGCGGGTGCTACGTCATTACGGTGTCCAAAACGAAGCTCTCAACGTAATAATGTCTTATTTACATAATAGTGTCCAATGTGTCGATGTAAATGGTGTGAAATCTTCCGGGCTACCAGTTCAGTTAGATCTACCGCAAGGCTCCATACTGGGTCCATTTTTGTTGTTAGTGTATATCAATGATTTACCATTCCATTTAAAGGGCATCTTGACGTTGTACTGTTTGCAGATGATACCTCTCTTATTTTTAAAGTAGACAGGAATAGACAAGATTTTGACGACGTAAACAGTGCACTCTCAATAGTTACAGATTGGTTTACGTCAAATAACCTAGTTCTCAATGCCAAGAAAACGAAATGTATAAAGTTCGCCTTACCGAATGTTAGAAATCTAGGACCCAACATCGTCCTAGATAAAGAGGTGCTTGAAACTGTAAACTCGGCAAATTTTTCTAGGACTAACAGTAGATGCCAAACTTCAGTGGGGACCTCATATTTCAAGTCTAGCAGGAAGGCTCAGTTCGGCTGCCTACGCCGTCAGGAAAGTAAGACAATACACTGACGTTGATACAGCTCGTTTAGTCTATTTTAGTTATTTTCACAGCGTTATGTCCTATGGTATTCTGCTGTGGGGCAAAGCCGCTGATATACAAAATATATTTGTCCTTAAAAACGAGCTGTTCGAGTAATTTACCAGCTAGGTGCCAGAGTTTCTTTAAGAGATTTTTTTAAGGATATTGGTATTCTCATGGTTGCTTCACAATTCATCTTCGCCAACATCTTATATATTAGGCAAAATTTACACCTGTACACTAAAAACAGTTATATTCACAGTGTTAACACTAGAAATAAGGAAAAACTACGTGCTCCGTTTCACCGGCTTCATAAGGTTCATAACTCATTTGTTGGGCTTGGTATAACCTTTTATAACAAGATACACCCTTTGCTAGACTTGCCGTTTTAATACGTTTAAAGCTCAATTAAAATCCAACCTTTGTTCAAAGGCATACTTTTCCATCAACGACTACAAAGTTACACGACAAGAATAGTTGGTCGCCCTGATTAACTCAAGACAATGTTTATGTTCTTTCTCCAGAATTAGCTTACTGACAGGCTATATGAGTTCATATAATTCTTTATTTTTATTTGACTGTTTATGTCAATTTAGTTTTATTTTATTTTAATGTATTATTGACCTAATCTACCCATTCTAATGTTTTTTTTAATGAGTTGATTGCAATATGTAGTTAGCTAGTGACCTCGACGATTGATTATATTATTCTTGCCTGAACAACCGGCAGCAAGTTCGTCGTGCCCCCTTAGATGTCACTGCTTTTTTTTTTTTTTTTTTCAGGGCGGGAAATCATCAATGACTTCTCCCGCTCTGGGCGGAGCAGGAGGGCGTGTCAGACTTTTACCGACTAAAACCCACCCGTGTTCCTTCAGTTGCCTATGCCAGGGACCACGGTATCTCTTTCGAACAACCCGCGGCCCTGGCAGGCATCGGCCCTAGCGGACCCCGTCAGTTTGTGCTGACATCTCTTTGAGGCGCGCGTGGAACATAACGCGCCGTCGACTCGGGCCTGGTCCTTGCCGGGCAGCGAGCTGCCCATTGCTCGCCGCCCGCAAGCCCGCGCCTACGGTGGCCGGGAGTCGGCTGGTGACTCCCGACGTCCAGGGCGTCTCCTGCGGCGACTAGGGGCGCGAGGGCGCAGAGATTGCCTCTCCCTCACGCGCTCCGCCTCCTCCTTTGCGAGCATTACTGCTTCGCAGAAGGTGGTGACTGCTTCCCATGCACTCTCGCTCCGTACCATGGCCTAGACCAGGGCCGGACGCGATAGATCGCCGCCGCCGATCGCCGCCACGAGGACGCGGCGGTGCTCCGCCCAAGATGTCACTGCTTGCGGTAGCGTCGGGGTTCGGGTTGCCTCCTTCCCACAAATATGGCGAGGGGAAAAAAGCAAAGATCTGCATTACCATGGCTGATCTTTGCATTATGCTCGTGAACGGGTGCTGCATGTGGTGACCGGTCGTCTTGCTGACCACGGTTTTACTGTTGTTATTAGTGTTAATTTATTTATTTTACTTCGATGGTCCTAATTTATCATTTGTCACTTCAAGTGACAGCTATGTGAACAATGCATAAATATGTAAGCTGTAACGCCCTTTATGCCTGGAGGCTTTTATTTAGGGAGTAAGTTTTTATTTACATTTTAATTTTAATTAATCCTTTTTTAGCTTGAGTACGTATAGTTTTTATTATATTTGTTGGTATATTGGCGTGGCTAGCTGACATATGGCAAATAATTTAATTTAATGTTCTGTTTCGTGTAATTTTAATTACTTAACATACCATTATTGTATACAATCAAGTATTTTCTAACTGAACAGACAGCTGTGCTGCTGGGGAGTTTGTTGCGTCACTTCTTCTTCCCAGCGATAGCACTAGGAAGTGGTGAAGGGCGGGCGTTTTTGGGGGACTGTCTTTTATAATTTTGACGTTCGAAAAGTGCTGATTCTCAGCCTAATTTGAATAAATGACTTTTGATTTTGATTGATTTTGATTTTGGTGAAACCGCGGGGCGCAACTATATTTTTGATACACAGCCTAATTTATTTTTAATACATTTTCTTGGTTTGGCGCTTACGTTTGTTTTATTTTGGTTCCAGCGCATTGTTGTGCTCTCTTTCTTCGCATGTGGAAGTAATTGACTGTGTCACTTTCTTCTGCCCGCCCTTCGAGCTATTTTTTTTTACTAACCCTATGGGCTCCTGTCTAAAATAAAAGTTCTACCTACGGTCGTTGATTTTTTGTTTTATCATGTTTAAATATCGATACCCATAACGTCTGCGGAGTTTCGCTAGCTAATTGAATTTTAATTTTTGTATACAGACTGACACATACTGAAAACATACAAAATTGAACAATTTTTCTGGCATACAAGAACCATACAGCAGCGTTCCTAAAATATCTCCGAGCAATTTGACTTAGTTGCAAACTGTCTCGCTACGAATTTATGTTGTATCTCACACGAGCCCGAGGGCAAGGGCGCTCACTGCTCCATGATTTATTTTGTTACATTTTAATTTCACCGAGCTATCTCATCACCGACCCGTTTCCGAGCAACGGCGAATTTATAACCCTCCGAAATTCGCTTAGGGGTCGTACAAGGAACTAGTATACGAAAAAAAAATATGTGAGATGAAATTGAGATTTTTTTTTAATGATTTGCTGAACAGTTGAGTTCACAGCGAGATAGTGTAGTGATTTCTTGATAGATTCGAAATTGAATTTGATTTCAAATCAATTTTGTTGAGGAGAAGCTAGTGTTGTGATGTAAAGTGCTGTGGGATGGAAACTATTTAAATATTTTTAAGATAGTTAAGGAAAAATGCAGTGTGAGAGCAGAGATGGCCTAGTGTAATGGTCACGACATACTTATTGTAGTTCGTGGGTTTGAGTCCAGACAGGCGCTTTACTTTGTGTAATTTATTTCATCACCATTGCTCTCAAAACGGTGAAAGAAAACATCGTGAGGAGACCGGCATGTCCTAGAACCAAACATTCGAAGACATGTGACATCTACCAACCCGCACTGGACCCGCGTGGTGGACTACGGCCCATTCCCTCTCATAGAGAGAAGGCCTGTATCCCAGCATTGGGAACCTTATAGGCTGATTATGCTAAGGAAAAATGCTGCCGCGTTGGTAAAGCAAGACTGCTGAATACTTCCAATTCACTCTGACAGGGTCATTGGATTTTTGCTTAGGATTAGTCAGTAGGTAAAACTCCGGAGTCTTGAGTTTAATCACCAAACTAATCACCCCTACTTATCCCTTTGATAAATACAGGCTTATTGTAAGGTAGGTATTTGGACTTACCACTTATCATACTGAAGGTTATTCGACATAATTATATGCTGATTTCAAGTAGAACAATTGACCGTAATAATTTGTATCAATCCAGATAAGATATCAATACCATCTACCTGCAACGCATTATAATACTCTAGATATTTCTTTATCACTTATCAAAGTCCGACCAAGTTATCATACTTCATATCCAGGACATGCAGCTGTGCATTTAATGATTACGTCGGTACCTACTCAATCATGTCACGTAAGCCTTCGGTACATCCCCTTCATTATTCCGAAAAACGACTACTGTTGGACATGGGCCTCCCCTTAACCTTACCACATCGACCGGTCCTGTGATTCTCGCTTCCATCGCGGCCTTCACGAGGTCATCGGCCCATCACCTACATAAACTTCCAGTAATCATTTCCGGAAGACAGGTACGGAATCTTAATATTTTTAGGGGACTATTAAAATTTGATTTAAGTAGATTAAAGGGGAAATTATTCAAATGTTTCATTCAATTTCGATTTGTATTATTCATTTCGAAAGGATTAAGGAGGATTTCAAATTCGCTCTGTAACCATTTTAAGTCCTACATATTGTTTTAAATCAGCAATTGCTCAGCATGAAAATCTGTTATGTTACCTAACTGAACCATGTAAAGGACAAATAAACTAGTTATAAAAAGTGGTCGAGAAACACGAAACCCTTCATCTACCTAGCCTTTTCTCTGCCCTAGCCATCTATCTAACCGGATGCAGGTTAATACCAGTATTTTACTCGAGCGACTGCCTATTTAACCTACACAACACAGTTACTGCGTAATACGACACGACGTTATTATTTAGCAGCAAGCAAGCTATACAAAATTATAATCGTTATCTATTAAAATAATTAGAAGACTCCAATTAAGTCGGAATGCTTGTCAGGGCGCAGGATTAATTCTTTGGCTGGCATTATAACGCAATGTTTTTGCAAGGAGTGAAATGTTTGAGCGAGTTTCTATTATATTGCACAATATTTTCCTTGATGTAGGTTTCTTAAATGGAGGGACGAACTTGACTCCTACAGAAAAGGCTGCTCCGCGATAGCAGTGGACAGACGAGTATGGAAAAGGAAAAGGGAGGCTTTTGCTTGGCAATGAGACAGTACAGGTTAAACAGATACAAATAATATTTTTTGTTGCATCACAGGCAGTGCGCTGGCCATGTTTGTTTGAAGGACCGATGGCCGGTGGAGCAGACGAGCCCTGGAGTGGAGACCGCGTATCGGCAAGCGTAGTGTGGGACGCCCCCCATTTAGATGGACGGACAACCTAAAGAAGGTGGCTGGGACTGGATGGGGAAGGCGGAGGACAGGGTGTTGTGGCGCAGCCTGGGAGAGGTCTATGTCCAACAGTGGACTGCAATAGGCTGAGTTGATTGCACCATATAGGATCAGTATATTTACTATATCTACTCTAGGTATGTTGGTCTTGCTCACGCGATAACATTGAAGCTGATCGTCAATGTTAGTGTGTAAAAATAATAATTAATTATTGTTTGTTTGAATGCAAGGGCTTATTCAATCCTTTTGCGAAAACTTATTACTGGCGCAGGGCCCGCCTAACGATAACATTGATCATGGATCACACTCAAACTCTTTTGATGTCAAATTCAGATGATATTTCGGCTGGGTGAATAAACTTTTGCACCGACCCGCACGTTACAAAATTTTGTTTCAGTGCGGTTAGTGGAAGTGCTCAGGTGCTGTTCGGGCAAGTGCTGTTGAAATCAGTGATCTGAGTGGAACACCTAGTGAAATTGACCTCATAACTCCATCGAACTATAAATTTTAAATGACGCAAAACCAATTTATAAACAATACATCAAGTTTCTCACTAAAACTTAATTATTTAAACATGGTATATTATAATAATAAAAAATCCTCCTTTATAATACATTTCCTAGAAATTACTCACCTGCAGAGCTCTTAATAAAAACTTTCTCAATTTTGCCCCGTCTAAATAAAAGAACAAGCCTCATTTCCACATGTACAGTCGAAACGAGCTATGTTTACCGTTTTATAAACCTAACTTACTGGAGAAAAAGCTCGGATTTTGAATGATGTTTATGAGCAAAATTATATAATGGATATTCTTGGAAAACCGTTTATGAGAATAATATATTTTATAGTCAAAATTGGTCTCCCATCTTGTACCACATGCCCTGACACCTGCACACGTGATTACCTAATGGCTGGGTTAGCAAACGGTATTCCCGTTGCTGAATTTTCGGCAAAACAAAGGAGAATGATCAAAAGTCGTACCAAAAAGTCTCATGGATCAAGATCAAAATATTATAGTAATTATTTTCATATTTTTTTACGATATTACGCGTCGGGGATTTGATTTTTGAACAGGGAATTGAATTTAAAGTAAAAAAGTGTTGATATTGTTTTATTCCCTTTACATGACGTTCCGATTCAAATGATATGATTTATATAATCTTGAATTTTTAACATTTCATGATCACGTCTTTCAAAAAACTTGCAAAATAATACAAAAAAAAAAAAATACTTTGCCTATTCTACATTCATTAAAAATCATCTGCCTAGCCTTTTCCCAACTATGTTGGGGTCGGCTTCCCGTCTAACCGGATGCAGCTGAATACCAGTATTGTATATGGAGCGACTGTTTACCTGACCTCCACAACCCAGTTACTGGGTAACGCGATACCCCTTTGTAAGATCGGTTGTGGGTGACACTTTCGGGTTTCTGACTACCGGTAATGACTGTCAAAGATCCACGAATGACAGCCGGGACCAACGGCTTAACGTGCTTTCCTAGGCACGGAGGGGTCTTGGTATATGAAAATGGTCACCCATCCACGGACCAACCGCGGCAAGCGTAGCTTAACCTGATCGATCGACCCGTGCGGCTGTTATTACTCAGCCACAAGCCCAACATTCACTACACGTTCATTAAAAATAACTAGAATAAAATAGAATAGAATTTTTATTTAAACCATAACTTTTTATAGCTTTAATGGCCGTTCGTGTATGACATGTCAAACAAAATAAATTACAGTAGCGGTCATTAATCCATTATCACCTTAAGGACTGTATTGCTGTGAACGCGCGATAAAGGCGGTACCTACGTCTGTGTGCTTATGTGATGTATCAACATAGAATGCTCACCTCAGAATTCGCACACTGGCTGGCGTCGAACGAAACAAAAAACCTACCGTTGCTTTTGCACACAGGCTACGTAATGACGTATTACCTTGGTTGGTTCATATCATTGCTAAAATTGAAATCGTTAAATCAAGTACCGAAAGCTGGTAGTCTTACGCATTGGATTATTGAACGCATAGGTCTGGGTTCTAATCTCGAGTTGGGACTTTTATTTTTCTTTTTCAACAATATTCTTTATCGGTTTTTTTGTTATTCGTTTTTTTATAGATTAATAAACAAGAATAATAATGTAATAATTATTTTATTTTCATTATTATATTGTTATTGTAATACGGGGTTAAAAATAAAAATGTTTTTAAGTGATTTCAAAATGTTTATTTGTTATAATTTTATAAACTAGAAATAAATAAACTTCTAATAAAAACATTTTATTTTCTCATAAAGAACCAATTATTTAAGTAAAACAGGTAATCAGTGAACTACGACCCTTAGACTTAAAATATTGTATCTTAGTAATATAATAATATTGTGCTTGAAATTACTAATGTGTGTGGGTAGTCTAAGAAATCACAACTAGCAGATCTATCCACTTAAATAAAAAAGTGCGAACTCCTTGTCACAATACAATTAAAATACTTAGTAGTACTACTTTTTGTTTACTGCTAGTGCGTTCGTTTTAACTTTAGTTGCCTATCTCAAACGTCAAAGTTAACTAATCGTATTTAATAGGACTTATTGCGGTTATAGATTTTTTTTTTTTTTTTTTTGGGATGGGAAATCATCAAATGACCCCTCCCGCTCTGGGTGGAGCGGAAGGGAGTGTCAGACTCTTACTGACTAAAACCCACCCATGTTCCTTCCTTCGCCCTTTATGTTCCGGGGTAGCGGTAACCCTTTCGGACAATCCCGCTGCCCCGGCAGGCTTCGGCCCTGAGGGGCCCCTCGTTATGCTGACATCTCTTTGAGGCGCGCGTGGAACACTTACGCGCCGTCCGGCACGGGCCTGGTCCTGATCGGGCGGTGAGCTACCCATTGCTCTCCGCCCGCAGGCCCGCGCCTACGGTGGCCGGTAGTCGTCGCTCGACTCCCGACGCCCGGGGCGTCTCCCGCGGCGGCTGGGACGGGAGGCTCTCTCCCTCATCCGTCCCGCCACCTCCTTCGCTAGCATGACTGCTTCGCAGAAGGAGGCGACTGCCTCCCACTTCCTCTCGCTCCGGACCATGGCTTGCACCAGGTCCGGGCGCGAGAGGCCGCCGCCACTGCCGATCGCCTCTACGAGGACACGGCGGTGCTCCGCCCAAGCGGGGTAGACCTCCACCGTGTGCTCCACCGTGTATTGCGGTTATAGCTTAAGTATTCATTTTCATTATGAAAAGAAGATTGAAACTAAACCTCAAAATAATCCTATTACGGATATGACCCAATATTATTTTAATATTACTAAAATCAATTTGTAATTTATAACACAATACTTTGTATAACGCCCATTATTATCAATGCTATCAAGTAAACGCTGGCGCATGAATCCAACAATATTGAAACATAATTATCTGTTCCTCCTAAATGTTCCCATATTTCCATGCAATGCAACTTCAACTGCTCATCAGATCTTTCATTCCATACTTTCCATCGCTGTATCATCGCTGTATCGCAAAATGTAAACGTTCTTGTTTATGTTTTTCAATCAAATATGGGCGAAACGAAAACCAGCCTAAAAAAGCTGGTTTTCGTTTGCACGGCGAACGGTTCGTAAAGATGTGTCGAATAATTTGACAAAATATCTTGTTGGTATGAAACCACTTGTTTCATATTCATTAACTATATGGGGCCTTCAACATCGCTTTCGACTGGCAGGGCTTTTCCTGATATCTTTTGACCTTCCGACTGAGTAGGTATTTCAATAAAACAAAAAAAGTACTGTTAGGCTACTAGCAAAATACGAATATTACCAATTTGAAACAAAATTATTTTTAAAATAGAAAAATCAAAATCAAAAGTCATTTGTTCAAATAAGGCTGAGAATCAGTACTTTTCGAACGTCAAAATTAAAAAGACAGTCCCCCAAAAACGCCCGCCCTTCACCACTTCCTAGTGCTATCACTGGGAAGAAGAAGTGGCGCAACAAACTCCCCAGCAGCACAGCTGTCTGTTCAGTTAGAAAATTGATCGTATACAATACTAGGTACCTATGTTAAGTAAATAATATTACAAGACACAGAACATAAAATTAAATTATTTGCCATATGTAAGCTAGCCCCGCCAATATACCAACCATATAATAAAAAACTAAACGTACTCAAGCTAAAAAATAATTAATTAAAATTAAAATGTAAATAAAAGCCTCCAGGCATAAAGGGCAAAAAGAAATGTTACATATTATATTATTATTATACTTAATGTTATATTTTATATTCATCATAATTTTTTTCTTCTAATTAGGCTTTATGATAAATATAAAAGGTTTAAAAAAATAACTAAAAGTATCAACAGTTATACTTTAATTATAAAAAAAATCGATAAAATAATTACATCATAATTGATTTAATTATTTTATCGATTTTTTTTAACTCACACTCAGTCCGGTTTCATCAAATATCTGTGATATAATATTAAGTCCACTTTTACGCAGCGCGATAATATCTGCTTTCACCTTAATATTTAAATTTCCTTGCATTTCAAATTGAACTACAACACCGCTAATAGATTAAACACACGGCTCGTTACGCATTAACGTGCTTACCAACGTATCATAACCGCGAGGCTATCATGCCATATAACCTAATGGTAGAACTTATGAACTACAATCAGTTCAGCAAACGAATGTGAGAGTGCGTGTCTATAGTATAGAAATTACTTATTAGAAGAAGGTTTTAAGTTAAACAGAAGTGTCAATCTATTGCTTCGTGACAATGTCACTCCACTTCTAACCCTTACTGTACCTAGTTTTTAGGTTATATCGAATTTTTTGAAAATCTCCAAGACTCGGGTTTTCTTTACAAAAAGAACTTTTGTAGGAGTTAATATTAAAGTTTAGTCTACACAAAACAAAGTTTGACTTTGATGGAGCATGGAACAGGATTCCATACATCCATGGGCATTGTCCTTTAAAAAACGAGACTTATTTTTTCGTCTCGTATATGCCATCGACACGCCAAGAACAAGAATGGAAACCATGAAAGTTTTCATGGTTGAGAAAAGATTTTGACGAATATACCTGTTTAATTAAAATGTGTTTATCTGTTGAGTCGCTACGAGAGAATACAGAATCTTATTTACCTACATACACACAAACCTATATATTACGAACGAAAAACAAACCTGCTTTTGTAGTCGGGTAAAAAATGACAAGTGAACTAGATTTCAAAATTAAACCTGAGCGGCCTAAAAAACAAGTCGAACACTACAATATTCGCGATACAAAACCTTTTAACATATTTTTCTATAACCAATTCGAAATAAAATCCCAAAAACTCTTTAGAAAATATCCTAGAATCGGAAAAACTAGCAGCAACACTTGCGTCCTCACATACCCGTCTCCTGCACTGACAAATCTAAGAAGACGGTTGCACCATAAATCAAGTTTACCGAGGGCTACCCCACAAAGAGCCAGCACTTTATTCCTTTGAAAAACTGTAAGAGCTTCCTTGACGTTCGCATGTGGAATGAGCTCTTTTGTAGCAAGACGTTTTTGCTAGACGGGTCTCAATGGAGATCGAATTCACGATCCTTTTTGTCTGTCCACTAATGTAGGGACAGACTGATACGTTTCTGTGTAGCGATCCTGTCTTTTTGGAAGGGGTGAATTGGATGTACGATCGTCTAGTTGTGTTGTGTCTGCACTTGTATGAGCGGGTGATATTATATTAAATAATAATTGATCTTCATAACAACATTGTCAAGCTTTTATTACTTGAATACGAGGCTTTTGGCTACTTTGTATGTGTGCATTTTAGGTATTTCTTGTTGTAATGTGCGTTTTGTTTGTGATGAATGAACAATTTTTATATTTCAGGGGCTTGTGGCTAAGTAATAACAGCCGCACGGGTCGATTAATCGGGTTCAGCTACGCTTGCCGCGGTTCGTCCGCATATGGGTGACCATCTTTACATACCAAGACCCCTCCGTGTCTCGAAAAGCACGTCAAGCGGTTGGTCCCGGCTTGGTTGGTTGGATTCTTGGATCTTTGACAGTCGTTACGGGTTGTCAGAAGCCAAAATCTGACAATCAGTCTTACCAAGGGGTATTACCCAGTAACTGGTATGTGGAGGTCTAATAGGCAGTCACTCCATACAAAATACTGATACTCAGCTGCATCCGGTTAGACCGGAAGTCGAGGTTAGGTTGCCGCTGATGATTTGATTAGCTTTAATAACGGCAGCCGAGTAAATCATAATAAATTGTCGGTGTCCCAACGATAGGGAGCGCGGGGAGGGCGAGGAGCGGTTGTGCATCGCTCGCAGTGTCGTTGGCCGGCGACGAGTCGAATTTTACTGACTCAAAACTTAGCTGCGATGCATTGAACACGCCGTGACGTTCGTTGAAGTCCTTTGAGTTTGATTAATATTTCACTTAAGCCAGCAATCAAAATGAACCCCAAACTCAGCAGTAGCGTTTGCGACAAAGCATTCACTTATCCATATCAAAAACATTTTCAGACAACACACTAAATCTGAACCGAAGAAGCCACAACTCTTGCCAAGAAAATGGTGTCGGAGATCGAACGTAACACTTTGATACAATATAGGCATATATTCCGCTCACGACCCAGCCACTTAAGAGAAACACGGTGCAGCACGTAATTATGTGTATGTATCTGTGTAAGGCTGCTTTCCTACCGCTGGTTACGGAGATATTCGTTGGTGCTACATGCTAAACTCTTCTGCCTTGGATTGACCTGATCAAATTTAATTGACAAGTAGATATTTCAGTACGGTGAACCAAAAGTCAGACAGACTTTATCACTTTTCCAATTTTTACATTATTTTATCTAGGTCAGATAAAGTGGCACCAAGATATTGATCGTTTTACTGTCAACTTTAATCACTAGATTCGATCAGCTCTAGCAATCAGACGGGTCATTCCCTATTTTTTTAAGGAGGTTCATATTTTAATCTGTCTTTAACTGTTAAAAATATCTCTCATTTAATATTTATTTAAATGTCTTTGACTTTTGACAAGTTTTTTGACTTTTTTTAATACTTTTAAAGTCTCTGAAAGCCAACTCCCGTAGAGTTGGCTTTCAGAGACTTTAAAAGTATATTGTGCCTTTGGAAGTAGATTTTACAAATTGTTGGCCACAAAACAGGTCAATGTTTGAGTGAAGCAAAGTCTGACGCGATGTTGAACAATGTCCGTTGCAACTATTCCTTTGTCCCTACAGCTGATAATGGTACGAGCTAGATGAGGATCAGAAAAATGGGGGGAAGTTTGAAACTGGTACCAGTGACAAAAAAGTTGAAAAGAAATCGTTTAGCTTGGTCGCATGCCCATGCATGCGACGAGGAAGGAGGAAACGCATGTGACTAAAAGAGTGATGAATATAAATGTTGATGGATGGAGAGAGAGAGGAAGGTCAAAGTAAAGATGGATGGATTGTGTGGGGAATGATACGAAGAGAATGAAGTGAATGATAACGTGAAGGTTGACAGGAGAGAGAAGAAATTATGTTGCACCAACCTCAAGTAACATAGGACAAGGGCATAAAGATGATGACATACCTTAAAGTTATGGAGCAAAATAAATAAATCAAAGATTATTTTTCAGAAACTGAGGGTAATGTTGCAGCCGAGACCTGTGTTGATAAAGGTAATTTCCAGATTGCAGTGTATGCAACCAGCCTAACGTGTACTGCATCTCCTAAGTGCACCGTTTCGTTGAAAATTTGTCGCCGCACCCCGACGTCTCGGGGACAATTTGGGCTAATTACACTGAAACAAAGACACGTTCCGTACTGAATAATGAATGTAGCGCACTTTTGTGTGGCCTGAACTGAACTGACGGATGCCCTTAGTTTGTGTTAGTGCAAGTTTCTTGAGGATCCTGGGGTATCGATTCGTGTTGTTTGATAGCAAACTAGCCGACGGCCCACCATATGGTCTATTGTATATTGTCAGTGACCACGGCCAATGAACATCTGTATTTCTCGTTTTCAATTACACCAGCAAAATACTTGGTTTCCAGCTCGTATAAATTTTAGTCTTATTGTGATTATAAACTAGAAATACAAATAAATCCAATCATGAAGTTTCAACACAAATCCTGGTTAATCCAAGATCAGAGGTATTAGCAAGTCCTACAGCAAAGAAAGCTAAGCTCCTATAGGAAATTCACGCTCGCTTGAACAGAATTAATGCAGCTCAGACTCTGCAGCTTGTGATTTTCTTAGATGAAGCAGTTTCTACTAAATTACAGGAAAGATTCCCCTTAACGGGTTCGTCTTATTGATGGTTCGGGATTAGAAGAATTACATTGAATGTTTGAATTGTTCCGCAGGTAAGGCATTATTTAGCGCCTCATAAAGAAAAATAAAAAAAAATCATAGGTTTGAGTTTTCTCTCTGGAATTTCTCAGTAGCAGCCCGAATTCTGGAATTGTGCCCGGCTCATGGCAATAGGCTCACATTCTATTACATGGGACTTAAACATAACTGGCGAAATGTGGGTGTCTCTGCCTAACCCTTCAGATAATACAGGCGTGATGTTATGTTATTTAATACGTGATGTACGTTGCTTTATAGCATCTTCTAATACACCTTCTTCATCAAAGCGTCAAAAGACGATAAATATCAAAATTAAATGTTCCAGACAGATTGCGCTTAGTAATAGGGTTCCGTTGGCACATTTCGGGTACGGAACCTTAAACAACTGTCCCGAGTAAACTAAAGCAGCACCGTGACATGCAGTGTACGGTAGTTACAGTATTAATTAACAAGAAGCAGTGTCATCGCGAGTCGTTTGCACGTGAACTGCTGAGAATGTACCCCATAGACTATGTTACAGATACGACAGCAGTATCGAAGCACACCGTGAAAGCATTAGCTGTACCGATGCTGTACCGCGTTTTGGCAAATATGCGATCGATCGTAATCGCAAAATCATCTGTATATTTTTACGACGATACGGTTGGCCTAGTGGCTGAGTGATCAACTGCTGCGCCGCATGGCACGGGTTCGATTCCCGCACGGAACAAATATTTGTATTACCTACAGGTAGTTGTTCCGGGTCTGGCTGTTTGTGTATGTGAGTTTAAATATTTGTAAACGCAGCCACGATACAGGAGTGATTCCTAGTATGCGGTAACGTTTATATAAAAAAAATAAAAGAAATAAACTATACGGTTTCACTTTAACCAAATCTACCTACACCCACGTTACATCCGCACATCTTTTTTTATTTTTCACTTCTGGGAAAAGGCCTGCCTCCACTCCTACCAGTCCTCCTTCCAGTTTTGATGGAACCTATACAGCTCGCTCGCACATCTATATAAATTAAATTCAAGATTATTGGTAAAGGATTACATCAGAAAAGGGCACTATTCTAACTGAATGCAATGAAGTTCAACACTGCAGTTTCCGATGAAAGAAAATAGACTAAGTTAAATGAGCGTTTGGCTTAGATCAATCCTTTGGCTCGTAGGCGATCAGAGGTATTACACAAATAACAATAGCTCTCAAAAACTTCGTATTTCTACAACGACTTTCAACAGTATTGCCATAATAATCTTTAGAGGTATGAGGAACAGGGTGTAAAGTTCACTCATCCTTCATAGAAAAGGGAGGATCCTCCGACCAGACGGGTGTTGTGTCTGGTGGGCAATTGACCAACAACTGAAGTCTGTCGGGAAGTTTTTATGCATGCTAATTGCGCGGTAAACTCTGCTTGCGAGATGCAGGATTTGCGTGACGCCAGTATGACGCGTTGTTCGCATGTGGCGTTGTAGATACCGCTACAAATCTTTTATGCTTGGAGTCTCTCTGAGATATCGAATCTGCAACGAGGTGTTCTGGCAGAGAACCAAAGTTGTCGACATAGCTCACAGAATAAGCAAGCTGAAGTGGCAATGGGCCGGCCATATTAGCCGTAGAACCAATGACCGTTGGGGTAGACGTGTTCTTGAGTGGACACTGTGAATCGGCAAACGTAAGGTCCGTACCGAACGTAACGTAACGTCCTCAGGCTATATGGAGCGACAATCTTCGCAGGGTGGCTGGCAGCAGCTGAATGAGAGTTGCCGAAAATCGAGTTAAATAGATTGCAATAGGAGAGGCCTATATCCAGCAGTGGAGTGCTGTAGGCTGATGATGATAAATCTTTTATGTAGCTTAAGTCAGTCCTATACACTTTTGTCTTTTTCCATTATCGTTATCGCTGATAGAGTGCCACTTTGTGTAGGCCCTGATGTAACTATGGACCACACCGCAGATTTTTTTTGCACCTTCTTTCTTTGTCCATAGTCTTTGACGAAAGTCTTTACAAGTTCTGCTTAGTACATAATTAACGAGCCAACTTAAAGCTCACTGTTAAGGCGTCACAACCCCAGCCATGCCTCGGATTGACTCAGCTGCGTTCTGTACAAAAATCAAGTCTTTTGTACTATATCGCGTTAATTAGCTCGATTTAGTACTCTTGTTCGACTGCCTTGTCGGTGTAGTGGTCGCAAACGTGACTGCTATGCATGGGTTGTTTGGCAAGTTCGGAAAAAGTGTTTTTGGGTTTTTCCATCTGGAATTCCTCAGTAGCGGCCCGGAGTCTGAATTTGTCCCCGGTTAGTGACTTATCACTAAATGAAATCATGAAAGCTTTCTTAAAAGCTTTCATTAAACGGAAGTCTCCTACTGAGTGTACAGTAGACACTTCTGTCTAACCTTTCGGGAAAACAGGCGTGGTGCTATGTTAGGTCATTTGTTATTTACAAAATTTCCTATAACAACAAGCTTAGTGTGAAGTGTTTTATCATAATAAGTACCTACCTCATTAAGTGCGCAGTGGCGTGACATGCGCTTGCGATGCACACTGTCTATTTATAGTGGTGATATAATAATATCAGACTGTTTACAGATAAAAGTTGGCATAATAAATTATTGATTTAACACCACACAAAGTTAGACATTTATATGCTACTAATCCTTCCTTATAAAAGCGAAAATTTGTGTGGGTGGATGGATGGATGTTTTTTTGTTACTCTTTCACACAAAAACTACTGAACGGATTTATATGAAACTTTACAGTATCATAGGAACACATAGGATACTTTTTATCCCGCTATTCCCGCGGGATCGACACTTATGCGGTTGAAACAGCGAGGCGGTGCTAGTATGTACATTTAGAAACATATTAAAAATGTTTTAATAATCTAACCAAATAATTATTATGTACCTACCTACCTACTGATCTCAATATAAATAAATGTTATAATTATTTACTTATCTGAGATGGTATATTTCGCATTAGTAGAATCAAAGATTAGATATAGCATAATGTTTTGGGGAAACAGTTATGACTATAATATCAAAAGAGCTTTTGTGTTACAAAAACGCGCAATTCGCACAATAATCCGTATTCCGCAAAGAGAGAGTTGCCGTGAACATTTTATAAAACTGAATATACTTACAGTGCCGAGCATTTATGTATTTGTACTTCTAAGTAACATGGCCAAATATATGCATGAATATGAAACAGCAGAAGAACGACAGATTAGAGAAGGCACACGGAGACATGACATTATACGGTACAAGGTACAGCCTAATTTGAATATTGTGAGGCACAGTCCCAGATATCAATCGGTTATATTATTCAATAAGTTGCCTCTACATATAAAAAGCGCTATCTACTCTAGCTCCTTTAAAAAACAACTGAAAAGTTTCCTATTGAATAAGTGTCTTTATGCTGTTGAAGATCTATAATGAAATTCTTATAAAATTATGTGGTATTTTGTTGTTGTATTTAAATGTATGCTTGTTGTAAAATTGTAATTTTAATTTTAATTTTCTATGTAATTTCAGACACAATTTATTGTTCATGAATAAATGACTAATGATATGATATTTATTATTTATAAATATTTTATTTGATACTTATAGCATAATTAGCAGAGGCTAATTGCAATTAGGCACCCTAATTGCGTAACACACTATCATTTTGAATTTTTTCACAATCTGAATCATTTTGAAGGATATTGCTAATCCATTGTTTCATATGTTCGAAATATGTCTGCTCAACAACGTAAACAATGCCATCTTGTTGAACTGTCATAATGAAAGCCATTGCTACTGATAGTGTGTTACGCAATTACCCCGCCGGTTGGTGGATGTCTTCGAATTTTTGGTTTTTAGACATGCGGGTTTCTTCACGATGTTTTCCATTACCGTTTGGAGGGCAGTGGTATAATGGATTCGAACTTACGACCTACATCTTAGGAAAAATATGTGACCTTGCAAAAGAGCCATGGTTCAGTATAATACTGCACTGCATATGCGCGAATCGAAAAGATTGCCCGCGGGCCCGTGGCTAAATAATAACAGCCGCATAGGTCGATCGATCAGGTTAAGCTACGCTTACCGCGGTTGGTCTGTGGATGGATGACCATCTTTACATATCGATACCCCTCCGTGCCTCGGAAAGCACGTTAAGCCGTTGGTCCCGGCTATCATTCGTAGATCTTTGACAGTCGTTACGGGTAGTCAGAAGCCTGAAAGTCTGACAACCAGTCTTACCAACTAACTGGGTTGTGGAGGTCAGATAGGCAGTCGCTCCATGTAAAATACTGGTATTCAGCTGAATCCGGTTAGACTGGAAGCCGACCCCAACATAGTTGGGAAAAGGCTAGGCTATATATTATGAATATTAAACTTAGATATTTGTAATAAAGAAATCCCACCAAAAATATTCCATGTAAAGTAGGTTGCCAAGACTCACATAACGTTTTTTGCTGTTAAAAAAATCAGATCTAATATACAAGGCCCTACTCTACAAAACTAACATTTTGTTGAGCTCACATTGAGCTATTGCATGACACAACATTAAAAAATAGTGACTTAATTTCTAAGCCCATAGGAGTGTCTAGAGCTCTAGACACTCCTATGGGCTTAGAAATTAAGTCACTATTTTTTAGAGCGCTAGAGAGCTCTCTAGCATTATCTAGAGAGCTCTAGACACTTCTAGGCCGAAGCTATGAGGGTTAGAAACAACGACGAGACGCTTCTAGAAAAGGTAGGTAGAGTTCCCCTACTTATTGTTTTTGGCTCGCCACGGCGGATCATGTTTTGTAAAGACGTAAAAACAATTCAGGGGCGGGTCGCTAGTTAAAATTAATTAACATAGTATTTAAAACAAAGTCACTTTTCTGTCTGTGTGACTGCTTAGATCGTGTAAACTACACAATGGATTTTGATTCGGTTTTAGATCATTTATGCCAGAAGGTTAATGTATTTAGCTTAGATATAACACAGACAAAAAAAAAACGTTTGGGGTCGGGGGACCCCCGGCAGGATCGAAGTTCAAAATGAAAAATTCAAGATGGTGGGTGCGAAAATTTCAAAATATTCGCAGCCGCCATCTTGGATTTTAGTTTTGACCTCACAATCAGCTTCAGCACCCTCGAAAACTATGAAAACGATACCCATAACGAAAAATTTGAAAATTGCTGCAGCCGCCTCTTGGATTTTCATTTTGACCTCATTATCGGCTTTAGCACCCTCGAAAACCATCTCCGACTCTCTCTATATGTCATAAAAAGTCGCATGGCTCCACCATGCGACTTTTTATTACATATAGAGAGATCATAACGCTTTTTGGTCACGTGACGATTTCTCCAAGTTTACTCCTACCGCAAGCACCGTTAAGGAACTTCGTTCCAAAAGAGGTCAACAAAAGCCCATACAACTTTACCCTAAAATGTACCTCGAGGTACACGTGCACCAAATCGTAAAGAAATATAAAGGAATTCAAAAATAATTGTATTTTTTTTTTTTGTTTTTAGTTCAGATTGAATTATTTATAAATATTCGAAACGAAAGAAACGTGAAACAACAGTGGCTGAAGCCGACAGTAGACAGCTGTCAACTTGAGTTTTTTTTAATAAGTAAGATAGTTGTGCTTGTGCCGATGATAGAGTGCCAAATTTTATTCTCGTTTCTGGGTAACCTACGAAAAATATAATATGTATAAATGGAATATTATTCAGTGTTACCCATTCAGTGTTCCTTTGCACTTCGTTAGGGCAAATTTTGGTGACATCCTTTCGATGTTTTGATATATCGTCTCATTAGTAGCGAAACAGTGGCGGGTCGCTAGTGTTCTAAAAAAACAATTATGATGCAATAACCAAAATCGGATGTAAGTAGCCAACGGATATTAGGTACCCTGATAACGTGCGTGTTAGTCCACACGTGTGCACAAACACGTGAATCTCCTTAACTGAACATGCACAACGTTTACTCGTGCGTCATAAACTAACGGGGAAGAATATAGTACTGAATGTCTCATGAATTTATAAATACTTTTTCTATATAAGAAGAGGTTTTTGCCATGCAGTGGACAATAATATGCTGGTAATATTATTAATCTTGAGTTCCTTTATTAGCAACGTGTGTGTCAGGACGCACGTATGCATAATGCACGTGAATCTCTCTAACTGGCACTAAATACACTATAAATATGCTTCAACCGATGCGCGACGGTGAAAAGTATGTACCGTATTATACAAAATTTTACTTTAGATTTGAATTCCTTGGCTATGAGAGCTGACACAAATATTTCAATAAAAGGAGTTGCAGTAAAGGTTTATGGTATGTCACTATACAACCATACGTCTTTAAAAGTACTTGGATAGACAGTGCCAATATGGGATAGCAGACAGTCATAACAGCTCTTCGACTTCGCTCCAAATAAATTACCCTTAAACAAATTTGCATTCCTAATGAAAGAAAGAAAGAAAGAAAATACGTTTATTTGCGGTAAACATGACGCAAAAAAGAACATAAAAAACAAATGGGTAAAGTCACCAAATTGTGTAGAATGCAACTTAATTGAAGATGTATTCCATGTCATATTGGATTTTGAATTTAAAAGTATGTGGGAGACTGAGGTATGTAACAGCATCTTTGCTACTCCTGCTTTGGATGCAACTAGGATGCTGTACAGTCTCGTAAACATTGGAATTAACCACATAGGTAGAGAGTATTTTTTTAGTTGTATTTAGAAAATCTCCATATCTGGACATGCACCCAATCCAACTTAAATATGCGTCATAAACTAACGGGGAAGAACATGATACTGAATGAATCTTGAATTTATAAACCATTATCTCGAGAAACTACATTAGCAACGCGCGTGTCTATTTGCACGTATGCACAATGCACGTGAATCTCCTTATCTGGGCATGCACTAAACGCACTTTAAATATGCGTCGTAAATTAACGCGGAAAATTATAATACTGAATGACTCATGAAATTATAACAGCAATCTCAATTAGATACTTATATCTATTCGCAACATCCGTGTCTGAAGCACGTATGAATAATAGATCCGCGTCTGTACAGGATACACCTATAAAACATAATATTAATGAAATAAATATCTTTGTATTTTTTTTTTAAATAACGTTGTCCCACACTAGGAATTTCTCCTGTATCGTGGGTGCGTTTACAAACATTTAAACTCACATACACAAACAGCCAGACCCGGAACAACTACTTATAGGTCATACGTATACAAATATTTGTTCCGTGCGGGAATCGAACCCGCGACAGGCAGCGCAGCAGTCATTCGCTTAACCACTGCGCCAACCGTGCCGTCAGATGTACCCACCTATTTGTTTGAAAAAATTCGCACAGTGAGTGAATTTTCATAGTGCGATATCACAAAAATGTATGTACATAAGGCATGCTTTTAGTCGGTCGATCAAACTGCAAGCCGTGACCGTTTCACGGCTTGCTGGCTTTGAATAACGAGCAGCGCGACTGATGTGCAGGCGTTTGGGTCAGTCTGTCCTTTTACATGTGCGTTTACACTAGATGGAGCCAGTAATGTGGTCGGAGTGGAAAATGGCTTTGAAGTGCCACGTAACGTTTGCTTTGGATACGTTCAAGAATTCCGTAAAGAAACCTTCATGTACCACTATTTATTTATCATCTTGTTTAGTTAAAAATCAAAAGTGATTTTTAACTAAACAAGATGATAAATAAATAGTGGTACATGATGTCCACGATGACCTAATTCTCACAAAGGCTTAAATAGTAACGCACTCATAGCGAAAATTACCACGCAGATATTTATATGCTGCCGGAAAATGACTGTATAGATAAAATATATTATTATCATCTAAGATTCTACGCTTAAAAACGTTATTGAGTAAAACCAAATAATGGGAACAATGAAAAACATCGTGAGGAAACCGGCATTTCTTAGAACCAAAAATTCGAAGACATGCCACATCTACCAACCGGCACTGGGCCCGCGTGGTGGCTTACAGCCCACTCCCTCTCGAAAAGAGGAGGCCTGTGTCCCAAGTGAAAAAATTATAGGGTGATTATGTAAACAATGGGATAGGTGTGAACTATGAAGTATGAGATAAAATATATTGCTAACCATATTATTTATGACCACACTAGTACAGTGTCGATTGAAAGACGCGCAATATGTGTCAGAACCAATCGCCTACACACCCACACAAACCCATACATACTTACACATAGTGCACATTGTGGTCATTTGCCAATATCTGTACTGTCAACTGTCAATTAATGTTAGTTGTCATTGGTCCATGGCCTTGACAGCGAGCAATGGACAAAAGTGTCAACATTTTTTATGCATGAGTACGTGTCTTTTGACTATGTGTAGGTATCTTATGTCTTTTCGTTTTTTTTTTAAATTTATTATTATTATTTTTTTACTTGTAATTGTGCGTTTTGTTTGTGCAGAATAAAATATTTTTCTTTCTTTCTTTTCTTTCTTTATTGTAGGTAAAATAATCCGTTAACCTACTTTATTGTTTAAATTTTCTTTTATTTTGATTTATTTATACTGTTTTAATTTCAGTTTTGAATCTAGACAATGTTTTAATTACCTTAAAATTAACGCTTTTTCATATGCCTCTCGACTGTAACAATCCTGTATTAATGTAATGCGTATTTTCACTATGTGGCACCACCAATGGACTCCATGAGATAGGCTTGACCTAGTGTAGAGTTCATAAGTAAAATGCTTCCTTTGCGAATTATTTTGTTTTTTTTTTTTGTATACCTACCTAACCTGTATTAATGTTCGGTAAATAAAAATTATCTTATAAACTGCGTTGCAATTTTTTTTATTAAATAAAAGGTTTGGTAGGTATGACACATCATTATGATTACCCAAATACGTATGTTGCTATCACCCTATCAACGTTTATGATGGATACCTACGCAAACAAGTAATAGAGTATTAAAGTTTATATGCCGGTCAAGTGCAAGTCGTACTCGCGCACCGAGGGTTCCGTAAAAAGGACGACGGGAAACTACTAACAGACCCCGTCCCCAATTTTTTTTTTTTTTGATCCAGCGGATATTAGTTTTATCTTATATTTTTCGCTATGGGCTACATAACAACAAACCGTTTGTTTAAAGTTTTATATATTAGAGTTTCTTGAAAAAAAATCATCTTTCAGTTTAATTTGTCTAACGAAAATATGGATTTATATTTTCTATTTTTCGTCAAAATAAAAGAGATAAAACATAATAATTGTCAACTTATATAATATGGAACATAAAACACCACAACATCACGCCTGTATTTCATGAAGGAGTAGGTAGAAGTGTGAGGAACATTCACATTTAGCAATTTATATTACATTTCGCGATGTAAGATATTCTATTCATTTTACCTACATACGATTTTTACTTATTTTTTAATAATCAAATATATTCTGTCCTACAGTTGTACCAGTTGTACCTTCTTTTCCCTGAAAACCCCATACTTTTGACGGTCGTCGCCTTGGTAAAGAATGATCAGTAACCCAAGACCTTCTAAATGACACATGTCTCAAGTCTGTTGACTAGGGTATACAAACGTGAATATGTTATTACCTACATGGAAAATTAAATACAATATGAAGTACCTTAAGTAAAAACCCATACGATTATCACTTATTTTTTAATAATCAAACATATTTTGTACTACGGTTGTACCATTATATTTGCTTCTTTACGCTGAAAACCCCATATTTTTGACGGTCGCTGCCATAATAAAGAATGCTCAGTAAGCCTAGACCTTTTAGATGGGATACGTCTCAAGTCTGTTGTTGTTGTTCAATTTTGGAGACGCTAAGTCCCATCGTCCTTTGTAGGTATGTAAATAGTTTATCACGGGTATCGTGTCACGAATATTTTTCCCGTTTTTTCCGATTATGTCCTAAAGGAGAAAGCCGTCAAATATAGGGCGTCCTGTACCAAACGAAAAGTTCGCTGTCACTACCAAATCTAGTGTATTTGGAGCAGAATTGAATGCCCTTCCTATATTGTTAACTATTTTTTACATGGGTTCCCGCAATTCGTATTTATTTGCCATTTATCTCCATAATATTTTGAGGTTGCGTTCGAGAAAATGACGAATGAACGATGACGATGAATGATGGAGGCATCGCTAAGGATTATCACACAAAAACTACGTTATGAAAAAGCACCTGAACGTTTTCGTTAATAAGGATTTTAATTATATTTAAATATTTTAGATGAAACCAATATAGTAATGTCATCCGTGACGGCGCAACTGAACACATGCAATACGTCACGATAAAAAGGATTTCTTTTTTTTTTTAATTGTTCCTCTTTTCTATAAATGCTTAAAATTTATTCCAAAATAATAATTCGAATTAATACGATGCACGCGTGACCTAAAAATTTTTTGACACACATAAAAATATCATAGTAAATCGGTGTCATTAGGTTATTACAAATTATCTTCTTGTTTGTTGGCAGGTACCTAACTTTTTGACGTAGTAGCAACATTCGGAAATGAAGTGCAATGGCAGTGATATGAGAGAAAATACATACAAAAGTAAATAAAAATACTTTTATTTTTGATATCCGAAATTCTGGAATCTTTTTCATAACTAAATTGTAAATCTAATGACGTGAAAATAATTACGCCGCAAATGACGTGAAAATAATTACGCCGACAATGACACCGGGTCATCATGACCCAGATTTTATCGAGTAATTGTCATGAAATTTAAGAAGTTGTCTAAATTTTAATAATTATTTATTATACAAGAGTTTTTTTGCATATGTAGTAAAAAAGAAATAAATCCAAATATTTTATAATTCAAACTTTTACTAGCTTTCTTAATAGCGCAAAATCAACTCTGAAAACATACGAGTAACGTTACTATTTTTATTTTTTTTTTGTTAAATTATTCTAAATAATAATATAAATTAATAATCGTACATAATAAAATAGAGAACAAGCAAACTTCTTATCGTAATAATAATAACAAATCAGTCATCTACTTCCTCATTCAGAGACATAGAACTACTGCTATTATTGCAGTACGGAATCAAATGATCTGGGCACAATCATCTAAATCTGGCATGCATTAGAAGGTCATATTTGACATCTTCTGTGAGTTCCTGGTGGGGTCACTTACAAAACCTGCGATTCTTTCGCGCAACTGTCCATGCAACATTTGACCCTTCTTGGTCAGACCCCGACTCTTACAACACCGCAAATATTCTCTCAAGGTGGTCTAACAGTACCATATTTAACAAAAACTTAAAAAAGGACAAGGTGAATTGACAACAAATACTAAATGACCTAAAAAAAGTATGTCACAAAAATACTACGCCAGCGATGACGCTGGGTCATATTTACCCATTTTCAGTTGATGCACGTATATCTCGCTGTGTATGCGGCGTTGCACTTAACATACCTGCGGATCGCTTAGAAGGAGGTCGTATCTCCAGCTACACAAACGCTAAAATTGCACGATCGGAGAAAAAAAAATGACAGATTAAAGTCGCCTCGGGTCAATATGACCCAGCGTCATTGGCGCCGGGTTAAAACATAGGAGTAATTTTATGAACTACATTTGGTTGTGACATGCTCCCTCGCAAGTTGGTACGATCCCATGGCATTCTCCTTACCCCACAAAATCCGTCCCCAAAACGGCGACAATATTCATCGGCTTACACATTGATTTAGAGACAAATCTATGTATTTATATAATAATAAGTACGTATAACAGTGTAAGTAGTTAGGTAATGTTTACCAAAATAATAAGGTAACATGTTTACTGAAGTTCAGCTATAAAAGCACTGAATATTTCTCTTACGAAAAGATAAACTGTATTGATTAACAAATTTTACTTTGCCGTGCGTAAACTATTGTCCCCATATATCGACACAGGTCGCGGTTAGTTTACCAACTGCAAATAATAATAATAAAGTAAAAAAAGTATAGCAAATAAAGTAATCACAGAAGATTTTTTTTTTTTTGTAAGTGGCTTGTGGCTACGTAATAACAGCCGCACGGGTTGATCGATCAGGTTAAGCTACGCTTGCCGCGGTTGGTCCGTGGATGGGTGACCATCTTCACATACCAAGACCCCTCCGTGCCTCGGAAAGCACGTTAAGCCGTTGGCCCCGGCTGTCATTCGTGGATCTTTGACAGTCGTTACGGGTCGTCAGTAGCCCGAAAGTCTGACAACCAGTCTTACCAAGGGGTATCGTATTACCCAGTAACTGGGTTGTGGAGGTCAGATAGGCGGTCGCTCCATGTAAAATACTGGTATTCAGCTGCATCCGGTTAGTCTGGAAGCCGACCCCAACGTAGTTGGGAAAAGGCTCGGCAGATGATGATGAGTAATGTGTTTCAGAGTTTTACCTTTACTTGTGGTACATGGTACTGCTCCTTGCCAAATTTCACGATTTTAGGTCAACTGGAAGTACCCTATAGGTTTTGATTCCCTAACATAAACGCCGGCATCTTTGGATTGCGTTGACTAAAAAGTTTGATTTTTCAATGCTTCAAGGAATTGCAGCCTTCAGTAATTAATATTTTTAAACATTTCAGCCCGGAATCACCCACTGCTAGGTATAGGAATCCCCTTTCTTCTGCCATACTTCCCTGTTCTGTGCGTCTCTCATCCAGGTATTTCCTGCGAGTTTGACTACATCATCAACCCAACGCGCTTTTGGACGGCCCTGGTTTTTTGGCCTAAACTTGACCACCATTCAGTCACAGCTTTACTCAATCGGCCATCTCTTCGTCTAGCTAGATGTCCTGCCCAACTCCATCCTCCTTGAGGTGCATCGCTCTGTCCCCGACGTCGTAGATCTCTCGACCGACTACGGATTTCGATGTTACGCACTCGGTCTAGTAGGGTTATGCCAAGCATGGCTCGCTCCATGGCCATTTGTGCTACTCGGATGCGGTGGACAGTCTCCTTTGTGAGCGTTCATGTCTGGGCACCGTAGGTCATTGTTGGCAGGACACATTGGTTGAAAAGGCGGGTTTTTAAGCACTGAGGCATCCTTTTGGTTCGAAAAATATGTTCCATCCTTCCTAAATGGGGCGGCATTTGCCCAAGCTGTATTCAAAGTTAAAGTCAAAGCATTTATTTAAAATAGGCACATAAAAGGCACTTTTGAACGACTAAAATTACAGTAAAAATAGTATTGATTCTAGTCGCCCATCCACACTTGGATAATTTTCGTATGGAGAAGAATTGGCAAGAAACTCTTTGCGGGAAAAAGAAAGAAGATGTCCCAAATAAACGTAATGTCCAGTTACATAGTACACCACAGTCGGCTTATTACAATATATGCTAAAAATATTCTGGTTGATAACATCAATTCCAAGTAATCAAAACACGTCATAACTTTAATCAAGTGTGCGTCTCAGAATAGCTATAAATACTTCAAAACTAAAATAGTTTTCAGTATCAGTTCTAAAATGGAGTCGATACAAACGTTCATTTATATGGATTTTGGGTGTGATTACGGCGAGCCAAAGAATCTTACTGAAGTAAGCTTGTTAGCTGTACCCCGCCGTCAATATTTTGAACCGAAAAACATCAAAAAACCGTCAACCAAGAAGACACTGAAGTTAAGGTCAGGTGGGTTTAATTTGAATGCCTACAGTAAAATTAATAAATTCATAAATGCTCAACCAAAACCCGTGTGCCTCGTCTCCCACGGCGGAATCAGGTGGGATTTTCTCATACTCAAGCGAGAGCTTCAAAACTTGAAGGTCAGTTTGTCTGATGATGTCCTATGTGCTGATTGTCTATATGCTTTTTATGATATCCTTAAAGAAGGCAAACCTTCTTGTAATGTACCTGGAGTAAAAGGTATTGCTTCTACCTCAACAAATGATAATCACTTCAGTAATCCAAATAATGTTACAAACAAAATATTAACCGATAATATTGTACCAAGTGACCAAATAGATGATACCAAGCAAGTTATGACTGAGCAAGAAACATTAAAAGCTATAAATACTCAAACATATGGACAAAATAAAAAAGATGATGCTATTACTGACATAACGGAAGAACAAGTTCCTAGTGGTAATATAATTGAAAAAGAAAGGATTTTTTCTAATACGTCAAATGTCAACCGTGCTGTCGACCAAATAGCCGATAATAAGCCAGTTACAAACATTCAAGGCTGTGAACTAAATGAAGATATAGATGATAAGAATAATATGCAACCGCAAAATGAAAAGACACCTGAAAAACGACAAGTTGATGCTACCGATGAGCCTATTGCAAATAAAAGACTGAAACTTGATTCGATTCATCTAAATCCAGGAAATGCTAAACGTAAATTAAATTTTTATCACGAATATAAGGGGAAAGCTGTAAGAAAAATATTTTATGAAGGGGACGATAAACCAAAATGCTCATATACATTAGGTGCTATTTATAAACGAGAAGTGGTAACCCCTCGTATAAAGCCTCACCCAGCTGCAAACGACGTATACATGAAGTTTAGAATATCTCATAAATTAGGCAAATCTTTTTTAGACTGGGCAGACCAAATACGCCTTAAATTTGCTGATGTTGTAGCAAAGGAAATTGACTTAGTAAAAAAAAAAAAAATACACAAAATGGGAGCATCCTCCCTTTTTTGAAGTCGGTTAAAAAATAAGTATAAGTATCATTACTTATACTTATTTTTAATCTCAATACCTACGTCAAATTTTAATAACAATGCTGAGTATTGAGATTTCATTACTCATAGCGTATATTTATGTACATACATATATTTTATACGTCTTAATAAAGTGATACAAATACACACTGATGTTTATTTATTTATTCTTATGATTATACCTCGACTTTTAATCGTATTCAGTAACTTGACAGTTCAAAGAAAAGTAATCTAACAACTAAACTGTGCTAAAACTATAGTGTTGGGGTAGTGAACGATTTTGCGTAAAGAACGAATGATAAAAATGATTTAATTTAAATAAAACTTTAAATATTCGTATGTAAGGTGTGGAATATAAGAATAATTATTAATAAAAGTCGTTATTAGTTAAGTAAAGTAGTAATTTCATTTTTTTATTTTATTTTAAAAGAAATGAAATAAAAATCATGTTATTGTACAGATGCCAGCACATCAAGCTACTAGAATCTGTCAAATTTCTTTAATAGATTTTCAACTATATCGCTAAAGCATTAAGGTTCAAGGTTGATTGGAAAAATTTGACAGTTTCGGGTAGCTTGACCTGCTGGCGTCTGTACTTTTGTCATTTTATTTCCTCTAGGAACCCTAGACGTTGACGTTATTCCTCTTATTCATTCTTAAGACATGTTATTAAATTTAAAATTGAATGTTTGCATTTAAGTACATTATTTAAGTTCATTCAATTTCGTTCATTCTTACACCACCTCACTCCCTTTTTTTTGTCAAAACCTGGTAACCCTTCAACTGTCAAGTTACTGGATACGATTAAAAGTCGAGGTATAGCGACCAAGAAGTCAATCATTTGAAAGCTGCGACAAGAACAACTGGCATACAGACCATTGGAGAGGTAAAAAGGGTAGTATAAATAATAATGCAACGTCAAGGCGAAAATATACTGGTTTTGCGACTTACTCGTCTTAGTCGAATAGCACAGAAATAGAAAAAACTGGGACATGCCAGTTTTCTCACGATGTTTTATTTATTTATCTAAACTTTTACAAAGGCGGACTTATTAATGCCTTAGGCATTCTCTACCAGTCAACCAAGGGTGGTGAAGAGATTAGATGGCAGGTGCTTTTGTTGAGAGGGACAATGATAAAAAAAACTCATAAAACTAGGTACACAAATACATAAATATGTATACACATACATACTATTACTATAATATATATATACTCTCTTCTTTCTTTCATCGTTTTGAGAGCAGTGTTGATGAAATAATTTATACAAAGTAAAGTGCCTGGTTGGGTTTGAACCCACGACCTACAACTCGTAAGTCGCGTCCGTTATTATTGGGCCAACACTGTGTATTGGGCCACTACTGCATACAGCACACTCACAAAACAAAAGTCGAGTTTTTATATTGCTTAAGACCAAGAGATTATTGACCGCCAAGTATTTTTTTGTAAATACTAAAAACTTTTAAATTATAAAATAAGATTAAGAACTTCGAATTTAAATAGCCTTTACAAGAAGATAATGTACATGCACGATCATTACCATCATTTATAAAATACAAATTGCGATTTACTTACATTACTACAAGTTACATACAATTTAATTTTTACTGTATTTACTTATTTTTTTCACATTCCATGAGTTTGTTAATTACATTATTATCTAAATAAAAATAAATATTGATGTATATTATTTGGTTTCATTAATTCTTATATTTGACATATCTCGGGACCCTGGGGTCCCGGAGCTTTGGAAGGCATACCAGGGGCAAAAGCCAACTCGCAGAGGCCCTTTAGAGAATTATAAATGATGTCACACCAACCAACGATTATCCCTGTATGCACTATGCAAGTGCACCCAAGGACAACCCCCGGTTGTTAAAGGACTATTGCAGAACATGGAAACAAAACATATTGGGCTATGGGTTTGGATGGCTATTGTGGATCGGTTATCTTGAACTATGGAAGGACTATGTCCCCTGCCTCACCAATGATAATATAATATTCACAGATAAAATGGCAGGGGTTGACTTGCATACTCAATAATGGGCCCCCGTAAACGGTCGCTAGCACACAGTGTCGTAGTGGAGAGGTATTCCACGCTATCAGGACAAACCCGGAAGCACGGTCAAGATCCTTACCAGCATCTTATTGGAAAACTTCCTTCCCGCGAGCACGTTTGCTCTTTCGAATTTCCACCTATGCCGGTCAATAAAGGCAAGAAAGAGGTGGGAGTTCTGTTCCTCATCATTGTTCACCCGAGCCGGCCAATAAAGACAAGCCAGAAGTGAGGAACAAGATTTCTTTTCTTCATTAACTTCCGGGAGGTAGGGTCCGTGGGGTCGCTACTGCCCAACAGCTCGCCACATGCTGCCCCGCGGGTTTCTGTATCTCTCTTGGTCTGGCTCCTCACCTTAGACCTGTTTCGGCGAATTAAGCTCATCCGGCACAGGCCTGGACTTCGGAGCGCGCATGCCCCACCACGACGTCAAAGTAATTATTGTTAATTATTATCAACCATCGACATCAGCTTGCCCTTTGGCAAAGGTCTCCCCTAGAGTTTGCTATAATTTTATGTTTGTGGCTTTTCTTCTCCATGTTGATCCCGTTTTTAGGGTTCCAAATCTCTAACGGAAAAAATATACGCCTGTCACAGTCAATTTGCTCCTAATCTACTGCACTGATTAAGTTGTAATTTGGTACACATATAAATATCTGTGACGTGTAACGTAAATAAATGAATTTTGAATATCGGGGTCACTTTTGGGGGACAAACTAGAAAATTAAAACTAAAAGTTTTGCAAACTATACCGTGTGAGATATCGGATGAAAGCGCTTGTTGTGAGCGTCTCAAATCCGTTTTTGTATTATTTTCAAATAAACAGCTTGAAAGCTATTTAAGAAAATATATGAAAATCTATGAAATCTCCAAAACAAAAACCGAATTTAAAATTTTGAGAAAAATACAGAAATTAGTTCTTTGTTCACAGATTACAGGAAAACCTATAAGAAGTCTATAGTCTTAAAATAACATGGTAAATCTTTAAACAATGTGGGTACAAACTTACAATTGCAGTTGGAATGTATGGTAGAACATGTTTTTCAACTATAATTTCTAGTTTGTTCTTGGGATACGTCTTCGCAAGCTGCTTTACATGAAATATTTTTGGCGGGTAACATATTCATCGTACGGAACGTGAGTTCAACCCGCACTTGTCCGGGTTTTTTTTAAGTTCATCCTCCCATCTCATTCCTCGACGCCTTTTCCTTCTTTTTCCATGTCGAGGGTACCACATTGTGACATTTTTAGACCATTTATTTCTCTTGTTTCTTGTCATGTGGCCTTTCCAGTTCCATTTAAGCTTTTTCACTGTCAATGTTACCGACCCGCTTTCTTTGCGGTCCAGTGTATTTGATAGATTAATTTCGTCCCGCAAAGTGTTGTTCGGAAGGCTTCTTTCTATATTATTTTGACAGTCTCTTAGTGCTGGTCTATCGTCAAACGTCATCGTCGTCGAACGTCAAAATTACAAAAGACAGTCCCCCAAAAACGCCCGCCCTCCACCACTTCCTAGTGCAACCAGTTGCACAGTCTGTGCAACTGGTTCATAGATTAAATCTACGAGTAGAATAGCAGCCTCTTTTACTTGAAATACATATTCTAACGTCATTATCATCATCATTTCGGCCGGAAGACGTCCACTGCGTATGATGGCCATTTATGAGGCCTATGTGGCCCTAAGTGTAGCCAGATGGACCGGTCCTGTGGTTCTTCCATCGAGCGGATTCCTTCGACCTTCACAAAGTTAGCGTTGCGTAGGCGTAGCGTTGGGAGGCCTCCCATCGCTATACCTTCGGCTCCTTCGGCCATCTGTTCTGCGGGCAATGTGCCCTGCCTACTGCCGTCTAAGTTTGGCAATTCTTCGGGCTATATCGTTTACCATCGTTCTATTGTGGATCTCTTTATTTCTCTGCGGATTTGATTACATAGGGAAGCTCTGATCAAAGCCCTCTCTATTGCCCTTTCGGTGACTTTCAGCCTTTTAATGAGGTCCATTGTGAGCGACCACAATTCATTGCCATAACGTGTTTCTTAAGCCTGATGCTGACAATCCTCGTGTTTCTTAAGCCTGGTGCTGACTATTGTCAGCATCAGGCTTAAGAAACACGTTTTGGCGTTCTCGGGCTACGAAGTTTATGTTTCTTCTCAATAATTGCTTATAACGTAAGCCATGAAATAAAGAAACATGAAACAAATAGTGTTCAAAAATAGCTATGAAAGTTTATTTTGTACCTAATTTTTTGTTTATGAATCGGGTCCTTATCTTCTGCGAAACCAGCGTTGTGTTAGTTTGTGAAACTTTATAATACGTAATTACCTATCTGTACTCTACCGAAAATAACAAAACTGATAGAATACATTATGCATAACCCGGTCGACAAACATCGGAAAACCGATTTTAGTGGTACCATGATAAACAATAATCGATGTTAATTTGCTTTAGCGGTAATTTCATAACGGAAACGTTTTGGACAATGAGCCAATTTAATATACCGTGGATAGAGTGCGGTCACAATATAGATGATTACAGAAGTTCGGCTCCTTACAATGAGCGAAAACAAGGCACACCCATACGCAAAACACGTGCGACGATCTCAATCTATTTGTCAAACAAACGCCAGGTATAGATGCACTCGCTGAACGTAATGTCTGTCCCAAAAGTATTTGACGAAAATTTAAACAAAAACTGAAAAAAAATATATAAAAACACAGATAACGGACTTGATGCCAATTTGTAGTGCCATTTACAAATATTTATATCTTTAGGTAATTCACAAAACCTTAATTACAATTCACAAGCTAACACTAAAATAAATGTATATTATATACAAGTATACAGGGTGGCAGGGACATCGACGCGCAAACGTCGTGAAAAGGTTACACATCAGGTGTAACCTTTTCACGAAATAAAATTACGAAAGGCATTCATCTCGGAAATTACAGGGTAAAACAATTGACATTTTTGAGTGCGCAATGTATTGCAAACAACGCGATCAAAACGCTCCGCGGATGGCGCGCGCGCGCGCGCTACCTACCGCGATACCGCGCGCTGCCCTTTCGGGTTTCATTTACATTGTTGTTTTAAGTGAAACAAGTGAATTTACTATTTTTTTTTTAAAATCTCATTGGGTTAGGTAGAAATATTGATTTCATACAGTTTACAGTAAAAAAAAATGCAGAAAGAAACGTAAAAATTAAGAAAAAGCCGACCAAAAATTTCCACGCAGGGGTCCATAATCATGTACTGAATCCACGGTAAGCGGTTGCGCGTCGATGTCCCTGCCACCCTGTATAATAAAAAAACTAAGAAAAAGGAAGCTAATTGGGCTTCAAAAAAATTACAAATTGAGTGCTTTGGTATGATTATTTGTATACTTTTAAATCCAAAATATTAAAGATATTATCCATTTAACAATGAGGTTAATTTCATAACCTCAATTTTTATCGATAATTTTTCAATTATTATTTATTAATATTATTCAAATAATATTTGTTAAAAAAGTAAAAAAGTTAAAGAAATGGATAACAATTACACCTGAACTAGGAACCTGTGTCCTTTACACTTTCATCAGATATTGGGACAGAATAGACGTGCGTTTATCCGTGCGTGCGTTTTCGCTCTTTGTACGGAACTGGCCTTCTGTACCTATGTATTTTGTGGCAGTTCTGTGATACCGCAACATCAAAATTGTTTTTCTGCATGTGGCATTTTTGTTTGATTGTTTTTTTGATGTAATTACTCCCTCTGGTTGGTTGGAGATTTTTTAATAACTTCTCGTCTTGTTTTAAGTAGGAAATAATTGAGCGATGTTGTTTTATATTGATATACAGACGCCAGCACATCAAGTTACCCGAAACTGTAAAATTTTCCCAATCAACCTTGAACCTTAATGATTTAGCGATAAAGTTGAAAATTTATTAAAGAAATTTGACAGCTCGTTGTAGCTTGATGTGCTTTTGTCTGTATATTGCCATGTTATATTAACGTTCATCAAAAAGAACTAGTTACAATGATTTTTTTGGAGAAATCCATGCCACGTTGCGACCAGCAGATTTGTTCAACATCAGGAACGTAATGTTTATGCAAATATTTTACCTACTAGTTTATAACTTAGAAACATAATGCTAGAACTGTCTGCGGTCTAACTAAAAGGCTGGCAGTTTGCCTAACCGCATCTTTTTGCAAATATTCGTGCAAGCTATACATAAACTGTAAAACATTAAGCAGGGAGGAGTAGAAAATTATGATAAATTATCTTTGACCATATTTATGAAAATTAAAAATATAAAATTTATATAATTCAGGCAAGACCCATTATTACAGTCATAAAATAAAATAAAATATCACGATGCCTACTGCCACAGAATACTAATAGCTCTGAATAAAATTTCAATACCTATAAATAAAATGAATTAATGAATACAAATTAAAAAAGGTCACAGAATGAAAATTAAAATAAAATGTCAATTAAAACAAACGAAGATGAAAGATACACATTGTCAGGGTCACAGAATTCAAAATTAAATCGAAAGAAATAAAAAAAAAACAATTATAAAAAAAAATTAAGTCACTATACACTCGTAAATGTCTGCTACAGCATTTTCTTATGAAGGGGCAGTCAATTCGCTCAGCGATCATCACCATTATGATGCAGCTATCAAAACGTAGATATTTGTGACATTCACCAACCCGCACTTAACTAATTCCGTCAATCTCGGGTCCATTTCGGGCGGTTTCGTTCATTGTGTCATAGAGAATAAGGAGGCACATTCACGAACACGACGCCGGTCGCGCTGCAATGGAGTGGTTAAAATTTTTCCTCACAGATCAAAAACTAATTATATGACCATGCTCACACGGCGATGATCGGTTCAATATTTTACTGAATAATTATGGGTTCACATGGATGTGTCATAATGTATTTGTTTTGCACCCAATCAACAGTGGGATGTTGACGTCTGATCCCAACTTTTTACCGTGAAGTATGATGTGAACGGGGCCAGTGGCTCATGATCCTAATTTCAGCCGAAAAACGTCCAACATCTATTGCTCGACATAGCCATTGCGTGGCTATTATTACACCCACGATAGAGAGGAGGGGCTCGTGGCTAAGAAATAACAGTCGCATGGGTCGATCGATCAGGTTAAGCTACGCTTGCCGCGGTTGGTCCGTGGATGGTTGACTATCTTTACATGTCAAGACCCCTCCATGCCTAGGAGAGCACGTTAAGCCGTTGGTCCTGGCTGTCAATGTGAATCTTTGGCAGTCGTTACGGTCGGGTCGTCAGAAGCCCGAAAATCTGACAACCAGTCTTACCAAGGGGTATCCTATTACCCAGTAACTGAGCTGTGAAGGTCAGAAAGGCAGTCATAGCATATTCAGCCTATAATGTTCCCACTGCTGGGACACAGGCCTTCTCTTTGTGAGGGGGAAAGGCAGTCACTCCAAGTAAAATACTGGTATTCTGCTGCACCGAGTTAGACTGGAAGCCGACCCCAACATAGTTGGGAAAAGGCTAGGCAGATGAAGATGAGAGAAGAAATATTATAGATAGTAATCGTTGATTTCTAAACATTTTCCTATTCGCAATTACAACTGTTATTTCACACTTGATGGTCAGTATTAATTCGAACTTAAGGCGCGGGAAGAAGCAAATTGACAATAGTGCATCGCGGCAAGAAATAAGGTTCACAACAACGATGCGTTTGATGGTAGTTGAATATGATCACGAAAATAAAAGTAATTTTGCAGTTTTAATTAAATTAAAAAATAAATGCACGGCTCAGTATAATAATTTTTAGGTATTTCTTTAGTGGTTTGAATTCCCTTTATATAAAATAAATGATAGTTTATGCTCAACCTTTTAAGAATTATGCCACGAAAAATATTTTTTTATATACCTAAGTCTTTTCTTTGTACATTTGACAATAGACTATTTTTTTTCTGGGTTGTAATTATGTATCAATACAATCAATGTGATAACTGTGCGACAAGAAACTGTACGTTTTACGGTGTCTACCTTTGGGCAGTGCCTTAAGTTTCCAGTATCTCAAAATCCTACGTAACAACCTGGGTTCTACGTAACTGCTTCGCTTCGCTACCTTTAATATTTTCAAAAAACCTTTTCTATATTTATGTCTGTAATTTATATGGTATGCATAATAAAGAATATTCTATTCTAATATCTGGTAATTTTAAAACGAATTGTCACTGAAATTCCAGTGACAATTTGTTTCTCTACTCTAACTCCTTGTTTTAGTGACAATTCATTTCTCTACTCCAACGAGGATTGTGCTTCACTTCAGGACTTCAACCCTTTTCATCTGTAACCAGGAGTGGTTCCTCTTCGCAAAAGTTTCAGGCGTGTAGATGAAGCCTATTGTTCCATCTTTTCGCAATCATTCTGCGTCCGTTGGATATTATTTAATTCCCAGTTAGTTGTTCGGGATGAGTTTTGTTTGTTTTGTATTTTGAAGTGGGTTTTTCATACATAATCAACCAGCCTACTGCTGCGAGAGGCAGTGGGCCGTAATCCACCTCGCGAACCCGGGCCCTAATTCACTATGACCTTGGAAACCACGGCAATTCCTTAGCAAATCCCGCTAATCTCGCGTTCATTTCACGCGGTATCGTTAATTTTGTCATAGACAATAAGGCCCAAATAATTGACATATATAGTTTCAAATAAGGAATGAAATTAGGGCCCAGTAGGGACTGGTATCTCTAAGCGTTCACAGCTTATTTTAACTTAATTTTATATTTAAAAGCGTATGTAATTAAAAGGTTACAAAAACCAATGTTTTTGTAATCTTTTAATTACGTACGCTTTTAACGTTCTACACAATTTCGTCATGAATGATGTAACTAATATTTTATAACCATATTATTTTGATTTAAAAGAGTGTCCGTGGAATTTCTTGTCCGTTCTTCTCCATATGTACCAACTATGCTTTGGAATGGGCAACTAGCTTCATTTTCCTGACTGACCGACCCTTTGACAATCCAAAACTGCTCATAATTAGTTTATTTGAAATAAATGCGTTGAGTTTGAGTTGAGTTTGCATTGGTTGACTTTAAAGTGTATCTAATGATCTAGACTGTTAGAAAACAGTTAGTTTTAACATCTTCTTAACTAAATTAGCACGAGCTGGTACACATAAAGCCTAAGTGTAATTTTGCACAAGAATACATAATCCTACTTCCTACTAATATTATAAACGTGAAATAATATTATAAACGCTTTTGTGAGGATGGATGGATGGATGTTTGTTACTATTTCAAGCAAAAACTACTTAACGGATTTTGATGAAACTTTACAGTTATATAGCTTATACATTAGAATAACACATAGGAATTTTTTATCCCGATAATCCCACGGGATCCACAGTTACGCGGGTGAAACCGTGGGGCGCTGCTAGTAATATTATAAATTATAACGAAGGTGAGCACACCATAACGAATATGAATTGCACCATTCCCAGCGTGGTTTGACCAGACTCGATTAATCGAATGAACCCCAAGATTCACACTAGCTCCTGTAGCCTCATGATCATGGTGCTACAGTGACCATTGTATATCAGGAAGTAGACCGGGGGGCGCGGTTTTTGTACCTAGGGAAGACGTGCCCGTAGGAAAGGTAGGATTTAAGAACCTACCGGATATGCAATCTAGAGTAAGCATTGGACTAGTGGAGAGATGGGTGATATTTGTCTATGGGTGGGCATCTTTTAAAGACTTCGCGGCCAGGTGCTTCAGGTCAAGCTTCACCCGTGACTCTTTTGGCCGGGTTCTACTGCTTTCTCGGTTCTTTTGTATGTCATTGCTCTGCTGTGTTATGTTGTGTTAGATATTGTTGTTTTCAATGTCATCGTCGGAGTTCTCGCTACTGTCCGTTTTCGGTTTTTTGTATATCTCACTAGCCCTCCTCCTTATTTTATTTTTGTCTTCCGCCGTATCCATCCAAAAATCGATTCCCTTGTCGAAGTACTTCATATCCTGTTTTAAGTTGTCGTTCCATGTGTAGATAGGTCGACCGACCTTCGACCGATAGGTCGAGCGATTACCATTCTACGGCTTCCTGTAATATTTCGGGCATCGCTTTGTGAAGCTCGATTACTACTTGGTCAGTTCCGGGAGCTGTCCCGTTCCACATTTTTTTGATGATTTCCATTACCTCATCTAGTGGGTCCATCACATTGGACTTTGGTTATCGGCTTTTTTATATTAACTGTTAATATTAGACGGTCCTCGGATTTTTTTAAAATTTGCTCTCATTTGGTCATCGGTATATATAAGTAGATCTTTTTCGACGTTTTGTTTGAAGTTTGTTTCTCCTGCAAAAAAAATTACAGCATTTGCATGCGTTTTGCAGGGTGGTTTTTCCCCAGTCCGCTGAGGCAGGCCCTGAATGTTTTTGTTCCTCCTGATATTTAACCTTTTGAAGTGTTGCCTAACATTCTTTTACGCGGTTATGCCTATTTGGATTATCTGGTTGCCTACTTTGTAAGAATTCAGCCATTTGTAGGTTAGCAAGAGCTAGTCGATGATCTCTGGGGAGAACTGACTGAAGAATTAGAGTTTCCTGGGCAGCCGCTTTTAATACTTCCATTATGGTATTCCAGGGTATTTCGATGTTTTCGTCCATTAGTTGATTCCTACATTTTTTAGCATTTTTGTTATGCAATCTTGGTATTTTGTTTTGGTGAACTTGCTATTGAGGGTGGCATAATAGCATTGTTTATAGTTAAAATCCTTGGCCACAATTGTTGTCTCCTTCACGCGTAGCTGTTGCCTTTGTGTATTACTGTGTTTGGTGTTTTTTTTTTTGTTTGAAATTCGGTTTGTCCTTAGCAAACCCCAGATTATTTTATGATCCGATAGTTTCCTAGCGGCCCATTCACCTTTAATAAATTCAAGGAGTTTTTCTGTAGCGTGTGACGTTATAATGTGATCCAATTGGGACTTTTGAGTGCCCTTTGACCATGTCAACCTGCATGATGATCTCGCTTTTGTCGTTTCTATTTGCAGTTTTTCCTTATTGGCTATATCCATTAACAGTTCCCCGTTGCAGTTGGAGAAGTCATGATATAGGTTTTGTTGAATCAGCCCTTTACGTTGGTAATTTTGTGTATCGTGTCGACCAATATGGGGCTTAAAGTCGCCAAGAATTATTAAAGTACATTTCCTTGGTTTTTGTCTGATCAAGTTTAATAAGCCTGTGAAGGATCTGTTTGCTATGGATGTACAACTGTTGATGTGAGAGTTGATTATGTAGAGAGGAGCAGGCTTGTCATTTCCCCTGTCAACTATAAGAGTAGCTGACCCTTATATCCTTTTTCCTGTTAACTAATTCAATTTGGGCATCTTTTCTGATTAAAATTGCCAGTCCCCGGTGCGTTTTACCTGTAGTTCCACAGAGGTGCCATTCGTAGTGTGTGGAGTTGTATGCTCCTGAGTTCATCCCTGTTTCTTATATGCAGGCTACATGAATGCCTTAAGTGAAAGTTCAGCGTCTATTTTATGTTTTTTGCCGGTTTTGAGGCCCCACGGACGTTCCAGGTTGCAATACGCAAGTCTGGGCAAGTGTATTTTATTGCGGTAGACGGCTGGTTTCTTAGTCTTGTGAATCCAGTGACATCTGCGACTACGTCTGATAACGGTGTATATAATGATGCTTGTTGTTCATTCTGTATTAATGAGCTAGCCAATTGGGTGTTCTTAGTTTGAGACTGGAATTTCGAGGGTTGTCTGTTAATTAAAGGCTTAGTATGTTGTTATGTTTTGATACTGGTTGTTTCTTGCGTTAGATCCTTGTAATGTTCATCGTCAGTCATGACCCAGCTGTCATAGTGTTGGTCGTTGTAGAGGACGTGTATGTTGCCGGGTACTGGTTCAACTGTGGGTGAATACACCAGTTTGAAGGTGAGCACACCATATCGATTTTTTTAATTCATCTCCTAATGGGATAAACTGGGGTTTAAAGTTTTAGTCGTTGAAGTTCGTAATACTTGCAGATAAGAAATTCCATTGGACACAGCTTGTAAATGAAGCTTGCTGAATCCGAACAAACAAAACGGTAAAAACAATAAAACTGGAATTTAAAAAGTATGTAGTTAAATTAATCGAAAGACTGAAAGTATACCATGAATGGGTAAATTGGCATATCCTATTATCCTACTTCCTACTATTATAAACGTGAAAGTTGTATGGATGGATGGATGGATGGATTTTTGTTACTCTTTCACGCCAAAACTACTGAACGGATTTGGATGAAATTTGGCACACAGATAGTTTATAAGCAGGATTAACACATATAATACTTTTTATCCCGATATTCCTACGGGATCTAAAATTATGCGGGTGAAACCGAGGGGCACAGCTAGTAATTAAATAAGCTATAAAACAATGTCTGTGAATAGCCGGGAACACTGCTATGGGTTCGAGGTCGCGGTATTAAACCAAATGGAGGCATAAAACTGTACACTATCGACACACTTTTAGAGCACAGAGTACCAAAATGCAGTGTAACAATGACAACTTTGTGAAGACTTAAGTCATTTTTGTTATATATTATTAAAGACGGTAAAGGTCCTCAATTGCTAATGATGCCAACCAATCACACGAGCTGCGCCTCACATATCACGCACATAGAAATTCCTGCATTTTTCTGGCATAAAAATTATAAAACGATCTTCGTTTAATTTTCCTAATCCGTTTGATTTTTACTGTTCTCTTAATATTCGAGTCATAGGGGGCCAAGATCGGTCAGCAAAGGTTAATCAATATTCTGGAATGACAATCTACCAGCAGACCCCCGTTGTTGTACAAAAAAATATAGCTAGTCCTTACCTTAGCGGCATTCCCATTTAGAGATACTATTTGAGTTGTTGAAGGTCTACATGACCCCAAGTTTGTCATCTACACATTCGTTTTACACCTTCTAACACATTACTCACAAACACTGATGACAATAAGAACTCATGATATTTACTATATTCTGGTGACGAAAACTTAGAACAGTTAACAACTATCACTAAAATGATACACTGTATACAGGGATAAAACAGTTAAAATTATCATGTTTCGATTCACTTACAGCCAGCATTATAGGAGTTATGTACAAAGTTGACAGATCAGTTTATGGCACACCGATAGTGCCTGTAGTTATATCCGTGACAATGAAACGCTAGCTGTCGCTGAAAACCAGGTCTGGCTCTATTTTGCACACAAGTCGCAGCATTATGTGGAACCATGGCTGTTTTGGTCATTTATTTTTCCCAAGCTGTAGGTCGTAAGTTTGAACCCAGGCAGGCGCTTTACTTTGTGTAATTTATTTCATCACAACTATTCTCAAAACGATGAAGAAAAACAACGTGCGAAAACGGGCATGTTCTAGAACCAAAACTTCGAAGACATACTGGGTCCGTGTGGTGGATACAGCCCACATTCTCTCACTGAGAGGAGAAGTGTGTCCCAACCGTGGAAACATTATAGGCTGATTATGCTTTATGCATATGCGTTTTATGCTTTTGCGTGAGGAAACTCTCACAATGTTCACTATGCTATGTTTATCATATATTTTACCCATTTTTTTTTTTCTATTTGTACTTAATGTTTAAGTTGATACGTCCTATTAGCTAATAAACTTTTTTCTTTCTTCTCCCGTTGGTAAACTGAATTGTTTACTCTGTGTCAAATACTTCGCGTATTAGGTACTCGCGGTACGAACAAGTTTTATAGGTGCCACCTTTACGATCCTCGCTGGAAATAACTTTACACGTTTTCTGCGATCAATCCCCTGGATCGGACACTATTGTCGTAGAGTCCTAGCATTATGCTGAGATAGCTTTATTTTGCTTTAGTGCTCTTTTGTTGTCAACAATTGCAGTTGAATGATTTCTAGGTTGAAACGTTGAATGTCAGTTGGGCAGCATCGCTTAGTTAATTTTTTGACGTAAAAATTATGTATACTCTCAGAAACTGTCACAACTCATATTTTGTACGAAACACAGTTTTGTTTTACTTTTTCAAAGCATATCTTTAATGCAGCACATTTTGGCAAAAAAAAATAAAGAAAATACAGCAAAAAATACCACATTCAAATATTTCAAATGCGGGTTGCATGAAACATGACGGTCAATTACAGCATGCAGTTTTATAAATCCCCGAATACAACTGTACAATAATTTCGGCTATCAGCATTCGGGCTATAACGTAAGTCAGGGGAAATTAGCTTGCTGCAAATATCTGCTGCATTGTAGCGGAAATATTTGGCAGGCAACACTGTGCTAAGTTATGGAGTCGGTTTTCAAGCAGTTAAGGATTTTAGAAAAGAACTATGTTTGTAGCAGAGCAATGATTTGACTGGGCCGATTTTTGTATCCGTAGTTAAACTAAACCAATTGTTAAAAATAGTAACTAATTGTTAATTTTTTGCTAAATGTGTTTTTGATCAATTTTTAGTTTATCTAATGATATAATATCATTGCTAATGGTCAAATAATTAACTATTCGTTAAAAAAAATAACCATTAGATAAACTAAAAATTGATCAAAAAACACATTTTGCAAAAATTTAACCATTAGTTACTATTTTTAACTATTGGTTGAGTTTAACTACGGATCAAAAAATCGGTCCTTATTAAGGAAACATTTAAAAGATAAGTAGGTTGTATTTTTTTGGTTCATCATAAACACTATTTAGATAACGACACACAGTCACATTACAAGCTATGTTAGTATCTTCTAATTACTGATTACTATTATTAATAATATCGTAAGTATCTGGGGATTCCTAATTGCTAAGTGGAGTACCTAATATCAAAGCTGGTGCAAACAATATTATGTTGTTCAGGAACTAGAGAAGTTAAAATTAAACAATCGTGGCTAATAATAAAGTAGTTTATATTAGTCCATTTGCGGTAACAAACGCTGAGATTACAATCCACGAGATATACTTGTAAATTAAAACCTAACTGTTAATTAGCTATTAATATCATGTGTTGTGCGATATGTGGTTTGACGGTTTCTGATTAGGAGTAATAAGGATATTCCTTGATTTAAATTACGGATCGTTTTATGTACCAATCGAGAGCTTTCATTTTTCTTTGTTCGTTCAGTACAATCTCACCGTGAAAACTTAGGTGAAGTGAGCTGTCACTAGTGTCAATCCGTCAGGCGGAATAGCGTCAGGTGGAATGATAGTTCACCTCAAGCTCACTTCACCTAAGTTTTCAGGGCGAGATTCTAACAAAACCGGCAGATTTCATACGTAACGGTATCAGGGTGTGCGTGCTTTGATCTTTGATTTGCAGATAAGGTTAATTAACTTTTCTTTTAAATCTCGTGTCAAAACGATAAAAGATATACTTTTTTTTTTTTTTTTTATTTGCTTAGGTAATGTCAAGTGTGAAGATGTAAGTCCAACCTGGTAAAGTGAGGCTACCTTGACGGAACGGCAATAGGGTGTTGGAGCTATTTCACAAACAATGCTCCACCTCCAATCCCGTTCTCTGTGTCTCAAAACATGCAGTCAAAATTACCTCTACGCTGTCACCGACAACGCCGTGGAAGTGGCAAAGTTTTGGGAAAACAAGATTTAAAATACAGTTGTGCCAGCGACGCGAAGAAGAACATCAAAATACCAGCAAACAAGTAAGCTGTCATTATAGTGTCAATACCTGGCATCAGGTGGAATGACAGTTCACTTCAAACTCGCTTCACCTAAGTTTTCACGGTGAGATTATTACAGAACAGCACCAACCATGACAACTACCGCGCTGGTCTAGTAATTTTTCAACTAGGAATTTTTCTGTAGTCTGGATTTGTGAGTATGTTGATGGTAAAGACTCGCCTCTAAATCATGCGACTTAAAGATCATCATAATTTCAGCCGAAAGACGTCCCCTGCTGGACATACATAGACCTCCCCCAAACACCTCCACTTCGACAGGTTTTCTGCTTCTTGCATCCAACGGGTTCCTATGGCCTTCACAAGGTCGTCGGTCATATCCAAGGGTAGGCGAGCTGCCGGGAACTAAGGGTCAAGTACTTTGGGGGGTTGCCATAATCACCATGCTTGATAAAATGTATAGAGAACGCTGCTGGCCATTCTCCAGTACATTCCTTTACGACACCTACGGGAAGTAGGGTATTTTATCGTGTTTAGATATCCGATACCCATCACGTCGGCAGAGTTTCGCTAGCTAAATTAATTTGACCCTATATAACCACCAAAATGTGGATGTACACTGTCTATCCCTTCGGGGCATACAGTCGTAATGTATGGGTAGAAATCGTTCTCAGAATTCCAGGTTCTGCAATATTGTTTCAATGTTGGTAATTTATTTATTTATTTATTATTCACAAAATCCACAGCTCTTTGAAACAAGATACAAGAGTGTTAGTTATACAAGGTATCGTTTTGCATCCTCGTCAAAATCAAGAAGGTAACTATGCTACTGATTCTCGAGACGAATGAACTAAGTAGGTTTTTTTTCTAATTTTTGGAAATCAGCATGTGTGGGACACGCATTTTAAAACGCTCTGTGTGAGACCACACAAAACTGCCCTTTTACACACACATAAAAACGCAGCCGCTTAAACGATACCATAACGCGATTATTTTCTTTGAAAGTGGTGTATTCTGAAATACTGTCAAACTTAAATAAGTAAAAAAAATACAAGTATGTATTCATTATTTACCAGGGATCGTAATTTTATTTGATTATTTATGTTTTTCATCACAGACTCCTGAAATTTGACGAGCATGCAAAACAACAGCTTGTATAGTTATACAAGCTGTTGTTTTGCATGCTCGTCAAATTTCTGCCGTACAAAGCATATAACTCAACAATAACATACTAAAGTTCGGAAGTGTGTCATAATATTTTAGTATCGACTTTGCCATCAGGCGAAAGGGTATAAAAATTGATACATTGAAATCAGGACATTGTATTAATCTTTTATAGTTTCTTTACGGTTTCATTTAATTTCAGGCAATTTGATAACATTGTGCCGTTTATAGAATCTGATGTTTTAAGAATATGCCATTTACGCCTTATTACCGATTTAACACATAATATCACGACTGTAATCCCCGAAGGGTTAGGCAGAGGTATATCTATAGTACATCCCTTTTTGCAAGTTATGTTACCGTTATTACAGATTTAAATGTGAAAAAATTGTTTGAACTTCTATTTATTTGTTATCAAATAATAAGAAAACAATGTATTTAACAAACCTGTTAACTGTGACATGTCTAATTTTGATTATTTGACATTAATTGTCTTTGTCTGTTTGATTTTACATAAATATACAGGGTGACAGGGAAACTCGTAACGTATTCCTTGAAATGGGGTTATACTAGAGGACATTAGCAACAAATTAAGTCTAATGAACTAGGGGTCAAAACTGGATGGATAATAAATAAAAATTTTGCTATTAAAGACCTATTATTTCTGAGATTATGTAAGTTTTGCAAGCATTTTTTTTAATGATCACTCATTTTTCAACTTTCAGAAAAGTATCAATTAAATGTTTGGAGTGGAGTAGTTTTTCTCATAATTAATTGTTTTTGGTAACAACTAACAAGTCAGAAAATTTCTACAAAATCGAAGAACCGACACAGCTCGGTAACCATCCAGTTTTGACCCCTAGTTAACTGGACTAAATTTGTTGCTGATGACCTAGAGGACTCGACGTATTCCTTGAAAGGCGTTATACTAGAGTATAACGCCTTTCAAGGAATACGCCGAGTTTCCCAGTCACTCTGTATAAAAGCATCTTAGCGGCTAAATAATTCTAATGAGATTTTGTATACGTACTCATACCATGAACCTTAACACAGGCATAATTAAAAAAGGACAACCACTAAATGGGTGTTTTTGTGAAAATCTGAAGTAAATCAAAAATAGTAAAATCCAGCAACATTCGAATTGCGGTGATACAATATAATAAAACAAAACCTCGATGCACACTTTTATTGACTAGCTGCTAATTATTGTAATGATAATATAATTATCTGTACATTTATGTTATTCATACAAATGTCGTTCAAAAGTCCAAAGATATGTTCTGCACATATTTACCTACTTGTATCTTCATAGCAATGTCGTCTTTAAACCTCGATGAAACCACGTGGTCGCTTTCATACTTCATTCAAAACCAATCAGAAAATTAAAACCAGAAAAACAAAAAGAAACCAGACTATCTAACTAGGTACGGCGTTCCCCCAAACAGGCTATTTATAGCATTATCAACCTCATAGCCCCCATCTCACCGATTCGGTGGCTACTCATGATATGAATGCGTCAACATGTATCTTCATTCAAAACCAATAAAAAAAATTAAAACCAAAACAGGAACCTAATTACCCCATTAGGTATCGTGTTCCCCCAAACAGGCTATTTGTAGCGGTATCAAACTCATAGCCCCATCACACGGATTCGGTGGCCACTCATGATATGAATGCGTAATCGTGTATCTTTATTCAAAACCAATCAGAAAATTAAAACCAAAAAAGGAACCTAATTACCCCATTAGGTCTCGTGTTTCCCCAAATAGGCTATTTATAGCGTTATCAAACTCAATAGTCCCCATCTCACCGATTCGGTGCCCACTCGTGATATGAATGTGTTATCGTGTATCATGGTACAGCGTGTTGCTTTCAATTTAGCTTGGCCAGTTCGTGTCCATTAAAACGGTAATTTCGGCTATAAATATAGCCCGGGTTGCCACTGAGCTAATCGCGCCGTCCAAAATGCGTTTTGTGGTCTTAAATATTAATAAGGACAGGATATATGGCGCGGTGTGCTGGTCCGATAGTTCCATTTGGGGTAGATTGTTTGGTTATTGAGGTAGTATCGTGTGTGAAGGTCAATTATCTTTTATGAGAATGTCGAAACATTTTAAGTAGATAATTAATTATGAATCTTCATTGTGAAGGTCTGAAGTTAGGCTCATTGCTCTCGGGGTTACAAAGAAAATTCGTGGGAAAAGTAAATCGCTACTGTTTGAAAGATTGCTTACCTATGTTTACAGCTCCTCTCGTATATACGTTTCTTTCCTTAGGTACTCATTTTCGATGCGTGTTTATTTTGTCTTACTCATTCAACCACGCTTTTGACTCAACAAACAAACAACGGAATATTTTCAATATTTCCACATCGAAGATGGAGGAGCCTGAAAAAAAATCACAACGTAGGTATTTCTTCACCTCTCAAAAGTAGGTTAAATACATTTCGCCGCGCTTCGGGGAAGGTGCCGCAGCCTAAAAATATACTCATAGATTTTTTTATTTTACGACAGTGTTGAATGAAAATGTTTAGGATTAATTTATACTGTGTCGTTATGTATTAAGGGACAACCTCGTTATTTAAAGACCGATCAGATACCCGAGGGCTGTCGTAAATTATGGATAATGTATTTGACAGTAAAATATGCTTGGAATGATAGTTTGTATTGTGTTTGACTTGCTAAATGGAAAACACGTACATTATTTTGCCGTTATTATGCACAATACGACGTAGAAGTTTAATTGTATTCAGAATACTTAGTATTGTTTAATCATTGACAAAAAACAGTTATGCGTTACAATATTAATAGCCTTATATATACATACATACCTTAGCTAAAGGTATAATATTTGATTCGAGGGGCACCTTAGGGCCGAAGCCTGCCGGGTCAGCGGGATTGTCCGAAAGGGTTACCGCTACCCCGGAACATAAAGGGCAAAGCAAGGAACATGGGTGGGTTTTAGTCAGTAAGAGTCTGACACTCCCTTCCGCTCCACCCAAAGCGGGAGGGGTCATTTAATGATATCCCACCAGAAAAAAAAAAAAGGGGATTTCCTTTAGCTATAAACTACGACTAGAAATACGGAAACGGACGTATACAGAAAGGGACAGTAAGAAAATAAAAATAAACCTGAAAAGTCACACAAACCAACTCAGCTCCCCGTCCAGATTTAGTCCGTAGTGACCAATCAGATCACACCATAACATCAGCAAGAAGCAGTCATCGTTAAGGATGACTGAAAAGTAAACCAATAGCCATTTTTCTAAATTTGTTCTGAATAAGAACGAAAATATCTAAATTTATAAAATGTGAGTTGTACGTTTCTAATAATTGACGGAGAGGTGCTCTCTCCCCAGCATTTGGTATACACTTCTCCGTGTAGAACAAAAGTAGTTTTCATAAAAATAGAAGTTTTTAAATTACTTAAACTGCTCTCCTTCGGGAAACAAAGGATTATTCTTTAATTGCCTATAAAAGGGTACCTACACTTGTAAATATTGAACAAAAAGTTTATGGAAAAATGAATGACTTTATTTCTTGTTCAGTATGTTTTCAAGTTTTTCCTATGTTATAAAGGTATAGTAGGGGTACTTTGTTTTAGAATAGGCAGCATTACAACCCAAAACGGAGTAGTCTTACGAAATATCAGACAAATCAAAACTGGTAATAATAATCAAGACGATATTGCGTTGTCCATTTTCAGTAGAAGTTTATCAGTAAGGAATATTTTTGAAAGTTTCCATTTTGAATTTTTCTACTAATGTCACAGAGACAACCAACTCAGCCTATCGCAGTCCGCTGCTGAACATATGCCTAAACCAAGCTACGCCACAACACTCTGTCCTCCACCTTCCGCATCCAGTTTGTCCCAGGCACCTTTTTAAAAGCGTCGGTGCATCTAACTGGGGGGCGTCCCACACTACGCTTGCTTACGCAGTCTCCACTGCAGCACTAGTCTGCTCGACCAGCCATCGGTCCTTTGACAAACATGGCCAGCTCACTGCCACTTCAACTCGCTTACTCTACGCAAGCTACGAGTATATCGGTAAATCCGATTCTTTTCCGGATATTTTAATTTCTGATCTTATCTTTCAAAGAAAATCCGAGACTACACTTGCACTCCCCATTCATGTAACCGAGGGATGAATAAAATAATTCAATGCACATAATGCCTGTGAGGATCATTGGATCCCATAATTAAAAGATGAAGATGTTTCTAAGTGATTTTTTTACTCAAGTCAATATTTTTTTTTATATATGGGAGGTTTTTGATTTCAATAGCAGAAATAACTTTATTTTCATAGATTTTTCAAGATATACTATTAAATCAACCCCATACCTGCGTAAATGTTTAAACTAACTACGGAACCCTTCACTGTGCGTGGTCAGACACGTACTTGGCCTATTTTTAATTTGTATGTACAGACTGTACAGATTTGTTCTCTTCTCTCCTGCCAAAAAACCCTGAAACATTAAAACACAATATACTGGTCCTGGGTTACGCTCATGTATTTCGGTCCTCTAGAGTACTTCCTTACACACTAAAAATAGCAATATTTTCACTTAGCAACTTTTTTTACCATGATAAGGGGCCTTATTTGGCGCGGCTTCATTCCTGGGCCATTCTTTAATATCTGGAACCAATCCAGAAACTATTAAAAATAGTTTCGCGGGCAACTAGAGTTAATAGGTGCATTGAACCATGTTGGTCTCTCTTTCTAATATTTGCTATTTCTCTCTATTTTTTTATTTGCAATTTATAATTTTTGGTTTTGCTCAGCGAGAGAACTGTAGAACTGTAGATTTCAACTTATTTCCTTCTTTGGAATCTACGTATGAGTTATACGAGTATTTATATTTGAAATGTTATAGTTTTCGATAAGAAAAATACTATCTACCAGCTGCGCCCCGCGGATTCACCCGCATAATTTTCGAACCCGTGGGAATATCGGTATAAAAAGTATCCTATGTGTTAATCCTGTTTATAAACTATTTGTGTGCCAAATTTCATCTAAATCCGTTCAGTAGATTTTGCGTGAAAGAGTAACAAACATCCATCCATCCATACAAACTTTCGCATTTATAATTGTAGCGGCACATACTTACGAATCTTCACGCTCCTATAATGTATATAAAGTGGTGACCCCGCGTTTGAAATGTCTCAAACCGAAGCAGACAAGACTACGCCTGAAGACGTCGACGCCATTAGCGTCCAGTCGCGCATACCCAAGTTCTGGAGTAACAGACCTAAGCTATGGTTTGCCCAATTTGAGGTCATTATCTTCAACCAGAAGCTCGGCGATGAAAGCAAGTTCGCACTCCTTGTGGCTCAGCTGGAGATCAAGGACATCGACCAGATCAGCGATATCATTTTATCACCGGCCAACTCCGGCCGTTACGACGCTGCAAAAAGAAGACTATTGGAGGTATATGAAGATAGCGAGAGTATTCAGCTACAAAAACTGCTAAATGAAATGGAGCTCGGCGATCAGCGACCATCACAGTTGCTTCGCCGAATGAGGAACCTCGCAGGGACAAAGATGCCAGACGACACCCTGAAAATGTTGTGGCAAGCACACCTACCCGCTTCTACCCGCACAGTGTTGGCAGTGAGTGATGAATCCAAGCTTGACTCGTTGGCCGCCATGGCAGACAGGATGCAAGAACAGCTGAAAGAGGTAAACGCCGTGTGTTCCTGCCAGTGTCAACCTACCACGTCAAAGGCTGCAGCTACAGCGTCGCCAACCGAAATAGCGGCAGTATCTGCACCCGCAGAACACAAACTGTACAGCATGATAGAAGCCCTGACCAAGGAAGTCGCAGCGCTGAAAACAAATCGATCTCACAAATTTCAACGCCGATACCACAGTCACAGAAGCCGTTCCCGCTCGAAATCCCGAGACAGAAGCAACGCCGTGTGCTATTTCCATAAGAAATTCGACAAGGCAGCATACCGATGCAGAAGCCCGTGCAGTTTTAAAGAAATGGAAAATGAGAAGTCGGAAAACTAAGGAAGACTAAAGCCGCGGCGGTGGCCGAAGTCGACGATTTATCCACATACCGCCTATTTGTACACGACAAAACAACCGGAAAAAAATTCCTAATCGACACAGGCGCAAATGTTTCCGTTTTACCCGCCACCGCACGAGAGAAACAGCGGACACCAACCAACTACTTGTACGCAGCAAATGGTTCAAAAATACCCGCATACGGCGAGCGAACCATTGTTCTCAACATCGGAATGCGACGCGCCTACAGTTGGCGATTCATGGTCGCAACAGTCAGTAGACCGATAATAGGCGCTGACTTTTGCATCACCACGCACTTATGGTGGATCTCCATGGACGACGGTTGGTGGATAAAAGAACCAATTTATCAGTACGAGGTTTCCTTACACCCACAACCGAAGGAAGCATCCGAACCATCGACGACAAGCTTCCCTACCACGACCTGTTGGCCACATTCCCAGACATCACGAGACCAAACCTAAACAAACTGGGAAATAGTGAAGTCGAACACTACATAGAAACCACCGGCCCGCCAATTTACACAAATGCGAGACCACTACCGCCGCATAAATATAACGCCGCAAAACAAGAGTTTCAAAACATGATGAAACAAGGAATTTGTCGACCCTCGAAAAGCCCATGGGCTAGTCCATTACACATGGTTTTAAAAAAGGATGGAACCTACAGATCCTGCGGCGATTACCGTAGACTCAACGCAGTAACCACACCCGATCGATACCCGGTACCACGACTGCATGACTTCACACATAACCTGCAAGGCAAGAACATCTTCTCAAAAATTGACCTGCAGAAGGCCTACTACCAGATTAAAAACAGAGAAGAGGACGTGAAGAAGACAGCCGTGATTACACCCTTTGGTTTGTACGAGTTCACCAGAATGTGTTTCGGTTTGAAGAATGCAGGCCAAACATTCCAACGTCATATTGACAACGTGCTTCGCGGACTACCCGTTTTCGCATTCGTCGATGACATTCTTATAGCTTCTGAGAACCAAGAAGTACACAGAAGCGAGCTTCAAGAAGTGTTCAAGCGACTCAACGACAGCTGTTTAAAAATAAACGTCGCTAAGTGTATCTTTGGCCAGTCAAAACTCGATTTCCTGGGATACACAATAAGTCCAGAAGGCATTACACCGACAGAAGAAAAGGTACAAGTGATCCAGTCCTACCCGCTACCAAAAACGATCCAAGATCTACGTCGATTCATCGGGATTCTGAACTTCTATCGTTCTAGTATACCCCACGCGGCTGAACATCAAAAAGAATTAAGTAAATACTTTCACAACGCCAAGAAAAACGATAAAACGAACATACAATGGACAGAAGAGGCAAAAGAAGCATTCAATCAATGCAAACAAGACATCAAAAATTGCGCATTGATATCCTATCCATCACTAAGTGAACCTTTCGCAATAATGACAGACGCATCAAACACATGTGCTGGTGCCGTCATACAACAAAAGATCAACGGCAAGTGGAGACCACTAGGATTTTTCTCCAAGAAGTTCAGTGACGCACAACAAAAATATAGCACGTATGATCGTGAGTTGCTATCAATTTATATGGCAATACGTCACTTCCAACGTGTGTTTGAAGGGCGAGAATTAATCGTTTACACAGACCACAAACCGCTGTGTAACGCATTAACTTCAAACAGCAAGTCTGAGACGCCCCGCCGAACGAGGTACCTTGAATATATCGGACAATTCACGTCAAATATTCAACACATAAACGGCAAGGACAACAAAGTCGCAGACGCACTATCACGAGTTGAAACAATAACATGCCCGACACCATTAGATTTCACCGAGTTAGCAAAAAAACAAGACCAAGACGAAGAATTAAAAATACTTACAAATAAAGGAAAGTACCAGTTTAAGAAGATCGCCATTCCCAACTCAACTGCCATGCCCGTTACCTGCGAGATGACATCACGCACCGCTCGTCCATACCTGCCACTAGATTTCAGAAAAGTAGCATTCAGAGCTATTCACGACCTTAGTCACCCCGGCATAAGGGCGACAAGGAAACTAGTCACTGCTCGCTACTGGTGGCCCTCCATGAATAGTGACGTAAATGAGTGGACTCGAACATGCGACGCGTGCCAGCGTGCTAAGGTGCAACAACACACGAAGGCACCAATTGCTAGTTACCATCAAGCAAACAGACTGGAGCATGTAAACATAGATTTAATTGGTCCCTTACCAATCTCTGACGGCTACAGATATTTACTGACCATGATAGACAGGGCTACCAAGTGGCCTGAAGCACTCCCACTGGAAGACATAACCGCAGAAAGGGTCGCGAACGCATTCTATGAAGGTTGGATTGCGAGATTCGGTTGCCCCGTAACCATAACCACAGACCAAGGAAGGCAATTTGAGTCCGACCTATTTAATAAATTAATGCAACGCATGGGAATTCATCGCACCCGCACCACTGCTTACCACCCGCAGTGTAACGGCGTGATAGAACGATGGCACCGCTCACTAAAAACATCACTCACCGCAAGACTCCAATCTACAACATGGTCACGCGAGCTACCCACAGTGCTGCTCGGACTACGCGCTTCGGTAAAAGAAGATATAAACGCAAGTACAGCTGAACTCCTCTACGGCCTAACACTACGACTACCTGGAGAATTCTATGAAGAATCAACAAGACATCGCGACACAATATCAAACTTTATGAACAAGTTAAATGGAGCATTAAAGAAGGCCCAGGCGCAACGGAAATCAAATCAATCTCGAGCGACATTCATTCACGACGATCTATACAACTGTTCGCATGTTTACCAACGCGATGACGCATCGAGAAAACCTCTGACGCCGACCTACACTGGCCCGCATAAAGTGATTAGTCGTAATGACAAGTATTTTACTATACAGTTACGAAATAGAAGCACCAACGTCACTGTCGACAGACTTAAGCCTGCTTTCCGGATGAATACTGAGTCAGAAGCACCAGTCACTGACACGCCGGCATATGTCACAAGATCAGGAAGGACAGTGAAGCCTCGCGTACGTTTCACTAGCGGGGGAATGATGTAGCGGCACATACTTACGAATCTTCACGCTCCTATAATGTAGGGAGCGCGGCACCTCCTACCTACATCGCCGAATTGTGTTAGTCTTAAGTTTTTGCATGTACCTTATTTATTTTAATATATTTTGACCAGTACTGTATATAAGTAGCTTTGCACAATTAAATGATACAGATCTTTATTCGCCTTCTTATTCGCAACAAGCTCCCCTAAATAATATTAGTAGGATTTACCTCAACTAGTGTCGATATAACTGCCTGAGACCGACAAAGTGTTATTCAATTTTTCAATGAGGAATTACTCAGTAGCAGCCCGGAGTCTGGATATGTGCTCGGTCGGTGGCTATACACTCGCCCCCTATTGCATGGAATTTAAACATAACTGGCAAAATATGGGCGTACCTACTAAGGTACACCTCTGTCTAACTCTTCGGGGAAACAAGGCGTGATGTTGTGTTGTTATTAGATCGAAATGTAATCCATAATGTAAAAATGTTAATGAAATAAATTAATAAAGTAAATTAAAAGTTATTAACTTCAACTAGTATCAACATTACTTTACAGCACTGTGTGACCTAAACCCGCTTTTCTGTGCCTTAAGTAGTACTTTTTTACACAGAAAAGCGTGACTTAAGTGCGGGTTTAGATCAAACGAGCTATAAAATAGTATACGATACGTGTGACTTAAGTAGTCTATTCATGTGCATGAATAGACACACGAAGTCACACGTATCCTTGAACCACGTATCGTTGAAGTAGTAAAACTTCTTCTGAAATAGTACCTAGTTTCTACCTGGTCCCCTACACAACAGAGGTCAGTACAAACTGGTCACATTATTATAAATATATACTTCATTTTAAGCAACTAAGAGCTACCTTTTCGTATACCCTTCACGTTATCGGTTACCGATATTCAATTTTTGTGTATTTGCATAATAGGGTATTTTATTATTTGTGTTGGTAATTCAATTTACCGTAATATTACCCATCGAGGGCCTGTGTAAGTAATATTATTTTAATCATATAAAATACTGTTGTACATGAAAGCAATGATAGTTAAAGGGCTACATAATATCATTTTATATAATATCTTCACACAATGGGTGCCTGAAGATGGACGCCGCCGCCGAGGCCGGCCCAGAAAGAGATGGCGAGGACCTCCTCGCCATTTCTTTCTGGGCCGGCCTGGATGCGTACCGCTAGGGTTGGTTCGAGGTGGCACGGGGAAAGAGTTCCTGGAAGGATTTGGGGGAGCCCTTTGCCCAGGAGTGGGACAGAATAGGCTGAGGAAAAAAAAAACTTATTTGGTTTCTGCTTGCCTGATTTCAGCCAAAACATATCCGCTGCTTGACATAGGACTTACCCAAGCGCCGCCACATCGACCAGTACTTCGCGCATCCAGCGGATTCCCGCGATCTTCATCATCAGGGTAATTGCGTAACATAATAACAGTAGGAGTGGCTTTTATTTTGACAGTTCAACAACATTCATTGTGTTATTTACGTTTGTTAAGCAGAGAAATTTCGAACATTATGAAGCAATGGATTAGCAATATACTTCAAAATGATTCAGATTCTGATTAATAATGTGCTATGTTATTAGGGTGCTGGTCTTTAATCTGAAAACAATATTACTTGTATTGGGAATTGAACCCTGTGAAGAGGGAGAAAAAGAACTCAAAATAATAATAAAAATAACCGTCGTAGCTCTACGTTGAAGTCGTGGTTGGACTTGTGTGCTCTTGAACTCTGTGTCTGTGCCGGTAGAGTTTACTTTGCCGAAACAGGTCCTAGGGTGAGGAGATATACATAAACCCGCAGGGCAGCATGTGACGAGCTGTTGGTCAGTAGCGATCCAACGGACCCTTTCTTCCGGGAGAGGTCTTGTTCCTCACCTCTGGCTTGTCTTTATTGGCTGGCTTGAGTGGAGATTCGCAAGAGCAAATATAGTAAGTGTTCGTAGGGAACTTGATCATATTCCGGGCTCTGGGATTGTTCTGATAGCAGTGGAATCAAGCACCTCAGGACATGTTGTCCTCTTGTCGCTACGTCTATGTGCTAGCGACGGTTTCTAGGGGCCCATTATTGAGTATGCAAGTTACCCCCTGCTATTTTATCTGGTAATATTATATTATCATTGGTTAGGCAGGAGGCATAGTACGAAATTATCTAAGGGGCCTCTGCGAGTTGGCTTCGGCCCCAGCCACGCCTTCCAAAGGTCCGGGACCCCAGGGTCCTAAGATGAGAGATGATAAGATGTCAAAGACATACAAATAAAAATAATCCTAAACAATAATTACTTAAAAGACGACTTCAGCCTAAAATCAATCAAAAGGAATCAGGCTAGGTACCTGATTCCTTTTAGGGTCTAGAGCTGTCAGAAACAAACATCCGCTCTTAAAATCTCAACGTAATCCAAGGCACATTTCAGATAAAAAAAAAGTCTAAAAAGCGTTTGAATGTGTACTGTGTTCGTGATTTAGTTTCCAAACATGTAAACAAATATATATTTTTGGGAAAACTTCTTTAATACCCATAGGTAGAACATCCCTACACAAGGTTCAGTTTTTGCTAGAACTACATTTTTATGACTTTTTTAATACAGTCATTCTGAAAGCAACATAAGTCATTGATATTCGTTTAAGTGAAAATAAAATCAATTGGAAACAAGGATTCGAATATACTGTAAGTGAGAACATCAATACTAACTTAGAAAGTTTTATCTGGACCGATCGAAACTTCTTAATTAGCGTTGGACCGAGAACAAACGTTATCGAATCAGAACTGACGTGAAATAATTGGAGTTTTTGTGCACCCCCCCCTCTGGATCGAGGGATGAGATGTCATTGTAGCCGGTACTAGATAGCCGAGTGTAATTACATCAGACGTTTTGTTTTTGACTTTGCGTTTGTAGTTGTTACTTATGAGCGATAAAAAATGTCTCAACGCCAAACACACAGCCGAATTTTGAGCCGACTCTATTTAAATTAGGTAGGACGCTCTCAGGCTAGGTGGAGCGACGAGCTTGGCACGATGGCTGATAGCAGCTGGAGTAGAGTTGCCGAAAGACGAGTTGAATGGCATGCATTGTAGAGGTATGTCCAGCAGTGGACTGCTGTAAGCTGATGATGAGTCAACTTCACCAAACTATGATTATTTATTTATTTGCCATTTATGTACACACATATATTATATTAGAAAAGAAAAACCAGACAAATAGGTAGAAAGGTGATGCTTATTTCAAAAAAATCTCTTCCAGCGTGTAAGAGTAAAAAAGAAAAAAAAAACATAAAATCAAAAACAATTCACTTAATAAAACAAAACAAATAATAATATGACAATATAACTAGATCGTTAATAATTCATCATCATCTGCCTAGCCTCTGGAGCGACTGCCCATCTGACGTCCACAACCCATTTACTGGGTAATACGATTCCTTTGGTAAGACTGGTTGTCAGATTTTCGGGCTTCTGATGACCCGTAACGACTGTCAAAGATCCACGAATGGCAGCCGGGACCAACGGATTAACGTGCTTTCCGAGGCACGGAGGATGGAATTGGTATGTAAAGATGGTCACCCATCCACGGACCTCAACCGCAGCAAGCGTATCTAAAACTGATCGAGCGACCCGTGCGGCTGTTATTACTTAGCCACAAACCCTTCAAGTAAGTGTACCTATAAAAACTTTTGTTTTATTTACGTTCAATTTTTGATTTACCTACATAAAGTTTTATAAAGTGTTATAGATACTAATGAATACAAATTCTTGTACAAACACCAACCCGAAATAGCTATCAGCTGAAATACCCGATTAATTTACTTTCCGAACCAGTATATTAAAACCTCTGTTAGGCCTGGCGACAAATTACAGCGGGTTCATTCTATACTGGTTTTGAGTACAAAATGAAGTTTTGTGGCGAACAAAAGGAATAGAGATGACATATAGCGATTTATGCGGGTTCGCTTTACCGGGACCCTTTGTGATACTGTCGTTGCGGTATTCAATGAAAAACTGCCAAGGATACTGCGAGAACTTAATTTTTTTTCCTTCAAATGAATGGTGTGGTGACAGGATAGGGAATGATAGAGATGTGAAGGGATTTACGAAGGCAACTTTGCTAGGATTTTAAACATTTATTTTCTAGGACACTTGAAGGATGTTTTTTAAATAAGCCGGGAAATCAATGAGCCTTCATTTCTTAATGTGCAAAAAAACAAAGTATAAACGTATCCTATGGTTCAAATGGGATTGGGCGAGTCACGTCCGCCGCATGCACGATGACCGCTGGGCAAAAGCCAAGCAAAAGCACATTGGGTGCCCGAAGATGGACGGCGCTGCCGAGGCCGGCCCAGAAAGAGATGCGATCTGGACGCGTACCGCGAGGGCTGGTTCGATGTGGCGCGGGAAAAGGGTTCCTGGAAGGATTAGGGGGGGTTTGCCCAGCAGTGGGACGGTATAGGCTCACAAAAAAAAAGCTTCCTAACGTACCCAATAAAGTACACATTAAATTCTAACTAATACCTATATTATAAATGCGAAAGTAAGTTTGTTTGATTGTTTATCACCTTTTCACGCCTAATCCACTGAATCAATCATTATGAAATTTTGCATATACGTTGTCAGGTGTATAGAAAAGGACATAGCGTCCCTTTCATCCAGAATAAAATACTTCTCCCGAGGAAAGGACAATAACTCGACGGTTACAATTGCTTTAGGACGCTAGATGGCGCTACGTGTCTTACGAATAATGATTGAAATATGATCCAACTTTCTGAGCAGCCGATCCATTCTGTAAAAATCTCACCGTGAAAAGTTAGGTGAAGTGAGCTTAGAGTGAGCTGTCAATAGTGTCAATACCTAGTATTAGTTGCAATGACAGCTCACTTCACGCTCACTTCATCCAAGTTTTCACGGTGAGATGGTTACAGAATCGCACTGCTGTATTCAACAAAAAGTATCAGGCTTGCATGAATTCACGATAGTATTTCAATAATTATCACCATTATGCTTTTAATAGGATTTGGATGAAATTTGGCACGCAGATAGTTTATTATAACCTGGATTAACACATAGGATACTTTTTATCCCGTTAATACGTTTCCGTGGGATAATTTCCGACCTCCACGCAGGCGAAGCCGCAGGCAAAAGCTAGGAATTTATATAATGTAAAGACATGCAAGATTGAAATGTCAGATTTCCCTCTAAAACCAATATAATTATAAAAATTAAACAAAAAAAGTCTATAACAGACGAAAGTTAACATTCTTGACATTAGACATGTCAAAATTGTCATGTTTTCTAAAGAAACGACGAGACACGTCAATCCAAAAGCACTTAAGGCTAGATGTGATTTAAAAATACATAATTTAAAAAAAAAACACGTTTCCAAGGAGATTTTTCAGGAGTGTCGGCTCACCATTTTATTTAATTGAGCAAAGCAAAAATATGATGCCTATTCAGTATACTTTCTGTTTGATGAAAAAAAAAATGTTTTTTTCTTTTATTAATCCGTAGGTACAGACGCCAGCAGGTCAAGCTACTCGAAACTGTCAAATTTTCGCAATCAACCTTGAACCTAATGCTTTAGCGATAAAGTTGAAAACTATTAGACAAATTTGACAGATTATAGTAGCTTGATGTGCTGGCGTCTGTACACTGCTGCAAGCTTAAGGATCGTTAAGCGCTGGAATGACGTTGACATTGACGGCGAAAAATCAAGATGGCGGCGTTCGTTCCGAATTTGGCCATGCGACAAAAAGGTCCTTGTAAGTATACGTATATGTTTATATTAGACCGGCTTTTTATTATATTAATGTGCCGGTGATCATACGTACAGACGCACATCAAGCTACTACAATCTGTCAAATTTCTTTAATAAATTTTCAACTTTATCGCTAAATTGTTAAGGTTCAAGGTTGATTGGGATTTGTCAGTTTAGGGTAGCTTGATGTGCTAACATCTGTACACACAGAGCACGGCATCACCGCAGCAGCAGCGACTAGAGGCGGTACTTACTAATAAGGAGCAGCGCAGACCGCCGGAGTGGCGGCAAACTAGCTGCGCCCCGCGGTTTCACCCGCATAAGTTTCGATCCCTTGAAAATATCGGGATAAAAAGTACCCTTTGTGTTAACCCTGTTTATAAACTATCTGTGTACCAAATTTCATCAAAATTGGTCCAGCCGTTTGAGCGTGAAGAATTAACAAACATAAAAACACACACACTCACAAGCTTTCGTCTTTGAAAGAAAGAAAGAAAGAAAATATTTATTGCGACTCGTACAGGATTATAAACTAACCCCCCCCCCCCCCCCCCCCTACTAAACCTTTATAATGATATTAATGTCGTGTGCCCAGTGGTTAATGCCTCTTTATGTCAGTGTCTCTTTCTGACATCGGTGAAGCTGAGCATTATCCAAGAAACCTGGAATTATGACTATAAACATATATTGACTAATATAAGTTTCAGCGGGATTGTCCGAAAGGGTTACCGCTACCCCGGAACATAAACGGCAAAGGAAGGAACATGGGTGGGTTTTAGTCAGTAAGAGTCTGACACTCCCTTCCGCTCCACCCAGAGCGGGAGGGGTCATTTGATGATTTCTAAAAAAAAACTAATATAAGTTTGAAATTGCAAATTTGTTTTGAGCAAGCATGGTAATCAATGCTCGGGCCTTCTCTGTATGAGAAGAGGCCTTGGCGACCCGGAGCGAAGAGTCGTCGAGCGGCGCGCGCTTGTAGGTGCTCAGAGTAACTCGGAGGCGTGCCGGCTTGGTGTGGTCCGCGCATCGCTCGATGCGACCGATAAACTGCTTTGCCACCACTCCATCGATGTACACTGATCTTAATTAGTAAGAGTTGAGTCTAAAAGGTATTTTCATTTATAACTTGGCTCCGTCGATCTGCGCTGATACTACAACTAATGCATGGCGCCGAAACTACGTTGAGCGCTCAACTTCTGTCACGGACTGCCTTAAAACCCGTCAGTTTCTATACGTCATAGTGCGAGTAAACGGCGACACACTTGGTTGCAAATGAAAAATGTTGACAGTGCCGCCTCTAGCATCGACCACCGAGACGTCTCCGTGCTTTATGTTCATACAATTTCATTTGTTACCCTTAAGGAGGATGCGCTAGGTACCCAGCAAAATTCAAATTTTCTTAGTCTTCTTGCAATTTGCAGTCACTGTCAATTTGTATGTTTTATAAAATATGACTCGTGTGCGTAATAAGTATGTAATAACAGAATTATAATCATTAAAAACAACAATACCTTTAAGTTCATATAATCCTATTGAATGATTTCACGAAATATCAATGATGATTATAAAGCGATTAAAATTCTGTAAATACGTACCTGTTACGGTCGTCCATCATAATTTGTTCAACATACAATCTGACACTGTCCTGCAAATTGCAAGAAACGTAAAAAAGTTTGATTTTCACAGGCTTCCTAGCGCATCCCCCTTAAAAAGCGCAATTGTAAATACAATACCAGTGTGCAGTCCACACAACGATACCATTCCGTGACCTCATTGGGCAGTATTACGAACAGAAAACTCAGGGCATATTTTAACAACCTTTTACATCCTGCTTTGTACGTATAACACAAAGAGATTTTAATCCATTACACGCTTTATGTTATCATCATCTGGACGGGTATGCGTTTGTGGGGAGAAATCGTGTGGCTTTGAAGCAAGCGGGTGTGAGATATTTATACGCCCCGTCATGGTAAAAAACAGTGACGCAGTACTATTGCAGCAACATGATATATATTATAACATAACATCACATACACATGTTCACGTATACCTGACGGCATAGCGTTGAAAGTCCTCCCGCAATGTGGACCGATGACCTTGTGGAGACCACAGGAATCCGCTGAATGCGAGAAGCTCAGGACCGGTCGATGTGGTGAAGCTTGCGGTAGACGATGTCCAGCAGTGGACGTCTTTCGGCTGAAATGATGATGATGAGTGGTTTTATTACATTGCGTTTCCATTGCCTTTAAAAAAAAGCCATTTTTCAGACACAGCGAGCTAAGATTCTTTCGTTTTCGTATATTTTCATAAATCTAATCTTCATTGAGCAATGAATCAACTACAAATCAGGACCTTTTGGACTATATCGCCAATATCACGATTTGTCAATGTAAGTGGGTTGATAGTTTCAATTTAACAAAAATTAAGTATAGTTATCGCGCCTTACTCTCAGTCTCACCATTTTAATGGCCCCAACTTTAGGGAGCGGTGCATTATTGAATTAATTTTATTTACTTTGAAGGACTAACCAAGTCCAAAATTATCTTTGTTTATTTCTACGACGTCAAAATTGTTTGTTTTTCTTGTCCTAAAATAACAAATTTTGGGTTTGCCTTAGTAATAATAAACAAGAGGTCGTATTTTGATAGTATATTACTGATCTAATTACCCAAGATGGCCGCCGCAACGAGAGGCAACAGACTCTGAACGCACAAAAAATGAATTGATAACAGTAGATTATTGGTCAAAAGACTATGTCAGTATTTTTTATCCGAAACCAAAAAGCGCGATCCAACAATTTCGCAAAAAAAATAAAATTGAAAAGCAAGTAAAACCACGCGTCAAACACATGCCACCACCCGCTATCAGTTGCGAATGGCACACACACAGTGATCGATGAAATTGGGAAATATTTCATTTTCATACACCGCCCCTGTTTTCGTTACGTCACGCGTTCAATTTGTACATTTTTGGAGTTCCATGGGACAAAAGAGAAAACGATCAGGGAAATAATTTTGTCTTACAAAAGATTGTGAATAACTAATTAAGTAATACCAATAATCTGATGTATACCTAATAGGAAATATCGGTATATAAATTAAACTTTATTAAATAAAAAGTGTTTATTTCTCACCACAAGCCAAAAAAACAATACAAACAATATTTTACACGCAAGAAATATAAAATAATATAATATAAATATAAAATTCCTAATATACGAAATGAAGAAGACGGAAGACGTAGCGTTGGAAGGCAAGATGGACCGATGACCTTGTGAAGATGTGATGCGGGAAGCATAGAACCGGCTGAAGTGGAGGTGCTTACGGAATGTCCAGCAGTGGAATTCTTTCGGCTGTTGATGATGATACGAAATGAAATGAAATGGTTTATTCTGTAAATAGGATATCGGAAACACGTCATATTATAAAAAAAAAGCAAGATGAAGTCGACGTTTCCCATCCATCCTACGATTTTGACTGAGGCGAAAACAGAATAATACATAATAGTCCTTTGATCAAAGTAGGTAAACATAAATAAGTAAAAGTTTTTTCGGTCAAACCATGGCTACCTCGTCCTTTTTAACCCTACTAGAAACTGAAGGAATATTCTTCACTGGCAATTACATTCAAACACCTACAAAACTGAATAGAAAATTACAAATAGTGGTAGTATAAAAAAGTCATTTCCGAATGTGAACCCGTTTTAGAGAGAATGTATGCATAGTGCAATCATAATACTAATTTCACAGCTGCGGAACCCGAGTATCATTGTGTACGTTTGTAAATTTTTGCCAATTTAACGTTTTGTTTGTTCGCCTCATATTTGCACAGCTGGTTTTACGTTATCCCAAGGAAATTAGTTAACCAAAACAATATTGTGGAAGTGTCTACTTTTTGAAATGATTCGTGGAGCCGCAGCGTGCTACCAAGTAACTGGGTTATAAAGTGAGATAGGCAGTCGCTCCTTGTAAAATACTGGTATTCAGCTGCGTCCGGTTACACTGGAATCCGACCCCAACCAATCCAATCTCACTAGCTTTTTCCCGACTATGTTGGAGTCAGTTTCCAGTCTAATCGGATGCAGCTGAATACCAGTACTATACATGGGGTACGGGTAAAGAAGGTCACCCATTCACGGATCGACCGCGGAAAGCGTAGCTGAACCTGTTCGATCGACCCGTGCGCAAGCCGACTTCAACATAGTTGCGAAAAAAAGCTCGGCAACTAATGATGACCATAAGTGGAGTGGCACACAATCCGAGATTACGCAATGGAAATTCCGTGTGCTTATATTATTTTTAGGTTATTTTTGAATCTTTATATCAGGCGTATAAAGCACGCCAGGCCTTCCTTTCGGGTATTTTCCGTTGATGTAGCATTAGAATTTTAATAATAAAAGTTGGTATAGTTAGGTACTGCAAGGGCAAAGAGGGTACAGACGCCAGCACATCAAGTTACCACAATCTGTCAAATTTCTTTAATAGATTTTCAACTTTATCGTTAAAGCATTAAGGCTCAAGGTTGATTGGGAAAATTTGACAGTTTCGGGTAGCTTGATGTGCTGGCGTCCGTACTAAGTGGACTCCTTCCGACCGATGAATGGTAAGCTGCAGGGGATGTTTTATATTAGCAACTGTTTTGAGCTTACCAGTCTTTCAGCCTTTATCTTAACTTAGTAGGTCGTGGCACAGCATGTTTTCTTCTTCCATTTAACAGTAGCTATTATCTCAGTAGTTACTCCCTTTCCAGCCATTTTATCATTCAAACAATCCATATGCTACGTAATGTTCTAAGAATCATATCGACTAATCAACTGACCCCTTAAGGAATTTCGGAGCAACAAAAACATTCCCAAAGTGGAACGAAGCAATACTTCGCGTATCGGGAAATAAAATTCCCGGATTGGGTAACACTCCAAACATATATAATGCACACAACGAATCTAGTTTCCTTATGTTTTAGTGATGGTGGATGTCGATTTCTGAGAAGTAAGACCGTGTCACAATTTTCGTAGGTTACAGACGCCCATAGCACCAAAACGAATGGTTTTGGTTAGTATGGAGTCTCCATACACAGGTTTGTTACGCCCGCCGCACATGCTCACACTGCCTTTGATAACTATGAGCCTCGTGCGCCTGGCAGCGTTTAAAATATATGGCGTATCTAGTACCAAAAGTTGCATTTGTTTTAACGATTTGACGCAGGCATGTACGTTTACCTCAATACAATGAGTACGATCCCTTAGAGAATACATCTTCGAAGGAAACATAATAAATTGCAATACAGTTCAGTTCTGGTGAAATAAGCTATTATTTTGTTTTCTCTTTTACGTTTGCCAGGTCCTTGTCTTGTAGCATAGTAATAATAATATCGTTTGCATGTTCAGTTCAGCGGAAAGCCTTCTGTCCATAGGTAATATAAATTGTTTGTATTGCAGTTTCACATCTTGGAGAAACATGTGACATGCTGGACAATCTTCTACTTTTGCCGCGAGACCTCCCAAGTGATTCAAATAGTTTCAGTTGTTAGTCTAGAAGAAAACATCAATAAAGATGAGAGGGTGTCTTTGTGAAATAAAAGACTACCCTACCCGGGTAGTCTTCAAGATGAATTATTAAGTTTACTTCTGACCTGTGTTATCCGTTAATTTCAGCTTTTTTTTACTAAAAGTAGGTAAGGGTGTAAAAATGTCCAACAATCCTAACATAATTATGATAGTGGTGAACGGCCGATTGGATCAAAAGTTTTCGAGTGGTGACCATGTTCCAGAAGACGCAGCGTTGGGAGGTCCTTCACAAAGGGGACCGACGAACTGGTGAACTTCATGGGGTACCCTGGGTGCGGGCGCCGGACCAGTCCTCGTAATCCTTAGGGGAATCAAGTGTACAGCAGACATCTTCTTAACTTAAGCCACTACATGACAATGTTCATGTAGTTTGCGAATCCGCTCATCCCGCAAAACATACAATGCGCAGAGATAAGTTGTAACTTTAAAATTGCAGTTTAAGTCCACCTTCTTATTTTATCCCAAGAATTGTTTTCTTTGCTCATAGTCCGTATTTTCTTAACCATAAGGCTGCTTGTTGTGTGTTCTGAAGTTATTAAAGCTACATTGGCAGAGTGTATTGTTACTGCGGCTATTTACACTCTACTCGAGATTGCTGCTCTTTTTTCGGTTGTTTGTTACAAAAACGATATTGAAACGGTTCCAAAACGATATAAAGACTACACGTTCAGTGATTCAACATGAAATTTGTTCCTAAATAAATCGGTGACTTCTTGTAGATCTATAGTGTAATAGTTAAAACATGTTTGGAATTATGTAATTAAAATTGTTAAAAGTGTAATTAAAACACTTGTTATAAAAAAAATATGAATTTTGACATTTTTAATCTCAGATAGCAGCCGGGGGGTTAATTGTAGACTTTCGTTGTAATAGTAAAAATGCTCAAGATGTTATTTCCCATAAGAAACCAGTACTTCCTTTTTTCTGGCCGCATACCTCCCCACATAATTGAACAGAATGAAACAAATTTTAAATCTTGTATAAAACGCACACTATGCAGCCAGGCATATTATAAATTTGGGGATTACATTCCTGATAAAAATGCTTGGCAAAACACTGGTCCTGCTCCATAAGAACTTATAAATAAATTGATTAGGATTTGAAAATACTGTTGGGGCTGCTGAAGATTTTAAAATACTATTTTTTCATTAAATAAATTCAATCACCTAGTATTGTATAATGGTATAGCACATGTGTGAGTACTATGTACATACTATAAAGCTATCATTTACTGGGTACGTCTATCATTGACTTGAATGTGCCCTGGCGGCTGAGAGTATGTCATACTCACTCAAATGTCTCGCTGATGGTGGCGCATGTGTTGGATCATTTAGCTCCCTTCAAAATGGGGTGCTAATCCATGCGTCATGTTCGTGAACGGGCGCCGTCAGTAGGGACTGGTCATCTCTTTGCTGCCATGGCTTATTTTAATATAATTTAATATTTGAATTGTTTTTTTTTATTATTTTTTTTTTACTTTTCAAATGTCTGTGTTTTTTACAGTGTCCATCGAGTTTCTTGTCCGTTCTTCTCCATAGGTACCTACTACGCTTTGGAATGGGTAACTAGCTTCATTTTTCTGACTGACCGACCCTTTGACAATTAAAACGTGTCTGTAATTGGCTTAATTGAAATAAATACTTTGAGTTTGAGTTAGAGTCTGTTATGTTGTGCATGTATATTTTAAAACAAATAAATATTAGGTATCTCAAAATGCAGAACAAACACACGTTTTCATATCGTTTTATGACAGTTTCTCAGAATAACAACACTTTGTTTGGGGACAAAATTTATTTTTGTGTTTGCCCCGCTCAGCAAACAATGTGCTCGGTCTCTAAGTAATGTAGAAGAGCAAAAAGCTAACGCACCACCCCCTCTCGCTTCTTCATCACGGCGAGGAGACGCAGTTAGAAAAATATGACACAAATTAATTATTGTAAAAAAAGTTATGAAACTTTTACTCATTGGCGCTGACCGACTACTCATTAACACTGCATATAGATATATATGTTATTATATTAACGTATTATGTTATAATAATAATGATATATAATAATAATCATTTATTTATCCAGATCATACAATCCAATTTATTATTAATGTTATTAATAATAAATAATTGCATACAAATAATAATAATGATTGTATATTCACATCTTAAACACAGACAGTGTTAGTTAGTGTTAGTACTTAGGTATATTTGGCAAATTATGGAAAGGATTACTAATAATGTCAAAACAACTAATAATAATGTCAAAATCACCAATAACAATGTCAAAATCACCATTAATAATGTCAAAACTACCATCAATTATGTCAAATGTAATAATATAAAAAATCTGGTTACACCACAGAATACATAACATTACAGTTACTTTGACATTACTACTGCCTTAAGTACGTAATTATGAATGAGAGGGTAGTTAGCCTAGAAAGAAAGAAAAATAGGTTTATTTGTCACAGAATCACGTCCTTTATTCGTCAAAAACATTTTCTTTGTAACGAGTCACTTGCCATTAGAAGTTATTCTCTTTGCAGTATTAGAACTGTTAAATAACATTAACATAATAATTATGGATACCAGTGACCCAAATGGCTTATTAAATAATAATGATAAGGACATTATTTTTAAATGCCAAATGTATTATTATTCCTATTATTATTTTAAGTTGACATTTAACTATTTATTATTATTGTAATTTATAAATGATTTTTGCATTTTTTCTTAAATTCTTAATGAGTTGACATTGAACATTTTACTGTTGGTAATTTTAGTTGAGTTATATTGTTAATTTTAACTTGTATTATGTATTTGACGGCACGGTTGGCACAGCGGTTAAGCGATTGACTGCTGCGCTGCGTGTCGCGGGTTCGATTCCCGCACGGAACAAATATTTGTATGACCTACAAGTAGTTGTTCCGCGTCTGGCTGTTTGTGTATGTGAGTTTAAATGTTTGTAAACGCACCCACGATACAGGAGAAATTCCTAGTGTGGGGCAATGTTTTTTTAAAAAAACAAAAACAAAGAAAAAATGTTATTTTTTTTATTATTTTTGAACATTTTCCATATGACAGAAATTAAAAATTGTTTGTGATAAATGAAATGAAATGATGTAATAATTATGTATTTTTAAAATTCTTGTACACCTATAACACTAGATATACCAACAAAAAGTTCGCATAATATTCTAAGAGCTACGGAATCAGTCGGCGCAGAAATGTCACACCGGGTAATAGCCTTGCACCTGTTTCATCTATGAATGCTTCCTTCAGGATACTCGATTGACTCAAACAGGAGACTCAAAGGCTTCCTTTGAGCCACAAGACGTGACAAACGGATTAGGCCAGGTGGATAGGCAACGATGCATCGACCGGTACACTGGTTTCCTTTAGACTGACGATCACTCTACATGGAAATAGGAACATGCATGTTAATACTACGAGCCGTAAAATGACGAATTTCATACAAACTTTCAAACCTAGGAATTTAATTTAGAATTTTTTTGATGAGCACTAACGCAGAATTGCCTTAGTGCTCATCTTCGTCAGACGCTTCACTTTTCGTTCATTCGGCATCTTTCCGGCGAAGTGAAACTTCTGAACACAAAATTAGGGAACATTAAGAACAACTAGGAACAATTACGAAATTAGGGATTATTATTAGGGAACCGATCCAACGATATTGGATTTCGTCACTCGCCTAAAAAATAAGCGAACAATTAAACGAAAGAAGCGAATGAACTGTTCAACATTATACTTTTTTGTCGGTGACTCGTGAGAAAATGGATTGAAAAAAATAAATAATTAAAAAACACAACTACCTTGTTAAAAAGTGAATTAAAAACAAGCTAAATGATTTTAGTGTTGAATGGTAGCAAGGTAAAGACTAAATAGATTATAACATTTACTGTGCAATTAAACCGCCATTGTGCCCAAAAGTGCAAAACTGAAAACCAATATTTTCAGGGAAGTCGGGGGACGGTTCCTTTAAACAGTTCTTTACAGGACCAGTGAAGTCAGAGTGAAGCATCTAGGGAACTGCAGAACATGCTTCTAGACCCAGTGGTTTAGTTTGTGCGTTGTCCGTCACGGACTAGAAGATATATATTCACACATAATTATTATTTCAGACATAATTATATTCAATATTATGCCCATCTTCTTCTTAGCGTGTCGATAGCAATCAAAAACAAGCCGAATTCTAGGCCGAGTCCATTTAGAAAATGGACTCGGCCTAGAATTCGGCTACTTGTTTGGTGCAATCACCAGCGTCCCTCACGTCCTGTTCCTGTAACGTGCAGCTGACAGGCCACGCAGGAAAAGAGAGTTGGTTGTGCCACTTCTTCCTATGTACCACAAGGAGGTGTGTGTGAAGGGTGGAGATTTTTGGTACCGTTTTTAACTTTCGACCTTTTTGAAAGTGTAAATTCTTAACCTTAATTTTGTTGCACAATAAAGCATAATATATTCTGTTTTACTCTAATTTCAATAAATGATGTTTGAATGATATACTCGGTGGTAAAATGCAGATAACAATTCAGGGAGTAGCCATGGCATAAATAATCTCAGTCTGACAAACTGAGATTATTTATGTACATGCAGATACAGGCTGAATATCGTTTAGGAACCATGGGTACTTCCTGAATTTTCATCTGCATTTTAACACCGAGTATTTCATTCGAACATCATTTATTTTACAATAAAGATGAATTGTGGAAAAACTTCGTGAAGACCCTGAAAAGTCACTGTTTATTACTATTAATAAACAGTGACTTTTCAGGGCCTTCCCCTTCTTGGGTGATACCTATGTATCAATAAGGAAGGGCCCGTGGCTAAGTAATAACAGCCGCACAGGTCGATCGGTCGGGTTAAGCTATGCTTGCCGCGGTTAGTCTGTGGACGGGTAACCATATTTAAATACCGAGACCCCTCCATACCTCGGAAAGCACGTTAAGCCGTGGGTCCCGGCTGTCAATCGGGGATCTTTGACAGTCGTTACGGGTAGTCAGAAGCCTGAAAGTCTGACAACCAGTCTTACCAAGGGGTATCGTATTACCCAGTAAGTGGGCTGTGGAGGTCAGATAAGCAGTTGCTTCATATAAAATACTGCTATTCCGCTGCATCCGGTTAGACTGGAAGCCGACCCGAACATAGTTGGGAAAAAGTTAGGCAGGTGGTAATCAATTAGATTGCTTTGCCACAAAACAGGAAAATGCATAACAATTCCTCATCAGCATAAAAACAGGAAAACAATAAAACCCATCCCAAGGTATCAAAACAAGCAAAGTACTTATTAACGATGACGTAAATAAAACAATTGCACTGAATGTTCTTTTATCTAGAAGTACCATCGTAAACAATCGTAACGTACTTACGTGGTCCGAGCGATAACAATGAACATCGAATATTTCTACACATACACACAAAGTCACGCTTTCTTCCTATGGGTACTAAAACACTCGTTTTGGGAATGATGATGAATTTATTTCCGAACCAATTTATATACATACTTCTTAAAAACTACTTACATCCTATTGGCTGATCAGCTGCCTTAGAAATGTGGCCAGCCAATCAGCGTTAAGCACGATTAATAAAAACTAGTTGCAGTCAGCGAGTCGCTTAGTACCGATGGAGATGCGCCGGCGTGGAGCGAAGTTATAGTATAAGCAACCGCGTGGGCGAGCAACGTTCACCCCCCCGACCCTTGTTCGATGTAGTGCCAGCCCGCGCCGCAGCTGAGCCCGTAGCTTTAAATCCCCGACTGTGACCTCTGAGTTTGTTTCGGCCTTTCTTCTCAGAGATAGTCTAGGAAACGCCGTGCTCATCAAAGCATTAATATCATTATTCGATCCAGCTTGTCCCATCTTGCCGTCCTCTCCCAGCGACGCCCTAAGCCGAGGTTCGTACCCCACAGGGGGCGCCCTTAGCGTGCAGTCGCTTAGTTTTTAATTAGTTTTAAGCCCTGGCTGGAGGCTTTAAGTTTACTTAAGGCAACCACAGGATAGTCCGGTTAAGTAGTCACGACCTCTCTAGGTCAACTATGAGATGCCATTTATATAAAAAAAAAAAAAGAGCAACGTTCAGTGTCGGTCGGCGCGCCGCGCGGGTCTGTTGCTTATGCTCGATGTTTGTATGCCTGTCTGTCTCCCACATTCCTATTGGAGTTGGCAGAAACTACAGAACGCCACGGGCTGCGATCCTTACGCACTCCTTTTGCTTCGTTTACGTTCATACATCTTGGTCATACACGTCCGCCAGATGCGAATACTACGCCCCTGATTTTTCTGAAAAGCATCACCAGTAAGAAATAGTTGAACTAATTAGTTGCCAACGTAAAAGACGGAGACTGTTAACCTATGACAAGCATTGATGCGCTAGCGCTGTCCTCTGTGAAGGCCGAATGCCAAGTTCCTTTTAACTGAATTTGCAGATGGCAGGAATCATTCCGAAATAATTTCGTTAAAAAAGTGTCAGTTATAAACATCATGCAGGTTTTCAGAAAAGGTCCTCTAAATCTGTGTGGTTATTTCCTCAAAAGACCATCTCAGACATCGATCTACATGGTCTTCATATGATCTAACCAAGATTATGTCTGGACTTTAAAAGAGACTGTGACCTCTAAGTTGGTTTCGGCCTTTCTTCTCAGACTAGTCAGATGGAAACGCCGACTTCATCTAGTTTTTAAAATTATGATTGACGTGTAAAAATGTTTGTACAAACCTACTCACAAAATAAAATCATATAACATTAAAATTGAGACCAATTCTCAATGTTTGTTCATTATGCAAGGAAAGGCTCAACTCTTCACCTTTCCGTCATTATTTTCCCTAAAACCATGCTCCATGTATTTCAAACTAAGGGTCCACCCTTTGTCCAATGGCCCTGTAAAACAAATTAACGAGATAATCCGGGATTATCGTCACGCTGCCTTTCTAATAGGGATCGCTTAGCCGTCACTTGATTAGGCCCTTGCCTCATTAAATTGTTTTACATTTTAACGAAGATTGGGGTTTAAAAGTTTCCACAGGCTTAAATTACAACTGACTTGTGGAAATATTTTGTGAATAATTTTGATGAATTTGTTTACTTTTAGTGTAGCGACCAAAATAGCGTGCGATTAAGGGTCCCTCGTGTAGATGAGGACGGCCACTGGCTGATTATCAATGGACAAGTGTATAGCAACATTTTGTAAAATATTTTTTTGTAAATGTTAAGCTAATTAATTATCTACTGGAGTAGGGCTTTTGTTTGCTTCGGTGCGGTGCAGCAATACATTAAATCAATGGTCAGTTGACAGGTCAGCTCTGGAATACTATAAGAAAAAATAATGAATGCTGTAAAAATAAAAAGCTTTTAAAAAAACAAAATTAAGGGTTACATTTTCCCTCATCATCTGCCTAGCTTTTCCCCAACTATGCTGGGGTCGGCTTCCAGTCTTACCGGAAGTAGCTGAAAACCAGTATTTTACATAGTGTGATTGCCTGTCTGATCTCCACAACCCAGTTACTGAGTAATACGATACCCTTTTGTAAGATTGGTTGTCTGACTCTCGGGCTTCTGACTACCCGTAACGACTGTCAAAGATCTACATATGACAGCCAACGGTATGACGTGCTTTCCGAGGCACGGGGGGTCGCGATATGTAAGGGATGTTCACCCATCCACGGGCCGAACTCGACGAGCGTAGCTTAACGTTCAGTCGACCAACGCGGCTTTTATTTTTTAACCACGAGCAAGAGCAACAAGCAAGATCTACATTTTCACTGTCGAAAATTACTACACAATAGCCATCCCAAAATTGTATTGATCGTACTGACACAACTGGTAGTAGCACCACTGCATTGTCACAGCATAAGTCTATTGAAATACAGCAGCTTAACCGCTGGCAGTACATAGATTTACCAAAATCATTAATTACTATATTATTGACTGCGATAGTCTGTTCCTTGATTGATGATTTAATAGACATTGGCGCCGATTCCTTTGTTCACAAACTAAACTAAATGTATGTTCAGTGCATCACGGAAGATACATTTTAGTTTAGTTTAGTTTGTAAACAAGGGAATCGGCGCCAATGTAACGTCATAATTGATATCTACTAAATGCATTATCCAACATTTTAAGTATGTTTGTATGGTCGTTATGATGTTATCTTGTTTTATACTCAATGTGACAAACCCTTGAGGTGCGCTTACATGGGCCACTTGATTACACAATTGTGGGCAATATCAGTTTTATTTTTTGCAAGGCATATAACTATATGAGTGATATGGAGCGTAATAGACCTCGATTATTGTTACAGATGAAAAAAATGCTGACAAAATTGCCTGTGTGAGCGGAGCTTTAACGCAATACAAGTGACATAGCATACTGGAAATATCTAGGCGAACTTTAGACTCGATGCATGCAAAAAATCAGTCATTACAATAAAGTAATTCCTAAACAGACACGCACAAAAATTACAAACGCCTCGTATTTAATTGTTAGTAAGATTTCCTTTGATTTATTCCTTACTAAGATTCCTTAGAAAGAAAGCACTGATTAGTACTTTTTTTTCTGTTTACCTATATTGTCCCACTGTTGAGCAAAGACCTCCTCCATATTCTTCTACATTTCCTTGTGCTGTGCCTTATCCGTTCAATTGGGTCCAAATCGTCACGCCAAAGTTTCTTAGGCCTGCCTCGGTGACGTCACCCGTCTTCAACCACATACTGTGTGACGACTTTGGCCCATCTGTCTGGATGCATCCTATAGGTGTGACTCCCCAGTCCCACTTCAGCCTGGCAGACTTATCGCCAACATCGGCGATACCTGTCTGTTAGGATACTACGCTCCATCGCTCTTTGACAAACCGGAGTTTAGAGCTTGGACTCTAAGCCTCTGTCAAATACCATGTTAGTATAATATTTATTTAATACAAGCATATGAATGTTAATAAAAATACGTAAAAAAATCACATCTCAAATCATACTCAGAACACGTATAATAATTTTACTTTAGTGAGATACATAAATTTACAATCAATTAGAGATAACAAAATAGTTATAATTTATGCACACGATATTTGTCACCCTTTATAACCTATTTCAAAAAAAGGAGGAGGTTCAATTCATTTGTATTTTATTTTACATTTGTACTTGTTCCTGACCGATTGGCAGGAGGAGGAACAAGATAAGGAAAATTGGAGAAGTATGGGGGAGCAGTGGGACAAAATGGGTTAACATAAAAAAAGAAGTTTGTTATCTCAAAACTCCATGATTTATAAACCGATTTGAAAATTTATTATTTTGTTTGAAGGGGTATTTATAAGCGCTGGTCCCATGTATATTTGGTCAAGTTCTGTTGAGTGATTTTTGAGTTAGTATCAACAATACATATTGTAGCGAAATAAAAGAGGGAAAGCTTAGCTTGAACATGTTTTAATTTTTTAGGTTAAATAAAATAACATGAACTGATAATAAAATAGAAAAACTTTGTAAAAGACACACGACGAATATTGATATTAAAAAGGATTACTGAAGGTCTTTGGTTTTCGAGCCCTATATTAAATTTTCGTGTATTATTGTTACGCGTCGATTAAGATTCGTTTGCAAAAGTATCGGATCTCGTAACTAAATAAATACAAGTACGTCTTGAATGGGTAATTTGCACCAAGTCAATTCGTTATTAGGAAGCAAGATAATAATTTAAGTGACTGTTTGATCTAATTTTAAACAATGGTAATATACAGCTAAACGGTAGTATATCAAGTAATAGGCTCTACTAAAAACTAAACTACGAAATATTTGAAAATCCGGTCTTAGGCTCCCCGATGACAATCGGATGACTCCTATCTGGCCGGAATATAAAAGATTCTGCCTGCATCTCGAATCATCATTTTACGTTATTTTCTGTAGATGCGTTCGGAGATAAAATTATAATGTAGCAATTGCTAATGCTGCAATATATTTCCCACTTGGTGTGCTCGTACGTTGATGATGCTATAATAACTTCCCGACTCTGTTTGACTCTGAGACTCTGATTTACTTAGCAAGTGAAGGTAGACGAATCTGTGTGGGGTAGGTGCCACAACTAAAAAAATTATTACAAAAAATCGACATGTAGTGTTTCTTTTTTTTTCTTATTCACGACTGTGAGTAAATACTTCAATTCTGTTTTGCAGCGATGGCCATCACGTAATGTCATGAAGCCTTTTTATTAAATAAATGCAGTAAATAACAGATGTGTGAAATACGTAACTCCTTTTACCATTGAGAGGACCTTTTCTTTGTTTTCGGGAGGAAACCTTTAAAAGTCACCCGACCTCCGGCGAGTGAGGTCGGGGAGTGTGGTATCTTTAACTCACTAAAACCACCCCCGTGATCACCATCCGCACATGGGGTGGTCCCGGTTCCTCTTAAAAGACCAATTCCGGGACCACCCCTGCGCAACGCCTGTAAGGCACATCCCTGGGGAGACTGTAAGGGGGAAGGCCCCTAAGCCTCGCACTTTTTATAGGGCCTAGTAAAAAAATTACAAGTCCATAATATTTTTGGAGTCTCGCCAGCTGAAATAGAATGCTAGACAGATAACAGTGTCGGGAGGACAGTGATGCGTTGATTTATGAGAAATTGTAAATGAAAACATATCTGTAGTCATGCTGATCTTGGAATAGAGAAAGATAAATTGTCTGTCATCACTTGTTAACGTTTTTTGGTAAATTATAATATTGTATTTGTAAACAAAGACCGTGACGTATTTAGCTGTTCTAATCGTTATTAATCCAGTATGAGAATATTCCAGCCTTATCTACGCAGTTTGAACCTTCCTCACCAGTCCCATCTCAATAGGAATGGTTCTTCTCCCATCTCAATCCTGTAATGGTAAATGTAAAGCAGTAAATAAAATAAATAAAAAAGTCTGGAGGTGTCGTGGGACACCGGGTTGGAACGGAGTTCCTTTCACTTTATAAGATATGTAAAAAGACACTTAATGAAGCCGACCACCACTTGTACTCTCGGTCATTGTATTTTTTTTTTTTTTTTACTGGACCATAACGGCGAACCTTCTGGTTACGGAGATATTAACGGTCAAAATTCTAACTTTTACTGACTTTTTTTTACGAAAACCAGTTTTTGATGTTATAACACAGCTTTAAATACTGCCACGACCCTTGTACCGTTGCATGCACCCATAAGCACAATGTTTTGCGTGTGTTACATTGCGCACTACCGCTAATAGCAAATTTTCACACCAAAAATAAAAGGTGTGCAGAATGCGTAGTTTACGGCCATGTGATGGGTCTTTTTACAACCCTATATTATGTATTAAATAACAGACAGAATGAAATAAATTAACAAAGTTTGACAGTAACTAATCAGGAAAAAAAACAGATGACGCGCATCCCGCACGTTTATACTACAGCAATATATACACCCTGTATATAGTCATACTCTTGTAAACACACAAACATACAAATTATAAAAAAAATAAAAATAAATAAATTATAACGAATGTGTCGTGACGGTCAAAATGTTACACTTTCTACGGCTCTCATTTGCAAAGTGTGCAGCGTATAACCTGCGACAAGAAACTTCGTTCCAGAAGACACAAAGTAATTCGTCGCCAAAAGTCCCAATGACCAGTCATTCTCTCCTGATAAACTCTGGCTCATAACAAACGTCCACTATTTTCCCCAAAAAAAATCAAACCGACAGAGAACTACACTACACTATTAACACTAACACTATCTATATTTTGTTAAACCTCAATAAACTAACTGTCGGCTAAGGGTTGGCCGGCGCAGTGTGGCCAAACCTTACGAATTTTACTAATATGTTGACAATAGAACCCCGGGACGTTCAACCAAAATTATTGGGGTAACTACAGTACCCCAAAGTGAATCGGCAGTAACTGCTTGTAGTACGAACTATAATCTGTGTGATCCGGGTTGTTATCCGTGTTCCCGTAAAGTGGAAGATTAGGTGCGTTATTTCATGGTTTCCTGAAAATGCGCGAATTTAAAAGGATGTTGATATTTCTTGAGACATATAATGAGAATTTACTGACTTTAGTATTGTCATTGCTTTCCTATATCCTGCCTCAAGTCTTGGATGATTAATGTAGCCTAGATATTTGGCAAGCTGATTTGAATGAATTTCTGTTGATTTCTATTTCCGAATTGACAAAACTCACACTAAGGATACTGAAAGTATCTTACTAATAAAAGCTACGAACTAACTCTACACTACAGTGTAATTTCCTCATCATAAATGTAGAAATATCTGCAATATTGTTGAAAAACGAGGGTTTATACTTATGAGGGTAGGGGGTCAAACTACGGCGGTGTTGCCTTGTTAATAACTGACTTTACGAGTATGAGAACTATTCCATTGTAGTAACTCGGGTTTTATTTGGTAAGCAAATTCTGGTAATAATCATAAAATCTGGAACCTCTTTTTATATAATAATAGCTATATTGATTCATGTCCTTTAACGTTTCACTAACATCCTGTTTCTTAAAAAAAGAATTTGAAGTTGAGAACTGAAGGCCAATTCCCGTAATTAAAAATGTTCAAAATCTAATCGCAATCTCATCTCAGCGACAATCAATGTCAAAAACTTGTCAAAAATGTAGGGAAATTAGAGGTATTTTTTACAGATTGAGATTTTACTGTGACTGTTCTTATAGGTATGAAAATTGCCCCTCTGGTTGCACAATAGGCATTTTCGCACTACTGTAAGTGAGACCTCCAATGTAGCCCGCGAAATTTGTTCTTAAGATTTTAGCAAAAAAAAAAAAAATTTCGCGCGCACCATTGAAGGAATCACCTTTGACTAGTTCTCAATTAAAAAACGAGCACCATAATTGAGTAACGCACTTTCAATCATAACCCAAGAATTTTGAACAAAACTTCTAATCCATTGCTTCATAGATTTGAAAAATTCGTGTGTCAACAATGCAAATAACGGAGTGAACGTGGCTGAACTGTTAAAATTAAAGGAATTAAGATTCATTGTCAATTTATGTGTGTAAAACAATAAGCCCGCTGGTGTGTAAATAGTACCTAATTGTCGCATTACTGCGCATGTATCGCCTTAGCTACCCACAAAAAATCCCGCAATTGTAAGTCACATAATAAAAAGGTGCGGTCTCGGGTTCACATACCGATTTGTAATTCGAATCGTTTCAGGCCCTTTGAATGTACTCGCCGAATCAAAGCCGTCCGAAAAAAGTGGCTCTCCGTGCTTTGAGTAGCCAGTTAGGAACAATTCCCACACATTAACTTATTCCGTGCTCTAGTGGGAACTAAACTGCTCAATTAGTCTGCCGTCCCGGTCGGCCAGTACAAACGAGCTGTGGCCGGTCTGTGCTGTTTGAAGCGCCTTTTCTGCTCTTTTGTCTCGCCTATGGGACAATGTGTCAACTCGGAATTGTGTTTATAAAGAAGGAAACAAAAAATATTTAATGTAACTCGATCAGGAATAACATAAACTCAACATTAAAACAAAAAACAGTAAAAAAGGTGCTCGTGGCTAAATAATAACAGTCGCATGAGTCGATCTTCAAAGTTAAGCAACGCTTGCCGAAGTTGATTCGTGGATGGGTGACCATCCATAATATTCCGAGACCCCTCCGTGCCTCGAAAAGCACATTAAGCAGTTGTTCGTGGCTGTCATTTTTAGATCTTTTATAGTCGTTACGGGTAATCAAAAGCCCGAAAGTCTGACTGGTTGACTTGCCAAGGGGTGGGTGTTACCCAGTAACTGATTTGTGCAGGTCAGATAGGCCATCGCTCCATGTAAAATACTGGTATCCAGCTGAATCCCGTTAAAGTGGAAGCTGCCCCGACGGAAACAGAAAAAAGAAATAAAAACGACAGCAAAATTATAAAAAAAAAACCTGTCCAAGGCGAAAGGGCGTCTCAGGATGATGCTGCGACACAGAGCAGATGCGATCTAGAGGAATGTACGTGTGCGTATGTTTTTGGGATTTTCCAGTTCAAATTGCTTAGTACTCGTAGCAACCGGAAGTCTAAATTTGTGACCACCATAGGTTCACCTTCTGGGGCTTAAACGTAACTGGTGAAATTTTGGAGCACCCCTAAACTTCTAGCTACCCCGAAGAATAAAGGCATGAAGAAGCATGATCACAAAAGATACATTAATAAAGTTACAATTCTGTATAGTGTATACACACTACAAGTTTCATCATAGAACGTTTAAGCGTTAATTAAAAAATATCACAGTTCAATCACCTTTTACCACGATAAACTGGTAGCTACAACGAAAAGGGAGCTGAAATACATAAAAAAGAACGTTTGTAAACAATTACACGTGGCGTGAAAGATGTCTGATATGAAAAACGTACAACGTAATGGAAAAACAAAAGATCGTGTAGCAATTTTTTAAATAAATAAAACTGACTGTGCGGGTTCTGGATGTTGGTAGCCACTAAAAAAACTTGATCGTGGGTTATACAAATGTGCAATAAACAATGTTCAGCAGGGATAATATTTTGTATCATATCCTGCTAATATTATAAACGCGAAAGTTTGTGAGGATGGATGGATGGGTGGACAGATGGATGTTTGTTACTCTTTCTACGCAAAAACTACTGAACGGATTTGGATGAAATTTGGCACACAGATAGTTTGTAACTAGGATTAACACATAGAATACATTTTATCCCGATATTCCCACGAGATCAAAGCTTATGTGGGTGAAACCGCAGGGCGCAGCTAGTAACTCCATAATTATGTTCAATTTATTAGTAATATATGATGTCTCAATCTCAATTTTATTTGATTGTGTATGAGCTATTTTATATAATCAACTAGCTTCTGCCAGCAACTTCGTCCGCGTGAAATTTCTTGTTTTCCCGAACCACCCCGTCGTCTTAACCAGATCGTCGGTCCACCTCATCGGCTGTCTGCCCACACTTCTACGACCAGGTCTCGGTCTCCAGTCCAGCATTATCCTGCCCCATCTGCCATCTGTTCTACGCCCTATGTGGTCCGCTCATTTCCACTTTCTTCGCGCAATCACCGCGGCTATGTCAGTAAATATACAGTATCGGCTAGCGGTATTCCATTCTTGCCCAAATGTGTAAAAAAAAGCTGACGCATATAATGTAAAATATTCCATTTTAAACCCTCCGTCTACTGAACCCCAAAAACCGACGAAAAGTAAAATGTTGAATAATTCAGGCGATTCGGGTGACATCCACGAGATTGCGTGTTCGTTAAAAATGTAAGCCAGTACTTATCATCGTTATTGCATCTAACCTTGCTGAGTAAAATGAAGACGTCAGTAAGACATGTGCACAGAATACTGACAACTTTACCTACAGTAATCCAACCACGTGGTCTGATAAATACTTTCTTTTCACTTAGATTTTTCCAATACCAGTATTTTATCCGAGGAATAATTTTGAATTATTGACAATCTTTCCATACAAAATCTGTCAGACGTAACTAGATGCGCGGTTCCAAATGGTCGTTTCCTCTCCACGGTAACTCTTTTAAAAATAATTAGCTGTTACGATGTTATCAAATTACACTGTTAATATGAGATATGAGAGGATAATGTTGGTCTACCAACAAATTTTAGGTACTCAACAAAATAGAAAATGATCAACAAATCGAAGCACCTATGAGTCTACAAGGCTTACAACGTTCTCACATTCACTCATTCAGAAAGAAAATAATAATAAGTAAAGATAAGAAAACTCACTTTAACCAAATTACATGATTTTCATTTCAAATCAAAGTGAATATATGATGTCCACAAAAGCCACTAGTGAATAGTTGCGAGAGGGTAGCAGGCGAAATTAAAATTTTCTTACGATTTTTACAATTTGCAGGTCAGCATCAAGTTGTACGTTGATGTAAATAAGATTTGGGGCCGTAAGAAATATTTATTTATACAATTATTAACGTAAAAATCATCAATATATCTCTCTAAGTTCTTATTACCTGCCTACCTATTGAATAACATTTGAGGTCCATCTAACTTAATTTGCATTGCTGATTCTAATGTTCATAATTCTGTAAAGCCATATTTGTTACGGTCGCGAATCATATTCTAACCAACATACAAACTGACGCAGTCCTGCAAGAAACGTAAGTAAATTTGAATTTCGTGGGCTACCCTAACGCATTCCCCATAAGTATAAGTAAGCATAAGGTATAAAGCCTTTTCTTAACTATGTTAAGGTTGGCTTCTGGGGCCTCTGTTTGACACAATGAACGAAATACCGCGAAATGAACGCGAGAATGGCGGGTTTAGCTAAGGAATTGACGTAGTTTCGAGTAAGGAATCGTTAAGTGGTCATAGTGAATTAGGGCCTGGTCTAAAAAGATGTAGGTGACCTTGACCGAACCCTTATTTCATGAAAAAAATGTAAAATAGATGTACCAATGTATGGAGACCTATTTTATCTTAAGAAACATCCAACCCATTTCCAAAAAGAGCCAAATATTTCATTGTCCTCACTCGATCTATAAATCTATCCTTTACAAGACAGATAGATGTTAACAAATCCGATGTGGAATTACTGAATAGTTCTAATGTCTCTCTGAAACCCTGAAGCCATTCATTGGGCTGTTAAGGGATTCGTTCTGAAAAAGATTGATTGCTAGTCGTCATTGGCAAAGTTAGCCAGTGACAGCCAATTGTCTCCCAAATTACAGAACCCTGTTTTGCCCTATCTGGATGATTTAATCGTTTTTGGTAATTATGTGTCTGTTAATGGTTCTTGTTGCTGTGGGAATTAATGACTTCAATACCCCAGTGTTTATTGTGGTTAATTTTATGGAGCGCACTGATACTACAAGTATCTTTTTATAAGAAACAAAGACGTGGTGTAGTTTTATGCCTGCGAATGGATAGTAACATTACCAAAGTTTTCACGGTAAATTGATACATGATCAGTTTTCGTTGATACTAAAAACTCCATTATCGCATTCATAATACCTATACACAGTATATTATATCTCTGCCCAACCCTTCGAACAATACAGGCGTGATGTTGTGTTATGTATTAAATGCATAACCTATGAAACCAGCGTGCCGTACATAATCAGCCTTTAATGTTCCCACTGCTGGGACACAGGCCATCTCTCGGTGAGAGGAAGTGGGCCGCAATCCACTACGCGGGCCCAGTGCGTGTTGGCTGATATCACATGTCTTCGAATTTTTTGTTGTAAGAAATGCCGGTTTCCTCACGATGTTTTCCTTTACCGTTTTGAGAGCAGTGGCGATGAAATAATTTACAAAAATTAAAGTGCCTGCTTGGGTTCAAACCCACAACCTACTCGACAACACAACACTCGTGAGTCGCGGCCGTTACCACTGGGCCACCACTGTTCTGCGTTCCATACAACCTTGTAAAAATAGTACCAAGTATGTATGTAAGCATAAAAATACAACGATATAATAATGGTTCTTTCGTTTGCAGAAATTTGGGCACATTACAAAGAGTTGTGGATAGGGACCGTTTTTCCAGCATTCTGTAAGGTCCGTTGGTTACTCGGCCCTTTTACGCTACCGTGCACAGCGATGTAAGCGACAAAAACAATCCGGTTTTTTTCTGATGCACGTAAGCGAGATAATTGCAATGATAAATAATTGTTCAATTACTTGTCTTATTTGAAAGAAAAGAAAGAAAGAAAGAAAATACGTTTATTATACTTTTTTTTTACGTTTATTTCACCAAATAAACGTAAAAAAAACAATAATAAACGTATAATAAAAAGCCCACCGGCTTTTATAGGTTAACGCGTTTTCTGGTTCAAATTCAGTAAGCAGTCATTGTCAGGGGCAGAAATAAATAATAAAACGTATTTGCCATCAGTCAATGAATCACAAAATACAAATATAAAAATTGAAATGTTTTTTCCAGAAAGAATCTTTTCATTCTATTGAGATTAACAAGCCAAAGACAAAAAAACAACAGCTACACACGCATACACGTTTTACATTCCAAAGATAACTTTCACTCTCAATAACAGCGAGAAAATCTCACGAAAATCTCATAATTCCAACTCATACCCTGTATACATCAAATGGGGTACAATTCACCCCAAAAAAAAGTTGTACAATTACAATTTTCAGATGAGAATTAATAAATTCGTGTGATGGATTCATTTAACTTTTCACATGTGGCTATTAAAACTCACGCGAACTTTTCCGACGAGTTGTAATTACAAAAACTGTGCATCGCATTGGTCAACACTGCCCACTATTTCGTGCTAATGTCCTACATTTTTGTTCTTTGTAGCATTTTGGAGGTATTTTTTGTTGGTGGTCGTTTTATTCCGTTTTGTGGCTTGGTAGGAAAAGGATTTGTTTTTTGTATGTATATATGGACTCTGTATTGTATCCTACTAATATTATAAACGCGAAAGTTTGTATGGATGGATGGATGGATGGATGTTTGTTACTCTTTCACGCCAAAACTCCTGAATGGATTTCGATGAAATTTTGCACACAGATAGTTTATAACCTGCTGGCTGGCTGCTACTGAGGAATTTGCTGATGGAAAAACCCAATAACACTTTGACCGAACTGGGAATCGAACCCAAGACCAGAGAGGACCTGGACCAGGCTCAGCAGTAGCGCTTGCGATCAGGGGACCAACGAGGCAGTACGCGGAGAGGATATAAAAAGAATGAAGCTCTAAAAATAATAACGCTTGAGTTTTTTCGTGGTTTCACTTTATTCACCGTTCTAAACCTACTTTATGATCCAGGTACTAAGTGCATGTACTCATTAAGGTTTTAACACTAGTGGCTAACGCCACTTGTCAGCTGTCAAATGCAACGTCTAGTGAACTACTTAGCTCCATCATGCTCCATCCAACGTCTGAAAGCATTTCGGACATTTCAGTCAGCTGGACACCATTTGAGGATACAGTCACACCTGTATCCATTATCATTTGCAAGGCTGTTTAAGTGCACGGCAAGTCAAGGTAAAAGTTACCTAATAGTCCCACTAATAATGGCCTAAAATTACTTGACACTTTGTGTTACGCTTAATTTTTTGTCTAACCTGATCTGTAATACACCAGAAGGCCGATTCTCGTAATTTAAAACGTTCAAAATCTAGTCGCAGTCTCATCTCGGCGACAGATAAATGTCAAAAACTTGTCAAAATGTAGGGAAATTAGAGGTATTTTTGACAGATTGACACTTATATCAGACTGTGAACGTTCTTAAAATTACGAGATTTGCCCTTCTGAAACACAAGTTCAAAAGAGTTGGTTCTCTTCCCTCGTGACGTATCGACACGGCGCTAACTATCATTAAAACCAAAAAAAAGCGTTGTTTCAAATTACAATTACACAAATGATGGCCTAGCCGTACGTCAAATAATATAAAACTGAGAAGTACGTAATCGTTATTATTTGACTTAAAACATATGTTACGTTTCCCAACCGTTTGAAACAACCGGCCCTTAGTCGTGGTATTATAAATTCAAAGTCATTTATTCAAACTAGGCTGAGAATCAGCACTTTTTGAACGTCAAAATTACATAAGACAGTCCCCCACAACGCTCGCCCTTCAACAAAACGTTTGCTTTAGCTGGAAAGAAAAAGTGGCGCAACAAACTCCCCAGCAGCACAGCTGTACAGATACATTTAGAAGAACTTAATTCTAAACAATAGCAAGTAATATGAAACATTAAATTAAATTATTTGCCATAAATGTCGGCTAGCACAAGCCAATATACCTACAAGAACTACTAGAATACTCAAGCTGAAATAAATAATAAAAACTTAAACTGAATACCTAAATCCAGGCATAAAGGGCGTGCCCGCTTACATATGCAATGCTGCATTGTGCTCATATAGCTGTAACTTAAAGTCACAAATGATAAACTGGGACCTTCCTAGTAAAATCACTAAACAGTTAAGTAATTACTAATAGCAATAACAAAACCATGGTTAGCAAGACGATCTGCCACCACAAGCAGCACCCGTTCACGAGCATAACGCAAAGATCAGCCATAGATGTATATCTATGGCTGATCTTTGCGTTATATCTTGAATAGTTCATGCCATAGTAAAAATACCCTGTGTAAATAGCCAGTCTACAAGATGCGGATACATATATATACAGGCGCGCACAGTGGCTGCTGATCATTTTCAACCTTAACACTAAGATCATAAAGGTGGATAATAGTCTTATCTCAATTGTGCATTTAAGTCACTCTCATGGGCTATTTTAATGCACGTCACACATGGAATCTACAAGACTTAGATACAGCTTATCGTACAGTATGAATATCTGAAGACCTAATACCATCATCAATCATTGTACGTACGGTAGTATTTCTATACGTAATCCAAGGATTCAAAGACGTATCCTACACAATGTTTGGGATACACAAGGGATTCCGAGACGATGCAATAGCCTACTAAACTATGGTATACACTCAAGATGCTTAGTTCCACATATAGTCATACTTAGGCGAGTACCATGTTCTGGTATTGCTTCATTTGAGTATGAACTTTATTAGTTAGTCATTACTATCAACATTTAAGAAACTTAAGTTTAAGAAGTATTTGCCATCATTTTTATGTTCTAGCTTTTAGTGTTGATAATATTATGTATGGTCACTTATTTCTGAGATTGCTGGTAAACCTATAATTGGCGACTATGTAAGACCGAAACTATTGATAACTATTAAGATATATTATACATAGAAGTAGCATCCTCTATTATATGTTAGTAGTTGAAATATTTTTTTGTATACCTACCATACCTGTTTAAATATTTATGTTAATTAATGTAATTGGTGTTACCGTTTTAATTAACAATAAACAATAATAATAATAATATATAGAAGCTGTTAGTGTACCTTAATAAATAAACATTTCTTCCCACTCCTGGACTTAGGCCTCCCTCAAGAGTCACCACTATTACGAATTGTTATTCAATAATGTATTTTCTATACAGAGTAGTCAGAGAGGAAACGCCGACCTCGTCTAGTTTTTAAAATATGATTGACGTGTAAAAGTGTTTGATCAAACCTACTTCATCATCATCTGCCTAGCCTTTTCCCAACTATGTTGGGGTCGGCTTCCAGTCTAACCGGATGCAGCTGAATACCAGTATTTTACATGGAGCGACTGCCTATCTGGCCTCCACAACCCAGTACAAACCTACTTACAGAAATAAAATCGTTTATCATTTACCGGCGAAATGTGGGTGTACTATTAATGCACCTCTTCATACTCCTTTGGCAACGATAGGTGTGATCCCTTCTTCACGAAGTTTTCCTTCACAGTAAGAGAAAAAATACTTTGTTCTGAAAAGCGACGAAACAAAATTGTATAAATAAATACTATTAAAAAGTAATCTCCTCAATATTCCGATGCAACAAACAATCCTTCTTGTTTTGCCGGCACATACAGAGGTAGCAAACTTTTTTGTAATTTAGCTGTTTGCACGCAACAACGTGACGGCGATGTTCCCGTATCGTGTGTACGCTGTAGCCCAGCCTATTGGGCGCCATAGAACATCACCAACAACTCATGCACCTCAGCCAAACAATCTGCGACTTTATTCTCTTCTCCACAAGGAGTTTGAGACTGTGTAGCTATTTTTGCATTGTTCATTGACTCAATTTCTTGAGCAAACGAATCGTCGAGATATCTTCGACCTGACTACGGAGGGTGCGTGATTTCTGTATTACGTTTATCAGGCATTGATTGTTGATTAGTTTATTTGGAGAGATGGTTCCACTATACGTTTGTAGAAACGGAAATTTTATTAGAAGCTTTGTTGAAAAATCTCTAGTTGTGTTTCTGGACGTATGGTTTAAACCAAAATATGATAATATGTTTCTCTTTAAATTCAATCAAATAATGTATCTTTTAAATAACTTCTGCATTTTTCATACTTATATTATAATCAAATTCGGTTACTATTGTATTTATAATATCATTTTAGTATCATGTTAGTTCTTGTAGGAGTTATCGATAAACAAATGAATACCTAATGTAAACGAGAAAATGTTGGTAGATAGTGCCATATATGCAAACTCTAGCCCATGTTAAACCCGTAGAACAAACAATACTAAGTAAATTCTAGCGTGACCTCACTTCCATCTAGATTAGGAGGTCCTAATTGATTTCCGATGTTTACTGAATTTGGTCCCCCAAACAATTGCGTTGGGTAAACAGTGGGTAGTGTTGGAGATCTCGCTTCGAGAATTTCATGTATGATTAGTAGGGTACCTACTGTTTTGTTTCATTCTCTTTTGTTTTTGTAAATGTGAAACATCTAAAGGCACGCCTAGGGAGTGACGGCAAACGGCATGATGCCTTCTTATTCGCCGTCTCTCCGCCGTCACTTGTTTTTTGTTTTGCCATCAATTTTGTTTCACATCGGACAGCTCGTGACGGTCAACTATTTTTTAAGGTTTCTGGAATATGGAGCGTAGGAACAGCGTGGAACAAAATTGGCAGTCAGAAGTATTTTGCCAGGGGTTGGGTTGTCTAAAGATGTAGATGAATATGTCATCATGTCATCAATCTTGATAAAAAAACTAATTTGTAAATATCTACATACCTAATACTAACACGACCCGACCCTCCACCAGAGCTAGAGAAAATTCAATCAATCACAGAGCGTCCTTTTCGCCGTACAATTTCAACGTAGCTGAATATTTTATTAGTATACTACTTAGCCGTGCAGAAAGTTTTATAATGGTTCTGGAGCTCTGCCAGATATGAAGCGAGCTTGCTATTATATTGTATAACGTTCCCGTTTTAACCCGGTCTGGTATTGTGAGCAAACTTGGTGCTATCGTCGTGTGATAGTTGTGTGACTGCTATAAGACCTATTTGGAGGATTTCAAACAAAAGTTTTTGGACGGGTTGAAGATAATTAAAAGAAGTTTTTTTCTTTATTGGCAGACCGTTATTTTTGTACAATACTGTTGTTTTAATGGTTATGTAAAATAGACAAAGCACTGTTATTTCTTTAAGAGTCCATTCCATAATGAGCAGGCAATTTATTTGATAGTCTTGTCATTAACGTGATTAAATTATCGCAGCACATAACAATGCTCTAGCGTCTCATTAACACAGTCATAGTCTGGAGTGTAATTGCTTAACACACTAACAGTAGCAATGGCTTTCATTTTGACAGTTCAACAACATTCATTGCGTCATTTACATTGTTGAGCAGACAAATTTTTCGAACACATGCAGCAATGGATTAGCAATATCCTTCAAAATGATTCAGATTGTGATTGATAGTGTGTCGTACAATTAAGGTAACGGTCTCATTATCTAAATGATAATGCAACATCAATGGTGAAACCAAAACAAAACTAAAAAGTAGTTGTGAAACAAAATGAAACAATTCACAGCCAGTCAATGTTGTACCATCGAACAAAATCTGTAACGATGCAATGTAGCGTAGTAATAATAGCCGAGCTGAAATCGGAGAGATCAAAATACAAATGAACGCCGACGGATTCACGGTATACGGATTGGAGTTGAAGCAATATTCGGTCAAAATGTTTTGCTAGAATCTGATTTTGACTATTAAGTTAGAGTTCAATTACTTATGTTAGTCTATTAAGCTAGATTGTAATGAATTACTAAGAACTTTAGTTCTTATTAATACAGAAAAAATAAAACTTATTTTGGCTTATGGAATGTAGTATTAGGTCTAACCGTTTATGGATGAAATTATTTATTTTACTATGGAATTAGTTCTCTGAATAATTAAATTAACAGTACAGCAATGAATAGGTGTATGGTTATTAGAAAATATGATTCTTAAAACTTATATGGATGGATAGATGGTACTTTTAGGGTTTTGAACTATATTCATAACGTTACTCAAAAACATCTCATTTTAACACTAAACGCGTGGATCTGCGTAAATAAAAACTACAGGTATTATTTAAAATTAATTTATTTAAAGATGAACATAATAACACAGAAACTCTACAGGTTGTAACGTCTCTGCCTTTTCCTGTTTCCCTTTTGGTCAACCATAAAGTCTCTTGGAACCGATATTTGTAATTAATGACGAAGGGTAATAAGTGTCCCGATAACCTACTTGGGCGCTTCTTCTGAGAGGTACAGTACCTCCCCGGTCATGGTAGTCTTCGTTCTGACAATTGATTCCAGCCAGGGTTACTATGCAGACAAAAAGGACGAGTAGTTTAAACATCTTGCGTTCGCCTTCGAATTCCAAAAGTTTACTGATTTTTTTATTGGCCCTGTAGATATATTTATACAAAGGAAATAAGATAAATCGGTTAGTTACACCAACCAATTTGAATTGGTTTCTGTTGTAAAATCGATCTTTACTTGGTAGAGCATTAAATAAGCACAAAACAATTTTTATTCTTCAGTGTATCCAATTTGACAATTAAGTCAATTTTATTGACATGGATGCTTATTATAGAAATGAGACTGGGCAAAATATGTATTACTGCAAACATAATAAGCATAATTATCGTGTTCAATAAAGTGGGAACGAATCGGTAAACGTAAGGACGCTCTCAGGCTAGTTGAATCTCGAGCAAAATGGCTGGTAGCAGCTGGATGAGAGTTGCCGAAAATCGAGTTGAATGGCGTGCGATAGGAGAGGCCTATGTCCAGCAGTGGACTGCTATAAGCTGATGATGATGATGATGATGACAGTGAGAACTGGTCCCACTGTTGGGCCGGCTCCCGCTCTGGGCACAAAAACATGCGTCTAAAAATTCTAAAGTCCCAATAGCATTGCACCGGCACTTCCGTGAATGAAATATTCATTTTTGCAACGATAGATGTTTGCTATACCTGGCCTGTGCAAATACGGATTAGGCTCAATTTTCATAGATAAATACGACGCCTGAGCCTTCGCCAAACAAAGGCTTTGGCGTATTTTTTCAAAAGTCTGTCCGTAGAGCCCCTGTGGAGTTTTTGACATATAGTTTGTTTAGATCTGTTGTTACTTAGGTTGTACGCAGACTGAGTCCGAACTGTCCATAAGACAGGCTGTAATTTTGCTTTATGAAAACTATGATGACTTATAAAGTGAAAAGCTATTAAAAAACCTATTTTGACGCAACACAAATTGTTCTCTGGTGGACTAAACATTTTTTATATCTAGTCGTGTGTGCAATGTCGGAAATTGATGTGACACCTATCTTATCTAACCATATTAGCACAATGGAATAGAGAAACAATGGTTAACAATACCAGAAACTAATGCTGAAATGGTGACTCGAAAAACAAAGCAAGAACTCTTTCATCAATGGAATATCAAGACGATATTACATGCAACGGAATTGTGTGGAAAATCGCGTGCCCATTGAAAATAATGCTGAATGCACTAAACTATAACTGCATCATACGAATGAAAAAAAAAAGCTCAAAAAGCGATTTCAAAACTACCGGCCGGTTGCACAAACAGCGAGTTACTATTTTTTAATTTACGCTCAATAATATTCAGTTTTCAGACATAATGTTATAGCATTATGCCCATTATGACCATGCATGTTATACTCCACTGCTAGGTTGTATTGGTCGTTTTATGATTCGTTATTGATCTTGAGGCATTTCTTTGTTGCCTTTCAAATCATTAGAAAACACGTGACGTGACTCGATTTTGTGATTACTTCTGATTTTTAATCATTAAATTACCTGAAACTAAAATCTTTTTAAAATGCGTTATTATAATTATGTATGAAGAGTCTTCCATACTTATAACATTATGCTCAAAAATCTGGAATAAAGTTAAATAATTTACACAAAAATTGATCATCTGCCTAGCCTTTTCCCAACTATGTTGAGGTCGGCTTCCAGTCTAACCAGTAACCAGTCCAGCTGAATACCAATATGTTACATGGAGGAACTGCCCCCACAACCCAGTTACTGGATAATACGAACCTTGCTAAGACTGGTTGTCAGACTTTCAGGCATCTGACCACCCGTAACGACTGTCAAAGATCCACGTATGACAGCCGGGACCAACGGCTTAACGTGCTTTCAGAGGCACTCGAGGGTCTCGGTATGTAAAGGTCACTCATCCACAGAACAACAGCGGCAAGCGTAGCTTAACCTGATCGATCGACCTGTGTGGCTGTTATTATTTAGCCACGGGCCCCTCTACTAATTTACACAAAAAATATTAACCTAAAACCGTGCAGTACAGCGTAATCAATAATTAACTATAGTCAGTGGCACCGGGCCGAAATAAATCAAGTGACACTTGTCACGGACGTCCCATAACTTGTAAGTTATGCGGCGATCGCGTGCGTCTGAACCCGCACATTCACGGAGACGTGTGACGCGCTGTGAGCGTTGCGCTAATTTGAGTCGACCGATGATTCGGTTTTGGTCATTAAGAATTGCTTATAAGGTATATATTTTATCCGTAAATACTTCTACTTTTATCTTTGTGGTAAACCATTATATCTTTGAGTTTTTCTTTGGTTTTTTCTTTCAGGCGTTGTATGTGCGGCAAACAACGTTACTTGCCTATTTAACCCATTCTGAAAGTTCTATTAATCTGCCTAGTGGCATGTACATGATGCGTGAACAGAAGGAAAAGCAAACAAATAATTTATTTATGATAGACAAACAAATGTTTGGTACGTATCCTTTATCGATTTACAGCGCAGAAATAGCCCATTTGATATTAAACCTAGAACGTGCCTAGGTTGATTAATATCACGTCGCAAAATTACTATCCCGTGTTCAAACCAAATTCTAGAATATCGGTAAACAAAATTATGTCAATTCAAATATCTGTCTAATCAGGCATGGAACGCAATGTATCAATTAATCAGTATTTTGATGTTGTGTCCCAAATTATTGAGAATCAAACTACGTTTAGGCTATTTTATGAAATTGCAGTTCAGTGAATTCAAAATACATTAGAATTATGAATTTAGAAATTAGGAAGTTAGGAAATAAAATTACCAACTAATGTAGAGAACCATTCGTTACATTAGGTAGTTGGTAATTTGTATTTTGCTTGGAAATTTCCAAGCAAAGATATACCAAAATTATATACCTACAAGCCAAACACAAATAAAAATCATGACATTTGTCACTTATAACGTCAATTGCAAAAAAGAAAACTCAATAACTTCATTATTTAATTTTTATCTGTATCCAAACTTCGACGCTAAATAATTCCAGATGAACGGGTCGATCAAAGGTCACATACCCACGGTTAAGCAACGCTTGCTGCGATCGGTTTGTGAATGGTTGACCATTCATTACATATTCAGATCACTCCGTGCCTCGGAAAGCACGTTAAGCCGTTGGTCCCGACTGTCATTCACAGATCTTTGACAGTCGTAACGGGTAGGCAGAAATCCAAAAGTCTAACAACCAATCTCACTTCAACCAGTAGCTCCATGTAAAACGCTGGTATGGAAGCCGACCCCAATATAGTTGGGTTGGCTAGGCAGGTTGATTGAACCAAAAACAAAAGTGCAAACATACTTTCAAGATCAAATATAAAAAAATATTATTGATATCAACTTATAAAAAAAACTCAACCCTTACAAACTAATTTAAACAATACCTGCCAACATAATCCTACAGAAGGACAATTTAAAAACATACATAAAGTTGGTAGCAAATTGCACTGTAATTCATACATCTAAACGACACGCTTTCCCCTGAAAAACGATTTTTTTCACAAGTTACATTTTACTTTACATTTTGGTCTGTATCCGGTTCCGCGTATTTAAATTACGAGAATAATTTTTGGCAAATTATTTTTATTCTGTCCCTCTTTGTGGAAACTGCTTTGAGTTCCTCCCCTGGTTGTCTCTTCTGGTTTTGTCAGTTGTATATAATGAGGTCTTTGAATGAATGTTAGTATCAGCCCTTAAAGAAATTATGTGGCACTATGACATACTTTAAATCAAAATAACGAATATAATATTTAACGAAGAACCGGGACCATTTGGATTTTTAGAAATCGTGACGTCAACGGAGTTGACGTCACCGTCTCCGCCGCTAGGCTCACTCATTGTAAAAATGAATACACCCAATTTATCTACTTACGTTTTATTCTTAAACACAATGATGAAAGCCTTAACACCTAAATTAATAATAGAAATCGTACTCACAAGATATTCTAATGAAAAACCATGTTTTCACAAAATTCTCCTGGCAAATATGACCTCACAGCGCCTTGCCATTTTGAATTTATTTAATGAAATAGACAACTTGTTCTTTTTAAATCTAAGTTTCAATAAACCTTCAGTTATGATTTGCTATTATAGTAACCGGAAATCATAACACGACTTTTTACATTGAAAAGTATTAAACTGAATACAATAATCAAATCTAAACTAATTTAAACCTACCCAGTCATATTTAACTGTTAAGTTTGAACTTAAAGTTAATATTTTAAAAGTTTAAGTTAGCCTTGCGTCGACATATACAAAGTGCGGTGTGCGATGAACCTTGAGACCAAGGTTGCACCAAATGTGCAATTGCAGATGAGGAATGACATGCAATTACTAAACTAACAACCTCTGCCATTAAAATTAAGTTATTGCAAATAGAACATTTTTGCAGTCGGATAACTAATGAAAAATGTCTTACAGAAAGGCGGTTGGATAAATCAAAGGTTGTATCAAATCGATAAAATCCATTTTGCCTCCAGTATTCACACCAACCTATTCGATGACCTAACAACAAACACGTTAACACGGAATAGGTTTGCAAAAAAACTATTAAGGTGAAATGCGCAATCAAAAACTGACGTTATTATAGTATTGCGTGACGCACGGCTGTTCAGAGCTCTAAAGTTTAGCCTTTTTCTGTTTTCTAGGACTATGCTCGGGTAATGATTTGTACGATTAACCGGTTTAGCCGATTTCTGTACTCAAACTCAAACTATTTATTTCAACTAAACAAATTACAGGCACTTTTGAATTTTTAAGGGTCGGTCAGTCAAAAAGATGAAGCTAGTTGCCCATTCCAAAGCGTAGTGGGTACCTATGGAGAAGAACGGGCAAGAAACTCCATGGACACTCTTTTAAATCACAATAATATGGTTACAAAATATTGATTACATCATTCTTGTTAAAAATCATGCACGTGAGAACGATGCAGAACGTTAAAAGTGTCCGTAATGAAAAGATTAAAAAAAACAGTTCAAATATTAAATTAAATCAAAATAAGCCATGGCAGCAAAGAGTTGACCAGTCTCTACTGACGGCGCCCGTTCACGAACATGACGCATAGATTAGCACCATTCAGCTCAATCATTTTGAAGGGAGCTAAATGATCCAACACATGCGGCACCATCAGCGAGACATTAAAGTGAGCATGACATACTCTCAGCCGCCAAGGCACATTCAAGTCAATGAAAGACGTACCCAGTAAATGGTAGCATTATAGTATGAAAATAGTACTAACATATGTGCTATGCAATTTAACAATAGGTACTAGGAGATTGAATTTAAATAATGCAAAATGGTATTTTAAAATCTTCAGCAGCTCCAATAGTATGTATGGTGGTGATGGTGTGTGTATGGTAGGCGTTTGTGAAGTATTTTCAAATGCTAATCAATTTATTTATGCATCCTGTGGAGCAGGGCCAGCGTTTAGCCAAGCATTTTTGTCAGCGATGTAATCCCCCAACTTATAATATGCTTGGCTGCATAGTGTGCGTTTTATGTAAGATTTTAATTTCGTTTCATTGAGTTGGAGAATATGGGGAGGTATTTTATTGTAACATTTTAAACAGTACCCCATGAAGAAAGAGCCTACTTTAGCCAGTCTGAAACCTGGTTGAACTAATTGGTTCCTATTTCTAGTCCTATAAGTGAGTCTGTCACCTCTTTTAATGAAAAAAAAAAAAAACCTTACGTACATGAAGTTTTCATAGATATATTGACAAGGTACCGTCATGATATTAATATTTTTAAACAGTTCCCCAGAATCGCGTCTGCGGAGACCATATATTACTTTGATGGCTCTTTTCTGCGGAATAAAAATAGACTCGATATCTGCAGCCCGTCCCCGTAAGACATGAATACTGTGAAAGTAACTGAAATAGACTAGCCTCGCGGTATCTGCATTAGTAAACGGACGGATTGTTCTTACAGCATATGCAGCATATGTTGCTAAACTTAGCCGTCGTGCAAGAGATGTTAAATGGCCCCAAGGACCCCATTCCAGCCTTGAGTCAGTTTTATCGACGAATTCTGGTTTCTTTTTATTAAATACTATGTCACAATCACTAATTTTAACATTCGGTAAAGCAAATCTTATGCATTTAGTTTTCTTCCCATTTTATACTAAATTATTAGCAGTGAACCAATCTTCCACTTGCAGTGGGGAGTTATTTACCTCGTCAAGATTTATCTAGAAGAGTCTATTTATCTTAAAAATGAAGGAAGTATCGTCAGCAAATAACACCATTTGTGGTTGGTTTTTTAATAAATGGGGTAGGTCATTTATATATACTAAAAAGAGGAAAGGACCTAATATCGAGCCTTGTGGAACACCCATTTTTACTTGTAAATCAAGTTAATTGACACCATTTATTTGAACTTTTTGCACTAAACTGAGCGCAAGTTTACCTAGTCCGTAATGCTCAAGTTTCATGAGTAAGGTTTCGTAATTAACGCAGTCAAATGCCTTAGACCTCTCCAAGGCATCTTCACAAAAGATTCCAATGGCATCTTGGACTTCCTTCCACGCTTTAAATATGTGTTTTAATAAGGTAACACCGGCGTCAGTCGTACAACGTCCTTTGGTGAAACCATTTTGCTTATCGTGTAAGATTTTGTTGTTGTTAAAATGATTAAGCATTTGATTGAGCATTACCTTTTCGAATACTTTGCTGAATACCGGCAACACGAATACTGGTCTATATTTATTGGTGTCTTTGTTGTCCCCAGATTTAAAAAGTGGAATAACCTTACTGTATTTCATTAAATCTGGGAAAACTCCTTAATCTACACACAAATTAAACACTAAAGCTAAGTATGGTGATATAATCTCGGTTATGGATGTACAAACTTTGATAGACATTTCTCATAGATCTTCAGTCAATTTGATTTTGATTTGTCGAAAAGCTTTTATGACTATCATAGGGTTTATATGATTAAATTGAAATTCAGCCGGGCAGCGGGCAGTAGCGATTTACTAAGAGCGAATGTTCCAACATTCGCTCTTAGTAAATCAAGTGATACGTCGGGTGAGGAATTTAAGGCTTCCGTCGTTTTTGATGGTATATTAGTAAAGAAATCTACAAATTCTTGAGCTACTTCTAAATTATAGCATATGGCACCACGTGAAGTCTCCAATGTGTAATCAGTGTATCGTTTTTTATTCCTACTAGTTTCGTTATTTATAATTTTCTAAACTGTTTTTATTTATTTTTTTCTGCTGATTTGATTATGTTGCTAATGTACAGCTTTGGCTATCTTGCAGGTATTTCTAAAAATTTTGGAATATGTAGCAACATACTTGTTGAAAGTTTCTGTATTGATGTCAGGCTTAAGGCCATACAGCTCGAACAGTCTTTCTCTACTTATCTTATTACCTCTAGTTGCCCAATCACTAAATATAAAATTAGGGCAAATATTTTTGTATACTTTTCAAAAGTTTTATTAGTTTTTTTTTTTTCGGGTGGGAAATCATCAAATGACCCCTTCCGCTCTGGGTGGAGCGGAAGGGAGTGTCAGACTCTTACTAACTAAAACCCACCCATGTTCCTTCCTTTGCCCTTTATGTTCTGGGGTAGCGGTAACCCTTTCGGACAATCTCGCTGACCCAGCAGGCTTCGGCCCTAAGGGGCCCCTCAAATTATGCTGACAACTCTTTGAGGCGCGCGTGGAACACTTACGCGCCGTCCGGCACGGGCCTGGTCCTGATCGGACGGTGAGCTACCCATTGCTCTCCGCCCGCAGGCGCGCGCCTACGTTGGCCGGGAGTCGTCACGCGGCTCCCGACGCCCGGAGCGTTTCCCGCGGCGGCTGGGACGGGAGGCTCTCTCCCTCAATCTATTTAGCTTACCAGTGTATTATTGATTAGTGCTACAACTATATAAGGCTAAGAATGGCTAGCTTTTTGGAGATGACTAAAGGGTCGACGGTTTTATATACTCGTGTATATACTTACAAGTACCAAAATAGTAAAGAAAGAAGAAAGAAATATATTTTCGGGACACACAAAAAATACAAATAGTAAAAATGCTCCTTCATTTTAAATGCTACTAGTAAAAATATTCCTTAAAACAAATTTAAATGCTCCTTGCATATTTTTTTAATTAATAAAGATACATTAAGAAACACCAAAAAAGAAAAAACCTGTGCGAGGCAAAAAGGGTCCTATCTCGACATAATGCTGCAATATTAAAAAAAAACGCAGCGCCGGGATTTTGTTAGGGCCTGATGACAAACAGCTACTTCAGTTCATATTATTTGTCCTTTGATGTACACCGGAATACCAACTTAAACCACTAAAGTTTTAATAAAAATATTTCTGTCGCACCTTAAACTGACAAGAACAACATAAGGCTTGACGGCGATATTCGATATTAAGTGTTCGGGCGATTGGCTTTTGTATAGGTACTATGAATACAGAGCTTGTCGCTTCAATATTACTATAGAATCGACGACTTGGACGGAAAAGGCAAAGATTTCGCCAGCCTTTCTAAATTTCAAAGGGGAAATTTCCGGATCTCGTACATCAGAGGTCATTGTGACCTCGCATGAATCAAATTTATCATCACAAAGGCATCCTAAAAGATTCATCAAAGAATTTATCTTGAAAAATCGTCACGTACCTTCAATTTTCAGAATATTTTAATTTCCGGCCGGACGATCTGTGACATATTGCCTTTCAAACGACAGCCTGAAACCGTTTTCCGGGTGATTCAGGGGTCGTGAACACCTAAAGAGTACCTATGTCCTAAACGGGAATGCGTTGGTGGCTCAAAATGATCGCTATTTTCGTATGAAATTGTGTCGGATAATCGCTATTTTCGTATAAAATTGTATCGGAGTTTTTTTTACAAAAAAATACTACTTACCTATCTTTAATTTGGAGATCAGACACTTTCATTGGATAAGCTAAGAAAGTGAAAAAATGCTTTCGCCTGAAAAAGTTACTAATAAGGGTAGACTAGGTATTACTATTGATTGGCGTAGGTATGTGGCACTGATATGAACTTATAACCTATACCTTCCTATTGGTGTATGTATTATATCACCAATGTCCTCTTATCCACTCCTCTCGTTTACCGCTTCATCATCATCTTCATTATCATCATCGACAGCCCCCCTCTACTAAGTTTAAACCTCCCCTCTTTTATGCCTTTCCTTCCGTGTTCCCCTATTTAGACATACACGCCCATTAAACTTCTTCCATTCAACTCGAACAACATTATTTTACTGAAAAGCCTCAGAGAAATTTCTAGATAAATAAAAGTTCATACGATCCATTCTTCTGACCACATCTCATAAAACAGTATTGTTTCTACTCCATTTCAGGGTTTCAATGAAATTAAGCCCCTATTGTGAATGGCATTGGGTCTAATATTAATATTTCCTTCTTTCCTCCTTTCATCTGTTTCCAATAGCGGCGCATATCCTGAGAACGAGATTGGAACAAAGGTTCAAAGTTTAATAATTAGACAAGAAAATAATTAATAGTTGCATATCTATGGCTTAGATTTCCTTTAAGACGTAACCGAACAAGAGTAGTTGTAACGCAAAATGTAGTAATCAATGTATTTTCCGAACTGTTAAAATACCTATTATTTTTGCCTAGAATTCTTTGTTATTTTTTTTTTACGATATTCTAAAACACAAACAAAAACTTTATCAAAATGTAGCTAAACGCAACTAACTACCAAACCACTTTTTGAAAGGGGAAACCAGGTTAAAATCTTATTTTTTCTTGTAAATTTTGAAATTCTTCTTCTTCGTTTTGCTGGCACGACTGTATTTTAAATCTTGTGGGCGCAAAATTTTCGACTTTCAAGGCGTTGTAAAAAAAAAGTTGTTGTTTTGACATTTAGAAGTGCTTAGAAACTTAAAGTACTTATTAACATTTAGAAACATAAAGTTCTAAACAAAGATATCACAAAATACCGTTTTAGAATCGTCAGTCACAAACCGTTTCGAGCTTTATTTGCAAGGCTCGATGACTGAGAACGCACCGTGATTGGCTCCACCATACCGTTACGGTACAGAAACGGCAATTCTCTCGTAATCACTGTTGGGCATTGTTTATCAGTGTTTTCTTGCTCTTTTTTGCAACCCTAGTTTCCTATCTCTTTTTACAGAAATAATTGGAACTCTGTTTCAACTTTATATAAAAGTTATTATGAATTTGGTGGCTATTGTTTACCAATGTTATTATTAACAAGCCGTGTTCGATAGGATCTCCCATCGGCAACTACTTAGGAGCCTTATTAGAGTTGCCAAAAAACGATCGTACGAGTACAATCCTATCCTACTTCCTACTAATATTATAAACTTGACTGGAACTGGAAACTGGAAAGACTTGACTAGACTACGTGAGTTTTTGATAGATAAAACGTCTTACAATGAACCTGAGTTTTTATCATACAAAAGAATTGCTTGAATTGCTCTGGATCGATAATGTGGCCTACTGGCTTTTGGCTAAACTTACATAAGTTAATCTCCTACTGATATTATAAACGTGAAAGTTTGTATGGATGGATGGATGTTTGTTAATCTTTCACGCAAATACTGCTGAACGAATTTGAATGAAATTTGGCACACAGATGGTTTATAAGCAATACTAATTTTCTTTCTTTTCCGGATCTTTTTATCCCAATATTCCCACGGGAGCGAAAGTTATGCGGGTGAAACCGCGGGGCGCAGCTAGTTACTTATAAACATAAGTCTGAGTACCAACTTCCACGTTTCAACTTCAAAAATAAAGAACTTCCATAATTTAGCCCTTTTTTAGCCTCTTTGGAGAACGAAATCAAAACATTACTAGAATTCTTCCTAACCTAACCTAGCCTTCGTTTTAATTATGAAGAACTCTTGTGCGAAATTTCAAACTACACCACCAACCCAGCGCGGTAGCGGTTTAGTCTGTTCGTTCTCTATCATTGAATTTAAGATATAAATTGAATACCTACTTCTTATTTTCGTGGGGGACTCCGGAGGAAGGAATGAAGTTCCTTGCCCGATACTCGCACGCACACACGCTCGTATATAATAGAAATATACAGACACACAGAGAGAGAGAAAGTGTGAATTTAATAAGTGTTTTAATACCCATCAGGTATAAGATTTTAGAAGCTCTTATAAAGCGGTCGCCATCTTGAATTTTCATTTTTACCTCGCTATCGGCTTTAGCAGTCTCAAAAATCAAGAAAACGATCTCTCTCTCTCTCTGTTTCTTCGTATAATATGTCATAAAAAGAGACAGAGAAAGAAAGTTATATGGGGGAGTCGCATAACTACGCCGGGGGGAAAGTCCGCTCCCGCGGCAAATTGCGGCGGAGCGGACGGATCTCCGGCGCGATCTCATGGCGAAATGGAAAGAGCGACTGTCGCAACACAGCGCATGGCACGCCGCTATAGCGGTGATAAGACCCCTCTTTGAGGAGTGGCTAGAGAGGCGCCACGGCGCCCTCACCTACCGCCTGACGCAGGTCCTCACCGGACACGGAAGTTTCGGGAGGTTCCTGCACATCATTAGGCGGGAGGAAACGCGCGGGTGTCACCATTGCCAGGATCGCCCAGAGGACACGGTGGAGGTCTGCCCCGCTTGGGCGGAGCACCGCCGTGTCCTCGTAGAGGCGATCGGCAGCGGCGGCGGCCTCTTGCGTCCGGCCCTGGTGCAAGCCATGGTCCGGGGCGAGAGGGAGTGGGTGGCAGTCGCCTCCTTCTGTGAAGCAGTCATGCTAGCGAAGGAGGTGGCGGGACGAATGAGGGAGAGAGCCTCCCGTCCCAGCCGCCGCGGGAGACGCTCCGGGCGTCGGGAGCCGCGTGACGACTTCTGGCCACCGTAGGCGCGCGCCTGCGGGCGGAGGGCAATGGGTAGCTCACCGTCCGATCAGGACCAGGCTCATGCGGGACGGCGCGTAAGTGTTCCACGCGCGCCTCAAAGAGTTGTCAGCATAATTTGAGGGGCCCCTCAGGGCCGAAGCCTGCCGGGTCAGCGGGATTGTCCGAAAGGGTTACCGCTACCCTGGAACATAAAAGGCAAAGGAAGGAACATGGGTGGGTTTTAGTTAGTAAGAGTCTGACACTCCCTTCCGCTCCACCCAGAGCGGGAGGGGTCATTTGATGATTTCCCATCCGGAAAAAAAAGGGGTCGCATAACGCTTTTTCGGTTCGTGACGGTTTTTACCACTTTATTGCTACCGCAGGCTGCGATAGAACTTCATTCCAAAAAGTTAAAAGCACTTCCTATTTCTAACTGATGTTTCATTAAATTCATATCGCTAAACAAACAGGAAAATAAACTATACATAAAATAGATAAGTCCGGCACGCCAAGCAGAATTAATGTATTCTGTATTTATTTTACTAATCCCACCATGTCTGCGAACAGTACTAAATGAAAGCAAAATATTGTTTCAGGCCTGAAACCCGGGTTGGATTTTGTGAAAACAAGTTTCAACGATTCCGTTGAATACGGAATTCCGGCTTTGCTTCTAGTTATGTTCTGAATGAATTTTTATTATTTTGGTGTAGTTAAAGACTAAGTCAATTACATAGAAGAAAGTAATCATTTTGTGTTTTTATCAGGGGGGCAATTCTCATAATTTTAAGAACGTTCACAGTCTGATCTCAGTCTCAATCTGTCAAAAAAACCTATAATTTCCCTACATTTTGACAAGTTTTTGACATTTGTTTGTCGCCGAGATGAGACTGCGACTAGATTTTGAACGTTTTGAATTACGAGAATTGGCCTTCTGTTATGTAGACGTTCAAAATTGTGGGAGGAATTCTTCTTATTCTCTTGGCACAAATAACATACCTAATTATGAAAGAATAGTTCATGTCGTGGAAAAAATATAACTGAGTAAGCTGGAGATTTCATAGTGATTATAACTATCCTCTTTCCGTCTTCATAAACGAATTTTTATTTTTATCAGTTAAGAAGTATAGATTTACTAGCTGCGCCCCGCAGTTTTACCCGCATAAGTTTCGGTCCCGTGGGAATATCGAGATAAAAAGTATCCTGGTTCTTAACTATCTGTGTGTCAAATTTCATCGAAATCTGTTCAGTAGTTTTGGCGTGAAAGAGTAACAAACATCCATCCATCCATCCATCCATACAAACTTTCACGTTTATAATATTAGTAGGATAGGAAAGGATAATATTGGTTAGGAAATAGGATTTGGCAATCAATATTAATATTTCAATAACAACATTTTTTACGATAACATCTTATTTTTCAAAATGTATTATATCCCTCACATTTTACGTAACATTTTTCTTTTCACTATCAAATGAAATTGTCTTGCCACAACGAGGTAAAATTCTCTGTAACGTTGGAACCGTATTTATATGTATGTTAAGGGTATATATACTTCAAGACGCTGTACAAAGTTCTCGTCGTAATTGAATTGGTTGTTAATAGGCCAGCAATTTGCCTGAGTGCATCCATTGGCATGAGATGTGACCAAATCTGGCTACTTTTAGATCTTGTAGGAGTTTCCAGTATTGAATTGTAGTTTAGGTTTAAAGTCAGCGTAGTTTTTTTTGTTATTCCTTTAACTTTGAAATTTTTTTCTGTAAGTTGGGTCATTTTTACATAACAATTTATTTTTAAATGTGGTTGTTTACTCTTCTTATAATAACTACAGACAAACAGAGAAAAATACGTTTAGGAAAGTTAACAATGAATCCTTCTGGGAAAACCAAATGTGCATTGCCATAAATGATTAAATGAAACCAAATTAAAGTATAATTTGGAAAAGTTGATATTTCCAAAAAATTCAATAAAAGTTTTGGAAACATCAACACACAGAATATGATCCACAATTTCAAGCAACAGGATATGAAACATGTATCGTTTTTGTTTTCATCTCAACATAGAAAATAATATCGGGCCATTGAGAAAACCATAAATTTTGAAATGTTGGCACCGCTCGCGTTTCGTAAGGATCCCTTGTCTTCCGAATTATGTGTGTTTTACGATTTCAGTTTTAGTTTATAGAAGTGTACACATACACCTACACTTCTGAGGACCCAACAAACGCCACTAATGGCGTGATTGACGTGGCCACGTACTGGGCCAAACTCATTTTATAATTTACATACGACTTGAAAAGAAGAAGTTTATAGATATTAGTACCAGGCGTTTGTGTCCATCTATAGGGCAAAGGCCTCCCTTCCATCATTTCACTTATTTTTATCTACTGCCGTTTATGGCTAATCCTTATGAAAAAACCACGATGCCGTTGACTGCCGTTTGGGACCCACTGTGCGGTTATTTTAGCCCATAGCTCCTTAGGATTGGAATATTTACGTTTTTTTTTTCTGAATATTCGTATTAAGTTTCGAATTTCAGCTCAGATCTTGCATTGTTTATGGTCACAGGCTTACTAAATAGATATTTAATTATCATCACGATTTTGTTAGGTGTACAAGGATCATCCATATTACCTATCGGGCGTCAGGCGATAAGAACCAAAATTAATTATTATAGCCTCCATGGTCGCTCCATGTAAAATACTGGTAGTCAGCTGCACCAGGTTAGACTAGAAGCTGACCCCAACATAGTTGGGGAAAAGGCTAGACAGATCATGATGAGCCTGAAATATATGGCCGGTATACTCTGAGTAGTCAGCCCCTGTAATTTTGTTGACTGGCTGATATATTTGGCGCGTTGCATGCGCTTATGCTACGGTTCTATTAAAACTGGTATGAAAGGTTAAGATATCAATAAATGCACCTATTGCTAGTCAGTAATATTCTAAAATAATAATTCATCTGTTCTTTTCTTATAGATTTCAACTTAGAAGACTTATAATCTGTTTCCATCATCTGACCTACTTTCGCACCTTATTTCATCTAACAACCATTACGATAAAAAATCTAAACTGCATTATTCATTGCTCCCCCTATCAGTATTTCACAGATATACATCGGAGCACAGTCATCGATGTACACACACCAATGGCGTACAGGAAGTGGGAAGCGATAAATTCGTTGCGAAGTAAAATAAAACCTTTGGCTTCGCCCGTTTCGCTGTCTGCATTTATGATATATCGTCTGTACGATTCTGGTTGGAGTTTTTTTATACATTTTAGATGCCAAAATATGGAGGAATTTAAGGGGGTTTAACTATTGAATGCGAATCTCTAAAAGTATTTTGTTTGGGAAGTTCATTGAATATATCAATACAAATAAAAAGGTAAAAATAGCTCACTGGCTGACTCATCAACGTCCAGCCCGAAATCTTAGACCTAGAAAGCTGAAATTTGCACAAAGGACCAGGAGTACTGACTTTCTCCAAACTCCCACGGGACAGGACATATAGGGCGGACGCTATCAGTTGTTGGTAAAGGGCTAGTCGTCGATTAGCTGAGAGAAACAATGCTGAAGCTGCTCCAAAACCACTTTTGGACCCATAGTTAATTATTGTCAAAAAGACTCGGTTCCTAATTCTTTATTAAATCGTGTATACATACACGATACATAAATACTAATTGGTGGGATGTATTTTTTACTGACTTTACCATAATAAATAAAGTTCAATATTGTTATATTAATCAATTTACTTATATTTTAAGCTTGAGTGCTGGACTTGATTTAAAGAGGAAAATTGGATTTTGACGACCATTGTTTCCAAAGGAGTTTACGCTTTGGAATGAAGAGGTAATGACAACTTTCTGATCAACTCGTGTATCCCTAGTAGACAATTCCATTTCTGTAAGTAAAAAAAATAACTGAGTATTTTTAGTTTATACTAAGCTAATGCCATCGTCGTCGTCGCAAATGCGTTCCAATGACTTTTTCATTTTATTTTTGTTAGGAACCTTCTCCGGCAATAATTTAGCAAAATTTCATCATAATCAGTCAAACCGTTTTCGAGATTTTCCGAGACTAACGCACGGCAATTGATTTACATACATTTTTTTTTTAAACGTTGGCCCGCACTAGTAATTTCTCCTGTATCGTGGGTGCGTTTGCAAACATTTAAACTCACATACACAAACAGCCAAACCCGGAACAACTACTTATAGGTCATACAAATATTTGTTCCGTGCGGGAATCGAACCCGCGACACGCAGCGCAGCAGTCAATCGCTTAACCACTGCGCCAACCGTGCCGTCAAATATGTATAGCCTATAAAAGATAATGTTTTATTTGACCAGAATTGTGTGATTAGCAGTTCATGACTCGTAGTTTTATTACTAATAGCCTTTTATCTGTTCTGTGCTAATAGCGATATCTTCCAGGACGCGTAGTATGACCGCTTCTGTCTTTCTATGCAAAGCGATATTCCTTTTTTCATTTTTGACATCGCGCCGTAGAAATCTTTCTTCTATCTGTTATTTTGTTTCTTCCGCTTCTATCGGTGATCATACTACGCGTGCTGGTCACAAATACAGAATAGACATGATTATGTAGTAAATTAGCACACCTCATTAGCAAATTCGTGATCACTTTGTCTTCTATGAACCAGTTGTTTGTTATCAACGCACCCATTAATATATTTTGTATTACCAACAGAGCAAATGTTACTTCGCGTCAACCCCAAAACTCTCTTTTCAGACGAAACATTCGATTTGTATATACCTATTTGGCCTATTATTAAAACAAAGACTATTCATTTCAATATTGTGAATCACGTTTTGCGTTTTCAGTGTTGGAATGGTACTAACATCTAGAGTGGAGTGTGTGTGAAGTAACTCTGAAAATGTATTAATAAAATTGTATTAAATTGATTTAGCGACACACTTAGATATAATTGGCGTAAATAAATTGATTTGCGCTTATTATTCATAACATCCAATTTATGTGCATTATTATTTAAAAAACCGGCCAAGTGCGAGTCGGACTCGCGCACGAAGGGTTCCGTACCATTATCTTTAAAAATCACGTCTGTTGTATGGGAGCGCCCTTAAATATTTATTTTATTTTAATTTAACTATCTATTTTTACTAAACTATTATAATTAAATATTCTTTGAATATTTCAAGCGTCTACCTATTGCCGTTATTAATATCGAGCAAAAAACGGCAAAAAAATAACGTTTGTTGTGTGAGAGCCCCACTAAAATATTTATTTTATTCTATTTTTAGTTTTGTTGTTATAGTGGCAGCAGAAATACATCATCTGTGAAAATTTCAACTGTCTAGCTATCACGGTTCATGAGATACAGCCTGGTGACAGACAGATAGACAGACGGACAGTGGAGTCTTAGTAATAGGGTCCCGTTTTTACCTTTTGGGTACGGAACCCTAAAAAAGAACATAACTAACGAAGTAAATGTAAAGTGAACATTTTATTAATTTTATGTTGTTTGATTGATTAAGAGCTGATTTTTCCATCGCTAAATAACTTTTATTCGAGGAATAAAATTTACATTTTATTTTTATGTATGAAATAACTATTAAGTTATCTACATCTCTGTAGCTATAGTCCTGTCTCGGTTGTGCTGGAAGAGATATCTGTTTATATATGTCTGTTTATAAATGTGTGTACATAAATGGTAAAAATTAAATTACAAAATTATTCCTCGAATAAATTATCAGATGATTGAAAACTCAACCCTTGATTTTGTAAAACGTCGGAATATAAATTAATTAGGCGCATATAAAGTAAGCCGTCCAATACATAGCAATAAAATAAATAACTAAACTGAGGTTATTTTAACCTTCATAAGATTTATTACTCATTTGTTGGGCTTGGTATAACCTTTTATAATAAGATACCCTCTTCTTTGCTAGACTGGCCTTTTAATGCGTTTAAAGCTCAAGTAAAATCCAACCTTTGTTCAAAAGCATACTATTCCATCAACGACTACTTACACGATAAGAATAGTTGGTTGCCTTAGTTAACGCAAGATAATATTTGTGTTCTCTCTCGAGAATTAGCTTACTGACAGGTTATTGTTATTAATATTAACTTATTTATTTATTTTACTTCGATGGTCCTATTTTATCATTTGTGACTTCAAGTGACAGCTATGTGAACAGAACCTAGCAATGCATAAATATGTAAGCTGTCACGCCCTTTATGCCTGGAGGCTTTTATTTACAGTTTAGTTTTAATTAATTATTTTTTAGCTTGAGTACGTATAGTTTTTTATTATATTGTTGGTATATTGGCGTGGCTAGCTGACATATGGCAAATAATTAAATTTTATGTTCTGTGTCTTGTAATGTTAATTACTTAACATAGGTACCTAGTATTGTATACAATTAATTTTCTAATTGAACAGACAGCTGTGCTGCTGGGGAGTTTGTTGCGCCACTTCTTCTTCCCAGCGATAGCACTAAGTGGTGAAGGGCGGGCGTTTTTGGGGGACTGTCTTTTGTAATTTTGACGTTCAAAAAGTGCTGATTCTCAGCCTAATTTGAATAAATGTCTTTTGATTTTGATTTCTATGGATATATCCCAGATATGTAAAATATATAACTATTTTGAATGATTAACTATTGAATGAAGGACTAACTAAACCGTCCTTTTTTAAACCAATTGCAAGTTGCAGTTATAATATAATTAAATATTATCAAATTGATTTAGCAAACACATACATACACTAATACACCTACGCACCACACGTGCACACACTAACACACCCACAATCTATTTTTAATTATCTAACATTTTATTTTTCATTGTTTAGCATTTTATTTTTAATAGTTTAACATTTAATTTTAAACTATTTCATATTTTTAGTTTTACGTTTTGTTCAGTGCAATTTAAGCTTTATTTCTGTTTTTAATAATTTACGATTTAAGTTTTACTTTCACTTTGATCTCAATATTTAATTTAGTTTTATATAATAATTTGCAATTACTTACCTATTCTTACATAAACCATAAACTCCAGTGGTAAATAGCATTTTTTTTTTTTTTTTTTTTGGGATGGGAAATCATCAAATGACTCCTCCCGCTCTGGGTGGAGCGGAAGGGAGTGTCAGACTCTTACTGACTAAAACCCACCCATGTTCCTTCCTTCGCCCTTTATGTTCCGGGGTAGCGGTAACCCTTTCGGACAATCCCGCTGCCCCGGCAGGCTTCGGCCCTGAGGGGCCCCTCGTTATGCTGACATCTCTTTGAGGCGCGCGTGGAACACTTACGCGCCGTCCGGCACGGGCCTGGTCCTGATCGGGCGGTGAGCTACCCATTGCTCTCCGCCCGCAGGCCGGCGCCTACGGTGGCCGGTAGTCTCCAGTGGACTCCCGACGCCCGGGGCGTCTCCCGCGGCGGCTGGGACGGGAGGCTCTCTCCCTCATCCGTCCCGCCACCTCCTTCGCTAGCATGACTGCTTCGCAGAAGGAGGCGACTGCCTCCCACTCCCTCTCGCTCCGGACCATGGCTTGCACCAGGGCCGGGCGCGAGAGGCCGCCGCCGCTGCCGATCGCCTCCACGAGGACACGGCGGTGCTCCGCCCAAGCGGGGCAGACCTCCACCGTGTGCTCCACCGTGTCCTCTGGGCGATCCTGGCAATGGTGACACCCGGGCGTTTCCTCCCGCCTGATGATGTGCAGGAACCTCCCGAAACTTCCGTGTCCGGTGAGGACCTGCGTCAGGCGGTAGGTGAGGGCGCCGTGGCGCCTCTCTAGCCACTCCTCAAAGAGGGGTCTTATCGCCGCTATCGCGGCGTGCCCGTGGTAAATAGCATTATGTAACAAAACTCTGGTCCCCAAGATACAGGCGCCGCCGCCTAGTTTGGGGACCGCCGTAAAGATCCAAATGATGATCGCTAACAGATAAAGACCGATGTTAAGTTAATTTTAAGATTATAATTGTAACATCGGTTCAATAAATTTATTATTACACATTTGACGTGAAAAAAAATATTTGAGCTATCGTAACATCCAATTTACGAGTGAATAATTTAAAGAGAACATAACTAAAGAAGCAAATCTAAAGTCAACATTCGGGACGAATTGATTTAACCCTTATTACGCACGTTTTATAAATACGATACGTAGTCTGTAAACAGTTGGCAGAGGTCGTTTAAAATCTCAACAAGTAACATACGGATTCAAAGTAGAAACTGAAAATGTTGAAGCTACTAGTCCTGTTTGTGTTAATGATGAACATGGTCAAGATCCAGTGTCAGGATGATGTAGGTAACCTCGGTCATGAATTACGACGACAGTACGACGTTCGTCCTGATGGTCGGCGACAGATCGGACCAATCGGTAAATGTGTGTGGAACGAAGACCTTCAAATTTGTGTTCCTGTGTAATCACAAATGGAAAAGTTGCCCTTTTATGTGGAAAATGTAAAGAATAAAACCACGTTATAAATAAATGAAAATATTGTTTTATTAACTTAGACCATTTCTTATAATACTAATAATACATTTCTTTATTCAAGTAACAAGGACTCATTTTGTTAGTAAACTTAAGAACTATGTTAGTTTATTTGATTTTAATTAATTTATTTTTCCATGGGAGATGACTGCAGTGATTGATGTATATGCAATCGAGCCTGCTACCGATATTTTAGCACAACAAAGTGTTGGTTTGTAAAACTGGTGAATGGCTGTCAAAAATTCCCCATTTGCATAACCCGCTTAGCGTCTTACGTAGCAGGTAGGTAGGTAGTACCAACAAATGCATTAATCATTTCAACTACTGTTTTAAAGATGAGGCCTTTTGATACAGTCTTGTAAAAAACATAATATTACAATTACCTACTCATTGTTTTGTTTTAAATAAAATTAACAAACAAATATATTCAAAAATACATAATGTTTATGGCACATCAACAAGAAGTAGAGTAAGAAGACGTAATTATTGCTAATTTAAAATATCAATAAAATAAAAATACATTTTACCGTCCGATTAAGTTGAAAGGGGTGTAGCGGTATCTAAAACGCCACATGCGAACAACGCGTCATACTGACGACAGTAAGAAGACGTAATTATTGCTAATTCTAAATATAAAAAACAACAATAAAAATACGTTTTCCTGGATTTAAAACAGTCATTTGACACAGTTTCTGACAGCAACCATCCATCCAAATTGGAAAATACCTGAAGGTACGAGTATTTATGGTAACCCCTTCGCATTCCTCTAGGAGCTGTCAAAATAAATTCATGCCTAAGTAAATTGGAAGATGTCACATAGGAGTCCCAAAAGGCAGCGTGATACAGCCTACACTTTTCTAAATCTCCATTAATGATGTCATATTATGTATCATAATCGCAGCGTATGTGATCTGGGATTTATATAGGAACAGCGTGTATATGTCGCAGCCAACTGGTTTAATTAGCCGTTTAGTTAACCGCCTAGCCTTCTAACTAAACGGCGGCTGTTCAACTAGCAGCCTGAATTATTCAATAAATTATAGTTTAGGTTGGAACTTTAATCAGTCACGTGCGAGCTGAATGGGTCGCAGTAACTAAGCCAGGGCATGCCAACCAAATGGGTTAGGTTGGAACTGTCATCAACCGCGTGCAAGCCGAGAGAGCGACGCGAGGCGAGCACTACTTCCAAAGGCCAGGCGATTGACTAAACGGCTAATTTAACCAGTTGGCTGCGACATATACACGCTGTTCCTATATAAATTCCAGATCACATACGCTGCAATTATGATTTATGTCATAACTTGGATCTACGTAATTCTAGGAAGCAGTAACTTTAAATCCATAAGTGGCAGCGACTCATTCAACTTACCTTAAACATGGCTAGAACAACTAACATTCCCTTCTTTATAAATTATAGAACCCAACCACCACTACAATACAAACGACACGTTGAATCGTTGAGCTTCTTAAGTTTTGAGTTGAGCTGCACGATTTCTGACAAATCCGTGCATTGACTGGACAGGTCCCCAATCCAGTCAGTGCACGCATTTGTCAGGTCAATCTGTGTGGTTCTTTTCTCAAAAGACCATCTCAGACATCAATCTACATGGTCTTCATATGATCTGACAAAGATTACGTCTGGACTTTAAAAGAGACTGTGACCTCTGAGTTTGTTTCGGCCTTTCTTCTCAGACTAGTCAGATAGGAAACGCCGACCTCATCTAGTTTTAAAATATGATTAACGTGTCAAAAGTGTTTGTAGAAACCTACTTATAAATTAAACTCATTTATAATTTTATCACATTCTTATACTCACGTCAATATAATTAAATATAAAGTAAACCGATTTTTGTGAAACCGTTTAATAATGTTGCTTATCTTCCCTCAAAAAATTAATAATTCAACAAGTACACCTCTGCCTATCTTTCCAAGGATAACGGGCGTGATGTACTCGTATGTTGTGTTACATTTGTAATTCCAAAATAAAATTAATTACTAACAAAACCATTTTTTTTATTTTTATAACGCAATTTAAGTTTTAATGTAAAAACGAGGCATTCTGTCATGGCGGCTCGAGTGACTTTCCATTCTGCCAAAACAATGAGATTTTTTACAGTGTAGCTTCCTCACTAACTTCATTTTTTAAAACTTCTATCGGTTTATTTTAATATTGGATAGTTATAATCAACAACCTTAAATGTGTTTTTTCTGAAATAAAAATGATTATTATTGGAAAAATGATTGTGTGCATCATCACCTTAACCCATTATGGTTGTTTAAGTCTAGCAAAATTCTCACGAGAAAGAAATTAGAGTAATTCAAAGTTATTTATATACAAAATAAATAACAGTCAAACTAAAAGCATTTATTTCAATTAAAAAATTGCAGACACTTTTGAATTTTCAAGGAAGATAGAAAAGAGGTATCAATAGGTCATTATTGCAGCCGAAAGACGTCAGCTGCTGGACATAGGTCTCCCCCAAGTACCTCCACTTCGACCGATTCTGTGCTTCTCGCATCCAATTGGTTCCTGCTGCCTTCACAAAGTCGTCGGGCCCCCACGTCTTCCAGTACGCTATTAAGCGTAATAATAAGCGCACGCACGCACGCACTAATCCAAACTTTTTCTGGTCATATGTGAAAAGTAAACGCATGAACAATAATTTCCCATCGAGTTTGTCATATGATGATATAAGAAGTGACTCAGGGGGAGCAATTTGTGAGCTTTTTGCTAATTACTTCGCACAATCTTTCTAGATGCTTCTTCCGCAACGCATAGCTGGTCCTATCGGCTGTGTTTCCAACTGTGATTTAAGTACAATTGAAATTGACATAGCTGTCGTTCATAGTCATTTAAAATCCCTTGACTTAACCAAATCTGCCGGACCGATGCCCTACTTGCTGTGTTCATATTTGAATGCACTGAGATACTACGAGTAGGTTTACTTGTATCACTTTTATTTAAAAGGTCAATATTTGACGGTACTGTGCCTTTTATATGAAAATCTGCTTTTATATCACCCCTCCATAAGAAATTAAAATTGGCCTCAATTTCAAAACTTTGCCTGCTAACCAAAGTATTGGAACGCATAGCTATATCAGTTATACAGCTGTGTGGTTTCTAGGTTGAGTCCTCAACGACACGGGTTTCTAAAAGGAAGGTCTACAGTCTCTAACCTGGTTCTGTTCACAAATTATATTGACGACGCTATTATACGACGCTATTTATACTGATTATAGTAAGGCGTTCGATAGCATCGATCACGACATTCTACTCAGTAAGCTTTTTGACTTGGGCATTAAGGAAGACCTATACAGATGGTTTTCATCATACGTGAAATAGGACACAAGTAGTGATCCTCAGTGGCTTTATATCCTCCTAGTCAACTATCCCCTCTGGTGTACCGCAGGGCTCGCTGCTGGACATATTATCTAGATTAGTAAGCTATTGTAGAATAAATAAACTGGATCTTAATGTATCGAAATGCTTAGTTATAACCTTCACCTGGAAGAACCTATCAGATAAATTTAACTACTCAATTGCGAATAAGCCTTTATCTCGAACTCATGCTACAAGAAATCTTGGTATTCTTCTGGACAGTAAGCTAACATTTGAATGTCATGTCGACCATGTCACCAAAAAAGCATCCAAAGCCGATCTGTAATGCCAGTTCGTTCAATAAATTGAAAACATTGAACATTTTGTATTGTGCTTACGTTCGCAGTCATTTCGATTAAGGTAGTCAAATTTGGAATCCGAATTATGCTGTGAAATCAGAATAAGAATCAGAAATCATTTATTTAAAACATAGTTTTGATGGTGTAAACAATAAAAACAATTGGATCCAGTACATTCTACCATAAGTTATGCAATATTAATCATAAGTATTGCAAATCTATCCTATTCAATAATTTTCAGGTAATCAATTTTTAATATCATATTCTTAATAGTCAAATTCACTAGAAAAATAATAGTAGTGCATGTAAGTATCCTACTTCCTACTAATATTATAAAAGTGAAAGTTTGTATGGATAGATGGATGGGTGTTTGTTACTCTTTCGCGCAAAAAATTCTGAACAGATTTGGATAAAATTTGGCACACCGATGGTTTATAACCAGGATTAACATATAGGATACTTTTTATTCCGATATTCCTACGGGATCGAAACTTATGCGGGTGAAACCGCGGGGCGCAGCTAGTACAACATAAGAATATCATCGAGCAATATCATACGGTTTTTATCAAATAAAATTTCACTGACAGCGTAATAACATTTTTCAACTAGAAGTTTCGTTAAATTCATTTTGAAAAAATGAGTAGTATCATTTTTAATGTCGTTAGGTATTTTATTGTAAATAACTGGCCCCATATATGCATGATATTCTTCCTTAATAATGCTGTTTTGAAACTTCCTGCATGTAATAGACCTTTGTATTGGGATCTCAGTAATTCCGCCGGTTTTGAAGAATGATTTATCATTGTTTCAAAAAGATTTAGGGTTGATTTAACAAATAATGCTACCTCCGGAATATAAAATAATGGAAAGGTTAATAATTTAAGGGATTTAAACATAGGAATACAGCTGTCTGTTGAATTAATGCCTGTCATTGATCAATATTTTTGGGCTTTGAATACCCTTTCTCGTTCACTGTAATTCTCCTAAAATATTACTCCGTATCTTAAGACAGAGGCAACCAGACCATGTTAATCTACAATGATGATGTCAATATTACTTTTTTTCAACAAGTTGTAGAGAATATACGCTCCTCTACTTAACTTTTAATCACTATACTTATGAATTTAGCAACATTTGTCTTGTCAATATTTTATCCATTGTATTCAAATTTTAAAAGATTTGGGTGTTTACGTTTTAGCTCGGAGAATTAATATATCTGACTTTCGGTTCCTAGTGAAAATAGCACAAGCAAGGGTTGATTGTCCTGAACTTCCTTATAAGCTGTCTCTGAATGTTCCACCTCGGCATTCTCATTTGAGAAATCTTCTTCATGCTCCTTACGCTCGCACAGTTTACCGCAGCAATTCTTATATGGTTCGCTCAGTCAAAGTTTTTAATCAAATTGTTAAGAATAAACACCCTTCAATCGATTTGTTTGCAAGCAGCTTAGCGTCCATTACTACTGTTTTATTTAAACAGTAAAATATTGTGTCTGATGCATGGCAGATGCATGCGCAGCTGCTGTTAGAGTGAGATTTGTGTGCTGTTACAGGTACTTGATTTGTTAGTTAAGTAATTTAATGTTATACTTAGTGTTATTGTTAACGAATAATTAGTCAATTTGAAAATGTATACGGTCACGAGCAAAAGTGATCTCTACCACACGGGAACCCGAAGTTCCAGGCTCGGGTCGACCGTAGGCTGCACGGTCGCTGTGCTGCGGCGTCGCAGCGACGACGCTCAGCGACGGAAACTCGGGCAAACTTGAAATGTTTGGCGGAATAATCACTAAACACGCACAACAGCCCTACGAATTGATTTCCTAGAAGAAAAGGTAAATCATTAAAATGGTCTGTAATACATTCGAATACGTAGTAAGTATTTAAAAAAAAGTTCTAGAAAAATCACCTAGAAAACACTATAAAACGGATTTTTTTTAAGTATTCGAAGTAAATTTCCTAATTAATTATTATCGATAACACTAAATAATAACGTGGTGGACGGAGGAAAACGTATGGAAAGAACCATTTAAATAAATAGCGACTCTTGCTACGACACAATAAAGTGCAATTCAGTTATATTCACCTAGAAGTTGTCTCTCTTTCTATCGAGTAATACTTACCTCTTCTAACTACGTTAGGGTTGTTTTCTTTTAAAGAATTACAAATAATCAACATGGTAATGCTGCCAGCCTTTTGGGCACTTATCCCGTTGACAGCGATGCGGACGAATTTTTTGATGCCCAATCAGCTCTTTAATTTTTATCCTTTTTATTCACAAATACACTTTACAAGCTAACATTAAATCTATCTTTTAATGCCTCCTCTATGTTAGTTATAACTCTGTGTAAAGCATAAATGGCACGTGACAAATGCATGACAACGACGGACAATGACAATAATTATAAAAATAAAGAAGGTGCTGCCATTACATACTTTAAAGACTGAGCATAACTATTTGTTTAAAAATTAAATTGATTCATTAATCGATTATTAAATATCATGTTCATAACAATGTAGTTATTATTCAATACGCTTTATATACAGTTTTGACATTCTATATTCTGAAAATACTCGTGAAATCATAATTATCAATTCTTACAATAAGCATGTCCCCATACCATCTTATTTCCAAAACTGGCAAAATGAAGACCTCCCCGAATACTTGAATCAAAATTATAATATTTTAAATTGAAATATTTTCTGCAGATATTTGCCAAGTAACGAAAGCTGTGGTGGGATTTCAAATATTATCAGTTATTTTTTAAATAATATTATTTACATTAAAATTTCAAATTATAATGTAATCGATTCTTTACATTAGAATTGCAAATTATAATGTAATCGATTCTTTACATTATTATTGCAAATTATAATGTAACGAATTGATTTAATTTTACATAAATGGGTACCTACTCTTATATAAACAAGCAAAAATGCCATCAAATCTTTAGTGAACGAACCATTTGAAACGCTGTTAGTAGAAACGGAGAATGTTGAAGTTACTTGTTATTCTTGTTGGAATAGTCCACATGTGGGGTATCGACTGTCAGGATTACAACAGTGATGACCACCCAGACTACATTTCTAACAGACGCGACTTTATGAAAGGAGACTGGTGTCCCCCTGGCACAAAAAGAGATGGTGCCACCGGTGAATGTAAGATAATTTATAGAAGATATGATTCGGCTAACGATTGTCCTCCGGGTACTAAGAGAGGAATAGGCTATTTTTGCTGGCCAGTGTAATTTTTAGAAGAGATGCATTCTCTGCCGGTTGTCCTCCAAGCAATATGTTGACACTGTTTGTGCTCTGGAGGATAGGAGTTTCTACTAAAATAAAACGCCTTTGGTGAAATATTAAAGAACTGTTTTAAAATATACATGGTTTTAATCTTAACTTAATATATTTTGTTCCGACCATTTAACGTAAGACACATTACTTATAAACTAGCTTTTTCCCGCGACTTTGTTCCTGTGGAAGTCGTAAGACACCACAATTGACTAAGATAACAGCCACATTTTTATAAAATTTTCCTGTATACTACGTTTATAGTTTTGGTCTCAACAGCTAAAATAAGAGACTGGTGACGTGGATGCAGCTCGTCTTAAGGTCTGGGGCCCGCAGCCTTCAGTAGTAATTTCCCATTGCTTGCGAAGTTTTTAGTTTTTAGTGAATTCATGAACGCCTGCGTTCCTGACTATCTAATGGCACACCACTAATACAGTGACTGATGCATTCTTACAGATTATTCCTGACGAACAGCTATCACTAAAATAATATTGTTACGAGCTTCGGGGTTCGTGACAATAAAAACTGCCGATATAAATTACCAAAAATTACACTTTAATTAAACATCACTAATAACAACTCAAACTCACTAATTATAAAAACAATTGCACTTAAGTCGTACTTGAAGATCGCTTTCGATGTATTCACTTGTATTGCTTATCCAACTCTGCCTCGGTCGTGGCTCACCCGGCCTTATATAGTGCCGCAGATCGATACAACCTTCTACTGTAGAAACATCTAGAATGTTCGAGTACATCCCGGCCCCGACTGACCAGATGTCGATAGTTCTAGAAAGTTCTAGCATAGAAATTTCTAGAAGGATCTTGACTCTATTAGTTCTGCTTGTCGATACTAGATGGCGCTAGTGGTAACTAATGTCACCATGTACCACGCATTCATTGTGGCGCGCAACACTGCCCCCTCCTAAGACATGCTCGACTCGAGCATTATCGGCTCCATAATAATGCGCCAGTCGATCCACATGGACGATTTTAAGAGTACGTCTTGCACCTTTCTGTATCCGGTAGGTTACGTCATTGATCTTTGTCACAATCCGGTACGGTCCATCCCATTTAGCTTGAAGCTTAGGAGATTTCCCTTTGCTGCGGACTGGATTGTGCAACCACACTAGTGAACCTTCGTCGAACCCTTTATTGTTCATTTTACTGTCATAACGGGTTTTCGTCTTTTCAGACATTTGCTGGCCCGATTGTCTGACGTGCTCTTAAATGTCATTCATTTTGTTCCGCAAGTCATTCGAATAATCGGTTATACTGCATGGGGGCATCAGGTAGTATTCCGGTGATCAGGTCTGTAGGCACCCGTAATTCTCTTCCAAAGTTTGTGAAAGCCGGTGTCACCGATGTACTTTCGTGAACAGCGCTTCGATATGACAATAAATACTGTTGTATGTGCTTGTCCCAATCTCGTTGCCGATTTTCCACAACTTTTGCTAGGTACCTCTCCAATGTCTGATTAAATCGTTCCACCATTCCATTCGATTGTGGGTGGTAAGAAGGTGTTCTTGTTTTATGAGTACCCATAACTCGACAAGTTTCCTGGAATATTTGGGACTCAAAATTCCTTCCTTGATCACTGTGAATCTTTAAAGGTACTCCAAAATGACAGAAGACTTCATTAACGAATTTATCTGCAACTGTCGAAGCTTCTTGATTTGGAATGGCGAAGACTTCCGGCCATTTAGTGAAGAAATCCATCACAACCATGAAATACTTGTTACCACTTTCACTTTCCAGAAACGGCCCCGCAACGTCAAGGGCTATCTCACATGGTGCACCAACATTGTAAAATTTCAAGGCACTACTACGAGTCTGAGGTCCCTTTACAGCTGCATAACTTGTACATTTGCGACACCAGTCCTCGACATCGTCCCGACAGTGAACACAGTAAAACCGTTCTCTTATCTGCAGTAGAGTCCGTTTTATATTTGCTAAAGTGCTGCAATGACTTTACCACAGCAAGCAGTTCCCGTCTCGTAACACAATAGTTCCTTTCAGGTTTCGACAATGACTTGCTGAAGTACGCTATCACAAACTCTTGATCGCCATTCCGCTGAGACAACACACCGCCAAGTCCTATGTCGCTTGCGTCTGTGTCAACTATAAATTCCTTGCCCGCATCACGGTACCCCAAAATAGGTGACTTGCACAGACGGTCCTTTAGCTCCTGGAATGCGATGTTGCAACTTTCATCCCAGCAGAAATGTCGCTTCTCCCCGGTTAACTTATGCAGGGGTTTGGCTATATCTGCAAAGTTCTTGACAAATCGCCGATAATAGGAGCAGAAACCCAGAAATGCTCTGACCTACGTTTTGTCTTTTGGAATTGGCCAATCCTTGACAGCGGCGATTTTCTCTAGATCCGTGCGGATACCTTCTTCAGACACTACATATCCCAAAAAGCTAACTTGTCGTTTGAATAGTGAACATTTCTTCGGACTTAACTTGAGGTTGGGACTCTGGACCTTCATGAGCACGGGTTCCAGGTTATGAAGATGTTTTTCAAACGTACGGCCTACGATGATGATGTCATCCAAGTAGACCAGGCAGGCATCGCCAATTAGCCCAGGCAGGCATCGCCAATTAGCCCGGTAAGTACAAGTTTCATAAACCTTTCAAACGTTGCCGGAGCATTGCACAATCCAAACGGCATAACTTTAAATTTCCACAGACCCTTTCCTGTCGAGAATACAGTTTTCTCCTTGTCCTTAGGATCAGTTTCAACTTGCCAGTAGCCACTTTTCAGGTCCAGCGTGCTAAACCACTTTACTCCAGTAAGCATGTCTAGCGTGTCATCAATTCTTGGAAAAGGATAGCTGTCCTTCTTCGTAACATCGTTCAGATGACGTTAATCAACACAAAACCGCATGCTGCCGTCCTTCTTCACCAGTACTATAGGTGAACACCATGGACTAGATGAAGGTTCAATAACACCATCCTTCACCATTCCCTCAATCATGGTTTCCACTTCCTTTTCACGCGCTACCGGCAATCTCCTTGGCCGTTGATGGATAGGCAATTCTTCTCCTGTGTTTATTTTGTGTTGAACTAAGCCAGTTCTCCCGATGTCAGCATCGTTTGACGAGAAAACATTGTCATACTTGAGTAACATTTTCTTTGCCTGGACCATTTCAATTTTGTGACAGAGCGCTGCGGCAGTCTTCTAAAAGTGTGGTCACTCTCGTTTGTGCATCCTTGCTGAGGGTTAATCTGTTCCTGATCACAAAGGTTCAGCACACGTACCCCTGAGATGTCTGTGGCTCTGACCAAAGTTCGTGCCACTTTCCATGGAAGGTCATTGTCTACCCTTTTCACGAGTACACAACGATGAGTTTGCCCAGGATTCCGAGGAAGACTAACCGGCACAATCCTTTCCGATCTCGGTGGAAGAACAATCTTCTTAAGGCTGTACACGTTCCCTGGTAACGCCCCTTCCACGAAAAGTTCCTCTTGTCCACATTTCAAAACACCTTGCTTAACGTCAATATCGCAACAATTCTTCCTCATAAAGTCAAGGCCCAGAATGCAATCGTCCATTATATCAGCCACGATGACATTATGCAGGTAGATTCTGTTGCCTAGCTTCAACCCCACCTTCTTCTCTCCATGGACGGATATGCGCTGACCGGTGGCTGTTACCAAATTAATGCGTTCTCGGTTGTATCCCCAAGGAACCGTCTTATGAGTTGGGAACTGACAATCGTGCGAGAGGCTCCAGTGTACAGCTTACACGGCGTTCCGTTGACCTCGCCCTTGATGTCTTGGGTTTGTGTGATCGAAACCCTTGGGGCTCTTTGAACATCAGCCTGCACCCGCCCCGCAGTCCTAGCTATTACTCGTTTCCCTGCTGCTGGTGCTGGGCGGTGCTGTTAGCTGCACTGCCCTCTGGAGATCGGCCGTCTTCTCGGTCGTCTCTCTTTCTGCAGTTCGCTTAGGGCAACTGTATCGAAGGTGGCCCCTTTTCCCACAGCCGTAGCACCTAGGGCTGTATCTTTTATTGCGGTCGCGAACTATAGCCACTGCAATCTTCCTGACGCGATGGGAACGATGATTCTGCCGCACAGCTTCCACCTCCAGTGCATGGGCCAAGGCGTTCTTAAGCGTCCCGTGGTGCTCGAGCCACACAGCAGCTCTAACTTCAAGGTCGCGGATGCCGTCGATGAATGCCTGCACCAGGTTCCAATCAATAAGCGCAGGTACGGACTAGTAAGCTTTACGCACCAGCTTCTCCACTTCAAGGGCCCTCTGCTGCAGGTTTTCGTTACTGCGTTGCACGCGATCCTTAAGCTGCGCACGAAACACGTGTTCCACGTGAACGTCGCCATAGCGAGCCTCCAATGCCTCAAGGAGCTGCTCGTAAGTCACTTCCTTACCGAAAGCTTCCAGAACAGTTAAGGCCTGGTCGCGCAGGCCTAGGGTGAGGGCAGTCATGGCCTGACTTTTATTCCAACCGTTCGCCTTCATGACAGCCTCAAACTGGATTTTGTAGGCCGACCAGGAAGAAGTTCCGTCGAACGGTGGAACTTTGGATCCACGTAGCGAAGCTGTTGCAGCTACAGGAGCTGTGATTCTTTCCATTTATTTTTTATTTTCATATCGCGGCGTAAATAATCCCTAAATTTCCCATATATTATATTTTCATAAAGAAAGCCCAAAATGGTAAGTTTCTTGTGCATTTCAATTTTACACGCGATCAAAAGAAACAATCGAAGTTGCACTAGTGATTGATCCATTCTTTTACTTTGGTACTTAGCTTTTATCTGAAGGCCAATTCTCAAGTCAAAATGTAGAGAAATTACAGGTATTTTTTGACAGATTGAGACTGAGATTAGACAGTAAACATTCTTAAAATTACGAGAATTGCTCCTCAGATGTCACTTGGAAAGTTGCAACGCTAAAATGAAATTGGGCTAGACACATCTGCCGCATGTCAGACGACCAATGGTCCAAACATACGACCCAATTGGTCCCTCTTAATGGCAAGCGATATCGCGGCAGGCCCAGATGGAGATAGCGGAATGAGCTGGAGTCCTTCAACAAGAACTGGTCCTTAGCAGCTTTAAATAGGGAGAAGTGGAAAGAGAGTAGGGAGGCCTTTGCCCTGCAGTGTGACAACACTGACTTTTAATAATACACGATAAGAAATGAAGAATAACCTTAAAAGACAATAGACAAAAAGAACCAAATATTACGACTTACATATTATGACTTTAATGTATTTTTTTAACTTTGATAATAATTTGCTTGTTAATACGCTTGTTTGATAATACGCTTCGATACTTTGTCATACTCCCTGCAGAGCCTTGGCAAAACGGCGAAGGGTCCGAGGTTTGTTTTGGATCCCGGCACAGAAAAAGGTTACAGTTACATTTCCGTGGCAAGCGAGATGATGCACTTATCTGTAGCTTTCCAAGAAGCTGGCTACAATCAACAACCCCATCGAACAGTTTGTGAAGAAATGTTACGTAAACTAATTTTTCTTGCGACAAAATTAATACATTTGACATGATAAATTGATTTGTGCTTATTACTCTGACATCCAGTTAATGAGCATGATAAATTTAAAGAGAACTTTACGAATGAAACAAATTTAAAGTGAACATACGTGACGAATTAATGCAAGCCTTGTTAGTTTACGTTTTTTATAAATACGAGTACGTTAAGTAATATATGTATATTGTTATATAGTTTGCAGAGATCGTTTAAAATCTCAACAATCTTCATAGAAGATCAAAGTATAAACTGAAAATGTTGAAGCTACTTGTCCTGTTTGTCTTAATGACCAACGTGGTCAAGATCCAGTGTCAGGATGATGTAGATAACCTCGGTCATTTAGTAGGTCGACGACAGTATGTTCTTGATAACCTCCCTGATGGTCGGCGACAGATCGACGATCACAACACAGATAACATCAAGGGTTGTGTGTGGTTCGAAAACATGCAATTTTGTTTACCAGTGAACTAGAAAGATTAGTATTCATCTAGTCCTCTCAATATAAGTGTTTTGTTTGAGGAGTACAATAATATAGTAAATAAATAGTTTTTATTTTTGTATTTTGACTTACTTCATTCTTTTTGCAGACTGAAAAAGAAAAAGGTTTGTGTTTGAAAATCTGTTATTTGTAGTAATGGATTTCAAAAATTCCCCGTTTGCCCGTTTAGCCCGGTTTCTGTAATGAACACGAACTCCGCGTCAACGGCAAAAGCAACTGCAGCCTCCGCGTCAACGTCGCTGTCGTGTGCCGCTCGTGTTTATGCACACTAAGGTTTCGAAGATCAGGCCTCTTGAAATCCTCATGTCTTGTAAAACAACATAATTTTATGAGTACCTGCTTATTGTTTTCTTCTTAGACTATTTCTGTTTATTGTACACCAACAACAAAAAAGTAAGAAGACGTAACTATTACTCTTTCAGAATATCTATAAATCTAATAAAATGATTGCAAAGTGACAGTACAATGTTTTTTTGTTTAAGTTATTTCTGTGAGGTCTGGGAACTATTTTAAAGCAGAATAATTATGTATTTTAATTTTTAGAATTTTTGTGTTTTTTTTTTTTTTTTAAAACATTGCCCCACACTAGAAACTTCTCCTGTATCGTGGGTACGTTTACAAACATTTAAACTCACTCATATACACAAACAGCCAGACCCGGAACAACTACTTGTAGGTCATACGGTCTACGTGTAGGTTGCTTGTCTTAATGTAGGTTCGATTATCATCCCGCTATACCTTTAAGGAGCTTTTCAGTCAATCATGACATAATAATAGGAACGACTATTGTAGTGAACTTTCAACAAAGTAAATAGCTTAGGAGTTCGACGACTGCAATGCAAACTCATGTTCCATTCCCAACAAATTACATTTTCTGTTCTTCCTTTTTTAGACTTTGTTATACTAATATATTATCATAGTTCGTAGAACTCACACAGAAAAACATAATGAAGAGGTCTCTTCTGTCATCTTTGGTTATAATAAAAATCAATATCTACGGATACGTGGCTGTTAATGAGAAATCCGTGTGTTTACAATATCTGTAAAAAAGCATCAGTTAGTGTATCAGTGTTGTACAGACGCCAGCACATCAAGCTACTACAATCTGTCAAATTTCTTTAATATATTTTCAACTTTATTGCTAAAGCGTTAAGGTTCAAGGTTGATTGGGAACATTTGACAGTTTCGGTTAGGTTGACCTGCTGGCGTCTGTACAGTATTTTAGCTGCTGAGACCAAAACTAGAAACTTAGTTACAGGACAGTTTTATAAAAATGTGCCTGTTGTTTTAGTAAATTGTGGTGTCTTGCAACTTCCCCGTGAAGTCGCTGGCATAAGCTAGTCAAAAATAAAAATGCGTTTTTCTTAATTTTACAAGGCGTTTGACACAGTTTCTGATACAAACCATCACTAATCCTTGTCATATTTTCAATACAAAACGATAACTTTAAAGTACCTTTTAAGAAAACCTTTGTCTGTATTGTAATACTCAATAAATGTGCCCAGCCTTTTCCCAGCTATGTTGGGGTTTGAATACTAGTATTTTACATGGAGCGACTGCCTATTTGACCCCCACAACCCTGTAACTGGGTAATACGATAACCCTTGGTAAGACTGGATGTCTGACTTTCGGGCTTCTGACTACCCGTAACGACTGTCAAAGATCCACGAATGACCGCCGGGACCTACGGTTTAACGTGCTTTCCCAGTACGGAGGGGTCTCGGTATGCAAAGATGGTCACCCATCCACAGACCGACCGCGGCAAGCGTAGGTTAACTTGATCGATCGACCTGTTCGGCTGTTATTATTTAGCAACGTGTAATACTAACATATTAATAAGACCTTTGTAACTAACAGTTATTATGGATGTACTAACTCTAATGTTTAAGTTGTGTAAGTACTAACAAATTGGATTGTATGGTCTGAAATAAATAAATGATGATGAAAACAATTTTTCAATTTTATAACGCAATTTAATGTTTATTGTAGTAGTCACTCGAGCCGCCATGACAGAATGTCCCGTCATTCTGTCATGGCGGCTCGGGTGACTTTATTATTTCCATCGTGTCAAATCTGTAACAGTGTTGCCACGCTTACAAAGTATATTTTTATTACATCAGTCTGTATATAATATTCGGTAGTCATAATTAACAACGTATTTATTTAATTATTTGTTTCAATGTTTACATGACTGTCGTAGATAGACAATTTCGCGTCAGTGTTCCTCCACCTCGACAACCGAAATTAAGGTAAACGCAGCTATTAACGACCCATCGAAAATCTGTAGTTATTACCGACCTATAAAAGTAATTCGAAATCTTTACGTTTCCAGAACTATTCTAGCTTTAAGTAGGCAAAGTTACACAAGCGTTTATTCCTTGAGCATCGTATACTTTTACGTTAGTGTGAGTAGCTGTGCAAAAAAGAGATAAAATACGTCAGTTACTGCGGGGCAGCGTGGACGCAGGACGTGTTGTACTGTTCCCTTATTCCTTCAAGTAAGTACGTGACTTTTCTATTTAAGACATTTATACAAACAAATGACGTCTATACTTTATCTTATATACTAAATGTATTCATTTAAGTGTCAACTCTTGATTTCTTACGACATTTTATTAATAAAAAGTAATTTGAAACGATAAAACTTTAAATTAAAATGGGATGGTGTTAGCTTCATCAGTTTTAGTCGTGGCAGCTATCAACGACCCATAAGTCGGCAATGGCAGCAACGTAACTTTTCGTTTTATTTTTATTTTATGTTATTATATCACACTAACACAAGTATTTTTATGGACCAGTTTAAATCTAAGCTATCAGTCTTTATAAAAATCTATTAGCGACTAAACTTTTTTGTTTAGTTTTTACCTTTTAGCGTTGTCAATTTAACCAAAGTTATGATATTTTTCGAGGATCGATATTGAATAGTTACAGTAATAAATCATTGTTTTTGTGTTTAAAACAGTGTGCATTTGTTCATATTTTTTGTGACATTAATCAATTATAATCTATTTTATAGTCCGAAGGTCAATTGAATTAAAATAACCATTTTTTTATGAGTCGGTAATACAATTTATGTTTATACTTACATACTTTATTACCGACCCATGAGGGTCGGCAGTACCAACTATAAGAAGCTATTATCGATCGTATATAGATTATTTAGTTTCTCACCTACTTTTATGACATAATAGGTACCTATTAATAAATGCTACTTCTTGGCTAAAGCAACATAAAACATACAATTATATTTTTTTCCAGAAGTATGGAGCCACAAAAGCGACGAAAAGTATACAGTAAAACACAACTCGCTGAAGCAATCAAAGCAATTAATGACGGTACAAGTGTATATGAGGCATCAAAAAGGTTTAATATTCCCAAAACTACATTACGAGACAAACGGGATGGGAAATATAAGAATGAAATTTGCGGAGTTCAGCCGGTTCTCAATTTAAGTGAAGAAAAACAGATTGTACTGGTGCTTACCAGTTGTACCAAATCATGTATGTAACCAATTAGTTGCCATCTATTTCTAAAAATAGGTTAAACAATGACTGTGATGATTAATATCATAATTTTCAAAAAATGATTATGATCTCAATAGCATAAGGAAATATCCTAGAGTTTGAAATCCTTAAATTAAAATATATATGTGTATTAATAGTATTATGTTGATTAATTTAAAAGTTTATAATTATTTAGTTCATAGGTATTACTAAGAAGTACTAATTTGTTTTATTAAAAATAACTATAATAAAAAAAATACGAATAAGTATTTGCATTTTTATTTTGTTTTATTTTATTAAGATCGGTAATCATCATCATCACTAGCTTATATACATTCCATTGCTGGAAAAAGGCCTCCTATCATACACGATCGGGAATAGCTGCATAAAAATCGTTAATAGCTTCACAGCCGTTTTTATGGGTCGGTAATTGCAACAATCGACTAAGTCACATTGTAAATTATTTTTTACAAGATAATCCTTTATTTAAATGTATTTGATTCAGTAAATACATTTTTTATACATAACACTAGCATATAAAATTAAACTATTAATCTTTAGAGGAACCAGTATACTAAAAAAATATGGTTGATTTTAAAATTGCCTTAGGGGGGTCGTTAATACCTGCGTTTACCTTAATTGAAATAAAAATAAATGTGAATTATAAATAACCAACTACATATATAAATATGTAACACTGCCATTGAATCGTCAGTGATCTTCAAGAGTCACAGAACTATATTAGTTCTTGAAACGATCTTAGCAGAAACTGAGGATGTGGAAGTTACTTGTTCTTCTTGTTGTAGTAGTCAACATGGGGGGTATCGACTGTCAGGAGCACGACAGCGATGACCAGCAAGACTACATTACGACATACCTCACAGCCGCACGGTTCTGCCTGCAGACTGGTCTCCTAAAAAAATAAAAATATCCTATGTGTTATCCTGGTTATAAACTATCTGTGTGCCAAATTTCATCCAAATCCGTTCAGTGGTTTTGGCGTGAAAGAGTAACAAAAATCCATCCATCCATCAATCCATACAAACAAACTTTCACGTTTATAATATTAGTAGGATGATACACACACGTAGAGAACTAACAGAGAGAGAGAGAGAGAGAATTTTAATAACAATTAAATTTGATGTACATAAGAAATGAATGAATCGGCACGGATATCTTATTGAATAAGTAGTCAACAATTTTACATTTTTAAACCGATTCCAAAAAAGAAAGAGGTTATAAGGAGGGGAAAACAACAACATAGGTTTTTTTTAATCACTTGTTTTATTCTCAAATCAAATACATATAAGATAAGTGATTCACAGTTATGGAGACCCGTTTTAATCATCTTCTTCCATGCAACCGTTGCCAACTCTCACAGTATGCGGAGGACAACCGGCAGAGAAGGCTCTTCTAACAGGTTCAAGTGTTTTTTCTTCACAACAATCACAGGGTTCTTGTGGTAACATGCGCCTGCTAGAAAGGTAGTCTGGCTGGTCATCCTGACAGTCGATACCCCACATGTTGACTAATACAACAAGAAGAACAAGTAACTTCAACATTTTCAGTTTCTACTAACAGCGATTTAAGAGTTCCTTGTGATTCTTGAAGATCACTGACGTTTTGACGATAGTGTTGCATATTTATACCATTCGAGAACCAATTTAAAATTAAATCAGTTTGTTTCATTTTATCAAGCAACTATTTGAATTTATTTCAGTAATGCTTATTTCTATAATAATGATTATTATTATTATTCAAGCCAAGAACGCCCTCGTTAGAACAGTAAGCACGAATCAATTTTTCATACTTTATTGTATGCATTTGATTCTTTAATCCTATTTCATTTTATCAAACATTTGATGGCAGGTAAACTAAAATTACTTACTGACGGCGGCTCAGAATCTGGTCAGTGATAACAACAGAGGCGCAAACACGAGACATAAGAAGACTTCTTGTTTCAATTCAATAATGGTACCTAATGAAATGGCTGAGAGCACTGGTGGCCCAGTGGTAACGGCCGTGACTTACGAGTTGTAGGTCGTAGGTTCGAACCCAGGCAGGCACTTTACTTTTTGTAAATAATTTCATCACCAGGGCTCTCAAAACGGTGAAGGAAATATCGTAAGGAAACCGGCATGTCCTAGAACCAAAAATTCAAAGACATATGACATCTATCAACCCGCAACTGGGCCGCGTGGTGGATTACAGCCCACTCCCTCTCACGTTAGTAAAATTATCTCATCGTATAACATTACATCATCTCATCACATAACTTGAAAATTAAATCGCATTAGCATAAGTATAAGTTCCCCGTGGGAAATCACGTAAAAAAGTGTGTCCTTGGCCGAGCTAGGCACAGGCATGCTCGCGACAACTACACTGCAGCCCACTTTGAGCTCGAATTACCTAATTGTTAATTATGCCAAAGAAACAAACACGATGTTTACGAGCGCCGCGCTGGTTTCCGAGCGGCTGTAACGTTGAACGCGTCGCTTTGCTAAGCGTTTATGTGGCCTTTGTTACTCTGAGTTTGGCAGCAGATAGGAATTTGTGGTGGTCCCCTCATGTATTAGTTGAACGATGATGAGAGGATGTTTGTCAAACACATTTTTAAACCTGTAAAAGATTTGTCCACGTTCGTACTAAGCATTGCAGTCTATCAATAGCGTCCATATCAAAAAAAAAAAAACCATCCAAGCATCACAGTATAGAGGGTACATTGATTGAGCCAAAGACTACAGTATGATTGAGCCTTCCTAAGGAAACGGATAACGCAACCACTAGTAATCCACACAGATGTCAAAACAAGAAACGTCAAAACTGCCAAAGAAATTTCGCATTTACTCCGTACAAAATAAGAGTTTCCAGAATTATATTCATCTTAGCTTGTCGTTGCGAATTAAGGTAAAAATAAACGACAGACATTGGATGACCTCCTGTATAGACAAGTTAAGATTTTAATGCCTCTGTGATTTTAATGCTGAGTGGAAGCCTTCTTGTTACAGTTATGACGTGCAACCGTCGACTATTTCTGCTTTGTGCTCGTGATTATAGATATATTTTATTTTATTTTTCCTTATTAGTAGAATTATCTTTTGTATGACAAGACCTGTTTCTGTGACAAGTAAACCTATTTGTTTTCTTTCTTCCCCTCTTTACCGTAGTGTTAAATCCCGGTTAAGAATCTTTGAGTAGGTTGTTTAGGTAGGTGGATTATAGTTTGACAGAGCGGAACGCCGGGATTCTTTAGCATTTTAGTTACAACGAGCTGTGCCCGCGACTTCGTTCGCATGGATGTCGAAAAACAACATGTTTCGCTTAGGAAAGGTGTAATTACCACTCATTCATTGAAATGGAAGAATCTTCCGATCTTGCATGGTGGCAAGTGTTAATTGGGGTTCTCTACCACAGCCCTTTCGACTGCAGTCACTGAGTCTTCAGGTTTCTTAATGTCAATGCGACGAAGTGTCACTTTGATTTTTGAGAATAAATAAAAATAAAAGCGCCTGGTCGAGGCTGATTACCCGACCAAACAGCCATATTATATCTATGAAATATCGTAACTTTGTATTGGCCAAGATGAACTTTGCTAAAGAGTGTATTTATACATTCAAGTCGTCGTGGAATCCAAAATAGTTTTTCAAATACAGTCTTCAGGGCTGCTTAAGTTTAATTTTTCTTTCCAAATCCATTTAGTATAAACTAAATCTTAAGTATGTATGATAAATGCTACTAAAGCATAATACTTCCTGAACAAAGAGTTTATACAGAAATTGTTAAAACTTAATTGAATTATGAAGGAAAACTTAAATCTTTAAATGAAGTCAAATCACTTAATTCGTTCCTAACTCTGACTTACTAAAACCATATTTTCTTTACTAGCTATTAGTTCAGATAATATGGATTTAAAGACATTTTTAGCCTCAGCGGGATTGTCCGAAAGGGTTACCGCTACCCCGGAACATAAAGGGCAAAGGAAGGAACATGGGTGGGTTTTAGTCAGTAAGAGTCTGACACTCCCTTCCGCTCCACCCAGAGCGGGAGGGGTCATTTGATGATTTCCCATCCGGAAAAAAAAAGACATTTTTAGCCATGTTAGTTATGAACATATTTACCTATTTGTTGTTAATTTTGTTTTTCGTCATTTTAGGCTCTGTTTTTTATCAATTTTACAACGTATTACGAAATATAACACGCATAAGTATTGAATATTGAATTAAAAATCGGATTTTTTTGTCAATATAATATTTTTTTTTTTAACTTTTCTGTGCTTCATGTATAATTTTTGAAGCCCATCGGTTTTATAAAAATGGCTGTTCATTTGACACTATAAACTATTGTGAATTTGAATTTAATCTATAAGATTACAACACTGTAACACACTACATTATAAAATAGGTATTAATTATTAGAGGACAATTTCATTTTGCATCTGTTTTAATCAGGAGGCCAATTCTCGTAATTTAGACGTTCAAAATCTAGTCGCAGTCTCATCTCGGCGACAAATAAATGTCAAAAACTTGTAGGGTAATTAGAGATATTTTTTACAGATTGAGACTGTGATCAGACTGCGAACGTTCTTAAAATTACGAGAATTGCACCTCTGTTCAGTTGTTGTGTGTGTTTTTTGCATGTTCTGTGTTTTTGTGTTGTTTAAGTTGTAAAAATCATACCACCATTTTATCTAAAGAATAATTATCTGAGGATAGTAGGAAATTTTGAAGTTACTTTTTATAAGTTTTGTCTTCTTCTCTGCGGTAAATTTAGAAATTATTAACTTGGTATCTCAGATATCAGATACTCAAGTGGCTCCCCATTCGACTTCGCAGGAACTCGCGGATTTTGTGTCTGTTATTTAATCTCCTTCACAAACCTAAAACACCATCCTATCTGCGGGAGCGCTTTAACTACGCCCGCCCTTCAGATGCACCTTGCAGGTCGCATCTTAAAAACCTTCTCAAGTCCCCTCCCCACTCCACCGACTTCTACTCCTACTCCTTTACAGTGCACGCGGTGCGGTTGTGGAATTCACTACCGCCTGACATTAGGGACTGCCAAACTGTTGCAGTTTTTAAAAGAAGAGTAAAAGAACACCATCTGTCCACTTCATCATAGTTGTGTATGTATTTTTTGTTTTATTTTATTTTGGATATGATACAATTATTATTATTCTAGTGATATTTATTTTAGTAGTATGTATGTATGTACGTTTGTTTGTATGTATGTTAGTATATTCTAGCAATTTTTGTTTAGTTTTTTAAGAGAAATGTTTTTGATTGTATGTATTATTTTTTGTCTCCTTTACTATTTCACACGCTGTCTACATCTCTGTATCTATTGTCCTGTCTCGGGTGTGCTGGAAGAGATTTCTTGTGAAATAAGCATCACCTCTGTACCTATTTTTTTCTGTTCTGTTTTTCTTGTCTGATTATATATGTGTGTACATAAATGGTAAAAATAAAATAAATAAATAAATAAATATCTTACGTACGCAAAAATTCTTCGATAAAATTCGATAAAAATTCCAAAATTTAATTAAATGTCAACCATTATTTTTTGGAAATATTTTCAATGTACAGAAACGCCTCCTCTACACATTTATTATGCGTAATAGAAGATCATTACAATTATGTATGTAAAGATATAGAAGACGATAGAAGATAAGAAAAATATAACTATATTTTAGAACTATGTGGTGATTAAAATTTTAATGCTTTACATCATTCTCTAGTGTCATACACATAATTATTATAAACTACACCCCTACAATTACCGAACAGGTAAGCAGAGGTGTTTTCCATTTACAGGAGTTTAACACGTACATCTCAACATTAAAGGCGTGGGTTAAAATAATAAAAATTTGGTGATGAAGATGTATATTTTATGAATGCAATTCAGTATATTCACAGGTGCTCTTCAAATGCCAATTTCTTTGTGTGTGTCTTGACCATTTGAAGAGCCTTTTGGCTATTCATAGACATCGCTTCTGTAACTTAGTGAACGTCTTCGTATCACTTTCTGTGCCGAGGGGACAGCCTGCTTAGAATATATCTGGATCTGCATCTCGTCGTCTCACGACAACGACACTCGCCAGTAGTAGCATCTCTTTCCGTGCCGGAGGGACAGCCTGCTTTGAATATATCTGGATCTGCATCTCGTCTATAAAATCTTCGTCCAGGTATGAAATCATTTCCTTCTTCGTCACGGTATTTTTGACATTTTATTTCACTCATGCATATCAATAAAACCAGGAAAACGATTAACTTGAACATTTTGCTTTCGTCTTTAAGCTTTTTTGATTTGCACTGGATGACTGACAGTTATTAATTGTATGCCTCGTATGCTTATTGATAATTAGTTGGTTACACCAATCAGTTCTAGTTTGTTTCTTTAAATTGTGTTTTCTACTCTTACTATTATAATTACTCCAATTTCGCTCGTTAGAGCAACGCAAATCAATTTATCAACATTTGATAAAACTAATTGAATCGTTATACCACTTTCAAAGAAATAGTGTCTTGTTAATGCTACTTTTAAAACAAAAAACGCTTTTTGCAATATCTATTTCACCAATACAAACTACGCAGACACCACTGACTTCACAAAAACCTACATCGCGCAAGCAGTGTTTACCGTGAAATTTGCTTACGTCAGGCCGACAACAACCATTGAGCAGTGTCTGTAGCCCACCCGACATATGTCTTGTGCCCCCTTTCACCGGCTTCATAAGGTTCATAACTCACTCACTCATTGTTGGGCTTGGCAGAACCTTTTATGACAAGATACCCTGGGGTATCTTGTTATAAAAGGTTTTGCCAAGGTTATGTTTGCTGTGCTGCTGGCAGCACAGCAAAAACAACACACAAAACAGCAAAACAGCTATTGCTGGGAAGAAGTTCCCAGCGATAGCTAGTGAACTTCCTAGTGGAAGTGGTGAAGGGCGGGCGTGTTTGGGGGACTGTCTTTTGTAATTATGACGTTCGAAAAGGGCTGATTCTCAGCCCAATTTGAATAAATGACTTTTGATTTGATTTTATCACCCCTATGGTTGGAGGACCCTCCCATTTCAATGTAGGAACTTCACACGGTTCTTTCTGAAACTGGTGAACCAAATGTGATTGTTATTTACGATATATGGTGCTGAGACGTTGACACTGACAGTAAAGTTGTACTTATTGTTTGTACTAGCTTCTGTCCGCGACTTAGCTCGTGTGGAAGTCGTAAGACACCACAATTTACTAAAATGACAGCCACATTTTATTAAACTTCTCTGTACACTTCGTTTGTAGTTTGACCTCAGCAGCCAATATATAAAGAGTCAGGACTGGTGACGTGGAAGACGTGGGAGCAAGCGACGTACAGTTGTCTGTGTAGGAAGCAGCTCGTCCTAAGGTCGACAGCCGCAGCCTTCAGCAGTAATTTCCCATTGCTTGCGCAGTTTTTCATTTTTAGTAAATTAATAAACGCCTGCGTTCCTGTATATACATACTACCTAATAGCACAACATTGATACACTGACCGATGCACTCTTACAAATTATTCCCGAGGAACAGAACCTATCACTTAAATAATATTATTATATAGGATCACCGCGTAAGCTTCCTCTACCAATTGAAAACAAAATCAAAATTTCAGCATCAATTCACTCGGTTTAAAAGTAAAAATGGATTTACCACATGGCTCGATGTTAAGTCCTATCCTCTTTTTAGAATTATATATTAATTTATCTACCCCATTTGTTAAAAATCCAACCACTAAGTAATTGTGTTATTTTTGCTGACGATACTTCCTTAATTTTTTAAATTAATAGACTTGCATCAAATCTTGTCGACGCAAATAACGCATTACTGCAGAATCAAAATTGGTTCACAGCTAATAATTTTGTATTACTCGTAAATTGGAAAAAACTAAGGGCATTAGATTTTTTTTACCGAAAATAGTTATATATGAAATAGTATTGAATCAAGAGAAACAAGAACTCATCCTTAAAACTGTTTTGCTGGGGATCACGCTCGAATCAAGGCTGCAATGGGTCCTCATTTAACATCCCTTGAAGGACAGCAGGAAGTTTAGCAGCTTATTCTGTGAGAAAAATCTGTCAATTTACTGACTTTGATACCGCGAGGCTAGTCTATTTTAGTTACTTTCATAGTATTATGTCGTACGGTATTTTACTATGGATACGGGCTGCAGACATCGAGTTTATTTATTTCTGCAGAAAAGAGCCATCAGAGATATATAGCCTTCGCAGGCGTGACTCTCTAAGGGAACTGTTTAAAGATATTAACATCATGACGGTACCTTGTCAATATATCTATGGAAACATCATGTTGTACTTAGGTAAAAATCTATATCTTTTTAGTAAAAGATGTAACAGACACAATTATATCACTAGAAATAGGGACCAATTAGTTCAACCAGGTTTCAGGCTGGCTAAAGTAAATTCAACTTTCATGGGGTACTGTTTAAAATGTTACAATAAAATAACTCCACACATACTTCAACAGAATTAAACGAAATTTAATTCTTGTATAAAACGCACACTATGTAGCCAGGTATAATTATAAGTTGGTGGGTTACATGAATGATAAAAATGCTTGGCTCAACGCTCCACATGGACGCATAAACTAATTTATTAGCATTTGAAAATACAAAGCTGCTGAACATTTAAAAAACTATCCTTGCATTGCATAAATTAAATCTCTTAGTATTGTATAATTGCATAGCACATTGCATTGCATTGTCCTTGATGGACATGTGTGACCGTCCGTGTCCATGTCCGTCTTGTCTCATCACATTCAAGTCAATGAAAGGCGTACCTACCCAGTAATTGGTACCTTTATAGTTACTATAAAGCCTAGCACCCTAGCCCTAGCCTAGCGCCTTTCATTGACTTGAATGTGCCTTGGCGGCTGAGAGTATGTCATGGTAACTCTAATATCTCGCTAATGGTGGCGCATTTAGCTCCCTGCGACTGCGCTATTTTTTCAATTTTTCGTCACGCTTGTCGTTTTCATAGTTTTCAAGGATGCTCAAGCCGATATCGAGGTCAAAATGTGAACTTAAACACACTGAAAACACTTTCTCTCTCTCTCTCTCTCTTTGTCTCTTTCTTTTATATATGAGTGTGTTTGCGTGCGAGTATCGCATAAGGAACTACGTTCCTGATAAGGATCTCCCAACCGCACACGTTTTATTTTAAATTGTTTCAATGGTAAGTAATGATTTCTTACAAATATTTTCATTATGCTTGTGACTGTAGTAAATCGGTTCAAATCAATTTATCAGAGTTATTTTCTGCCTAGCCTTTTCCGAACTATGTTGGGGTCGGCTTCTAGTCTAACCGGATGCAGCTTCCACAACCCAGTTACTGGGCAATACGATACCCCTTGGTAAGACTGGTTGTCAGACTTTCGGGCTTCTGACGACCCGTAACGACTGTCAAAGATCCACGAATGACAGCCTGCAACGGCTTAACATGCTTTCCGAGGCACGGAGGGGTCTTGGTATGTGAAGATGCTCACCCATCCACGGACCAACCGCGGCAAGCGTAGCTAGCTAGCGGGGCTTGTGGCTAAGTAATAACAGCCGCACGGGTCGATCGATCAATTTATCAGTCTGATGAATTTAATTGTTCCGTTATGAGAAATAAAACAGTGATATTATCATATTACACACTAGAAACAAGGCCAAACTACGTGCACCCTTTCACCAGCTTCATAAGGTTCATAACTCATTTGTACTCATTTGTATAACGTTTTATAACAAGCTTCCCTCTTCTTTGCTAGATTTGCCTTTTAATGCGTTTTACTCGAAAGTGAAATCCAACATTTTTATGGTTCCGTACCCAAAGGGTAAAAAAGGACCCTATTATTAAGACTCCACTATCCGTCTGTCTGTCTGTCACCAGGCAGTATCTCTTGAACCGTGATAGCTAGACAGTTGAAGTTTTCACAGATGATGTATATATTCCTGTTGCCGCTATAGGTAACAACAAATACTAAAAACAGAATAAAATAAATATTTAAGCGGGGCTCCCCTACAACAAACATGACAGGAAACCCTTCGTGCGAGAGATTCAATTGAAATTGTTTTATCAAAATAATTGATTTACATAGATATTTACAAAATAGGGCCTTAAACTAGAGGTATTAATATTAATATTATAAATGCGAAAGTTTGTATCGATGGATGGATGGATAGATATTTGTTACTCTTTTACGCAAAAACCACTGAACTGATTTGGATGAAATTTGGCACACAGATGGTTTATAACCAGGATTAACATATAGAATACTTTTTATCCCGATATGCCCACGGGATCGAAACGTATGCGGGTGAAACCGCGGGGCGCAGCTAGTAAGAAATAATTGGATTCTACCTGAACTAGGAATAAACCTGTAATCGAAACGGCGTACGATTACCTAAATGATAAGTATATTATGTTCTTTCTCCAGGATGACCTAACCTACTGATAGGTTATATGACTTCATAGTTATATATAATTGTTTATTTTAAATATGTCGAGGGGGTAATGGCTGATCTTTGCATTATGCTCGTGAACAGGTGCTGCTTGTGGTGACAACTCATCTTGCTCGCCCTTTATGTCTGGAGGCTTTTATTTAGGTATTACGTAAGTATAGTTGTACATTTGTTTTATTTATTTCTGCTTGAGTATACTATAGTTTTTAATGTTTTTGTTGGTAGGTATATTGGCATGTGCTAGCTGACATAATTATGGCAAATAATTGAATGTAATGTTTTGTGTTTCGTAAATAATTCCTTACTATTGTATAGAATCAAGTTCTTCTAACTGTACATATAGCTGTGCTGCTGGAGAGATTGTTGCGGCACTTCTTTTTCCCAATTAAAGCACTAGGAAGTGGTGAAGGGCAGGCGTTTTGGGGGATTGTATTGTAATTTTGACTTTCAAAAAGTGCTAATTCTCAGCATAGTTAGAATAAATTACTTTTTATTATGTCTTTCGCGCAGGTGTCCAAGATCCCCCGCTCGATAGCCCGTACAGGGGTCACATGTGGCCTAGCCGTTCAGGCGGCTTAAATCTTTATTAGTACTTATAAATAAGGGCTAATATCGTCTCAGGGCAATTTCAATCTATAGTCCGGATATGGATAAATATTCATTTATTAGTAGTTATTACATCGTGGTAGATAATGTTGGCAAGAAAAAACATAAATTCTGACAGAAATATTACGTAAAATACCTCAAAAGTTGTAATTATTATGGTGAATTTTGACTGTTTCACAATGAGATGAGTGTATTTGTAAAGCTCGAAAACTAATAATAACAATATGTTTGTTATACGAGGTGTATTTCATACTATATTATTTTTATTTCAATTATTTGAATATTCAGTGCCTAAAAGGCCTTGACATTTGAGCGTTGACAGCTGTCAAATTGTATTTTAACTGTCTGGTAGCTACGAGACAGTTAAAATATGCGCGTCAAATCATGTAAAACGGCCATAGTTCACGGTGAGTCAGAACTGTCTCCGAAGATGCGCTACGTTATACTCCAATGCGTCGGATGTCGTACAGCGCCGGGTTGAGGTTGACTGCTAACGTTGACCAGGAGAGGGCTTATGGGCTCTGCTTGTTGACCGGCCGAAAGTGCAGTGTGTTGGGCCAAGGTTGCTGATGAGGCTGAGGGTGATGCACGGACGCTGCATGCTGGTGGTCAGGATACCCGTTGAAGCCGTGGATGCCGATTGGCTGGGTGACTCGCCGCTAAAGCTTGCGGGACTGACGATGATGACGTCACGCTGAAGTATTTGCACGAAGGCTGCGCTGAGGTTCATAGTCGGGACACCGGTATAGAGGTACGAGAAACTGGGTGTAAAGTTCACACATCCTCCATAGAAAAGGGAGGGTCCTCCGACCAGACGGGTGTTGTGTCTGGCGGGCAACTGCCCGTTGAATCATGTCGGGCTGTTGTATATTTATATATTTATTTAGGGAAAACAAACAGTAGTGTAATATAATAAGTAAACATAGGTTAGAACTTAATAATAGAGGAACAAATAAAACTTACAACGTTATCGTATACAATCTGTAACAAAAACCCTGTCCGATCCAATAAAGGCGTATTCCTGGGTCAACATACGTACTAGAAAAAATTGTTATAAAACTGTAACTCATAAAAACCAAAAGTTATTGATTTTTAATTTTTATAATCCATGCGAAATTTAACACTGAATATGGCAAATTTTCATAAGTTGACAACACTCCACCCGCCGGCAAAATCTTTTTATTTTTACCTATTTTTATTTCAAAGAACACCGCCCTACACTACCGCGTCGTAGACACTCTTTCAACTAGTCGCCGACTCTTTTGATGTCGCCGCCTAGTTACCTACCGACGCGATACTTGTTGCTAGTCTTTCGTGGAGATAGCTTTCGATCTGACGTCCGTACGTATCAAGCGCTGTCGTTTCGCGAACAATGTCGTATTCTAATCAGGAATATTTTAATATGTTGATGTGCTTAGGCAAGACCAACTGCAATTATGCAGCTGCGCGTAATCCGTACGAGGTGCGTTTCGCTAATAGACCAGGTGTGACAGTACCGTCGGAGCGTGCGTTCCAACGCCTGCATAACGGTGTATACACCACAGGCAGTGTTCATGGGCACGAGTCGCAGGCCACTGATGCTGGAAGACCACGAGAGCGCAACGAGGAAATTGAGGAACAAGTGCTGGATATGTTTGCCGCGGACCCCACGCAAAGCACACGCTGTGTTGCGCGACGATTAGACACAAACCACAGTGCGGTTTGGAGTGTGCTGAAGGGAGATGGTCAGCACCCTTATCACTACCGGCGGGTTCAATCCCTTCTGCCCACTGATTACGAACCAAGAATGGAATTTTGTAAATGTGTTTGAGTGTGTTTTTTTTTGTAAATTTAGCAAAAAGGTGTCGAATGTGTATTAGTGTTGGAGGTGGACATGTGGAGCATGATCGCCGAAGTATGCAACAACAACAAGTGAACGTTTTAATAAACTAACACCTGCAGTCGGTAAGTACATTGCCAGAACCACATCACATTAAAAAAAAAGCCCTTATCAGGGCTACATTTAATTCAATTAATTGTTTCTTGATAAACAGAATTAAGTCAAAAACACAAAATACAGAGAGTATCTGAAATCCGGATTACTATGCCTACAAAACAATATCAGCTGATACCTACGCGCACCGCGCGTACTATAGGTATGTTTGGCGGCACGCGACAAAGCGCGGTTCATGACACGGGCGGCTTCTTTGACACAAAACTGTAGGTAGTAAGACGTGAACTTTGTCGAGCGATCAGTGTTGCCTTTGGTCAGTTTTTATTTTTTATTTTAATTTAATGATATTCACTGGGGAAAAATAATAATCTCAAATCCATTAAATGATTACGCATATGTGTACGCAGTACGATGCCGAATAATACTCTTAAGGATCGGACAGGGTTTTTGTTACATATTGTATATGCTAATTGCACGGTAAACTCTGCTTGCGTGATGCAGGATTTTGCGTGACGTCAGTATGACCCGTGGTTCGCATGTGACGTTGTAGATACCGCTACACTATGACTCTATGCGAGACAGAGCCCTAGTGCTGGTTTTCAGCGACAGCCAGCGTTGACGTGATGACGTCAATAGGTGCTGCATACGATAAGATAGAAATAACAAAGTCAGATATGAAACAAATACAAAATACCTAGTTCTAAAAGTTTATATAAATATTAAGGGCTTATTTATAAACGATGATTAAATTTAAGTGACGTTTAAACGTCAAAAATGTATGGTTTAACAGTCGCTAATCACTACTTAACTTTAAGCAACGTTTATGAATAAAGGGGTTAATTTAGTACCTTAAATAAACAAGGTTGATTTTTGAGACGGGCAATAAGGGACCCCTACCAACGGTTAAGGCTTACTAAGGGAATAGTAAGCCTTATCCGTTGTAGCTATATTAAAACGTAATATCTATAAAATGTTAACATTCCACGCAACGGCCCACGCGCCGCCGGTCTTTCATAAGTTTGTGTGATGTGGGGACGCCCCTCCAAACTTCATGACATCTTCAACGATGAGGAGGGCGAGGATGTCATGGAAACGGAGCTGGAAGAGCCCGAGTTGGATGAGGCGGAGTACCTCGACTAGGAAGAGTACCTCGTCGAGCCGGAATACCTCGTGGCCGAGGTGGCTCTCGAGGCCGAGCCATACTTCGAATTAAATAAGTACTAATGTGAAATGACTACTATGTCAGTAATAATCAATGATTTATTCTTTTTGTGGAGCAAACTGAATAGATAACGTCTTGTGAAAGTCCCGTGGAATTCTCGTAGTATGTACTATATTATTATGAAAGACCATCGAAAAGCGCACGTCGACGCAAGTCGCACTCGCCAACCGAGGGTTCCGTACTTTGGTAAGATTTATGGAAAGAAGTTCTTTTACGGAGCTTGCGGTAGGAGTAAAATGGGAGAAATCGTCACGTGACGAAAAAGCATTCTGTCCCCTCCATGCGACTTTTCATTTATGTAATAGAAAGAGAGAGAGAAATAGTTAACATTATTTTCAAGGTTGCTGAAGCCGATAGTGAGGTCAAAATGAAAATCCAAGAAGGAAGCTGTAATTTAAAAAATATCATCTTGGGTGTCGTTTTCATGGTTTCCAAGGGCACTGAGGATGATAGTGAGGTCAATCCAAAATAAAAATCCAAGCTGGCACTATTTTTTTAATTTTCAAAGTTCCTTTTATTTTTGGCGACCGCAAATCTAAGTAGCGCTAGTCATCGTTTCATTTTGCCTGTAATAGGTCAAATTAATATTTCTAGTAAAATTCCGCAGACAATATGGGTATCGATATCTAAACACGATAAAACAAAATAACCCTAATGATATTTAATTTTGTATTTACATAAACCTCCATCAACTAGATTTGTTACAGATGTTTCGATTTGCAAACTTAGTAGATAAGGGAAGGGGGACAGTGGTTGTCGTTGTGTGGAACATATGTAACAAATTAATGGTAAATGTTGCCGCCGTCTTTCCTGTTGCGCAGTCCGGTAACAAGGAGCCAAGTTCATCACCGATATAAGAATAAAATATCTAGATGGTTGTGAGGTTCTATAAAGGTAATAGAAAGTTTATCGGGTTCCTTGCTAAGTCCTTACATTACTTACTTAGTACATTTTAAAAGTTTTACCGATGATTGTAGAAAAAATATTGTACATGTGTATTAAACTAAAATAATTTTGTTCGTAATAAATCAAACAACTGAATTAAATATGATGTTAATTTGAAAGCAGACTGGTGTCCTCCCGGCACCCTCAGAGACGGCGACTCTGGTAAATGTACAAAATGAATGCTATGTAAACGATTACACACACTCGCTTAATTAGACATCAGACTTTATCAAAATGAGTTCGTTTAATTCAGTATCTAGTGTCTTCTATAAGTAAGTGTCTTCTATCTCTCCCAAAGATGATTGTTGTTTAAATGCCACAAACGCGAGGATTTTGCTGCTAACTGATGACTATTGTATAATGTGACTTAATCAGCTGTAGCAACAATAATATTAATCACCCGCGCCCGAATGCGGTTGTGGAACTATGAACCGCGAAGACTGCCAAAATGCAAATAAAGTTGATCCTGTCTATGCCACCGCCACACCGGTAGCCGTGGTGCGAAAACCGCATGCGGGCACTGGAAATTATGGTACCGTTCAGTTTTAGTGCAAAGCATTGCTGTTTTATTAGATCAAAGACCATAAAGTCAGTTGTTTTTCTAACAGACGAATAGCCATAGATAAATCCAACGCAAAAGAGTCAAGCGCTGTAGATATATGAAACGCTATCGAAACGCTTTTAACCGATTGGATCTTGTCTAGGCTCTTCGATCTTCTTAAAGTTTTCTTACATTCATCGGACACGCCGTCTCTAAAGGTGCCGGGACGACAAAAGTCTGCGATTAGGTCCGCGCGTCTGTCCGGAATGGCTGCCGGGTCATCACTGTCGTGATCCCGACTGTTAATACGCCCCATGTTGTCTACTAAAACAAAAAGGACAAGTAACTTTAACATTCTTGGTTTCCACTAACAGTGTTCCTTGTGATTTACAATTTCACTGTAGATTTAACGGTGACATATTTATATAACTTGAGTATCTGATGTAACGAACTGATTTAATGTAATTATAAACGGATACAGTACCCATTTAAAATTAAATCAGTTCGCTACATAATAATTTGCAATTATTTGAATTTATGTCAGTGACTTTGGTGTCTTTAAAAATAGTTACTAGGTAGTCAGTATCAAAGGTATTTTGTCTACTTCCCCCGACCCACCCCGTCGCATTGCATCGCCCGCCTGCGCTATTACTTTATTTTCGCACAGCATTCTTTTTGTCTTTCTTTTTGTTTTTGCTCGTCTCCTAAAGGTCCTAGCCTGATGGCTTCTTCAATAATTGGGTTATCATGAATATGAATATGAATATGAATTGCACCATTCCCAGCGTGTTTTGACCAGACTCGATTAATCGAATGAACCCCAAGATTCACATTAGCTCCTGTAGCCTCATGTTCATGGTGCTACAGCGACCATTGTATATCAAGAAGTAGACCGGGGGGCGCGGTTTTTGTAGGGAAGGCTTCTCTACGAAGACGACTCTTCAATAATTGGGTTATCAAATGCAAAAATAATTTTTCAAATCCGACTGGTAGTTTCAGAGATTAGCACATTCAAAGAAGCAAACTCTATACCTATAATATGAAAGGGGAATATAGATATATATTTATTAAAGTTTTATTTAATGTAGGAACAAGAAATAAAACTTACACCACCTAACATTCATACACCTAATTTCCCTCACAAGGCATTCCCTGCTAGTCAACATTTGTATTTTTTGTTATACTAGCTTCTGCCCGCGACATCGTCCGCATAACACTTCTTGTTCCCCCGCCCCACCTCGTCGCATCGCATCGCCTGCTCGTGCTATTAATTCGTTCTTTCTAACTTTCTTTTTTTTGCACGGCTCCTAAGGGTCTAAGTCAGCGTGGACTCCGTATCAAAGCAGCGACAAACAAATACGCGACAAATGTTACGGCGACAGTACTATACATAATAATATATCGACCATCAGTGGTGCGACAACACATCAGCTCGATGTACGTTGGTGCGACAGATTATTTTCACGACAAATGATGGGACGATGTAACTTTTGGTCGACGAACGATAGCGCGACACAATTTTCGCTCGACAAACAAAAGAGCTACAAACGTTGAAAAAAAAAAATTTAATACAAAAAATAAAAAATTGGAAAATAGTTTTTAGTTTTATTTTTAATCATACTGTATTTTATGTCATTATGCAATTAGGCACATTAGTGGTACTGTTCACCGCTGCACTGGAAGATGTCTTCAAGATTCTGGACTAGAAAGGGGCTGGTATTAACATTAATGGTGAGTACATAACTCATCTTCGGTTTGCCGACCATATCGTAGTCATGACTGAGACTATGGAGGACCTCTGTACAATGCTCGATGACCTAAATCTGAAAGAGTGGGTTTTGAAAATAAACATGGACAAAACGAAGGTAATGTCAAATGCCCATGTAACACTCAATCTCATGAAGATCGGAGACGCTACACTCGAATTCGTGGACTAGTATGTTTACCTAGGACAAATTTAACTGTCTAGTTGGGTAGGTCCAACTTCGAGAAAGAGCTCAATCGTCGAATCCTACTCGGCTGGGCAGCGTTCGGGAAGCTACTTAGTATGTTCTCGTCCAAAATAGTGCAGTGTCTCAAGACGAAAGTCTTTTACCAGTGCGTGTTGCCAGTGATGACCTAGATGGCACTGAAACGTGGCTGCTCATAATGTGCCTTATTAGAAGGCTTAAAGTCACCCAAAGGGCAATGGAGAGGGCTATGCTTGGAGTTTCCCTGCGTCATCGAATCAGAAATGAAGAGATCCGCAGGAAAACTAAAGTAACCGACATAGCCCGAAGAATTGCCGAACTTGCAGCGGGCAGGGCACGTTGCTCGCAGAACAGATAGCCGATGGGGCCGAAAGGTTCTAGAGTGGCGACCGCGTATTTGGCTACAAAAAGTCATTAAAATCATTAACAATATCCAAAGGTTGGTATATAATTTGATTACCCGCTTTATGTTTTTCAATTTGTTGTTTGGGGAATGGTGTATTTTGTATTTCTACCTATAAAGAGAGTCATTGGGGAACCAGGAATAGTAGATATAGTTCCTAAATGTGTTTGGACAGCCTCGTTCTCATTTCAGCCGTACAACTGGTCATTCCATTCGCATAAACAAACACGGGCGTCTTCAGTGAAGACTGTCGCTCAGTTCAATTAGCATATGTATGTATATACTAACCTACAGTGTGTGTTGTTACTTAAAAGCATAATAATATTATGCAAAACCATATTACTAAAGGTATATTATACTTGGTTTTACAATTAAATTGATTAATTTTAATTAAAAGTTGCGGAAATGGCAAGTACAGTCCTTTCTCAGTTATTTGAATTCGTACATCAGCAACCCAACGGCAACCTTATTGTAACCAAAATAAAGATCACTGTGATTTTGAAGTGTGTTAAGTGACTTGTCAGTAATAGAAACCCAACAGCAACCTTGTTGTATCCACAATAAAGGTCACTGTAATTTTGACAGTGATGCAATATCAGAGATGAGCCGACATTGAATGCTACACTGACATGTTTACAAGTGAGTTTGGTTGCTTTTGGCCTATCATTCACCACGCTATACAAAAGTAACCAGTTATAAATTCTTATCACCAATGAGTAGCCAGAATGTCACAGCTCTATTGTCTTATTGGCATTATGTACACGATGCAATTAAACTAATTTGTGATTGGTTGTTTATGAACCGTGATATTTTCTTAAGATTTTAATGTTAGCAGATCAGCGTCTAGATTAACAGATAAAAGATTGCGGGCAAAAACTGGGTGCACTTAGCACAGAACAAGGAAACATGGAGAAGTATCGTACATAGGACTTCACAAGAGGTAAATGAAATGAGAGTGTCTGTGAAAAAGTTAGGTTGTCTCATCATCCAAATGAAATACAAATAATAAAGCAGTAGTAAAGTCAACCAATTTATTACTACGAAGTAAAATAATATAGTTAAAAGATGTCCTTCTTTAACAATAAATTGTCAAAAGAAACACTTGAGCCGGGACAAGATATTAATTTTAATGAAACTGCTTAAGGTTCCCGGGGATTTTAATAAGCTTGTCGCATAATATGGCGTTGGATTTGCAAAGATTAAAGCTGAACTGCCAATTGGGTTAATGATTTAATGTTTATTTATTTATTTATTTATTTATTACAGCATGGAAGACTTACAGCTAAAAAAAAAAAAACAAACAAAAATAAAAGAAAACAATAGTCGACAAAAAGCCAATTACAAGTCCAAGTCCTTCGCAAAAAAAAAACAGACTTATAATAAAATTTGTGTTGTGAACATACGAGTACAAGCAGTGACATTTAGTTTTGACTATTAAATATATACCATATATAGTCAAAACTATTAAAATAACCACTTGTGTTCGCAATTGAAAAGTGAGAGAAAAAAAATAAGAAAAAATACAATAACTAAAAAGCACTGCAACTATTTAAAAAAGTTGAGGCTTAAGCACCTTCTAGCTGAGGTCACACTGGTTGTAAAGAGATCCAAATCGTGTTGTTTACATGTTTTATTACAATTTTTGCTTGCACGCACAATATAACTGTTCTGCCGATAATTCGTAGAACTGAGAGGTACACGTAAGGGTTGTATAAATCGAAATGTTTTGTTTGGAACTTTGAAATAAAATTTTGATAATAACTCAGGGCTGTCAATATTACCGTTAAAGATTTTTAACAGGAATAAATAGTCAGCAATCTCACGTCGATCTTCGAGTGGTAATAATTGATACTTTTTACAGAGTCGGAGGTAATCAATCGATTGAATGGTATGGGATCTTTTGATGGAAAAAAAGATATTTTATGAAACGTCTTTGGATAATCTCAATGCGGTCAATGTACTTATGATAACGTGGGTTCCATAGCTGAGATGCATACTCTAGTTGGCTTCTAACAAAAGTGCAATACAATATTTTAAGTGTTTTAGCATCTGTAAAGCACTTAGAGAGACGCATTATAAACCCAAGCAATTTAGAGGCTTTTTTGACGATGGCGTCAATGTGTTTGTTAAAAACTAGCTTACTATCCTGGTGGACGCCTAGGTCACGGATAGTATCGCACCTAGGCAACGTTTGGCCCGCTAAAGTATAGGTGGTGGTTAGGATAGCCCGTTTCCTAGTATAAGTGATCACTGAACACTTTGATGGATTGAGATCGAGTTTGTTAGCCCGACAGTACTCTTCAAGCCGATATAAGTCAGTCTGAAGTGATGACCCATCATCAAGTGATGAAATCTTGATGAAAATTTTCATATCATCAGCAAAGCATAATAATTGGGATGATGAATGCAGGCATTGATCGGTGTCGTTTACATATACCACAATTATGAAGGGACCGAGTAACGAACCCTGAGCTACTCTGCTGGGCACAGATACCCATCCAGACATATAATTACTGAGCACTACTGCGACCTATTATCTATATAAGATGAGAAGCAACCTCATGAGGTCTCCACGGGTGCCCATGTGGTTGAGCTTATTTATTAGGGTGTCATGGTCGATCCTATCAAATGCTTTGCTATAATCAGTGTAAGCCACATCGACCTGCCCGCCATCGTCCATAGCCTCGGTAATGAAGTCGTTATATAAGACAAGATTCGAAGTGGTCAAAAAACCATGCTGGAAAGAGCTGAACGAATTAGCAAGCGCGGGGTATAACTGATTATAGATAATTCTCTCAAATATCTTGGCTACAATGCACAGTTTAGATATCGGTCTATAATTAGTAATTTCAGTATTGGACCCCTTCTTACGTACGGGTGTAATAAATGCAGATTTCAACACTCTGGGGACATCACCTTGAGATAAAGACTTGGAGAACAAGATTGAAATAGGTAGGGCTATGGAAGACGCACATTCAATGAGAAATTTAAAAGATATATTATCAGGGCCCGCACCTTTTGATGGATCCAAATTGCAGAGTAAATCAGTCACCACATCGGTCTTTACTTCTATGTGACAAATGTCAGACGAAGGTATAGTAGTACTAGAGGGAAAACAGAGGCTGAATAAAATTAGGATTATTAGTTGAGGTAGAATCAAGGAAGGTAGAGAGAAAATAAGAAGAAAAAGCCTCACAAATAGAATCACCAGTGAGCAATAATTCATCTTTATAATAATTAAACGTGATAATAATTGAATGTGTTAGGAATAGCATTAGAGTTGTAGCGATTTTTAACAAAGGTCCAAAAATATTTAGGATTGTTTCTAATAGATTTTTCCGTTTGATTGAGGTAACTTTTGTAACATGAGGCTTCCAAGTCTTAACTCTATCACGCAAGCATTTAAAAGTTAACTCATCAGCTTTATTTCCGTAAGCCTTAATTTTTCTTAAGTATTTATACTTTTCCTTAATGGTTCTGAAGAGCGATGTACTGTACCAGATAGGGTATGTTTTATTGCGTATAAGCTTTTGCGGTATAAACCTATTTTGTAACTCTTTTATTATGTCTATAAAGTACGCTAATGAGCCATCCAAAGACCGGAATGAGAACTCGCGCTCCCAATTAACGGCAACAATCTCGTTGTTTATAGACTCAAAATCTCTTTTACTATAGATATATCGTAACCGAGGTTCATGGTCAAGGGGAGATATTTCGAAGATGTCAATGCTTATTAACAAAGCCGGATGATAGGGATCAATAGTCACTAGAGGGTCAATACACCCGCTAACACTGGCTAATTTATTTGAGAGGACTGAATCCAACACTTTTCCATAACTGTTGACCACTCCGTTGTATTGTCCAAAATCCAGCGTATATAACTCATCTGCGAGCATACATTAGTCACTGGTGGCGGGATTAACTGGGACTAGCGAATGGTTATAAGATGGAGCCCACGAGATAACACTCATGTTAAAATCACCTAAAACTAAAAACACATCGGAGGTATAATTCAAAGCTGTACGGGTAATATTAGTCAGAAAGTTATTAAGTTGATACGAAAATCCTTTGTTTTGTTTACACAGATAAACAACGCAAATATAAACCTTTACGTAATCTCGTGAGTTCCGTTTTTTAAGTCTTATGTTGATCCAGAGATCCTCCGCCGAGGAGTGAAGGAGCGGTTGCGGAGTAACAGGTAGCTCCCTGCGCGTCGCGATAAGTACAACACCACCTCGCGTTTGTCCAGTGATAGCATAATCCCGGTCACGGCGCCACACTATATATCGATCATCAAACAACTCTGAGCTTAACATACCATCCATTAGCCACGTCTCCGTTAAAATAATGACATCGTAAGAATTCAATGAGACCTGACGATAAAACGAGTCTGCTTTTGTTCGCAGTCTTCGCACGTTTTGGTAAAAAACAGTTAGACATTGTTCACTATTAGCAGTCATTTATAATACATATAACAATAGTTGACTAAGCACCAATATACCATAATAAACCAATTCACTTCGAAATAAACATTAATTACGCATAACAGAATTAAATATTTGTAAAGTGGGGAAAAGTAAGTTAAGTTAGTTAGAATGTTTAGATCATACGATATCAGGCAGGACACAACTGAGCGAACAAGCAAGCACCTATACATCACACGCGTGTGTACAAGCGAGATAGATATGCAATTAAGTGTTAGATCTTTAAAACAAACAGCACGATAATGAATACAATAGAAGTGATGCCGAGGTGATAATCCTTTTACAATAATAAACTAAGGAACTTGCAAACTTTGATAGATTTTAAAATTAAAACGTAATATTAGAAAAAAGCAACTACTTAATCTTGAATGCATATTAAAGTAGCGGGTTAAACAATTTTGTTTAAATCCGTTTCCCTTCTAATTATAAAGGTTTTGCAGTTAACATCTTTGCGCACATGAATTTTACCATGTTTCACCCATACAAATTCATAACGTTTTTCTTTAGCAGTGGCTCTTACTGACTAAAACCCACCCATGTTCCTTCCTTCGCCCTTTATGTTCCGGGGTAGCGGTAACCCTTTCGGACAATCCCGCTGCCCCGGCAGGCTTCGGCCCTGAGGGGCCCCTCGTTATGCTGACATCTCTTTGAGGCGCGCGTGGAACACTTACGCGCCGTCCGGCACGGGCCTGGTCCTGATCGGGCGGTGAGCTACCCATTGCTCTCCGCCCGCAGGCCCGCGCCTACGGTGGCCGGTAGTCGTCGCTCGACTCCCGACGCCCGGGGCGTCTCCCGCGGCGGCTGGGACGGGAGGCTCTCTCCCTCATCCGTCCCGCCACCTCCTTCGCTAGCATGACTGCTTCGCAGAAGGAGGCGACTGCCTCTCACTCCCTCTCGCTCTGGACCATGGCTTGCACCAGGTCCGGGCGCGAGAGGCCGCCGCCGCTGCCGATCGCCTCTACGAGGACACGGCGGTGCTCCGCCCAAGCGGGGCAGACCTCCACCGTGTGCTCCACCGTGTCCTCTGGGCGATCCTGGCAATGGTGACACCCGGGCGTTTCCTCCCGCCTGATGATGTGCAGGAACCTCCCGAAACTTCCGTGTCCGGTGAGGACCTGCGTCAGGCGGTAGGTGAGGGCGCCGTGGCGCCTCTCTAGCCACTCCTCAAAGAGGGGTCTTATCGCCGCTATCGCGGCGTGCCCTGCGCTGGGTTGCGACAGTCGCTCTTTCCATGTCGCCATGAGATCGAGCCGGAGGTCCGTCCGCTCCGCAGCAATTTGCCGCGGGAGCGGACTTTCCCCCCGGCGTAGTGCCTCCGCGCGCCACTCATACAGGCGCGCGAGGACTATCGCCTCCAGATCCCATGGCGGCAGTCCGGCAAGGAGGCTTGCCGCCTCGCGCGAGATCGTGCGTTAGCCCCGGATTAGCCTTACGGCTACCACCTTCTGGGGCGCGTTCAGGTAGTGGGCGGCTCGCCTCCGCAGTGAACGCGCCCACACCGGGGCCCCGTATAGGGCCATGGACCGCACGACCCCCGCGTAAAGCCTCCGGCAGGAGGCGTTTGGCCCCCTCAGGTTGGGCAAGAGCCGCTTGAAGGCGGCCCCAGCCCGTTCCAGTTTGGGGGCCAAACGTCGGAAGTGCTCGACGAAGTTCCACCGGCTGTCGAGGACGAGACCCAGGTACTTCATCGTCGTCTCGATGCCGATGTGAACCCCTCCTGCCGTTAGTTGGGATCCCGGTCCTCTCCACGACTATCGCAACCCCGCGTGTCATCGCGTCGGCCGCCGCCTGATGCGACCTCCCCTGCGCCAGTAGATGGTCATTGACGTAAACACGTTGAGGTGCTCCTTGGAAACCGATATCAGAGGTGGACAGATCCTTGTCGGCACGCGCAGCCGCAATAAAGTCCTCCTTTATATACCTATTAAGAAAGCTCACTATCACTAATTTCTCCTTGGAGTTATATATACTCGTAGGTACCCTCGAGATATAATTAATCTGGGCCTTGGGACAGCTGAAGTTGATTTTGCGGCTGATGACGTCAACGATTGAAATTCTAATCCTTCTTCAGGGGGACTCCCTTAATCTCCACATTATTTAGCCGAGATCGCTGATCATGTGAGGAAAGTTCAAGCTTTGTTGAAGCGAACTCCGCTTGCAATGAGGAAATTGTATCCTAAAGCTTCTCGAACTCTGAGGGTTTTGTTTCAAGGTTAACAAGTCTAGTGTCGAATCCATCCAGCCTACCATTAGACGAGTCTTACTTTTCCTTGAGCTCGGTCAACTCATCTTTAATGGATTTTATGTCGTTGATTATATAGTTGGTAAATTCAGCAGCTGTTGCTTCAATTCTTGAATCTCACTCAGCACTGTGTCAAGTGAAGCTGCAGGTTTGGGGAAAGTAACGCCGGCGACGACAATCTACATGTAGGGCAAATGCCCTACATGTAGATTGTCGTCTGACCGAAGAGCACAATGGAAATCCATGGTGCTCTTCGGTCAGCACCCAATTCCTCCAACCCCCCTCAGATATATGAGAATGAATTTAGTTACATTAGTTTGAAATATATTTGGAGTGGTAAGTGGTGGTGGTAAGTTCGGTACGCGTGCGATGTTGCACCATCTTCCGTTGGAGGCAAACAGGCGAGGTCAACCTTATTAATGGCGGCTGTTTTTACATTTTTTTTTGTAGCGCAGGTTGTGAGGTGATGATCAGTGTAGTCTCCTCCATTCAGAGTTACTAGGAACTTCGCTCTGCGATGGCTTGGTGAGCTGAATTAGATTGGAGGAACACTTCGCTGTGGTGACGAGTTCAACGTTTTTCTGAATTGCGCTCCACAGTTTGTTCTTCCCATGCCCGAAAAGGGCAGAGGTGGTGTTGCACCCAGTGAAGGCGTGGAGAAACAGCGCGAATCCTGGGGGAGTTCCAAATCTCCATGATTGAATGAGGCTGAGGAATATTATAAGGGACCAGAGTTACCTCTGCCACTTTTCTGGAAATAAACATTCTTTACAACAATCTTGTGCCGATTTTTCAGGCTGAATCAGACAATTTTTATGAACTGTCCACAAAGCGTTCAAAATGAACAATTCTAACCAAAAATAATGTCTTTGTAATGCCTTGTAATGCTTAAATTAATAGGTACAATATAAGTAGTTGTAAATTTTTCGAGAGCTGTATCTGTGTAAGTATTGAATCTGCAGAGCTGGTTCTGATCGCAAATTGTATAAATTTTAGCCTACTTTAAAAAACGTACAGATTTTGTTTCTTTAAAAACGCATACTTTAGGATTCATATTGAGAATAGCAAAAAAACGTGTGAAAATTTCGCGGTTTTTCGAGTGCTGCAAAGTTAGCACAGGTCTTTCGAAGCTGCAAACTTGAATATACGCTACTGGTAGTGGCCCTAACAACATACTAAAAAATCAGATCCAGCCGTTAGTTTGCGATTTTAATGTTCGATATGACTGGCCTATAACAAGACACTATTTCTTTGGAATTGGTATAACGGTACAATTAGATACATCAAATATTGATAAATTGATTTGCGTTGCTCTATCGAGCGAAATTCGAGTAATTATAATAATAAGCATAGAAATCACAATTCTTCTTCTTAGCGTGTCGATAGCAATCGGCCCAGAATTCGGCCACCATTTAAATAAACAAACTAGAACTGATTGGTGTAACCAACAAAATTTTCTGTTTATTTTTTTTTTGTATTTATCTTACTTACTATGTATAAATAAGCATACGCGGCATGCAAATTATCAGTCATTATACCTGGACGAAGATTTTATAGACGAGATGCAGATCCAGAAACATTCAAAGCAGGCAGACTGCTGATTTACATTCTTGAAATGATAAACAGTATACTGAAATATTTTCATTAATTTTGTTGTACAAAAAAAGGCCAAGATAATAGAAAAAAAAAATTGTAAAGGAGTAGCGGGGCTGTGGAAGGGAACAAATTTAATCTTTACGTCGTTTTTTAAGTTTAACAAAGGGAGTAAGTTGATGTTGAAATAAGATTGCATGAAAAATAAACAACTGTCGTACATTAAGAGCATTGCATTATTTATATAACAGAGTGGTGGAGAATGAAATTGGACGAAAGGTTGCAATTTTTAATATCGCTCTGTGCGCAATTTCCAATGGAAGTAATGTGGTTTTAGAAGCACCGCCCCAGCAAGAAATGCAGTAAGATAATATTGACTGACAGAGCGCATAATAGACATACACACTCTGCTCGTCAATACTTCCTTATGGGCCTTAATGTTCAAGGTATTATCTAAAATACGCCCCGGTATCTAATACTATTTACAGACTCTATTTGAGCGCAGTTACAATTTAGTGTAGTTTGTGTGAGACATGTGTGAGCTGTGAGTGTTAGATTATTTTTTGGCTGGGATTTTGAACTAATAGAAAGGGTGATATATTTAGTTTTGCTTGTGTTCAGTGTTAGGGTATGAGCCAAAAGCCAGTCAAGGGTGGAGTCGAGACCCCTTTGAGCTTTAATTTGAAGTTCTCTGCGGAGAAAGTTATTGCGGTATCATCTGCATAAGTTACAATACTAGAATTTGGAATACTTAGATTGCAGAGGTCATTGATAAATACCTGAAACAATGTAGGAGAAAAGCTCGTTACTAACGGATTTTCCTATTTTAACCACTTGCGTTCGACCTGTGAGGTAACTTTGGAAGAACTGGAGTTGTGAACCTCTGACACCTATGTTTTCGAGTTTTTGTAGAAGGATTTTAATGGGAACGGTATCAAACGCTTTCGCGAGGTCTAAAAATACTGTAAGTACTTTTTTTATTATTAAGGTTTGAAACAATAAAAGTAGTCAATTCGTGTACAGCGTCAGAGGTCGACTTTTTTACGCGAAAACCGAATTGCTGTAGTGAAATAAGATTAAAGTTCTCTAAATAAGCTCTCAACCTCTTGTTAATGAGGCGTTCCATTACTTTGGATATAGCACTTAGCACTGAAATTGGTCGATAGTTGTTAACTAAGTTCCCATTGCCTTGAATAACCGCCCTTTTAATGATGTGGGAAAGACGGAGGTCAGAAAAGAGAGATTAAAAATATGGCATATAATAGGTGCCTGAGTACCAGAGTACCTTTTCAAAATGGTAGTTGCGATCCCGTCCCAGCCAGTTCACTAGACTTTAAAGAATTGATAGTTTCCAGGATCTCATCATTGTCGGTTTCTTCGAGGACAAAGAAAGACAAGCTGGTAGGAGTCTGTGACGAGGTCGTTTGTGATGGCTGCACAGTATTTCCAGTGATTTTCCGATGCTGACGAAAAAAATCATTTACTTTGTTACATGAATCATGAATGTGAATTAAGTAATAGTTGAGTAGATGAGTGCTTTGATTTGATAGATAAATAATAGAGTAGTTAAGTTACGTTTTTTATTATAGTCCAGATCGCCTTAGAATGTTTTCCTGCATTTTTTAGTTGTTCGCCGTCGTATTGCCTTTTGGCTTTTTTTAGGAGTTTAGTATAGACATTTCTGTAACGTTTATAGGTCATATGGAGGATTTCGTGGTTTGGTGACACTTTAAGCCTTTTGTGAAGTGTATCTCTGTTGCGAATACATCTCAACAAACCGGGAGTTATCCAAGGTTTGAGTACCCTTATCCTCGCTGGCTGTATTGAAGTGGTTGAGTTTTCCAATATAGCTTTTGACATTAAGTTTACTAATTTATCAGTAACAGCATTTGCATCCATTATTAATAAAATAGGGGTGAAATCCATCTGTTGGAAAGATTTGTCTAGGCTTTCAAAATTGATTTTAGTATCAGTGTAGCTGTCTGTTGTGCGCACTTTTTTAGTTTTGATACATGCTAGGTCCACTATAACTGAGTACTACTCCTCGTAGTGGTCAGTTATAGTGGGTTCAAAAATTTGTGTTGTTGCAGGACAATTTTTTCGCATAAAAGTGTGGTCAAGGCAGTTGTTTCCTCTTGTCGGAAGTACATAAGCAGGTAGAAAACCATGAAATGCGAGACAGTTTAAGTAGTTTTGGGAGCGAGTGTCCAAGGGTGACCCAATGTCAATATTATTCTCCCCAGTGAAAACAACAGATTTAAATTCGCGTAGGGTGGGAAGTATGTAATTTAGCGCACTTAAAAATCTGTCTATATTATCAGTAGATAGTGAGCGATAAACGCATAGGATCGCTGTACCGATATTAGTCTTGATTATTAACCCAGAAGCTGAATTATTAAAGTCAGGTTCTTCTACCGTGTGGTTAAGAAATTATTTTGTGTTGACTACCACCCTATCACTCTGGTTAATATGTTTCGTAGTTTTGTGACTGGTGTAACTGTCGATTCCCTGAGATTTGATGATTTCTCAGGCAAGGTAACCAGCATTCTGTTAAAGCTTCGAAAGAAAGACATTTTAAAAATGCTTGCAAGCTTAAAAAGTTACAATTAATAGACCTAATGTTTAGACAAAACGTTTATAAGTAGTTGTTTGAGTTACCTAAAAGTTGGTTTACTTATTCTGGTGTGCAGGTATGTGCATCAGATACTGAGGTATCATTTACATTGTTTAACAGTGTTAAAACGCTATCGGACATGGTATTAATTTTTTGGGAAGAGTAAAATGGTTGTCTAAAATAATGACCGAGTTCACCATGTCAGGCCTGGATAATAAGCTGTATAGAAACACGTATGAAATATGTTGAATGGAAAGTGAGCGAGTTATGTGTGATCTGGAGTCACTTGAGTAGTAGGTATAGTGTATAAATGTTTGAGTAAGATAGTGTGAGTGTGAGTTGAAACAATTTAAAATTAAAAACGTATACTAATATAATTTGCTACTCGCAGTCCAACCTATGTGGTTGTCGTCAGCTTAACCGGGTTTGCCTGTGGATGCCTCAATAAATTAAGGCCTCCAGCCAGGGTTTATAAAACTTAAATACTAAGCGACTGTACGCTAAGGGCACCCCCTGTTGGGTACGGATCTTGGCTTAGGGCGTCGCTGGAAGAGGGAAGCATAGGTTATGATGGGATGGATGACCGCGGTGTAGAGGCGTAATTTGCACTTGAGTGACAATTTGCTGCGGGCGGTCGAACGAGCCGTCTTTATGAGCTCACTGAAAGTAAGATGGTGGTCGATGATAAAACCTAAGTATTTAGCTTGCTTCCCCAAGGTGGTCGCCTTGCCATGCATAGTGATCGGACTGAGGCGAGTAGACGTGCTTTCGAGAAGAGAACCGCCTGACTCCTATCGGGGTTGACCTCGATTCTCCATTTCCGGAACTAAACGCCTAAGATGCTTGTGGAGATCTGGAAAGTGCGAGCGATAGAGTCCTGACTGCGACTCGTATAGTTAATGACAGTGTCGTCGGTGAATAGGGCCAACTGAGCCTTTTTACTATTGGGAATGTAGCTGGTGAACAGGGTGAACATAAGGGCAGAACACGGATCCGTGCCGGGGAGAGGGGAGGAGTGTGCACCTTCGATGCGGTAGCGGAAAGTGCGATCCGACAGAAAACCTCGTAAGATGAGCACGACATGGCACTCCTAGTAGGTAGAGCTTTCGCTATGTCCAATAAGAAGAATTCAAAATAAGGGATGAATTGAAATATGGTCAATTGGTCAACTACGTAAAAATTGTGTTGTATTCAAATAATGGGCCGCCCATTAAATTGTATATTTTTAGTGATCGATATTTTTTTTCTGTTATGTATTTTTGTGGTAACAACGAAAATACGAACCCAACGACACTGACTTCCGAAATTAAAGTTAGTTTTCACTATGTAGTGTCTTTTTTGGAAGTCGATTGTTTTTTTTTTTTTTTTTTTGTTAAAAAGTTTTTTTTCCTTTTGAGGTGTGGAACCCTAAAATATCACAATGACGGGGAGCGACTCTGGGCTACGTTAAGCGTCTTTTTACATCCTATGTGTATCGCCACTTACATATGTTTTCATCTACCAAGGATTGACGCAAAATGAAACAAATGAATATTTGTCTATATTCTTAAAAATTCTAGAACTGAACTGAAATTCAGAACTAGACTCGCAGAGTTACTAACAAAATTCAAACAAATATGGTAGGTAACGTCAAACTGCTAACTTGTAACTGTTTCACTGCTTCAATCAGAATTTGTATTGAATTTTACTGTATAAAGTGAAGGTTCGTTTTTGGAGCAAGGGCTCCAGAGTTGAATATGACTTTGTTTTGTAGTAAGTCTGAAGTCTTTCTAATACCTACACAAAAAAGGCAGGACTTTTTTGATCTTGCAATTTATTTCATACAAGTTGTTTGCCGAATGAGATTCCCCGTCGAACTTTCAATTATTTAGCCCCTTTGGGTTTAAAGATTCTTTATTTATTCTAAAAGAACATACATTGTTCACTTTGTGAATAAATACATAACTAAGGTAATAGTAGGCCAGTAACTGTAGCTAAAGGTTTTTTTTTTTTTTTAATGTAGGTTTTTATTGTAGGTAGGTACGATGTCGCTTTAGGAATGGAATTAAACAAAATATTTCTTTACTGCTCAATTTCGTTATAAAAGGAACTCTTGCGGAAAATGTCATGTTTCCAGACTCTACGGTTTAGGCTATGGTTTGTCTGTCAGAAAATGAATTATAGATTTTTGTTAGGTAAATTTTATTTAGTCACATTTTACATATCACAAAGCTGTATTATTCAACTGGATATCATAAATGCCGCATTGTTTTTAACTAATGATATTTGTCAAAGAGAACAAGTTCTGTGAAATATTTTGCTGTCCGGTTATTCGTTTAGTGCCAACGGAATTCAGGGTGATCGTTGATAGTTTACACCGTTCATGGGCAAAATAGTTTGACACTTACGAGGTGGCATCACACGATATTACATTGTAATTAATGTATAATTGACTTGCTATAGGAGTGTGTGATATTTGTATTACAGCAAAAAAATACACCTTATAACTATAAAAAGACAAGCGTATGGTCTACTACTTACTATTTATAAGGAATCACCACATCACATACATGACCCTTTTTTTTTTCTCCGGATGTGAAATCATCAAATGACCTCCCTCCCGCTCTGGGTGGAGCGGAAGGGAGTATCAGACTCTTACTGACTAAAACCCACCCATGTTATAAAAGAAATGCAGCAATTTTCAATGTTGGTGTGGTGTACACTGGATTGCATTCAAAATGCGAGTAATCCATTATGATTATATGGCGATATTGATATACCGCAACTTTATTTGTTTTTGTCTAAGTTTAATTTTGATTAATAGAAATTTGTCAATTTTGGTTTGCAAGTGATATGATTTTTTTTTTAATTTTGTGCACTTTGTTGTCGTGTAAGGTTTTGCCATTTCTTTTAATTTGATGTGGCTTAACGTTTGCCGGTTTTTTAGATACAATAGTATCATCAGTAACAATTTTTCTTGTTTGTACAATCATCATGGACCAATCTATTTACAGCGTTCGTTTTGTTTTTTTTTTTTTTTTTTGTTAATAATTTCTTTTCACATGAAGTCATTTTATTCACTGGAGTGGAAAATGACGCGGTAAGTTCTTTAATATTCTGATGTTTTAGAAATTAAATATTTATATTTGTTTGCTGAATATGGGGCGTTTGGCTAGTTTGTATTAGTGTGTGTTCGTATTGTCTATCTTGTTATGTCAGTCTTTTTTGTACAAAATAAAAAATTAAAAATCTTTCTTGCACTACATTACACAAAATCATGTTACATGATATATTTGATATCAAGCAGTTCACATCACCTTCTTCCTTCCCCATCCAAAATATTCCAACACGAATAAACGGTAATAATATCTTCCTAAAGGCTTACGTATTTCCAGGAAAATATGAACGATTACACATCAAACGAGGCGCGCTTCTCTCAGATAGAATTACCAAACGGGCACATACGTAATGTACCAAATTCGCCATTTCACGAAAAAAGGTAATGACAGGAAAAACTTGGAAATTCAACAGGTAAAAAATCATAGTGAAAAAAAAACAGCAGGTAAGTATAACGAGAAAATTATGAAAACTGTATTTGCATCCGGCAGGTGATTCATTCAGGAAGTGAGCGCCTTACCGTTTCGCTCGCTCATTTCCGATTTTGTTGCCCCATCGCGTCGGTAGATGGCGTTGTACTTAAAAAATGAAAAATCGTAATTGAGCATAGGCTACTGTTCCACCGCTGGCGATTATCGAGAAGCGAGTAGAGCTAGCAACTAAAAACGAGTTAGCGAGCAACGATCAGTGAGTGTGCGATGGCAACGAATGATTACTCGCCGGTATGTACACACGCCAGCACATCAAGCCACCCGAAGCTGACCATTTTTCCCAATCAACCTTGAACCTAATGTTTTAGCGATAAAGTTGAAAATCTATTAAAGAAATTTGACAGATTGTAGTAGCTTGATGTGCTGGCGTCTGTACCAAGCGTGAGTCTCTCAGCGAGTGTCGTTAAGCTAGTACTCTCTTTGATAGCTCTTATCGCAGCGACAAACGAGTACTCGCTAACGGTACGAACGGTACGTCAGCATATAGCATAAACAGCTTATAATGACCCCTGGGACACAGGCCTCCACTCAGTGAGTGGGACTGAGCCGTAATCCACCACGCTGGCCTAGCGCGGGCTGGTAGATGTCACATGTCTTCGAATTTTTGGTTCTAGGACATGTCATGATTTCCTCACGACAGTTTGCTTCATCGTTTTGAGACCACAACTACTAGGTCGTAGCCGTTTTAGTGTAATTATAATGTTGTATGTATTTATAGTATTTTTAAGTTATATTAATATTGTATTGTATGTGTGTACATGGGCCTTGATGCCTGAAATAAATGGATAAATAAATAAATAATAAATTGAGCCACTACTGCTCCCAACAGAACAGTCTACGATCAACTATTAATATACATGTTAGGGTTAATGGAGGAAAGGAAAGACTGTTATAAGGATTTATATAATACGTTTATTATCCTTTTATATTTATATTTTGGAAGGTGTGTTTACTATTACGTGAGACGTGTGATCCCATACAAGGCTAAAAGAGTAGTACAGTATATAAGTATCTCTTTTACTCGGCAAAAAAACGTTTCTACATAGTCGCTTCCTCATCGGCGATGCGACAGGTGCCTTGAACAGTGCGTTCCATACGTACTCAAGTTTCCGCTTTTAATCTTAACAACGACTTCGTTCGGTACATTAAAGTTGGGTTTTTGAGTTTAGTTGGGGTTTGTAGTCGGAAGTTGTGATGTTAAGGTTTTTTTTTTTTCTGGTGGGAAATCATCAAATGACCGCTCCCGCTCTGGGTGGAGCGGAAGGGAGTGTCAGACTCTTACTGACTAAAACCCACCCATGTTCCTTCCTTCGCCCTTTGTGTTCCGGGGTAGCGGTAACCCTTTCGGACAATCCCGCTGACTTGTGATGTTATGTTTAGATGCAGTTATGTGGCCGTGTCTTTGTTTATGTTACTTTTTGAGGTTGAGTTGATGTTAGAGAGCTGTAGCTGTCGTTTTAGGACAAAATAACAATTTTAAATCGTTGTTACTCTTTTTTTTTAACAAACTCAGATTTTGACCATTTTAGGATTTCGTACCCAAAGGGTGCCGAGGGGACCCTTTTACTAAGGCTCCGCCGTCCGTCCGTCTGTCTGTCACAGGGCTGTATCTTTTGATCCCTTACAGGTAGACACTTGAAATTTTCACACAGTGTGTACTATTATGGCCAATATAACAATCCCATATATGAAAAAGTGTTTTTTTTAATATGTAGTTTTCAATTTTGTACGGTTTTAAGCACCCTACCCTACCCTTCGTATTCAAGTCCGATTCACATTTGTTTGTAATTCCTGTCTTTTCTTTAAGCCCTCAGAATTATCCTCTGATTACTTAGATTTTAAACCAACACTAATCTTTACACACAGAACTTGACCCAACCTGTTATCAGTAAAAATAAAAATAAATGGTTTCTCAAAGTCTTGTATCATGACTTATGTTAAAACGTCGCCGTCCCCACAACGTTGATTCAAAACTGTGTTATTTCTCGCGCTGTGATTCAAACGGATGAGTTTACACCGTTAAGGATTATATAGAGGACAAAAAAGCTTGGGATTGAGCTGCTTCCTATTTTTACATATTGAATGTTTTTATTTTTTTCTCTTTTGTTGGTGTTGTTTTTTTATACACTTTGACATTAAATTTTATATATACATTTGCTTCTATTATTAAGTATTCTATTATTTTAATTATTGTGAATATAAAGACTATGTGGGTAATTTTACTTATTTTATTTTTCTCTCTGTTCTGTTAGTTTTTGTCATGTACTGGCAGTTTGAGTAATTAATGTGGCCTACCCAAATGTCCTTTCTTTGGTATTGTTCGTCGAATCGTTGAGCTCCTTAAGTTTTGAGTTGAACTGGGCAGTTCCTCTCAATCTGTGTGGTTCTTTCCTCAAAAGAACATCTCAGACATCGATCTACATGGTCTTCGTATGATCTGACCAAGATTATGTCTGGACTTTAAAAGAGACTGTGACCTTTGAGTTTGTTTCGACGTTTCTTCTCAGACTAGTCAGATAGGAAACGCCGACCTCATCTAGTTTTAAAATATCGTTGACGTGTCAAAGTGTTTGTACAAACCTACTTACAAAAGAAAATAATTTATCATTATTATCATTATAGTCTTGTGACTAACGAAAAAAAGTTTTCCGGGTTTTACAGTTGGTTTCTCACACCCGGTTTCTGAGGTTTCTTAGCCGTAGCATAGCTATTCGATACTGCTATTCCTGCTAGTGCTGTGCTATTGGTGCAATAACTCGTTTCTGAACAACCAGTTAAAGAAGACATCTCGCTTATTACGGTGACATTTCTACAGTATCGACCGACTGTTACAGTCGGTCGATACTGTAGAAATGTCACCGTGAAAACATAGTTGAAGTGAGTTATCGTTTCGCTTGCTGGTCTTTTCTGTAAAAATCTCACCGTAAAAACGTAGTGCAGTGAGGTTAAAATGAGCTGTCATTCCAACTAATGGGAGGGATTGACACTATTGCCTCATTGCAAGCTCACTTCACCTAAGTTTTCACGGTGAGATTGTTACAGAATAGCTCGGCAGGTACACCTCTGTCCTCTCCTTTGGTCTAACCTAACCCCTAGGTGATATCAGGCGTGATGTAATGAGAACTACAGAAGATCACACATCGCCTGATACATTTTTTATTAATACCAACGTGACTTTAAATCTGACCGTATTTAAATGCGGAAATGGTCCATATTCACAAAATGTTCGCCCAAAAATATAAAAAGCTTTCCTCACATAAAGTCAGGGAAATTGATTTTTTAAATAAAAATAAATGTCCGTATATTTAAACCACAACTGTTTTACGGCATTGCGTTTATTTATAAACGTTCCTTAAGGTTAAGTAATATATTTTTGACGATTGTGACAACCTTTGGATGGATTAAAAAGTGGAAGGAGACACAAATACTATAGCTAGTCTGTGGTGTACCATTTACATAATACAATAAATACATATATAAAATATATTATAGTAATCTTAATACATAATACTTTATTATTATTATAATAAACATGAAAAAATGATGATGTTTAAGGAGAGAGGAAGTGCTTTTTTTACATAATGGTTAACAGCGATCAAAATTTTGAAAAAAATACCGCATACATTGTAGCAACACTGCCCACGGTGTCTTTGGAGCAATTCTTTGTGTTGCAGGAATGTCAGCACACATGATGCATGTTATATGAACGGAGGGAGACTGAATGAGACGCCTCCAGGCACAGACCTGAACGAAAGGACACAATTGTTGGCGCTCCTACACGAAGATGTGGTGTTTTTGTCTATTTCGTCCCTTTTGAGAAATTTCTAGTCTTTTCTGTGATGAAAAGGACGAAACACATAGATTTAAAAAAAGTATTATAGCTTTTAGAAAAATATCGTTGAAGCATTATTATGAAGTAGAAAAGAAAGTCTGATTATAATATTTTTCATGGTAGTTTAACGTGCGATAGGTGTGGAATGCAAATAAACGAATATGAATATGAACCTGTAACCTGGTTTTTTCTCAAACCTACCTGCTCTCACAGTGTGAATTTATATAGTTTAAAAACTTTAAAGTGCCACGAAAACATTGTGAGAGAAATAAATAAATAAATAATAATAAAATAAATACATGCATAAAAAAGACCCTATGTGATCAGGTGTCCTCCATCAGGAGCGAAAATATTAAAATGTTTTGCGTAAGGAACACGCAAAACATTTTAACATTTTCGCAGTCGCAATATTGGATTGGAAAATGCTTGAATATAGGAGTGCAATACTTTTCTTGGTCCATATCATCATCATATTTATAAGATATGTTGTCTAAAAACGGAACTGGCGGCCTAAATCGATCCCAACTAAGTTACGACCAAATGATCATAACATGAGCACAGCATCTCACTGTCCCACCAAACAATTGCAATAATAGCTAGCTATATCGTCTACTGAGCTACTTGTAGCCCAATTAACTAAAATGTAGGCTTAGCCTTACCGCTGACATTGCGTAACTTAATTCTTCCCCGTACTAAATACTTCTCCATTCCCAATACCAAAGGCAATTCATCCTCATTATCCTATGCTAGTTAAATTTCGTATTTTCCATTCCTACGGACATGCTCCCCATAATACGATCGAGCCTGTTTAATCTGATAGGGACCTAGAGCTGCTGTCATCAGATCATTTAATAACAGTCTTGGACATTGTGTCAAAATGTGGATGTGCATATATACCTAAGAAAATAGCTCGAGTTCTATTATTTTCACTTTGTATATACTCTCCCAAATAATTGATTGTGTTTAGCGTTTTTAGCTCTAGCGTTAGCTATTTTCAAGAACAGTGTTGAGCATCATGCTGCAGAGGGCTCGGGTCGTAGTCGTAGAAACGTTCTAAACTATCCACACCACCAGCACAGAAACAGTACAATGGTCTTCAGAAGTGTTTTTGACCGTGCAGGAATCTGAAAACTCGACTGGACATGATCTCAACGCAATGATAAGTTATTTATTAGCACAACGATTTCAACAACTACAATATCATAGCATAAGTAAAAATGGAGTTCGCTGCCGACACGATGCTTTGTTTGACAAATAGACAGTGAGTGACCGTAATTGGCGGGCTGTTCCGATCAGTTTTTTTTTTTGTATCGTTACTAAGCCACAGTTTCCTATGGGGAACACTAATTTAAATGCGGAAATGGTCCATATTCACAAAATGTTCGCCCAAAAATATAAAAAGCGTTCCTCACATAAAGTCAGTCAAATTGATTTTTGAAATAAAAATAAATGTCCGTATATTTAAACCACAACTGTTATACGGCAAATAGGCGTTGCGTTTATTTATAAACGTTCCTTAAGGTTAAGTAATATATTTTTGACGATTAAACGTCTCTTAACTTTTTCAATAAAGGGGTAAATTTCCCTGACCGAACATAGAATAGAATACTCTTTATTATGTACCTACACCATATAAACTACAGACACATTATTATAAATAATGGTAAATAATTGTTACCTTGACCAAAAAATATTATTTTTGTACGCCATAAAAGGCAAAATGTTGATCCTGTTCCCGAATGTTATTTTAAGACCATGCAAATCTATTGTAGTACTCATTTTTTACGAAAACTAAATATCATATCATAGGATATGATATTATTTTTTTATAAATACAGAAATTTTACAAAGGGTGACACAATAAGCGGTCTTATCGCTAAGAGAGATCTTTAAAGACAACCTTTGGATGGATTAAAAAGTGGAAGGAGACACAAATACTGTAGCTAGTCTGTGGTGTACCATTTACATAATACAATAAATACATACATAAAATATATTATAGTAATCTTAATACATAATACTTTATTATTAATAATAATAAACATGAAAAAATGGTGATGTTTGAGAGGTGATGAGGAGAGAGGAAGTGCTTTTTTTACATAATGGTTAACAGCGATCAAAATTTTGAAAAATATACCGCATACATTGTAGCAACACTGCCCACGGTGTCTTTGGAGCAATTCTTTGTGTTGCAAGAATGTCAGCACACATAATGCATGTTATATGAACGGAGGGAGACTGAATGAGACGCCTCCAGGCACAGACCTGAACGAAAGGACACAATTGTTGGCGCTCCTACACGAAGATGTGGTGTTTTTGTGTATTTCGTCCCTTTTATGAGAAATTTCTAGTCTTTTCTGTGATGAAAAGGACGAGACACATAGATTTAAAAAAAGTATTATAGCTTTTAGAAAAATATCGTTGAAGCTTTATTATTAAGTAGAAAAATAAGTCTGATTATAATATTTTTCATGGTAGTTTAACGTGGGATAGGTGTGGAATGCAAATAAACGAATATGAATATGAACCTGTAATACAGGTTTTTTCTCAAACCTACTTCAGGCACCAGCTCTCACAATGTGAATTTATATAGTTTAAAAACTTTAAAGTGCCACGAAAACATTGTGAGAGAAATAAATAAATAAATAATAATAAAATAAAATAAATACATGCATAAAGAAACCTATGTGATCAGGTGTCCTCCATCAGGAGCGAGGTTCCTTACGCAAAACATTTTAACATTTTCGCAGCCGCAATATTGGATCGGAAAATGCTTGAATATAGGAGTGCAATACTTTTCTTGGTCCATATCATCATCATATTTATAAGATATGTTGTCTAAAAACGGAACTGGCGGCCTAAATCGATCCCAACTAAGATACGACAAAATAATCATAACATGAGCACAGCATCCCACTTTCCCACCAAACAATTGCAATAATAGCTAGCCATATCGTCTACTGAGTTACTTGTAGCCCTATTAACTAAAATGTGGGCTTAGCCTTACCGCTGACATTGCGTAACTTAATTCTTCCCCGTACTAAATACTTATCCATTCCCAATACCAAAGGCAATTCATCCTCATTATCCTATGCTAGTTAAATTTCGTATTTTCCATTCCTACGGACATGCTCCCCATAATACGATCGAGCCTGTTTAATCTGATAGGGACCTAGAGCTGCTGTCATCAGATCATTTAATAACAGTCTTGGACATTGTGTCAAAATGTGGATGTGCATATATACCTAAGAAAATAGCTCGAGTTCTATTATTTTCACTTTGTATATACTCTCCCAAATAATTGATTGTGTTTAGCGTTTTTAGCTCTAGCGTTAGCTATTTTCAAGAACAGTGTTGAGAATCATGCTGCAGAGGACTCGGGCCGTAGTCGTAGAAACGTTCTACACTATCCACACCACCAGCACAGAAACAGTACAATGGTCTTCAGAAGTGCAGGAATCTGAAAACTCGACTGGACACGATCTCAACGCAATGATAAGTTATTTATTAGCACAACGATTTCAACAACTATATCATAGCATAAGTAAAAATGGAGTTCGCTGCCGACACGATGCTTTGTTTGACAAATAGACAGTGAGTGACACATTTGGCAGTTCGCATTGCCCGTGAGAGTGTTACTAACAGCTGTTAATCTTATTCAGCCTGACCATAAGTCATTTTTCAACTAAAGAAATATTTTTTATTAGTAAAATAATATAAATATACTAACAAGTATGGACAACTAATTATAATTAGTCTGAAATAAATGGATTTAATTTAATACTCGTATTATTTTAAAGATGTTAATTAGAATACAATATTATTTTGATTATGTCTAATTAAAATAATAACAATATGAATTACGACGAAGAATGTCATATTTGAAAATATTTTTAAAACTCGGCGTCTGTCTTTATACTATTCGTCAAGACTGATTATGGGCAGATTCTTAAAATTGGCAACACTGCTTTTACTAAAATACGCCATTTATAAAAGTCAAACTGCGTTGGAAATCTCACGTCAAAAAGAAAAGACAGGAACTCGACATACGTTATAAAAGTATGTATTGGTTACTCGGAAGGAAATCCTGCCTATCAATACATAATAAAATTATAATATACAAGCATATTCTTATGCCAATTTGGACGTATGGCATCCAACTTTGGGGCTGTACTAAACGAAGTAACGTTAAAATAATCCAACAATTCCAAAATAAAGTACTCAGGGATGCTGTAAATGCTTCATGGTACATTAGAAATGACGACCTCCACCGTGACCTTAAAATGGAATCCGTCACCACCATCATTCAAAAATTTGCTGAAGCCCACGAACACAGACTTCACCGACATGTCAATGTCGAGGCAATTCAGCTGCTAGACAACACGGACTTAGTGCGTAGGCTAAAGAGAACTAAACCATTTGAATTAGTGTAGTATTTATATAGTGAATGAATAATAGTGCGATGCTAATGGTGCTATACATGTAACACATGAACAAAGTGTTTTATCAATTACCAGACCCTAAGAAAGTGCTACGAAACTGTAAAAGTGCAAATTGACATTATTCTTAGTTATAACATAATCTATCTCGTAAAATATTAAGTTAGAGTTAAATTGCTTATTAGTCTGTTAGGCTAGATTGTAATAAATTACTAGGAACACTAGTTCTTATTAATAAAAAAAAATAAAAAAAATTATAAAAGTGTGCAATAAAATCCAACAAGTAACTAATTAAATACAAAATATTAACCCAGCTTACGATTTCGATCAAGTGAACACAGAAAGTTAAAAAAATATTTAATAATTTATGAGTATATTTTTATGGCACTACTCCGTTACTTTAAAGCGATATTGATTTTGTTCAATGTCCTTTGTACATAACAAAAAAAACTATTCATACCCACAAATTTGTACGTAACTTTGTGCGCGAGTCCGACTCGCATTTGACCGGTTTTTGTTTTAGTATCCGGTCAACTGTTACGACATAAAGGTGATGACAAAGTCAAATTGTTATACCTTATCATACAGTAGGTACTTATGGCAAAGTTGTAGTTATGTAGTCATTTGTTTATCATATCTACTGAGGGCTTGATAACTATGTTCAGTCATTCGATGCCAATTATTATGTATGCTTTGATAAGGAAAAAAACCGAGCCCCGTTTGATATCCACTAGAGCATCATGTTCCATAAATAGCATAGCACCTTATCTCTATCGCTGATACGTAGATGTATGTAAAGAAAGAAAGAAAGCATAATATTGCACAATCTCCGTTGTTTGCCCGGAGAAGGCGGATCTCCTTTGTATCTAATGATCTTTCATTTAACATTAGATTAAAATTCATTTATAAAAAATATTATTTAAAATGATTTATTTAATTTTAAAACATTAAAATCATCATACGGGTTGTATAGATGATTTTAATGTCTAACTTCATAATAATCCTATTTTATAACTATTTGCAATATCAATCAATTATGTTTATATGAACTTAGACGGTTGTATTGTTGAATATAATGATTATAATTTTGTGAATATATACTTATTACGCTCGCGAATCATGTTTTGTTTAACATACATCCTGACACTGACCTGAAAATTGTAAAAAAACGTAAGAAAATTTGAATTTCGCGGGCTGTCAAGTGTATCCCTCTTAAAGACTGGTCTTTCTACAAATCTCATTTTGTGGCACAACTCAAAGACGCAGACATGATGTATCAATTTACGTTGACGCTACAGTACATAATCAGCCTATAATGTTCCCACTGCTGGGACACAGGCCTCATCCCGGTGAGAGGGAGCGGGCCGTAATCCACCATGCGGACCCAGTGCGGGTTGGTAGATGTCACATGTCTTCGAATTTTTGCTTCTAGGACATGCCGGTTTCCTCACGATGTTTTCCTTCACCGTTTTGAGAGCAGTGGTGATGAAATAATTTACACAAAGTAAAGCGCTTGCCTGGGTTCGAACCACCTACAACTCGTAAGTCGCGGCCGATACCACTGGGCCACCAGTGCTCTTTACGCTACAGTGCGACATTATAATTCGTTCCGTAATTATAATATCGAAATTACGCTGATGACATTATTTGTTGTAGCGGAATTTAATTTGGGAGCTCGGCATTATTTGAGAAAAAAATTACACGTAAATGAATTACTTGAGGTGACGATCGTAATTATTATTATGCTTGTTGGTTTTAAAGATAAAATTGCATACAGCTGACATGAGCATGGTAAGAGGGACATGTGGCTTACAAAGTAAGGGAAAGTTCAAAATAAGTTTGCTATATGAGGAGTGACAGTTGGCCAGAGGCCGTGATGCCGAGATGTTTGGAGCATGGTGAAGAGTTTTGAGTATGAATGCTAGTATTAAGGTGACGACTGCTCGCTACGGCATAGGGGAGTCACATCGCCACCGTCCCAGCTTCGGGCGGCTGCTTGGTGTTTCCTAGATTCAGTAACGAAACACTCATCACATTTTTAGACCCAACCCTGGGATGGATGCAGGATTGATAGACCGACCCTTTTAAGCTAGGCCTCTAGACAAATGAGGTTGTTCCTGATGCAGGGCGTAACAAGACCCATTACATAGCCGTCAACTTCGCATTTTGTACATCAAACTAAGTAACATTGCACAAAAAATATTGCTGGGAACGACTTTTACTTATAGTGTGAAAAATCGCTGATTGTAGCAGCGCGCAATGTTACGGACGCAAAATATAGCACGCAATGCTTTTGGGTGCATTTAACGGCGCAGGAGTTGTCGGGGTAATTAAAGTTAAATTATAATGTTTAAATATAACCTTCTGGTTACGGAGATACTGAAGGTCAAAGTTCCATTTTTTTTTTTTACGAAAATCATGTGAATAGTTTAAAAAAAAAAAAAAATCGTTGCCCCACACTAGGAATTTCTCCTGTATCGTTGGTGCGTTTACAAACATTTAAACTCACATACACAAACAGCCAGACCCGGAACAACTACTTGTAGGTCATACAATCGTACTGCAGAAACTTCTTATTGACAAATGCTACTATACAACAGATGAGTTTTTAAACGATAAAGAGTTATAATAATTATTAATGCTGCATTTAAAATTTTCACATCTGACATTTTTTAACTAATAATACTAATAAGTTTCCTTTTGTTAATGACATTTTGCTTAGCTTAATTACTTTGCATGTTACGATACTTGTATGTCTTAAGACAAAACATATCGTACTATTTTATATGTATGACCTACTGTATACCTATGTTATACAAATAAACTCTATGATTTATGATTTATACAAATATTTGTTCCGTGCGGGAATCGAACCCGCGACACGCAGCGCAGCACTGCGCCAACCGTTCCGTCTATGTTTCGGGATGGGAATACTAATATACTGTGAACGAATATTTAAAGAATAAACTATAAGGGCAGGTTGTTTCACGTACACTTGACGTACGCTTAAACGTCAAAAATGGCGCCAACTATCGTCAAACCAAAAAAAGCGTTATTTCAAATTACAATTGCAGAATTATGGCCTTGACAAAGGTCAAATATTTGCGATTGCCGTCAAATTATTTCACGTACGCATGTTACGTTAACCAACCGTTGAAAACAACCGGTCCTAAGTGTTATAATACTTATCTAATAATAATTTATTCATATACTATAATTATATAGGCTGTATCAGGAAAGTGTGGTCAATGTTAATATAATTTTACAACATTCTCTCATTTCGCTTACATTCATACTATTAGAAAACCCTTATAACACTGGATATAGTGAAGAGGACCAATAAGTTTTGTTGAAGGTTCCTCTCTCCTGTAACTTTGCAGTGTCTGACATGGTCCATAATGATCTCATTAAAGAGTTACCAACTAAGTACACATTGTGGGTTGCAATACATGATTGAGTATTGAATTTTATGATGAGTGTTTGGTGTATGGCTTTTGATAGATGCCAATAATTCCATAAGATGATTTGTAAAATTTTACGATAAATATACAAAGTTGATACGACAGAGGGGCTTTCCTTTAAACTGGCTATACTAGGTACCATTTACAAGCTCTGTACTAAAAATCATTTAAATTGGAGCAGTTGTTTAGCCGCAAATGATTTTTTAAGTATTTGCACCATTTGAACACGATGTATCTTTCCTAACAGCTGATTATGTCTAAGCATAGGTCATGCACCTTACAACGATAAATTTACGATGCGTTGTTGCCGCTCTGACGATATTTCACTAAAAAGTTGGCAATGCAAACAAGGAAGCAATAAATACACACGCACTTGCACTTTCATTACGAGAGTGACAATCATAGCAAAACTCCCGCGCGTAAAAGAGACAAAAATAGGTCAGTTTGTTACATCCTAAATTTTTGCGATCGATAAGCCTCTAAAAAACTTGTTTCTTCAGTGCGCCGACGCTGTCCTTTCGGAACGTACGATTTGTCGAATTCGCACGCTTTTTTTGTGTGATTGACTGTTTTTTATTGTGGTAGGACACGTAATTAAACTTTGGTTGTGTGTGTGTGTATGTGTAATTAAAGTCTGTATGCCTCAGAGGTAAATACAATTGTTGAACTAAAAAATAGGATTATTTTAGCATTTCACAAACGTGACGCGCGACGGCGACGGACAGTGATTTAATTAGAAAAATAAACAACAATATTCTCCGTCGGTATAATTGTGCATTAATGTGAATGGAGGACACATAGAGAATTTAAAAATTTAGTGTGTTCGTTTTTGTGCGCATACTTCAAAACCTTACCTAGCATAAAAGCCAGTCCGCCGCGCGCCGCCGGCCGCCCGCCTCGACACGAGATAACACACGCCGCGTTCGCCGGCGCGCGCGCGACGTTGCCACTCTGTTACCTAGGCAACTAAAGGTCAGTCAAATTTCTTTATAAAGGCTGGTTACGTTTTATTCTGATTTGTAAGCTATTTAGTTTGTTTGAAAAAAATATTTTCTCATTTTTGGCGCTTTTTATTTTTATACCGTACCGAATTAATACTAAACACGTATAGCATACGTAGTGTAATTTAATGCCCCTCTGTCGTATCAACTCTATATATGAAATGAATTCAATAACTGTTGATAATAATACAAAACTATATTTTCTCGCAGCTCGCGTTTGGCCGCTACCTCACCTGATGTTGAGCAATGAAGCAAGAATGCTCCACATCTTGAATAATGAACTTAACGATCCAATCCCATACTTGAAACTTTCATAAATTGATTCGTACTAGAAGCAAATTATTACAAACCGGTCAAGTGCAAGTCGGACTCGCGCACCGAGGGATATTTTTCTTTACTTTTGCTATATGACATTGCTTCTTGCCAAATTTCATGATTCTAGGTCAACGGGAACTACCCTATAGGTTTTTATTTCGGTACATCAACGCCCGTATCTTTTGATTGTGTTGACTTAGAAGTTTGTTTTTTTCATTGCTTCATGGAACTGCAACCCTGTATATTTGATATTAATTTCAACTTAATAACTCCACGTGTTTCTGAGAAAAAGGGTGACTTCTTGACTGACGGACAGACAGACGGACAACGAAGTGATCTCGAAAGGGTTCGGTATTTCCTTTTGAGGAACGGAGCCCTAAAAAATATTCAAATTGCATAAATAAATAATAATAATAATATAATTGCATTTTGTAACTAATTGATTTTGTTTGATTATAGACTGGACTGATATAAATTAGCATATTCAATTTTCAAATTGTCAGTGGTCTTCAAGAGTCACAAGGATCTATTGAAGAGCAAAAATAAGAAGAAAAAAGGAAAATGAGGCTGTTGAATTTACTTGTTCTTCTTGTTTTGATAGTCAACATAGGGAGTATCTACGGCCAAGATCACGACAGCGATGACCAGCAGGATTACATTGATGGACGACGTGAAGTTTTTTCTGGAGACTGGTGTCCCCCCGATAGAGCTGACGACGGCACTTGTGTGAAAGTTGTATAAAAATTATATCGTGATAGTAGAAGAAATACACAGTGACATCTAATAGTGTACAATAAAGAGTTTGATTTTGAAACAGTTCTTTCATTTAATTTTAAATAACGGTTGTAAAAAGATGCTTAACGAATCCGACAGTCAGGCCCTGTTATTATGGGCACGCCACAATTGCGGCGATAAGTCCCCTCTTTGAGGAGTGGCTGGAGAGGCGCCACGGCGCCCTCACCTTCTGCTTGACGCAGGTCCTCAACGGACACGGTCGTTTCGGGAGGTTCCTGTTCAGGATAAGGCGGGAGAAAACGCCAGGGTGTCACCACTGTGTGGATCGCCCGGAGGACACGGTGGAGTATACGGTGGAGATCTGCCCGGCTTGGGCGGAGCACCGCCGTGTCCTCGTGGCGGAGATCTCTCGCTGCCGGCCCTGGTCCAGGCCATGGTACGGAGCGAGAGTGCATGGGAAGCCGTCACCTCCTTCTGCTAAGCAGTAATGCTCGCAAAGGAGGAGGCGGAGCGCGTGAGGGAGAGGCAATCTCTGCGCCTTCACGCTCCTAGTCGTCGCAGGAGACGCCTTGGACATCGGGAGTCAACAGCCGACTCCCGGCCACCGTAGGCGCGGGGGTTGCGGTCGGCGAGCATTAGGCAGCTCGCCGCCTGGTAAGGACCAGGCCCGGGTCGACGGCGCGCTGTGTTCCACGCGCGCCTCAAAGACATTTCTGCATGAACTGACGGGGTCCGCTAGGGCCGATGCCTGCCAGGGCCACGGGTTGTTCGAAAGAGACACCGTGGTCCCTGGCAGAGGCCACTGAAGGAACACAGGGGGGTGTTAGTCAGTAAAAGTCTGACACGCCCTCTTGCTCCGCCCAGAGCGGGAAGCCATAGTGATGATTTCCCACCCAAAAAAAGGCCCTGTCATTATGATTTGTCTGTTGTACCAGATCGTAGCAAGGAACCTTCTGGATATGGAGATATTGAAAGCCACATTTCAAACATTTTTTACCATATTGCTTAACTTTACGCACCCAAAATCACTATATTTTGTTCGTTAAGTCCGTAACATTGCGCCCTGCTAAACGCAGCGATGTTTTACACCAAAAATAAAAGTCGTACCCAACAATAATTTTTGTGCAGTGTTACTTATTTTGAAGCATAAAATGCGAAGTTGACGGCTATGTGATGGGTCTAGTTACATCCTGTATTTACTAAAACAGTACTTGTGGTATAGCCTCATTCGGTTAGAGGTCTAGCTTAAAAGGGTCCGTCTATCAACCACGCATCCATCGCTGGGTCGGGTCTAAAAATGTGTTGAGTGTTTCTTTACATAAACTAGTAGACACTAAGCAGCCGCCCAGAGTTGGCAAAAGAGTAAGAAAAGTGGCGATGTGACCTTAATATTAACATTCATACTGAAAACTCTCCACCACCACTCCAACCAACAACTCAACTGATATGATTGTTATTACAACCACTAATAAAGCCTCCTCACTATATCTAATCATACTCTTCACTATATCTAATGTTATGAGGGTTTTCTAATATGTATGAATTTTCAAATATAATTTCTGATACAGCCTGTATATAGTTTCTGCATACATTATTATTAGATAAGCAATTTAGCACTCGTAGTTTATCGTTTAAATATTCGTTCACAGTATGTTATTTATTCTTGTCCCTACAGATAGGTACATTGCAGCACATACCTACACACACAATTACACTCGATTAAAACCGTTTAAAACCGGATTTTCCCCGGAGCCAGCAATAAAACTTCTGGGCAAGACACCAGTTCCGCCCATCTCTCATTTTGTCCTAAGAACCATTTAGATGGGAGGAGTTTGGGGAGCCTTAATTTTTGGCTCCCTGTTAATTTGGTCAGTTGAAATTATGGGCCGTGGAAGTGTGGAAACTATTGTACATTAGTCAGCAGTTAGAACAGGTTTTGTAGGAAGTAATAGAGTTATATTCCAGGCCAGGGCCATAATTCTAAAGTCCTGAAGAACTGACCAGTTATAATTTTAGTTATACATATGTAGGTATATTATGGTTTTTGTCTCATTATTTTAATAATGATTTTTTTTTTCACTAAGATGTTTCTGAATGTATGTTTAGGACGAACTGTGGTAACATTACAAGCCTCGCAAGTTTTATTATTTATATCCGACTTCAAAAAAGGAGCAGGTTATGCATTCGGCGTTTTTTTTAATCATGTGACAGGATTTTTGATCATTCATCATTTAGTGAACGAAGCCTGTGCGGTGGTACCATATCGACTGTATGTAGTTATTTTGCTTGCGTAGTATTTGAGTTATATTCAGTTGGTTTAGAGCGTTAGTTTTCAGTTAGCTTCTTCATAGGTTTTTTTTAATCCAGTTCGTCTATGTTGATGTTGTCATCTTCACATAGTAAGTAGTTGTACATGAAGTTTGTTACTCCACACAAATCCATGTACAACTACCACAACAGAAAAAGTGAAAAACAATTTGTTATTCGGAAGTTGGTGGTAATTACAAAAGACAAAAGTGACTTCCGACACTGACATTTTTTTCACTTTGTAGTCGCTTAGTTGCAATCGGTTTTTTTTTTTTTGTGAAATGTTTGTTATTTGTGCTATCACATAATAACTTTTACAATGCTTAGATGAGCCTGAGGCCATTTTTAGGGAAATACATATTATGCACAAGTTCTAGGTAGACCTAATACACAAATAAATCAATTACCTACTTAGCTTAGAACTCACTTAAAACCTACTTCATAAATTTTAGTTCAATTACAACATTCTTTATGAAATTTCTCCGTTGGCTCATAAGCTTCCGATATTACTAATTTAACTCCACCAATATAGAACCATTTATATTGGCCGTAATATCCTTCTCCAAAGGAGTAATTAATACAGCAGCCGGTAAACTAATGCACCTGCTGAAGCCAAGCATGGCAATAACGCGTTAGATTATAGACTGTAGGTAATATTGCATAAGTGGTATTAGCTTCCTCACTCGAATGAATGTACCTACATAAATGTTAACAGTGTAATCTGAGCAATGGTGGCCCAGTGATATCGGCCGCGACTTACGAGTTGTAGGTCGTAGGTGCGAACCCAGACAGGTGGTTTACTTTGTGTAAATTATTTCATCACCACTGCTCTCAAAGCGGTGAAGGAAAACATCGTGAGGAAACCGGCATGTCCGGTGGATTACGACCCGCTCCCTCTCGCCGAGAGGACGCCTGTGTCCCAGCAGTAGGAACGCTTTGACAGGTGAAGAAACGGTTCAGGTAGGTTTCTGTTTAGTTCAAACCACGATACGATCTACATGTGACGACTTTTTCGACTCATTTTGTTGTGTTGTTGAATGCATTATTTACGATTTCTCACATTCATATCTACAATTTCTCATGGTAATTAAAGCGGTTGGCTTTAACATTCCATTTTTTTTAAAAATACCTCTCGATACTGAAATTCATCACTTACAAACATATTTTTATCAGATTTCGTCTTTAGGTTCCATAACTTACAGATTGTTACAAAACCAGAAACCCCCTCTACGTTTTATTTCATGTCTCCAACCTCAGCGTTTGTTACGAAAACAATGAAATTCAAAAGCCGAACCCTAATCATCTAAAACCAAAACATAAATTAGGTCAAGAATTTCCGATTCCGCAATGATTTCCTGTAACTCCGGCTAAACAAAGAAACACTGGGCTCATACTTCACGAGCGATAACTTATTTACGATAAGACCTTAGCCAACAGCGCCATTTCCACGGAATGCAAAGAAAATTATATATAGAAAAATCGAAGGGTACCGAACAAGACTATTCCATTTGGAAGAGAGTTGTAAGTCGTTCTTCATTACTTCAGATCGTTGGCAGCAAATCTTTGGAAATTTAAACCCTCTTCTTTTTTTTTTGTTTTTAATGATATAAACTAGTGCTTAACTGCGATCTCGCCTGGTGGAGTGATGCAATCGTCGATGGTAAAGCGCACTAATTTATTAAAAGCTTATTCACTCTAGCCTTGAAGACACTTAAATTATAATCGGACGGGAAGACAACTGCAGGCAAATTGTTCCAGTCCTTCAATGTACGCGGTATAAACGACGAGGCGAAACGCTTAGTCCAGATCGTAGCGGTGTCAATAACGTAAGGGTCGAAACTCGCTGTGCGACAGGTTGTCCGATGATGGAACGGTGATGGCGGAATTAAGTCATGTAATTCCCGCGAACACTCTCCAGAATGCATCCTATAGAATACCGATAGGCTTCAACTCCCAAGAGCTGAAGGCAGTCGGTGCATTCCAAGGATACATTCTGAAAAGCAGAAACCAAGGTGAACGGGCTGCTTTTGGCGGTGAACAGACACGCTTGTATTTTGGTGGCGTTGAATCCCACAAAGTTGGCTTCGCCCCACTTGGAGACTGCCTGAAGTGCGACATTCGTATGCTCCACCATAGCCTCTCTTTCGGACCGGATTACTTCCTTACAAGCCTGAGCACTCGACAGGTATCTCTCTACAACTGTGCTATCATCTGTATACCCATAGATTCTGGGCATCAGCAGATCGTTGATATGCAGCAGGAAGAGAGTTGCAGAGAGAACAGACCCCTGAGGAACACCAGCATTAGTCGTCATATGCTCCGATGATCCGTCGACAATAACTCGGAGAGACCGTTCACTCAGGAAGTCTTTTACCCAGACAGTCAGACCAGGGGAAATGCGTACACTGGAAGCTTACCCATAAGGCTAGCGTGCTATACCCTGACGAAGGCCTTCGAGACGTCTAAGGAGAAAGTAATCACTTCACCATTCCTCTCGAGGGATCGCCTCGTCCCATAAGTCAGTGACATACACTAGTAGGTCCCCAGTAGACCGATTGCGGCGAAACCCGTACTGAGGAGATCGTTACCTTCCAGGTATGCCACGAGGCGCTTTCTCTCCTTCAGTATGAGCCAGTGTTCCTTCTGGTTTAACCAGCGGAGGCAGTGTGGGCCGACAGAAGTTCGCTTCGACCGATTTGGCAGGGGACCAGAAAGATCTGCTACCGAACGGCTGTACAGAGAGCTTTTTGCCAATATGGGTGATGCGGTCGAAGCGAGCCTTCTTTAGCGCCTTTTTGTAGGATTTGGCAGCATGGTTGAAGGCTCTCTTCTTAAAGCTCATATCCGGTGTTTTGCGTTCACGAGCGTCAACCCACTGGAGAAACGCCGAGTGCTTACGCTGTTCAGCTTGAGCACAATCGGCGTTAAACTATGGGTGAGCTGAGCCACCGATGGGTACATCACCATAGGAGATGAAATACTCCATAGCTTGACGCACCATATCGGATATAGCATCCGCACAGTTCGACAGATTTTCAGAGGAGAAGCAGACCTGCTAAGGATAAGATGCAAAAAAGTGATGCATCTCATCCCAATCTGCTGACTTGTATCCACATTCGTCGTTCATCGCATGAATCGCAGTCAGGTGGGGAGAAAGACGACACATACTTCGCTAGACAGTGATCTGAAGTTCCTAATGGTGAGGAAACTGTTACAACACATCTATCCGGATCGGTGGTCAGCAGTAGGTCCAGACAATTGGCGGTATGACCAATCACATCTGGCACCCTAGCCGCTTGCCTTACCAACTAGGAGAGGCCCATTGAAAGTGCAAAGTCACGCGCTTCTCTCCCAGCGTGGTCGGTCCTCTGGTATGGGAAAAGCCAGTCTTGGTGGCAGGCGTTAAAGTCCCCTAGAGCGACGAGCTGGGCATCAGGGTGCCGATACAGAGCATTATCAGCGGCCTCACTAAGGTGGTCAAATAGTCGAGTCGTCTCCTGGTCACCGCTATGCGATCGGTAGACACAGGTATAGACAATTTTGTCCATACCAGTGTCCACCAACAGCCATAAGGACGAGATGTCATTGCGGACGTACACACAGACCCCGGCACGCTGCAGGGAATGGTGCTCCAATGAGTATCTCGGGTAGTTGAGGTACGCCGCATCTGACGGACATCTAATCTGGGTCTCCGTCAAGAAAACCAAGTTTGGCTTGTCAGCCTCAAGATGGTGGTGGCCCGCATCGAGATTTGAGTGTAGACTGTGCAGACAAAATATTTGAGAGGTGCACTCGAAAGGAGAGGACGTGTTTCCGCTGTGGACACTTACTTTTCTTTATTGGACCTTTCATTTAAAAACAAAAATATTGAGTTAATAGGAAAGAAGACGGCAGTTGAGCGGGGTGGTGCGGTGTTAAACCCAACAACACGACCAGTGTTGCTGCGCCAGTGGGGGGTTGATCTGGAGACTGCGGGGTCGCCCGAACCCCCGCAAGGATCGCCATCGGGTCCTCTCGTCCGGTCGCCAACCGGCACGATGGGGCACCTTGGGATTTTTCGCAGTTGGCGGGGCAAACAAAGGGCTTTGAAGGTCCGTGACATACCTACCTATACGCCATTTCGTTTATTTTTCAAAATGGCGGCCACGCATGAATCCCATATACACCGATAGCTGATATCAATGCAAACAGAAAACATAAAAAAAAAATCAAAATAGCGTGACAGTAGGTATGCCAAACTCCATATAAAAATCTTCAATCCCCTTTATCTCTTTATAATGTTAGTAAAGATAAGTGATTCCGAAAATAACCACAACTTATAATAATGCAAACAAACACAGCGTTAAGTTAGTAACGATAAACATTGACTTTCGAGAAACTAGCCACAGGAGAAGGTTGCTCAACAACCCGCATCGAGCTCCGGGTTATTTCGAAGATTAAACTCTATATTGACTTTTCTGCTTGATACAACTTGAAAATTTGATTCATAGTAAATCGGTAAATAACAAACAAAGGTCAATTTTGGGATTATCCGCTTCGAAATTGGGTGGAAGTTACTTTGGAGGAAATTAGGGTGGCCAGAAATTATGGCGCCCTGTCATCGTCGTAATTTTCTAGTTTCTGAATGCAGTGTTTTGTGTTGTATTTTCTAATTGATATTATTATGGCTGTTTCCAGGTTTTAATTGTTATTGTTGGTATTTCAATAGTTTATTTCGTGGTACTTTTTGCTATGATATTTCTGAATTATTTCCTTAAGGTACATGGACAACCAGACCAGAGCACCGCCATTTTGATTTCAGCTCAGATGGCGCAGTATAAAGATTATGTTAGCGCATAAAATAATACATTATAAAACAACTCCTAATGTTATTTCACCTTTATATCCGCCGCACATTTTTCACCGCTCAAGATTATTACGAGCCATATAAAATGATTAGTTCAGCAAATAATATGAACAAAACTAGTTCTGTAGCAGTTAGGAGAACCTAGGATAATGAATGTTCGACACGCATTTGGCCGGGTTTTCGCTATATCTACGTAACTTAAAAAGGCAATTTCAAGGCATTAAGCAGTTTGTTTACCCCGGAAAAAATGTAACAAACTTTAGTAACCTTTTCCAAATATTATTTTTATGTTAATCAATTTACGTCGGTCCATTTTCTTTCTCGGTAGAGTGAGGCGACTTAGATAGTCGCCTCACTTTACTGAGAAAGTGTGAATGTTAAAGTAGAAATTTTTTCCATAGATTTTTTAAGAAAATGGCAGCTAATGCTGTTTAAGAAATAAAATAATAAGTAACACATGCCTAGGGCATTAAGTCCACCTTTGTGCCTTTTTGTGCGAAAAGTTTAAATAAATAAATAACACAAATACACGACACGACATCGCAACGTGACATGATGCGACGTCGTATCGTGAGTATGATGTGTTTTAGTCATAAACCAGTCTAAATTGTTTGACCTTCGGACATAAAACTTGAAACAAATGACTGCTTTCAACTACATATCCCCGGCTATGTCTTAGGTGATTTGCTTGCTTTTCCCAACTATGTTGGGGTCGACTTCCAGTGTAACCGGATGCAGTTGAATAGATAGAGGTCATGTAAAATACTGGTATTTTACATGACCTCTACAACCCAGTTACTGGGTAATACGATACACCTTGGTAAGACTGGTTGTAAGACTTCTGACGACCCGTAACGGCTGTCAAAGACCCACCAATGACAGCCGGGACCAACGGCTTAACGTGCTTTCCGCGGTACGGAGGGGTCTTGTTATATGAAGATGGTCATCCATCCACGGACCAACCGCGGCAAGTGTAGCTTAACCTGATCGATCGACCCGTGCGGCTGTTATTACTTAGCCGCTATAATAACAAATAATAAAAATAAAAGGGGGTCTTTTACAAGAAACGTGTAACATATATGTATATCATGTAGTGTTAAACATTGTACGGTGGTACGGTAACCTTCGTGTGCGAGTCCGACTCGTACTTGGCCACTTTTTTAATCTCGTGTGGACGCCATCTTGCCAATCAGTCCATCAACATCACACCGAAATCCCTTTAGAACAAAACGGTATAACGTGCACAAAAGTCAGTCCTCACGACCTTTCCGTCTGTCAGTTTGTCCTACTACTTCATGAGGTACAAAAACCCTGGCAGGTCATTAGGTAGTTTTTCTAGCACCGTTTGCGGCGACAATGATGAATTAGCTGGTTTCTAGCAAACTGAACACTCTTAGACCCTTTTTATTGGACTTTTCATGTTTGTTGCAAAGCTTGATATCTCTAACTATATCTATACTAATAATAAAGCTTAAGAGTTTGTTTGAACGCGTTAATCTCTGGAACTACCAGTCGGATTTGAAAAAATATTTCATTTGATAGCCTTATTTCTGAGGAAGGCTATAGGCTATTTAACATCATGCTAGGGCATCAGAGCCGACAAAAAAAATCCCAGAAAGAACGCTAAGTGAAAACGAAGTAATAGTGACGGGGAGTATATAAATGTGGCTGTTATTTTAGTAAAAGCACTGTGTATCTTACGACTTACACGTGAACGAAGTCGCGGGCAGAAGCTAGTCAATATAAAACAAAGTCGCTTTTTGTATCTGTCTGTGCACTTAGTTCTTCTAAACTGCAAAATCAATTTTATCGATTTCATCATGACTGAGAATTTATTCCGGAAAGTTTTTTTTTTGTTAGCCTTTTCTGTCCCCCTGCTGGGCAAAGGCCTCACCCAAATCCTTCCGGAAAGTTTATGTGTCATTAATATTTAATTTAGGCATAGCATAGACATCAATAGCTTAGATCGTAGTAGGTTAGATAGTAGGCGTTTTGTAGTTTCTACCTACCCCCATGGGTGTGAGTTTATGAATGTGTGTGTGTATAGCATAGAAATCGCGGTGTTCTGACATGTCGCCACATGATTAGATCGAGTTCGTGCGAAGCAGGGTCGTGTTTCTATAATGTAGGTGTATAGAGCGATGTTCGATTCCAATTGTATGAAGTTTTGGAGAGAATAATCGAAGTTTCCGTATCATGAATGAAGTGATTGATTCGTCTTTAGAATAAAGGTGAATTATTCAAGGATCGGATTCATTTGGAGCTGAAAGTTCCCGGGTTTTGTGTCATCCGTGTTTTATTTGGTGCTGAATGTGGACATACAATGTGAAACATAAATAACGCAAGACCTTATACACCCCAATTAGAGTATTCAGTTAAAAGCACAATACAATGACAAACACTTAATTTATTTAAAGCTTACAATTTTTATTAAGAAAATCTTGTTGACCCTAGCGTTGCTTTATGCATTTAAAATTGTGTCTCATTTCCTTGAAATAACATTTAATTTTCTTTTGCTCAATCCGCGGTCAGTATGGCAAAATACATAATTTTTTAAAGATATATACCTATTTTAAAAGTTACTGAGATCGATTCTGTAGTCAATTATGAACAAAGAACTTTCAGGACTTGCGTTTATTCTGTTACATCTTGTATATCAGCTGATCAAATGTACCAGTGATCTTAATATTTTAAGCTTTTCTTGAAAATATTAAGATCACTGATAATAACAACACAAAAAAAAGTTTTTTGGAAGGTTTTTAAAGAACATTTCTATCTTCTTATCTTCTTATCTTCATTGTTATCAGTTCGAGTTTGTTTATCACCAATCTTTCCTGTAGTTTATATTTTACAAATTGAACTATGCACTATTATTATCTTAGGTACCTACTGATAAGATTTTTAAAACCAATAATTTATTTATTTAGGATCTCCCACAAAAGACGTACACAATACATGAACCCATAAAATAAAGGGCAATATCAGGTAATAAGTAGATGCACTCCTTCCTAATCGATTCCCGCTTAACCCAAAACACAAATACCTGCCTATTGAAGTAAATTCAGGGAAATCAATTGCTAAGCAAATTGACGATTGATATACGAACTTTAAATATTGTCCTTATATTCAAAGACACAACTGTCATTCTTTGACAGTTGAATGAAATATCTGTAATACAGCAAATTGATGTAGAGTGTCAACTCACTAGCAAAATATACCATATTGTAAGCTAGCTGTATGTAATATTTTAGCCACTCATGTCGTCTTAACTTGCTGTTTACCTGTGAACCTGCTTACTGTATTACCTGGACAATAAATATTTTGTATTTCTAACTTGCTTAGAGCTTGAGAGTAGTGGTGGCTTAGTGGTAACGGCCGGGACTTACGAGTTGTAGGTCGTGGGTTTGAACCCAGACAGGCGCTTTACTTTGTGTAATGTATTTCATCATCATTGCTCTCAAAAACGGTGAAGAAAACCTTGTGAGGAAACCGGCATGTCCTAGAACCAAAATTTCGAAGACATGTGACATCTGCCAACCCGCACTGGGCCCGCGTGGTGGGTTATGGCTCATTCCCTATCACAGAGAGGAGGCCTGTGTCCCAGCAGTGGGAACGTTATAGGCTGATTATGAACTTGCTTAACAATTAATATCTCTGACTATACGTACAAGAGCACGGTAAGTTTCACTTCACCCCGATCGATACAAGCGTAAGTGAAGCATGTCCTAAATGTTTCATACAGTAATAAAAACCAACATTAACTACTTCTTGCGTAGCCCATTAATCAAACACAGCCACTTCCATGCCGTAATGGTACAGGTAATAGACGAGTAAAAGCTGCTGATGAATTTACGAAGAACGTACGCCCTACTTTAATGTAATTACTCTACCTGGCACTTCACACACTTTGCTGGTAGATGTAGAAGTTTCTAACTGAAAATAACAGCTTATGTTCAATAATAATATCATTTCTAGTCATCATCATCTGCCTAGCCTTTTCCTAACTATGTTTGTGTCGGCTTCCAATCTGACCAGATGCAGTCTTACAACTGTAATGGTCTTAATAGGCTCGAAAATGACGGATTTATAGCGAAAGCGAATAAACAAACTTTAATAACAAAAATAACAGATTCATTGCAAGTTAAATAAAACTTGCAATGAATAGGAAAGGGGAGAATGGAAGAAGAAAACGTGTTGCGCCGACCCCAAGTAACATGCGATAAGCGCATGAGATGTTGATGATTGCAAATTAAATAAAAGCTTGTAAAATTTAATACATTGGGCTTTCAACGACGATGACAAACTGATAAAAAAGTGCACATCGATTTGAAGGCTAAAAGAACAAAAGTATTTGACATTCTATAAAAAGTCAATAGCAAAAAGTTCTTACACTAGTTGCGTCGCTTTCATAGGGCTATGAAAGCGACGCAACTAAATCCGCCATTTAGACTGCGTCCGGTTAGACTGGAAGCTGACCACCTGTTTTTACATGGATCAACTGCCTATGGAACCTCGACAACTCAGTTACTAGGTTTCATGTTACCATGAGATGTTTAGTGAGATTAGTGGTCGGACTTTTGGGCAATATAGAAAAAAACATTTGTGTACAATTAAAAAATATGCTCATATTACGATGATCCTTCAAAAGAAAAAAAGAACATCAAAATCGTCGGCGTCGTTGAATCGTCTTTAAAGATCGCTTTTAGCGATAAGACCGCCCATTGTGACACCCTATGTAAAATTTCTACATTTATATCTGCAATATTTATGGTGTATATAATAAAGAGTATTCTATTCAATCCTTCCTTCAGAAGGCGGGAAAAACTGGAACACGAATCATTATAAAAATTCAAGTCAAGGTAATAAAAACCATACGGCATTATGCTGAATTTCGATAAAACATACTCAAAAGCGTTGAAGAGCTCGTTAAACGTATATTTTATATGAAAACTCGACACGAATTTGTTGCAATCAGCAAAACAAGTGAATGGTTCTTGAAAATAACGGGTCGGGGGAAACGTGATGGTTGATATACTTCGGTATGTACCTATTGATATACATGTTATACTTGAGTGGATCAAATACTTACGCCTTGAATATTGAAACTCAGCTCTATGATATGTTGATAGGAAAGAATATTTCTCAATTCTCACTTTTTAGCTCATACAAAATGCTTACTTTGTAAGGTCAGTGATGATTTAGTTTACAATCAAAATTGTATATAGTAAAGATGTAAAATAGTAACAGTTATTTGTAAATAGCCTTCTGGACTACAATGTTGAATTTGCAATAAGCAATAAGCACTGAATACAATCAGACGCCAAATATATTGCCATGAACCAGCCGCAAATGGGTCCAAGCAGTAACCGAGAATGTTTCTAATGGAAAAACGTAAATCCTGAGATTTTGCCCAGCATCCTCAAGTTCTTATAAATGTCGCATTATCAGAAGAGACAAAATAATACATCTGATTTAACAAAGTAAAAAGACAAGAAAAAGATCCACCATTTTCTCTCAAAAAACTACCTCATACGTCACACTTTTGCGCAAATATTGTCAACAACTAAATAACAAATATCCAAAAGAAATTAATAAGTACAAAATATTGTTTTATTCAAAGTCCCTAGTCGCCTAACAACATAGAAAGCTTATAATGGACCTGTCAACTTCAATTCCTTAACAATTGCCTTAAAAGCGGCGGGAAACGTTTTACCCGTGGAACCGGGACTGACGGCATCGGTAATAGTGGCTGTTATAGGAAAACATTTCTCCTTTTTAGCTAATGATACAACTTTTATGACAGGGCAACTCAAGGTCAAGCTCAGAGAGGGTTAGAAGCTGTTTATTGGAAATCGTGTGGAAACAAATAAGTGTTGATATTGCTTAAGGAAGCTTTCCATTACAGTCGTTGGCTTTTGTTTAGTCAGTGACACAACATGGCATGGGATTGTATGAAAAACATAGGCAGTCATGATGACTGCCGACTGAAGTAAAGACCTTAAAACTGAAGTAACAGTGGATTTAAATTAATTGTAGGATCAAAAATTAAAATTACAAAATGTGGTAATTAAAATGATTCATTATCAATATAAACATATTATATGCTATCACTGCTGGCCAAGCGTAACACGTTATACACATAGCTACACATAAGCATGTCGGTGACGCGAACCCATAAAATATCCTACCAAAAATCGCTCAACGCGCCTAAAGAAGTTTCAGTTCATGAATGCTGATGGCGGACGTGACCGAGAGTTCTGTCTATTTGCATCTTCTTGCAGAAAGCCAATTCCCGTAATTAACAACGTTCAAAATCTAGTCGCAATCCCATTACAGTGACAATCAATGTCAAAAACTTGTCAAAATTGTATGGAAGTTAGAGGTTATTTTTGACAGATTGAGACTGAGATCAGACTGTGAATGTTCTTAAAATTACGAAATATTTAGCCTAATCTGCTAATGGTTATCCTTGTTTCAAGTTAGACACCAAGGTAACATTGCCAGTAGAATATTTTTAAAGTACATAAAACCTTTTCGGACCCTATGGTCTTCAATAAAACTTCAGAATTCTCAGACATAACGAAAAATGTACGAAATAATTATCACTTCATCAAATTTTTTTTAAATTGCTAGACGTCACATATAAAAACGCCAAAAACTTGACGTTAAATGGAACATTCGTTTTAAGGACGGGCCATATGACCTTGACCTTTGCCCAATAAGTCACCGTTTTTGCACGGCATTAATTAATGTTAGTGAGACCGCAGGTGTAATCATTCTTGGCTAGGCTTAGATGACCGACCTTAGCTGTTTAACCGTGACCTTGAACAAACGGTTTTGTCTTACTGAACTTTAATAATTAGTTTGGATTTATTTATTTAAACTTTTCGCACAAAAAACCTACAAAGGCCGACTTAATGCCTTAGGCATTCTCTACCAGTCAACCAAGGGTGGTGAAGAGATTAGATGGCAGGTGCTTTGGTTGAGAGGAACAAAGATAAAAAAGCTCTTAACACATACATACTATTCCTGCTAATATATATACATACACTAAGTCAAGGGAGAGAGGTATGTTGAGATGACACTATGCTATTTGTTTCGAAAATAACTCTGGAATTTCCGCTTAAATGCATACCGACTGTATTCTGTATTGGATGTAATCTGAAGCCAATTTGAAGGTGGTTAGAAAGTTCAAACTTCAAAGAATGTAGCAGAGTTTTCTTTACCTATTTTTGTTAAATTTTATCGTATTTTTTGCCTTTTTCCGGAATCATATAAACTAACTACAAAAAAAAAAAAATTACTATAACAACTTTACCAGTAGTTTATATTATTTTCACAGCTGGGCAAACACTCTTTAAACAAAAAAGGAACAAGCAGTAGTAACTATGGTTGTTCAGGGCTGGTGGGCATTTTCAGGCAATATAATCGAATCAAGTGTTCCTCATGACTCCAGTAAGCTTAAAATCTCATGATATTGAAAAAGTCTCATTATTCTTGTTAGGTTTAAACCCACAACCCCGTGTTTGAGAAGCGTACCCCTCAAACTTTGAGCCATCACAACATCCATGTCCTAGCGTTATACATATTATATAAGGCTAATAATTCTGATGCATGCAGAGGGTTGGCGCGTGACAGCGCAACTTCCCCCACGACATTAGCTCATCATGTTGTTGAGCAGCAAAATATTTTGTTTTATTATTACTAGCTTTTGCCCGCGGCTTCACTCGCGTGGAGGTCGGAAATTAAGCCATGGAAACATATTACCGGAATAAAAAGTATCCTATATGTTAATCCAGGTTATAATAAACTATCCGTGTGCCAATTTTCATCCAAATCCTATTAAAGCATAATACCAATTATTGAAATACTATCGTGAATTCATGCAAGCCTAGTACTTTTTGTTAGAATACTGCTCAGAAAGTCGGGTCATATTTCGATCATGATTCGAAAGACACATTGCGCTATCTAGCGTCCTAAAGCAATTATGACCGTCAAAAGTTATTGTTCTTTTCCTCGGGAACAGTATTATTTTTCTGGATGAAAGCTAGCTTATGTCCTATTCTATACTCCTGACAACGTATATGCAAAATTTCATGATGATCGGTTCAGTAGATTAGGCGTGAAAAGGTAACAAACAAACTTACCGTCGCATTTATAATATTAGTTAGGATTTTGAAGAGACACTTTTGTTGAAAAGCTGTTGGTATTTTAGTGTTAGAAAAATGAGGCTGAATAAACAGGTATACTTGAGCAGTGGTGGCCCATTGGTAACGCCAACGACTTTCAACATGAGGTCGTAGGTTCGTATTGAAACAGGCGCTTTACTTTTTGTAAATCATCTTTTTTCATCACCACTGCTCTCAAAAATGGTGGAGGAAAAGATCGTGAGGAAACTGGCATGACCTAGAACCAAAAATTCGAGTACCTGTGACATCTACCAACCCGCACTGGGGCCGCGTGGAGGATTACTGCCCACTCCCTCTCACTGAGAGGAGGCCTGTGTCCCAGCAGCGGGAACATTATAGGCTGATTATGTTCGTATATCTCGGTCGGTCGGTCGGTATCTTGTTTTCCTTGGTCCAATATTCTTGAGGTACTCGTAGGTGGAGTATGAATTCGCATCTTTTTGATCACACGGTGTTTTTGCTAACTATAAAGCAGGATGCCGCGTAATGGTAAGAAAAAAAGTTTGCCAAACTTATTAAGTAAGTTTTTGATTTAATTAATAGACTTCAAAAAAGGAGGTTCTGTTTTCGACCCGTATGTATGTTTGTACCGCGATTTTATCAAAAACTAATGATCCGATTTGGACGGGGTTTCCGATATTTGAAAGCGTATTTTCTAGGGAAGGTTTTAGTTTACAACCTTTCAGGATCTGATGAAGATCTTCGGAGATAGACAATGGAACTCTTCAATAACAAACAGCAAATGACCCGCGATTGCTGCGATCGTATGTCTATGTAATGTTTATACCATTCCATAACATAACATCACGCCTGTACTGTTTTAGGGGTTTACAGATGTGAACACTCTCATTCTGCAACTTTTTTAGGGATTTAGTTAACGTAAAAACTTCGAACCAATGAAGTTTTCGTCCCAAGCCCATATTTATCTCAGTTAATACAATTTAAGAAAATGAGACACTATAAAGTACAATATAAAAAGAAACAATAAAAAAAGAAAATAAACGGAAAAAAAATATATAAAAAATATTGATTTATTAACTTATTCAGAATTAAAAAAAAAATCACTTTACTTTACATAACACCTTGTTATAATTTTAAGAATTCGGCGCCAAATCCCAACATTAATTAATTTAGACAAAAATGTACTTAGGACAGTATAAAACCTAAACAAACAATCACGAAATATTTGCAATAGCAACACCCTAATTTACATAAAACCTACTTAAGATACCTAGTGAATTTGGGATTTGGCGCCGAGTTCTTTTCTTTTCTCATTTATGTATGATGGATTTTAAAAGTTATTAACAATTTTTGTCTATTCTCAAAAACCTATCCATAAAATAGCATATTGACTTGAAAACAAGGAAAAGTAGTTTTTACTATCATTAATAAACTGTTAGAATCATAATTATAAACGTTTTAAGGAGGTCTTAAGTCTTTACCGACTCTAAACCGGTCTAAACCGAGCAAAGTCGCATTAAAAGCCAGTCTAGGATCAAAATTTAGATATTTATCGAGGCGGAGGCGTGTTGGTTCATGTAGAAAATTACTAGTTTCAACGCTAAGTTAAAGGCTTAAGTTACACGCCACAGAGGGTGACTGGTAACTTAAATCTATGTTACTTGTCGACACCTTCGTGGAGAGATTACGTCGGTATTTTAGAGTATGCTTCAAGTAAGTAATTTATTTAATGAGAAATTAATGTTAGCACTTTGTACAATGGTATTGCAAACATTACTTTTTCGTAACGCTTTCGGTTGTCATTGTAGATATATACTGTTTTTTTTTTTTTTTTTGTAAATGGATATCTATGTTCAAAGTCAATTTGGTTTTTTAACCAAATAATACAAGTCAATTTTATTCATTTTAAGATAATAAATTTACAAACTTCTTCCTAAATAAATTACAAAACAATTGTGGGAATTAAAGGGCTGAGCTCAAAGAATAAATAAAATCAATGTAGTATGTCCTGGTTTATTTAACCTCTTTTATAAACCCGTAAAATACATAAAAACACACCTTAGTAAAAAATCACGTCTTAACGTCTTCACTCCGTCATTCAAAAGCCAACTGTCATTCTCGTTTTTAAACGCCTTCCATGTCATTCTAAGCATACATCTTTGGCTGACGTCATTGGTCTTACTTACCCATTGCCATTCAGCTCTCTCACACAATCATGCATTGACATGCATTGACGTTTCATTCCTACATGCGGCCGTCCTGCTCTTGTCTCTGTCCAAATTGAGTTTCATTTTAAGTACTTACGTCACTGGCGAAATCCTGATATTGTTACCTTAACATTTAATTTAATATTAAAGGGCTAATGCTAAGGTCTCATAAACATCAGCATTTCTCAGCAATTCAGTCCATAAACTCCAGGTATACTGACCTACGTGTAATGATATTTGCCTTTACTACAGTTACTAATTATAATATCATTAAGTATATGAGAGCAGTAGTGACTCAGTGGTATCGGCCCCGACTTACGAGTTGTAGGTTGTGGGTTCGAATCCAGGCAGTTGCTTTGTGTAAATAATTTCATCACCACTGCTCTCAAAACGGTGAAGGAAACCATCTTTTGTTTCCTCCACGTTCATACATCTAGTCATGTCCACGCACGCTGGTTGCGCGCACTATGCACCTGACCTTTTTGAATTCAAGGGGTTGCTTGTATGGGGACTATACAAGCAATTTGTATTTTTCGTAAATATATAGTGTTGGCCCCTTGGCCGCACTTGATCGTTTTTTTTTTTAACAAAGGTTAACTAGTGGAAAATGCCTTGTGGCATAAGGTTCGTCTTATAATATGTGCCACACTTTGTAGCTGAAGGATAAATAAATTATTTCAAAATTATATATAATTTTTATTAAATATTAGGTAGCGAAACTCGACAAACGTGATTTTGATATATAAAACAATAATTTGATGACTAAATTATGGAACTTGTGGTAGTTAGTAACTTTCGAGTGACCACTAAAAATCATGGTGAATGCTTCTTGTCACAGTCACGACGTGCAGCTGCCGACTATTTCTGTACTGTGCTCGTGATTACAGTTTTGTATGTTCTTTTTATTCGAGTTAATTTTTTTTTATGTGCAGGTGTTTATGTGACAAACAAACCTATTTATCATTATTTAAGTACGAGTTCAGAATAATTGTTTCTTATTTATGTCGAAGATCGTAGTTTCAGTTTCAGAAAAGTCATTGGGCGTAATCATGTCTATAACTAACTGAGCAAACTCTATCAAAAGCTTGCCGCGTCGAACGTGTTAAAGAAAGTATTTTTTTTTATTTTTCCCAATAGGTACAAAAATGTTTGGCCAACAGTAATAATTAATGGCACAAAATAATTATAATAATGCGTGATTAAGAAGTTAATTGTTGTTAAAAAAAAATAGTTAACACACTTGGAAAAATACACTTTCATTTTTTTGGCCTAACAGACAGTACCCACTCTGATGCAGCCCATATTATCGTAAACTAGAGACATTAATTTGTCTATTCCCTCCCATTTTATTTTTGTACAGCGTGGGTATAATTTCCATACAATGATGCCTAATGATCTTTGAGAAGTGTTCTTACCAAACCTACAAACATATCTAAATAATAGCGCAATTATAATAATACCTTCAACCTACTCCGTTTATGAGCGTGACCTTTCTCTACAGTCCCTCAAAAAACCATTAAACATCAAGCACGAATATTAGAATTAATGCTATTCACATAAAAATCTGTGAGGAGTGCGCTCTTCAGAAAGGAGCCACTCCTACGGTTCTTTTGAGCTCTCACAAAGGTCCGATTAATTGTTTAATTCGTTTTGGGGACACGTTCTGACCTAGGATCGTAGAAATGAGAGATAAGAACAAAGGATAATATTATACGTAAAGGATGGATACGTTTCTGTATTTATTTATTCATAAGGCACTTCAACGACTTATTCACTACTTGCTGCGCCCCGCGGTTTCACCCGCATAAGTTTCGATCCCGTGAGAATATCGGGATAAAAAGTATCCTGTATGTTAATCCTGGTTATAAACTATCTGAGTGCCAAATTTCATCCAAATCCGTTCAGTAGTTTTTACGTGAAAGAGTAACAAACATCTACCCATCCATCCATCCATCCAAACCTAATCCATACAAACTTTGACGTTTATAATATTAGTAGGAAGACATAGGTACATACACAAACAAAAATCTCACACAGTTTTAAGAATTGTGAATTCGTCACTAAATACTACGTACGAGACATCGTTAGTTGAATTACGAGTACATCAACATCATCATCACCTGCTTAGCCTTTTCCCAACTATGTTGGTGTTGGCAGTCGAACCGGAGCTGAATACCAGTATTTTACATGTAGTGACTACCTTTCTGACCTCCACAACCCAGTTACTGGGTAATAGGATACACCTTCGTGAGACTAGTTGTCAGACTTTCGAGCTTCTGACGACCCGTAACGACTGCCAAAAATCGACGAATGGCAGTCGGTACCAACGGCTTAACGTGCTTTCCAAGGTACGGAGGTGTCTTGATATGTAAATATGGTCACCCATCCACGGACCAACCGCGGCAAGCGTAGGTCAACCTGACCGATCGACCCGTGCGGCAGTTATTGCTTACCCACAAGCCCCATTAGTTGAATTACATATTTATATTGTGTAAATAAAAATGACACCGAGATGTATGTACGTGCATAACTTCCGATCGACTGCATCAAATTGGATAATTCTTTTTTTGTGTTTTGTTATTGTCAGGACAAGGTTTATATACACAATTGGACGAGGTAGGTGGTGCTACTTTTTCGGGAGGACGACGTCTGCCGGGTCCGCTAGTAAGTTATAAAATATAAAATAATCAAAAATGACATACAAAAATACTTTAAACAATACAACAAAGAAGGCTGATATGCTCAAACTCAAAGCTTTCGACAAACTTGCAAAGCAGACATTTTGTGTATGATCAAAATTCAGTCGATAGGCGTCTACTGCCGGATATAGGACCCCGCATTTATGTCCAGCCTATGCCCATGGCAGGCTGTTGGAACAACGCTTAGGCTATTTCAAGCATTGCCACATCGACCAGGTTTTCGCTTCCCACAACAAATGTTGTCAGGCGTCAAAATTATATCTCGTTTATTATTTACGATCCGAGTGTAACGTACCCTGGAATGAAAGGATGTAATGTTATTTAATTAAATATTTGCACAAGACATTCGTTGTAGGTACAGCTTGGAGAGCGCTGATAAGAAGTTTGCTTGCCTTCGTTTGTATATTCTATTTATTTTGATCCATGGTGTTAACTGTATGAAGTATATGTAATCTGCGTTCGTCATTTAATTGACAAACATGTAAACAAATAAAAGTTATTGAAAAAATAACTTTAATTCCTAGACAATAAAGTTCAGTTTACTCTACAACTTCAAACATTTTTAAGACTTTTAAACAATGCTAGTAACTCTGAAATCAACTTAATTGCTACTGAAATAAAGTTGATATTTGTTTAACTTGAAATAACATCAATCGGAAACATACATAGACATTTGGACTCAGTGGAGAGGCGTACGAAGAGGCTAATTGGTGATCCAGATTTGGTTAAGACCAATCTACAACGCCTGGTGGAGCACAGGCATAGGGTAGCCACTTAGCCAGCCTTTCGGTATTCTATAGGATGCATTCTGGAGAGTGTGTGCGGGAATTACATGACTTAATTCCTCCATCACCGTTCCATCATCGGAAAACCCGTCGTACGGCGAGTTTCCACCCTTACGTTGTTGAAACTGCTACGATCCGGACGAAGCGTTTCGCCTCGTCGTTTATACCGCGAACATCGAAGGACTGGAACAATTTGCCTGCAGCGGTTTTCCCGTCCAATTATAATTTAAGTGTCTTCAAGGCTAGAGTGAATAGGCTCATAATAAATTAGTGCGCTTTACCATCAACGATTGCATCACTGCTTTCCATCAGACGGGATCGCAGTCAAGCACTAGTATTATCATTAAAAAAAAATAGGTTTGTTTAGACCTAAGGTGCTTTTTTTGTTATAGGCACCGTCTCTCAGTAACTAATCTGTTAGAGCCCTGCTCCACCTGCCATCACTACGTCCGTCGTCCAGCCAATTGTCCACCTCCATTTCAAAGCCGCTACCCGCCGCGTAGTTTGACGTCATGAAGTTTTGTTATTAGGGGCATTTCACGTGAAGCGGACAGGAAAAAAATTGTCAGGTTATGGATTTTGTTCATAATTGGGTCAATTGTACTTCCATGGGACCTGAATAAACGTACGTCTTTTTTTTTTTGCCTAGTTAAAGATTTATGCGACTTCAAAGAATTATCATAATTCGAGGAACTGATTTTTCGATACCTATTAATGAAGTTAACCAGATGGATTGAGCACTAAGTAAACAGTGTTTATTGTTTTTCTTAGAAATGCCCCACATGTCGGATCTCTGAGTTACAGACTCGGTGTTTCAATGATAGGCCTAATATGGCGCGCTCCTAATTATTGTTGCCATCAGCTATGTTATTGATGTTATTCTTTAGCTCGCTTTTGTAGTGCTTCCGGGATGTTCACCGAGGCCAGGGTTGATGGTTTTCATGCCATTATACGGAAACGGTGCGCTTTATTCTAGGTAGAATACGTGCTAGCTCCCACAGCATCCTGAGTGTATTGTGTGACAGGTGGGACAGCCCCATCCTGGCTCACTGGATTCGGCTGCACACGTAGGTGTCAGTCGTTTAAATTTTTGTATTTACATATTATGTGGTTTTTACTAACTTTAGGTGAAGACTTTTACTAACAACATATAATGGATCTGTAATTAAATATTTATTAGTTTAAATATCCCACTGCTGGGCAAAGACCTCCCTACTCGTTCCACCTCTCTCTGTCCAGAGCTGCCAAGGACCAATCTTTTCTCTAATAATTATTATAAGTGTTTTATCGATACACTGCGGCAAAATGCTTGTTTATAAAAAAAAAAACTACAATGTGAATGTAGTGTCTTTTTGGGCTTGTGGCTAGTTAAAAACCGCCGCACTGGTTTATCGATCTGGTACAGCTACACTTACCGCGGTTAGTTCGTGGATGAGTGACCATCTTTACAAGCCAGCTTCTCTTTCCTTTCTCTCTTCCGTGCCTCGGAAAGCACGTAAAGCCGTTGATCCTTGCTATATGGATTCATGGATCTTTGATAGTCATTATGGATCAACAGAAGCCCGAAAGTCTGACAACCAGTCTTACCAAGGGGTTTCTTTCTACCCAACAATTGGGTTTTGAAGGTCAGATAGGCAGTCACTCCATGTAAAATACTGGTACTCAGCTGCATCCGGTTAGTTTGGAAGCCAACCCCAACAAAGTTGAGAAAAGGCAGGACGTGGTGTTCCGTCGCTTCCGCGGATAAGTACTACAGAACAGCTCAAGAACAAGCTAGTGATGTGAAGTTTTATAATAAAAATATGTATGTTCAGATTAAGGTATTTTTATCTATGGGTCAGCGTCGCCTGAAATAAATAAATAAAAAAGGCTAGGCAAATGGTTTCTGGAAGTCGGTTTAGACTTTTTAGGTGTCGTACAATTTCGTATACCACTCACTACTTGCTATATAAATAACAGTGACCGGAAGTTTTATAACATCATCAACATACACAAAGTGGAAAAAATACAATATTTTTTATCCTTTACTAAAAAGAACCAGGTTCTTAATAATTAATTACAATCTAGCCTATAAGACTAATAAGCAATTTTAATATAACTTAATTTATTACGTGATAATTATTTTAAAACTTAGAATAGTGTTTATTGTACTTTACACAAGTCCGTTCTACTTTCTTAGAGTCTGATATGATGATATAAGCACTTTATTCGTGTATTATTATGTGTGTCGTTGGCACTATTATTTCTACACTACACTAACTCAAAAGGATTTGAATGTTTTAAAAAAAATACAAAAAGTTTTTGCAGTAATACGTATTAACTTAAAAACTTTCACAAACTTAATAAATTTCATATGGGACCACCGCACGAGCTTCGTCTACTACCTATATGAAAAAATATTTTGCCTTTTTACCTACTTGCATAGCCCAGACATTCAAATTGGCGATTGAATTAAAGCACAGTTGTTTATTGTAATTTTGGAAAATATAAAAATTACAAAATCCTTGTTTAATAACAAGTTTAACATTAAAAACTGAGCAGTAAACTAAATAAAAATGAATCATAACCAATATTTAAATACGTAAGTATACACATATATTTAGCAGTAAAATGACAAAAATAATACTAGAGTCCACTAACGTCCACTGTTTTGGTGTACTTTGCAGTGCGAGGTGAAATACTGTAATTAAATAACTTCTTTTCAAGACAACAAACGGTGTACCAAGTTTATGTTTTATTTATGTTCTGTGACTAAGGAAATAATATTCATGAGTAACTACTTACATTCGGTTATAAATCATATTTATTTATAAGTGTTGTTTTATATTGGTAGTAGGTATGTTATAGTTGGTTAATTGTGTCATCCTACTATAATATTATAAATGTGAAAGTTTGTATGGATGGATGGATGGATGTTTGTTATTCTTTCACGCAAAAACTACTGAACGAATTTGGATGAAATTTGGCACACAGATGGTTTATAACCAGGATGAACATATGGGATCCGTTTTATCCCTATATTCCCACGGGATCGAAACTTATGTGGGTGAAACCGCGGGGCGCAGCTAGTATATATATATATACATGTATAATTACATAGTGCAGTCGCCAACGGAGATAAATAACCACGGTCGTCGGATATAGTTGAAGTTTAGTAAGAAACCGATGGATGTTTTCGAATAAAATTTAATTCTTTAAATAGAAAACTATCAGTTCATTTATCAAATGCATAAAATGGATTTTTTTACACCGACTTATAATTCGGGAGATATGTATTAGAGCGATATTGAGTGTACCTCAAAAATCGCCTCTGTATACCTTCAAGCCGATTAATGTATAATTCAAATTATAATGTACATATTATGTACATTATAATTTGAATTCCAAATCTGAGAAGCATTCAAGGTGGCTACGGACAAACGCACAATAATTTTCATTGTTTTAACATTCTTAAAATCTGAAGAGACCCTAAAAATAAAACCCAAAATATGTGCATCCAACAGAAGCTTAGAGTGAAAAGTAACTCCAAAATCCCTGATGACATTCACTCTGGCTACCAAGGCATTCGAAAGCCTATAATCGAATTTAACAGGATTTGGCTTACGCGTAAATGTACATATAAGCATAGCATTTGGATACATTTAAATCCAACCTATTTCTAACGCAGTATTCGTGGAACCGGTCCAGATCATCCTGTAACAGACATGCGTTTCCAACAGTTGCCACTTGTCCCAAAATCTTCATATCATCCGCATACAATAAGACTTGAGAGTTAAGGAAACAAGAGGCAACGTCATCTATAAAAATATTAAATAAGAGAGGCCCCAACAAGGATCCACTCCCGACGGAATGTACATCGCTCTCGACGCATACCCACTGAGAACCACTGTCTGGCACCTATTCTTTACGTATGACGAGAACCATCTAAACAAATCACCTCTCACACCAACCAACAAGAGTTTACGCATAAGAAGCACATAATCAATTCGATCAAAACACTTGCTGTAGTCAGTATCTATAACGTCGACCTGAGACCGTCTCGACATGTGCTCTGTAAGATAGTCTCTACAGACCACGAGATTGGATGTGGTCGAGCGACCTTTCAGAAACCCATGTTGATGTTCACAAAAACTTAATTTAAGTGAAGAAGAAAGTTGTATGTGCACAATTTTCTCCATAATTTTAGCAAACACACAAAGTTTGGAAATTGGTCTGTAGTTGCCTATATTGGTCTTATACCGAAAGGTTTATGTAAAATACGTTTACCTATGTTTAACTTAGTATGCCATAGAAATCTCGTTGTTTTGATATGTCGCCATTGCACATGTGCAATGTAAGGGCAGGTTGCCTTCAGCGGGATTGTCCGAAAGGGTTACCGCTACCCCGGAACATAAAGGGCGAAGGAAGGAACATGGGTGGGTTTTAGTCAGTAAGAGTCTGACACTCCCCTCCAGCGGGAGAGGTCATTTGATGATTTACCACCAGAAAAAAAAAAAAAAAAGGGCAGGTTGCCAGTTAATCCTATTAGAGGACCTAAAGCTATGAAGTTAATTCTTAATTATTTATGGGTAAAATACAAGAGTCATCGTATAAGTTTCAGCCAAATAATAGTAAATACCTACTTAAATAAAAAGAATTAGTCATGAAATTAACGCTAATTTTAATTTACAGAAATAATTAAAATACATTTTCGATTAGTAAACGAAGATAAATAATGTACCTATTTTTTTCTGTTCTGTTTTTCTTGTCTGTTTATATACATATATGTGTGTACATAAATGGTAAATAAATAAATAAATAAATAAAAACTTTATTCAGTTCATATAAAACACGGTACAATGCTACTTATCCTACTAATATTATAAACGCGAAAGTTTGTATGGATGGATGGATGAATGGATGGGTGGATGTTTGTTACTCTTTCATACAAAAACTACTGAACGAATTAGGATGGAATTTGGCACACAGATAGTTTATAACTCGAAACTTATGCGGGTGAAACCGCGGGGCGCAGCTAGTATTAAAATAAAACTAGTATTAGCCATTACACAAAGTAAATATACAAATCAAATGATACAAGACATTACGGGAAACATGGTCACAGAAAAAAGTGAATACTAACTAGTTGGTCTAGTGGTCGCAAACGCTGCGGCTGAGTATGAGGTCCTGAGTTCTGGGGTAATTAATATTTTCTATAAGGACATTCTCGAGAGCAGTGGTGGCCCAGTGCTAAAGGCCCCAACTTACGAGTTGTAAGTCGTGGGTTCGAACCCAGCCAGGCGCTTTACTTTGTGTAAATAATTTCACCAACTGTGCTCTCAAAACGGTGAAGGAAAACATCGTGAGGGGAATGTTCGAGAACCAAAAAATCGAAGACATCTGACCTCTACCAACCAGCACTGGGCCCGCGTGGTAGATTACAGCCCGAGTGGGCTCCCTCTCCAAGAGAGGAGGCCTCTGTCCCAGCAGTGAGAACATTATAGGCTGATTATGGATAAGGACTTTCTCATTAGCAACCTGGACTCCGGATTTGTGCCCGGTTAATGGCAATAGGCTCGCCCCCTATTACATGGCACGTACCTACGGAGGTACACCTCTGCCTAACCCTTATGGGAATTACAGGCGCGATGTTATCTAGTCAGCATTCTCAAATCTTACCCAAAACCAAAGCAGTCGTTAGACTTCTTTGGTGTTGGGTATATTAACATATTTACCGTCTAAATAGTACCAGTTGTTATAGCAAGTCTCCAAGGCGCTCAGGCTAGAATACTAACTGCCTATTATAAGCAGTAACCATGAACTGTTTACTCGGGGTTTCGTGTTAGCGAACCGAATAGGTTCCTTTGCTTGTGCAATCAGATTTGTTAAGGTTACGTTAAGTTTATTATTGTTTCGATTCGAAACAAAGTGATGTAATATTCATTTTTTACAGCAATCTACAGTGGCCTCGTGGTGGCCTCCAAAAGTTAGTTCACATTTTTCCACTGATGGGGACATTATGATTTAAAATAAAAAATAATCATGTACTCTTAAGGGATATGTTAGGTTTTTAGGATAAGTTATGTTTTTATTTGTGTTTCGAGTTGAATGGCGTGTAATAGGAGAGGCTAGGTCCAGCAGTGGACTGCTATAGGCAGATGATGATGACGATGAAGTATGTTTTATGATAAGTCAAACGCAGTTCAAACATTTAGATCACTATGATTTTAAATCATAATGTGGTGTGTCACAGCTGAAATGGAAAAATGACGTCTAACTTTTGGAGGCCACTGTATATCTACATAGATAATGATAAAATAGTACCTAACGTAGTCAAAACAGTACATTGAGTATTTTTTAAGAAAAAGTAATTGTAATTAAAATCTCTTCCATTTAATATACTTATATTAGTGCTAGACAGAAGAAAAAAAATAGAAAACTGTTTTTATTTTGGCCTGTATATATGTTAGCTCTTGTACGCGGCTGCGCTCGCTTGGATCTCGGAAAATATATCACGGGAATGTACTACCGGGATTAAAAGTACCCTTTGGGTAAATGCAGGTTATAAACTATATGGAGGAATGTCTGGAGAGGCAGCATGGCGCCCTCAGTTTCCTGCTGACGCAGGTGCTTACAGGACACGCATGTTTTAGGAAATACCTACGTCGCATCGGTCGGGAGCGGACGCCCGCTTGTCATCACTGTGTGGACTGCCACGAGGACACGGCGCAACATACGCTGGAGGAGTGCTCAGCTTGAGCCCAACAGCGCTGTGCCCTTGTCGCGACACTTGGTGCGGGTTTCTCACTTCCGGCCGTGGTTCAGTCCATGGTCTGAAGCGAAAACGCGGGGGATGCTGTGGCCTCTTTTTGCGAGGCGGTGATGCATGCAAAGGAGGCGGCGGAGAGGGAGAGCATACCTCTCATTCCACCCGCACCAGAAGAGCAGCCGGGCGTCGAAAGACGCTTAATGATCTCCGGCTACCATAAGAAGGGGCCTGCGGGCAGCGAAATTGGGGCCGTGTCGTCGCTCGATCAGGCTCAAAGAGGTGGCATGCAGTATGCGCGCCTTAATGGAAGGACGTGCGGTCGTGGGATCGACCGCACTTGGTGATGGGGTTCGCTAGGCAAGGCGGGCTGATACCAGTCGGGGGTGCGGTGAATGTACAAGTATCTCCCGGGCCCCCGACTCATGATACCAGAAGGAACCGTGGGGTTTTAGTCGGTAGGACTCCGACATAACCCTCCGTTCTTCCCAGACGGAGGGTATCGATGAAAATTCCCCCACGAAAAAAAAAAGACAAAAGAGGTTATAAACTTTATTTGTACTAAATTTCATCCAAACTTGTTTAGCCGTTTTTGCGCCAATCCGGAACATACGTTCAGACAAACAGATAAACATTTTCAAATCTTTATTTTTGGCATCAGACTCGATCCTACAACTCGTAGCAAATATTTTTTTTAAATATTCAATGTACAGTTTTGACTTCGCTTCTGTTGTATTATAATTATCAATAAAAAAAATAAGATTTTTTATAAATTCCCTTTGAATGTTTATAATTATAATTAAAATTAAAATGATTTGTAAGGGGCTTTGAAAAATCCAATTCCCAATAGTAAATAAAGATTGTAAAATAATGAAAAAGTTCAGTTGAAACGGAACACTATAAAATTCACATTTTAGTCGAGTTTCAATGAGATTTTGATCCTACGGGATTTGCAGTTTTAGCCGAGGTTAAAACTTTATTACCTGCTATCAAGATTGGCTTTGAATGGTCCAATGAAAAGCGGGTTAACGAGGTCGTCCAATAATTATGACCAACAAGGCAGCGTCAGTCGGTAAGTCTTTGTATTTCAGGTTTCCTCATCCTACTATAATATTATAAATGCGAAAGTTTGTATGAAGTTTGTATGGATGGATGGATGGATGTTTGTTACTCTTTCATGCAAAAACTACTGAACGGGTTAGGATGAAATTTGGCTCACAGATGGTTTATAACCAGGATTAACACTTAGGATACTTTTTATCCCGATATTCCTACGGGATTGAAACTTATGCGGGTGAAACTGCGGGGCACAGCTAGTAATATTATAAATGGGAAAGTTTGTATGGATGGATGGATGTTTGTTACTTTTTCACGTAAACACAACTGAACAGATCTAGATGAAATTTGGCATACAGATAGTTTATAACCAGGATTAACACTTAGGATACTTTTTATGCCGATATTCTACGGGATCGAAACTTATGCGGGTGAAACCGCAGGGCGCAGCTAGTTACTTTATATTTCAGTCTATCGTTAACTCGTTAAATCCATCTGCCTAGCCTCTTCCCAACAATGTTGGGGTCGGCTTCCAGTCTAACCAGATGCAGCTGATTACCAGTATTTTAAATGGAGCGACTGCCTGTCTAACCTCCACAACCCAGTAACTGGGTAACACGGTACCCCTCGGTGAGACTGGTTGTCAGACTTTTGGGCTTCTGACTACTCGTAACGAAAGTCAAAAATCTACAAAAGACAGCCGGGACCAACGACTTAATGTGGTTTCTGAGGCACGGAGAAGTCTCGATATGTAATGAAGGGTCACCCATCCACGAACCGTCCGCGGCAACCGTAACTCAATCTTCAATCAACCTGTGCGGCTGTCGCCTTCATCGTTAACTCGTAAAATCTAAAATTGCCTAAAAGAGTACGTATATACCTCCTAATATAATCTCTGAAATTAGAACCCTACAGAATAGGAAATCACGACGACTTCTTCAAAAATCTTTAGATGGCTCGCTGGTCAGGTCTTGTGCCTGCGGGTTATGAGATTCCGGATGCGGGTAGGTTGTGAAAAAAAAAGGTTAACTAGAGCAGCCTAGAGCAGCCTAGAGCAGCCTAGAGCAGCCTAGAGCAGCCTAGAGCTGAGAACACTGCTGTGTTACAGCCACGTGCCTCAAAGAGTACGTAGCTACTCTCCTGCTCCTAATCTCTATTCACGTCGTGTTGGATTGCCGTTCGACCGGATTATCAAAATGAGGAAAAGATAGAATGCATCTGTGTTGTGCACAATTGTGTATAAATCATATCCTGCTTAGTTAGCTAGTCTCCGTTGAAATTGACTGCTGTGAGTTGTAACCGAAATTCGGTCATGAAGAATATGTAGATATCTATTTTATTTCTATACTTATCTAATTATAATAAATTGCAGTCGCTTTTCATGGTGACCGCGTTATTCTTCCAAACTACGCAACGGATTTTCATGCGATTTTCACAATAATTAAGGAAATTTATTCCGGAAAGTTTATGTGTATGTTACTAAAGTTGTCAAAAAATAAAAGGCCCGTTTTGACAGTGACAGTTGTAGTTGTTAATAAAGATCAAATTCGCATAACACGTATTCGTTTGTATGCAACTGAAAGGAGTCAAGAACGCATTCACAAATGTCAAAACGGGCCTTTTATTTTTTGACAACTTTATATACTTACATTTATAGTAAAGAAATCTCGATGTTTTGTCAAGTCCTAAAAACCGTTTGGTCACAAGTTGTTGATATTACTTTTACTGTCCGCCTCGGTACCTATAAGTTTATGCCTTGCACCAAGGCTTATAAAGCCTCGAGGCAGCAGGATATGCAGCCGTGTGCCACACTGTATCGTCTCTATTCAAATGATTGCGGCTTCTCTGTAATGTTAGCCAGCGCTTGAGGAATCCCGACCAGCTCTGTTTACATCTTATTGACTGAGAGAATTGATAATCTTGAGGAGTTTGTGTTACAGATACATACAATATATACATCATTTGCATCATCTGCCTAGCCTTTTCCCAACTATGTTGGGGTTGGCTTCCAGTCTCACTGGATGCTGCTGAATACCAGTGTATTATATAGAGCGACTGCCTATCTGACTTCCACAACCCAGTTACTGGGTAATATGATGCCCCTTTGTAAGACTGGTTGTCAGACTTTCGGGCTTCAGACGACCCGTAACGACTGCCAAAGATCTACGAATGACAGCCGGGACCAACTTAATAACGTACTTTCCGAAGTACCAAGGGGTCTTAATATGTAAAATGATCACCCATCCACGGAACAACCGCGGCAAGCGTAGCTTAACCTGATCGATCAACCTGTGCGGCTGTTATTACTTAGCCACATGCAATATGTGGCTAAGTAATAACAGTCGCACAGGTCATTCTACTAATATTATAAACGTGAAAGTTTGTATGGATGCATGGATGGATGTTTGTTACTCTTTACTCTTACTCACTACTGAACGAATTTGGATGTTTGGCACATAGATGGTTTATAACCAGGATTAACATACATATAGGATACTTTTTATCCAGATATTCCCACGGAATCGAAACTTATGCGGGTGAAACTGCGGGGCGCAGCTAGTACATATACAAAAATCTGACACAGCAGCTGACCAAATAATAATTATTATTGTAGCATTTTATACCGTATATACTCGTATCAATGTCGTGACGGCACGGTTGGCGCAGTGGTTAAGCGATTGACTGCTGCGCTGCGTGTCGCGGGTTCGATTCCCGCACGGAACAAATATTTGTATGACCTACATGTATTTGTTCCGAGTCTGGGTGTTTTTCTATCTATAATATGTATGTATTTACAAAAAAAAAAAATTGTATATAAGTAGTTTATCAGCCATCTTGTTACCATAACACAAGCATTAGGTTGCTTAGCTTGGGACAAATGGTGCTGTGTGGAATGTCCAGGGATTTATTATTATTATTATATTATTATTATATAAAAACCCTGTCTAATCCTATAGGTACTGCAAAGACGTTACTAAGAAGTAATACAAAATGTTCTTATTATTAAAAATAAAAAGGTAACTGCTGTTTAAATTTCAAGTTTTGACTACCAAAATTACCCCCAATTTCATTATAAATTAGCAACTTTTTAACAGAGGTCATAAGTTATGACTTGCAGACACCCGCTACACGACGGCCACCCGCGCCCCTCGTTTGCCAAGGTAAAATACGTCAGTTAAAAAAAATGCGGGATATTTTTAATTTTTTCTGAAAATTACCACTTAAACAGCACGAGTCTTTACAACACCGTCACGGTTCGGACAGGTTTTCTTTTACATGTTGTATAAAATGCTTTAGAATTGGTTGGTAAGTTGCGTTTTAGATTTACAACAACGATTATTACAATCATGGTTAATACCTGGCTAATTAAATCCACAAGATCCACAGTTCAATAAAACATTTCATACATTTTTAGGGTTCCGTACCTTAAGGTTGTCAACGGCACCCTATTACTAAGCCTCCTCTTTCCGCCCCTCCAACTGTACGTCTGTCTGTCAGCGGGCTATATCTTATGAGCCGTAATAGGTAGATAGTTGAAGTTTTCACAGAGTGTGTATTTCTAGAGCTGCTATAACAACAAAATAAAATAATAAAAATAAAATAAAGTTAAACATTAAATGGGGTCAAGAAACGTGTTTAAAAAAATATTTAATGTTATGCATCGTTTGGTGGAGGCCTTCAAACGCTATGTCTTCCGTTCAGAACCGGTCGAAGTGGAGGTCCTTGGGGGAGTCTAGGGTCTATGTCCAGCAGTGGAAGTCTTTCAGCTGAAATGATGATGTTGACGATTTTCGGAATTCTGTTCTCTTCTCAATATATAACTTGCTTTTTGCTGCAACTTCTACATGGCATCATTACGAGTATCTAGCTCCATGGGTTATATAAAACCAGTGCCACTTCGTGGAATGCACCACGTGTGTTATGATGTCATAAATATGAACAAAACAAGCCAACAGTTCGCAGTTACAATAGTAACGTATTTGCAAAATAAATCATAAGTCAAGCAGTGCATGAAAGCTGTGCTAAGGGACATAGAGTAAGTCAGAAGGGAGAAGGTTCAAGTCTATTCGTTAGTCCTGTAATCGTCACGACGCTTGCTTACTAAAAGTTGTGATGGCCCAGTGGTCACAAGCCACCCATTGTGTCACCCTTTGTAAACTTGATATATTTATGTTCTGTAATTTATAACACGGTGTACATAATAAAGAGTATTCTATTCTATTCTACAGGCCTCGCTTCTCATGAAGGTTGTGGGTTCAAATCCGAGCAAGTGTCAATGTGACTTGTTTAATTCATAATGCAAATACAGTCTGAGTTTCTTCTGCAAGGACATTACCGACATCGATGAAGAAAAACATAGTGTGTGACTTATAGTTAAGCTAGCGTCAAGAAGAAGAAGAAGGAGGAGACACGAGCATTGACCACCATCAATGCTCGTGCCTTCTCTGTATGAGGCTGGCCTTTGCCCTGCTGTAGGATAATAATTGGTTGGTAATAATACTACTATTATTGTTTACTTTGTGCAGCCGCTTTTTAGCCCGTATTACAGAACCTATTTCTAGTTTAGTACCTAGAATTAGTTTCAGCAATGCTTGAGATTTTTTAGGTTCTGTAATAAGGGTCTTAGGCTTATATTTTTTATGATTGCCTCTGTGGTCTAGTCGTGGCAAGCGCATCGAGAGCTGACGAGTTAAAAAAGTGTTATTGCCTTTTACCATTAGGAACTTCATTTAAATTTGTGCCCAGTCTTTGGCATTACCCTCGCCCCCTTAAACAGAACGGACGAATTTATTTATTTAAACTTAATGCATACGTAAAAAAACTGTACACACGACGATATATCAAGCTATACATTTCCAGTTTTAGCTGACCTCGCAACGTATAGGCTTTTCGTACAATGAGAAGTCAGCTTATACTGGAAATGTCTAGCTTGGTTATGTCGCTGTGCGAACAAAGGCTGGCATAATGGTTGAGGCATAATCTACCTGTCAACCTTAGGGCGATGCAGAGACAAAACTATGGCAGGCGCAACATAAGGGATAGATAACCCTAAAATACTAGAGTAAACGTGTGTGCCTATGTCGACAAATAGCGTCCAAAAGGCCAGAAAATTCCCGTAAAAACGGTCAAAAACTAGTCGCAATCTCATTTCAGCGACAATCAATGTCTTGTCGAAAATTTTGGGAAATTAGAGGTAGTTTTGACAGATTGAGACCGAGATCAGACTGTGAACGTTCTTATAATTACGAGAATTGCCCCTCTGATGTTATGTTACTTATATTTTTTGGTGTCAAACTTGTCTCCTCTGTCCATTATAGTCTGTGTCCACTGCCGGCAAGCTGAGAATTGGGTCAAACGTTCCAGAAATTAACAATTTACTTACACCCCTTACTGCGTAGCCAACATAACGCTTAACAACTGTCTTGGTTCAGGAAATATGGCTGTGATAGACGGAGGACAAGAGCTCTTGTCTTTAACATTTAAGGTTAGAGGCTACCTTGGAGCAGTTATTGATATACTGTCATTTGTTTTTTTTTTTAATTTCATACTGTTATGTTCTTTCTAAAAGTCCAACTAACACTGTATTTTGAAAACATTGTAAAAGCCAATTAATTTTAAAAGAGTAACCGTGGAGTTTCTTGCCGGCTCTTCTCCATAGGACACGACCAATTGGAACCGTGCACCTAACTTCTGACGTTACATAAGTGCCCATGTAGGTTTATGTGAAATTAAATATTTTTATTTTGAAAACCTGCTTGGAAACCTACCTGTCTATTCAGTAAAAATATCCCCGTGAAAACTTATGTGAAGTGAGCTGTCATTCCACCTGATGCTAGCGACTGACACTGTTGACAGCTCACTTCACGCTTACTTCACTTAAGTTCTCACTGTGAGATTTTTACAGAATAGATCGGATGTACTTTTAAAAATCTGAAATTGACAATCCAAACTGCATTTGTGTATTGTTTTATTTCTTTTGGGTATGAGGAGATACCTTTTATAGCGTAGAATTCAAGTCTATTTCTCTTTGATAGTTTTGCTTTTTAAGTAGGCTTACCTACAACATCAGTGGTCCCGAAACTAAAATGAGTACTGACAAGCATATTAGTTTCATGCGCTAAGTACAAATACTTCTGGTTAAATTGTTCGAGGGTACAGTCACAAAATAAATAGGTACAGAAGGCTGGCGCCATCTGTACCTATTATTATATCCATACAAATACAAAAAGTCTAGTCGCACGCACACTAAGACGAGTACGTACAGGGTACGTAGGCTTTCAATTTTATATCGCACGACTTTATCAATCAACTATTGTTTGAATAACATTATTAAATTGTAAATGAATAAATTTTGACAAAAATTGAGGTTATAAAATTATCTAATGAAAAACCACTTTATTTTTTTTTCCGGATGGGAAATCATCAAATGACCCCTCCCGCTCTGGGTGGAGCGGAAGGGAGTGACAGACTCTTACTGACTAAAACCCACCCATGTTCCTTCCTTCGCCCTTTATGTTCCGGGGTAGCGGTAACCCTTTCGGACAATCCCGCTGACCCGGCAGGCTTCGGCCCTAAGGGGCCCCTCAAATTATGCTGACAACTCTTTGAGGCGCGCGTGAAACACTTACGCGCCGTCCGGCACGGGCCTGGTCCTGATCGGGCGGTTTGCTCGGGCGGGCGGTTGGACCCATTGCTCTCCGCCCGCAGGCCCGCGCCTACGGTGGCCGGGAGTCGTCACGCGGCTCCCGACGCCCGGAGCGTCTCCCGCGGCGGCTGGGACGGGAGGCTCTCTCCCTCAATCTATTAAAAAAAAAACCACTTTAAGTTTACAAACTGGCATTCACTGGTACTTTTTTTGATCCGTTTATTTACATTTTCATCAGATACTTTTCGAACAGACGATAGTCGTGATTGCGAAGACACTTAGCACTCGCTGTACAGTCACGAGCACTAATATGTCAATACTTGGAAACTTTCAATAGCGATTTTTGCGCGAAATAACGAAAACAACAATGAAATATGACACATTGCAAAAACCTATGGGTTCGAAAATACTATGTCCGTAGCAACACAAAATTTCGTTCAAATATAAAGGAGTAAATCGTTTTTGAATAAAGCCAACTGTATACATACTTATGCTCGTGACTGTACGTGAAGCGTGTCTATGTGTACGTGCGTTTTCGCTTGTTGTATGGAGCCGACCTTCTGTACCAATCTATTTTGTGGTACAGTCATGTACTGCAGTCGTTAACATATTGTTAACAATTTTGCGGAATGTTTTTAATTACGGACGGTTTAGTGATGTCTAATAGACAAGCGTTGGATAGTTTTAAGTGTTACCGTTAACTTAGTTGAGTGCCCGAGAGCAGCAAATTGAAGGGCTGTTAAGTGGTTTATTTAAGTAACAATGTGTTTATTTTCAAGAACTGTCACATCATGCGATTGAATACTAACCACGTTTTGTGTTGATTCTTAAAAGTTTTGAGACTTGTTAACCGGTTTTAACTCAATTATTGATAGAATTATTGAATCAGTGTACTCTAGAAAAACCACATAAAGTATCATCACTCAAAGTATCATCATAATTTATAATACCTAAAACCGTTGCGTGAATTTTTGGGCAACAGTGATCGAATTATTACTACTATTGTGACTACTTTGGCGCGCAGAAGTGTTTACTCTATGACCCCAATTATTTACAATAAACTACCAAGTGGTTGGAAAGACTTGACACAGTGCTGATTAAGAGTAGACTACGTAAATTTTTGATAGATAAAACGTATTACAGTGTGACTGAGTTTTTATCAGAGAAAAGAATTGCCTGAATTGCTTTGAATTGATGGATCTGGCCTATTGGCTTTTGGCTAAACTTAAGTTAATGTTAATAATATAAATGTTGCATGCCGAATGGTAAAATATGGCTGAGCTTGAATATATTTAACACCTAATGCACACCCATACCTTTTTTCTCTTTTAATCTGATGAACAATAAAACACGACGTTCACAGCCATAACACCTATTTTCATCTTGAATGGCATTGCTCCAGTCAGACTAAGTGTGTTGAGAGTATTACACACTACCCATAGTGCTTTCACCAATCGGCTGTACCGACGACCCCAAGATACCAAACATCAGATAAACTCCACATTGCCACCCCACTACCCGAGCCGCATACAAATATGCGGTAACTACGCATAAATACCGGACAATACGAATAATATTAAATCGCCGATCCCCAATCCATATTTAACTTTAAGATAATCAGATTATCATAAATTCATCTTGAGCTTCCTCCCGTACCGGATCAGACCTTAAAGGGACGGTAACAATAGAATTAATTCTATTCGAGCGAAGTAAAGAAAGATAATTAATTTCTCATATCTCCATGTATAAAGAGGTTTTCGTGAGTCGTTTTATGAATAAAATATACTTACTTAAGTCCCTTCTATTTTAAGCGCTGTGTACATTTTTTTTATAAAGATTTTGGTTTTCCTTTGCTCTTATTTTGGTGGCAAACAGATTGGATAAGGACCTGAAGGTCAATTCCCGTAATTGAAAACGTTCAAAATCTTGTCGCAATCTCATCTCAGTGTCAATGAATGTCTAAAACTTGTCAATAATGTAGGAAAATTAGAGGTATTTTTGACAAATTGAGACTGAGATCGGACTGTGAACGTTTTTAAAATTACGAGAATCAAGTTCAAGTTCTGTCACTTTTCCTAAGCGTCATCATCATTTTCAATCCTTTTTTCGTAATGACATGACATGACATGACAAAATAATATTTAGTATTCTTGTTAGGAAGTACCAACTAAACGTAATTTTATTCTCTTAACATTTTCGTAAGTAGTCAAGTGTGCATGTTATTAGGTGAGTCTATTATTTTTTTTTTTTTATTAATGTCAGAAAACTTTTATATCAATTTTTGTAAACATTTCGATTAGTCTGTTGTTTGTATTTATTATTTTTCGTAATATCGAGATACGCGTGAAACTTGGTACAGGATTAATGTTTAGATATATTTTTAAAATAATTTTATTCGAGTTCATTGTATAGTCGAAGATAAACGCTTTTTAAAATATTAAATGAGCATTTCTTAGTGAGGCGGCCCTTTAGTGTGATTATACTGTTTTTGTTGCTTTACTGTTTTTATTTTATTCTCTTTGCCAAGCATTTTTCATAATAATTTAAGTACATCTATTCGAGTACTTAAATTATTATGAATAATGCTTGGCCGGCGAGACGTGGATCCATTCCACGTCTTGCCATTAGTTATTTTTTTAAACTAACAGATGTAAATTCAGGATAATTATTAATAATGCTTTTATTTATATTTTCTTTCGAACAAGGTGGTTTATACAATTGGACGCAGAGAAAATATTTATAATTTTCAAGAATTTTTAATTTTACGTCCTTCCTTTTCAAGGTTACCAAGCGTCATGTTTATTTCGTAGATTTTTGTATCATCCCTAGCTTGCTATTGTGTAAATCATCAATGACCCTCAACATAAAAAGTACAACACGCATTTCCATACAAACTTCCAAAAAGCGCGTACAAATACATTTTTTTCACAGCAGACACATGTTTATGTTTTTACTCAAAGAAAGATAGCTGGAAAAAATTCAGAAAAGGCTATCACGGTCCGATTCTTAGCTCACTGCAAACTAGACTTCCTCCAACACAAGTGAAAATCAACCTTGAAAGAAACAACATAGAATCTTACTAAAACGTAAAAATAACGTGGTCTGACCATGTAACTGTGTACTCATAAAAATAGCGTTCCGTTTACGAGCGACCGATGATAACCGAAGACGCCCGAACTTAGCCGAGCGGCTATAGAGTCAACAGCCTCCGGTTTTTGCTGACTTTGGGTTCGAAGCGAAAACTTTTTCAGTAAGGCAATTTGGAGTGGAACCAAATTTACATATGTGATTAGATAGTAAAAGGAAATTTGTCTTCAGTTCGGTCGGGGAACTTGGGATTTGGATAATACGGATTGAATCTTTGATCAGTGACAGTAGTTTGTGTCGCGATTGTGCTGGCTAGTTTTCAACTGGAGAGCTATTTTGCACGCCTCTTTAGAATAGACACAATGATCATTATTTTTAAAATTATGCATGGCTTATATGATGCTAAGATAAAGTTCCCAATCATAAATGTAGTTCTGCTTTATCTTGGGTGAAATCATGCGCCAGCCCGCCCGCGTCGTTGGTAAAATTTCGTCTGAGGAAACCGGCGCGTTTTAATTTACCTCAACGCAAAAACGTAATGTTGTGTATTCTCATAAGATTACACAACGCCATTATAAAGCAATACGTATTCAAAATAAGCCAACATACCCATAAATCCGTAACACAATAACAGAATTAACTGCGATTTATCGCCGTACGACGTTACGGAGGTACCGTTAACGAGGGCCGCGTCACGGCAGCTGAGAAATATTCGTCACAATTCGGCGTCCGTTCGCTAACAATCGGCACGCGCCATTTTCATCCCTTTTCAGACGAGGCTGCGCGGGCAGGCATGCGCAGTGCCCAGTCCCTGTCAAACGCCGTCAGTGGAGCGGCGCGCCTTGCCGCACCGCGTTATAGCCGCGCCCTCGATACTACCGATGTAAAAATTAACAATAATATTTTAAATTATAACACGTTCCCCATCCTGCGTGAGTGTACCGAAATCGATGTAAAAAAATATTGCCCAATTTTATTGAAACAGTTTTCTGCGCGATCGACTCTTCGCGTAGTGTATACGATAATTCGAATTTGTAGTATAAGTGAGTTACTGTGTATGTAAAAGTGCAATGGAGTATGCCGGTTTAGTGTGTGTGTTTAGACTTTTGACGATTGTGTGTTTGATTGTACTGGGATTATCTCGATGGTAAGTTTTGAAAACGTTTCGTACAATTTTGACTAGTAGTAATAATTTAAAAAAACGAAATATTAAAAGTCTCATTAAGGTAATTGGAATACTCAGTGTATTTGATAAAGAAAGTTTTTTGCGCCTCGTGTTTCTTATTTTCGGGATTTATGGAGGTTTGACATAGATATAAACTCGCTACTCGGTGATAAAGATTCTGTGAAGAATGTTTACGATCCATAAATTTAATCATACCTACTACGAGGCGTTTCGTAGATTTTTTCGATGAAATTGTGTACGTACGAACCGTGACGTAGATCCTCCATAAATGGAGGATCTACGTCACGGTTCAATGGATATCTATCAATTTTGTTAGTTTCACATTACGTCCGCGAGTGTTAAAAATTTAATTATTTTGTTTCTTGCATGAAATAAATAATATATTTACAAGCTTTTTAAAGCAAAACTTAAATCATACATTTTTTTTAGGTGCCTTCATTAAAGCTACGCCACTATTATTAACCTAATGTAGGTTACACTCCATTTAAGCTGTCCGACATTAGCGACTTTTCTGGGTAGCCCCACAAAATCACCAATTCACACGACAGCTCCACATTTAAGTATGAAAAATTGTTTCCTAAAGCAATCAATCCTTTTAACGTAGTATGCACAAACTTGTAAAGTAACTTATACCTCATACTTCATAAATAAACATTAATCATTCCTCCTTTGAAAGTTAATCAACCTATTTAAATTTAAAAAGTAATTAAAATGTCGATGGTACGGTGCGATAACATTCTTTATTTGAAGGGGGTGACGCTTCATTCTCGTCACTCGGGTATTATGTCGGGGTATTTATTTTCGTCGACCCACCGGTACCTACTGGACGGCGCTCATTTATGAAACAAAACAATTTTGCCTATCATCTACAGAACTGATGGGAAATTTATTCTCGTAATTTTAAGAATGTCCACAGTCTGAAGGCCTATTCCCGTAATTAAAAACTTTCTAAATCTAGTCGCCATGTCATCTCAGCGACAATCAATGTTAAAAACTGGTCAAAAATGTAGGGAAATTAGAGGTATTTTTGACAGATTAAGACTGAGATCAGACTGCGAACGTTCTTAAAATTATGAGAATTACCCCTCTGATCTCAGTCTCAATCTATTAAAAATACCTCTAATTTCCCTACATTTTTGACTTTTATTGTCGCTGAAATGAGATTGCGACTAGTTTTTGAAAGTTTTTAATTACGATTCTATCTACATTTTAACAACTTTGAGTATAAGACTCTTTTGTTGCATATCATTGTTTTTATATAACCTGTGGGGTAATTGCGTAACACACTAACAGTAGCAATGGCTTTCATTTTGACAGTTCAACAACATTCATTGCGTTATTTACGTTGTGGACCAGACAATTTTTTCGAACATATGAAGCAATGGATTAGCAATATCCTTCAAAATGATTCACATTGCTGAGCTGTAAGTTACAACAACTGGAAAGACCGTCCACAATCGATGGCACATCCTGGACAGTCAGCCTATAGTCTGATCCTAAAGTATCCAATGAAAGTGTATACAAACCCTGGTCGAGTTTAATTCTTAAGCAATCACTCTTTATAGGAAATTACTAAAACATTCACACACCATTCATGTGTGCTTAGAAGGTTTCAACTTTATATCTCACTACTTTTTCCTACAATTACGGTTTGAGTAGCATTATTACATTGTAATTGAAAAAATCATCAACGAAAATTGAGGTTATAAAATTAAACTCGGTTCAATCTGCCGAGCCATTTCCCAACTATGTTGGGGTCAGCTTCCAGTCTAACCGGATGCAGTTGAATACCAGCGTTTTACTTGGAGCGACTGTTTACCTGACCTCCACAACCCTGTTACTGGGTAGCACGATACCCTTTAATAAGACTGATTGTCAGACTTTCGGGTTTCTGACAACCCGTAACGACTGTCAAAGATCTACGAATGACCAACGGGACCAACAGCTTAACGTACTTTCCGAGGCAATTGTCAAATGAAAATCGTTATCAGACTACCTCGTTGTTGATTAAGGGCTGATTTCTCATCTTTATGTTGATTAAGGGCTGATTATTCAATCGACAGATAATTTTTATTCGTCGAATAAAAAAACCACTACCTAAAAATAAGAATTAAGGGCTTGAGTATTCAAATAAACAAATCAAAGCAATCAATTTGTAAGTGGCACCTCTAATTTTGATTTATAGTAGATACGTTTTCTAACCATTTGTTTACATTTTCATCTCACTTTTGGTACAGACTATACGGATCGGCATGAGCTAATAATCTTTCCCAAATAGCTTAGACACGAAAGACGAACATGACGTGATGGACGCAGAGAGAGGCAGCTTAGTTAGAAAGAAGTTCACGAAACGAAGTTGTTCACTCATGTAGCACCAAATACTGTGCTGATGAGTCCCGACACAATATAATAGAAGCTTGTTTGAAGTATAGATAACTTGTTTAAGTTTCGTGGCATGGTTTGAAAACGTTATTACAGTTCAATCTTTAGGGGGGGGGGGGGGGGGGGGGGGGGGGGGGGCGGGGGGCAGCTCTGAAGAAGTTTTGGAAGCGATTCCTGTAATTATGTAAGGTTCTAAATTGGAGCGAGTCGTAAAGGGTAAACTTTGTAACCTATGAATACCTCTATGCGTGAGAAGGAAGGGGTATAAATTATAATTCTAGGCTTCTGGTTATTTCATCATCATTCTCCCCTTATCCCCATTTGATGACATGACATGACATGTGATGATGGCTGAAATGGATGTATGGAAGAAGACAATAGAATACTTTTTATTATGTACACCATACGAATTGCAGACGTAAATGTATTAATTTTACATACGATGACAAAATGGGCGGTCTTATCGCTAAAAGGGGTCCTTTAAAAAAACCTTTAGATAGATTACAGGGAGAAAGAGAGACAATGCTGTAGTCTTCTATACCTACATCTCTTATAGCCGCCATGTACTCATGTCAGCCGATGATATCATCCTTCACACAATCTACCTATCGTTCAGTTGATCTTCCTAAAAAACAATACCTATTTAAATTATTTATCCTTTGTCTACCTATTACGTATTACGTTTAGTTATAAGAACACTCTAAGCTTAAGAATCGCAAGTGAAAACGAGCGCGCTATTATTTTTTTTATTTAAATGCCTTAAAACTATCACTACAAATAAAACTAAAAAGTATTAACCTAATGCGATAGCCAAAGTCACACACACAAGATTAAAATTAAAGCACAAAATACATCTCAAGATCATAAAGATCATTGCTTGTACCATAGTGTAGATAACGATAGTACTTTTGCGAATTCACCCCAGTGACATGTAAATATATCAATTTCGACCGGAATATAATTGATGGTGCGAATTGCTCGAGTCAGAGGGGTTTTGGCCAGCAAGTTACAAACACATACACCACATACACTCACATCTTCTCTCCATGGGGTAGGCAGAAACTACAGAAATGTTTATTTATTTATCGACCCCCAAACTAGGCATTGGCCTGTATCTTGGGAGTCAGAGTTGCGATATTTTCAAAGTGTGGTACATAGTGATTATTGCAAGATAGGAAAACAAAACAAAAACTAAAAGAACGCCACCTGCTCCCGTCCTTACATACTCTTTTTGCTTCGTTTAAGTTCATCCACCTGGTCATATCCCACGCCTGTGGCCAGCACTATGCACCTGACCTTCCTGACTCTATTTTTGACAATGATGTCTAAAAGATTATGTGCAGTAAAGTTTAGACTCTTATTTCTTGTAGCTAAAATATTTTACACTTAGACTATTAATTCAGCCATTACTTTAATTTGTATGATATAAAAATAATCAATGACCATAAGAAATAAAGTCTTCGTGATTCTCATATAATATGTTGTTTGTATTTTATTTTTAACCGATGGGGATTTGTGAATTTCGGCTCCAAGAACGCATTTCCACGGCATTTATTCTACTATCATCTCTCCTTTGCCACACCCGAAATTCACTTCCATACATAAGCGTCAGCACCAGCAACATTATTAAATATTTTCCTAGTTTTCCAATCAGACTGAAAGTAAAGTAGACAATGCTATCATGTAGTGATGGAAAAAGAAGTGAAGGGTCTTGGTGGACTGTCTTATGTAATTTTGAAGTTCGAAAAGCGCAGATTCTCAAATTAATTTGAATAAATTACTTTTGATTTCCTACGCATCACACATCGCACATGTAAACTCGAGAGACAATTCCGTAGTGACACTAACTAGTTGAATTGCTCATAGGTAATGTTCCAACAATATTGTCGCTTAACACAAATCGAATCACATCTTATTTCATGGAGCTTTTTGAAGTAAAGTCACACTCGTAATTGATTGACAGCTTTTGACAAAAACTTCCAGTTAATTGAAACTTCACTACGGTTCAAGATATTTATTTCGCAAAACAATTACGAATTCACTTAGGGCCAGGGATTCAGAGAGTCGGTTATCTTTTGTCCGTGGAATTAAATTGACGTCTGCCAGTTTTTTTGTGGAAAATCTGTCAAAAATTTAAAATTTATTCTTAGGGTTGGCTTATTCTGAGTATCAAAATAAAATACATACATACATACAACACATAGTACGTATATTAGAAGTAACATTATAATAATACTTTTACTTTGACTAAATAGTTTTTAATCTATCTGATCTAATCTAACCAGCCTGTATTGTCCGACTACATACCTAAGGCCTCCCTCTCCCTTTTTCACACAATTCTGTCTTTTGCGAGTGCCGGCCAGTCCTTTCAGTAGGAGTCAAGCTCGTCCCGCCATTTTCGTCTCGGTATGCCGCGATGGCGTCGTTTGGGTATACCAAACAAAATAAATCAGAACTTTTACACAAGGAACAGCAGAGTTTTGAGTCATGCGGGTTAAAACTATGTATTATTTTTTTGTGTATAAACACAATTTTTTTTATATGCAGCAATATTAATGATTTGTAATGAAAAAAATTGACCCGACGTTTTATGATGTGAGAGTGATTTTCAACCTAAGGGCGGTAAATCTATGAAGAGATCAAATATACTTATATCTTATTCTTTTATTCTCTCATGTCAGCACAAACAATCTATACTTGGTAAAATCACCGACAGACAACGCACAGTCTTAACCGCTGGGTCTACATAGAAGCATACTTGACATTACCTACATTAAATATTATTGAAAATCCATCCCTAAAAGGGTTAAATTGGGGTTGAAAGTTCGACATTTTGCCGATGGGAAATTCCATCTGGCGTGTAGCAAATTACATACATGTATAATTATAATAATTACATAAACGATATACGTAATTTAATCAATCAAAATAATATATAAGTATACAGGGTGGCCAAAACATTGATGTTTATTTATTTAAAACTAGCGGACCCGGCAGACGTCGTTCTGCCCGAAAAAGCAGCGCCACCTAGCGGGTTAATTGTGTATACAAACCTTGTGCTGACAATAATAAACACAAAAAAAAAGAATTATCCAATTTGGTGCAGTCGATCGGAAGTTATGCGCTTATCTACTTAGATTTCGGTGATTAATTTTTATTTATATCGATAAAAGATAAATTAGCCCTACATACATAATTATTAGCCGCGTAGGTAAATGAAAAAAAAATCTGCTGTTTTATAGAAAACTGCAATCTTTTCTTTTTTTGATAACCGCCGAAAAAATACTACGCTAGGGAATATCTGCACACACACATCGACACACACGACACACACACACACCGACATCCACACTCACACAGAGAGAGACACACCGACACACGGGACATTGACGTGTAAACTGTTACCATGGATTCACCCATGGTAACCGTTTGCACGTCGATGTCCCTGCCACCCTGAATATGGCATATTATACCTATTTAATATAAGCCCTATTTAATATAAGCCCTATTTAATATAAGCCCTATTTAATATAAGCCCTATTTAATATAAGCCCTGTTTAAAATAGCTTATAACGTGGTATATTAGCCAGTACCCAATTTGGTAGTCGGGTTGTCTGCCTACGGTACGACGCTCATTTAAATAAGAAGTATGGCCACTCATAAAGGCAATGTACCATGATTTTGCAATTTAACAAAAGCAGCAAAACACTTTTGGCATACATTTCAACCGGAGCATATAACTGCTGATCAAGTACCTACTAGTGACTTTTGCGGCACATGTGTGGGGCAAACGGTGCTTGAGCGACTTTTGTTTGATAACTCTGGTTTCTATAATGGTGCCGAATAGAGTCTATTTTTGCTTGCTCTCACTATAAACAAAAGAGCATAATACATGCATGTGTTTTGAAATACGTAAGGGATGATGATCTATTTAGAGAGTTTGAAGGCTTTAATATAAATTATTTACATGACAATGGTGGACGGGTCACAAATAGATGTTGTTTTTTTTTTAAACTTGCTTTTCAACCCACTGAAATTGGAATGAAGTTTACGCCATTAACCGTTCACGAAAACAGGCTACGAGATGTTACTGAGAATTTCCTGTTGGAAAACTTAATTATATTGTATTGGGCGTGTGATCGTAGGTTTGAACCCCCGGTGGGTTCAAACCTACGACCACACGCCCAGCAGTCACACTTGCGACCACTAGACCAATGAGGCAGTTTGAAAGATATTGCTAATCCATTGCGTCATATGTTCGAAAAATTTTGTTCGCTCAACAACGTAAATAACGCCATGAATATTGCTGAACTGTCAAAATGAAAGCAATTCTTACTGTTAGTGTGTTAGGTACGCAATTACCCCGCTGATCTAATTTATGTTACTAAAAACCGCGATCACGAGCTGTCAGTGTCAATTTTCCGTAACAATGATGACCCTGACAGCTCTTGAAAGTGGTGTAGATGTGCTAATCGCGTTCAGTTTTCATAGGTGAAATTTGCCCTAAGATGCCACCGCGGCGATAGCCACGCGGTGTAGACTACACCTTAACAAAATAGAAAAAAAATGGCTGTCGAACTTTACTCCTTTTTCAATCGCAAAACATGCAACATTTGTTGAAACGGTGTGTATACAGTGAATACTCGTAATACGTGCCAAAGCGAACGAACACCATTTGTAACAAAACGTACAAAACCTCCACGTAAATATTGAGTCGTATCTAGTGCGTTACTACTACCAAACATCACCGTTTTACCACCACGCCATTTATCTCGTACTGGGAAACGACGATTAACTATAACGAAGGTTGTGATATTATTTTTCAGTTAGTAAAATTTTACATTATTTTCACCTTACATTATTTTTTTTTTTCTTTAATTAAAACGGTTTAAAACCAATTACAGAAATTAAAGACATATTATACAAGGTAATCTGAATTATTTGTTTTTTCAGAGTTCAGGTTCAAACCTAAAGCTTAAAATTCGTCTTGAATGATCTCAAAATAATTAAAAGCAGAATTTTAATTTATACCAAGAGTTAAAATTATCACCACATCTAAATAATTTAAAACTAAAAAAACATCTATCGGTTTATTCAATACCTGCTGAATGCAAACACATGTAAGATAAAGACGCAACGAACACAAATACCCCTAACAAGGCACAAGTTTTCAAACCACAAACAGTTACAACACCACAACTCGAAAACTGCAGCCAGCCCTCCTCACCTGTTAGACAAATCGCCGTCCGAATTTCTGCCAACAATTTCGCGGTCGTAATCGATTCGAGGGCGTCGGTTATTTGCGTTAAAAGCGATACATCCGGCCCCGACGGTCCATTAGCAGGGCGACGATGCGATAAGTGTTCCCATTCTTTGTAAATACAGACGGTTTGATGCGGGGGGTTCCAACAAATTTTCGAATTATTTTTCTCTGTGAAATGTTTTTTACTGGGTTTGATTGCCGGAATGTAAGTGGAATTGATAAGCTAAGGTTCAAGTATAGATCTTGATTTAAGTGCAGGTCTGAGTAAAATTTAGTATGACATCCATGAGTCAAATATGTATGAGTATTTCAGTTTAATATCACTTGGTACAAGCATTGAATTTGATTATGGCAATTCTTCACCAAAAATTGGAAGACAAGACAAGTTAGCATAATGCTAACACTTCTGTACGACTAAGGGATGATTTTTTCAAAGCCAGATAAATTTATCCGAGGAATTATTTTGATTTTTTAACAGTTCTTCCATACAAAATCTGTTAGACGTCGATTTTATTCCATGAATACAAATAATCTGTCGATTGAGCAATCAGCCCTTTGAAGAATTTCCGGCAAAAAGTAACAATTTACCATTGGTTTCTACATTTAAAAAACTACATAAGCAGACTTAACCCTACAAGGCAAATGCCTGTTAGCGTAAAGTCCGCTTTTTTACCGCCATTATACCTACATGAAGGTTAAATAACTAAATAACAGTAATGATCCCCCATAAGTCTCCATTTAAAATTCCAGTAAACACAGCACAAAAAGAAAAATATAAAAGCAAATACAATGATTACCAGTATATTTTTTCCATTAACAGAGAATAATATTTTCGACACAAAGAACTACACTTGAATTTTATAAGCCTTTTTCACTGACTGAATATTTTATTGTAGCCGAAATAAAAGTAGGTGCGATTTAAAATTCTGAATTCAGTACGCATTTTGAGGCGTGAGTAATAGTGATTTGCATTTCAACTTAAGTAAGTAATACATGCAAAAGACTGGGAACGTAATGCATGCAAAGTTTTATCCTTCGTAAAGAATAAAGTATATGTGCAGAAACTACCGATGAACTAGGTACATAAATAGAATTACTCAATCAGAGAAATAAAGTATTAATTGTCAATTAAATAACCAACCGTCTTGATAAAGAACGCAACTTGCTAGAAAATTGTATCAGAGTACGAAGCAAGTGAAGTTGTGTAGTCAAGAGTAATAATAATAGCCAGTGTTTTAAGGTCATTTTCCACCTATTATTACTTTGTTTCAGAAACCTTAACTTACCTGCAGCCTATGAGCAAAAATCTCGAAAATGTCCCCAGGAGGATTCTTTATTGAGATTGTAATGTTTCCATAAGTACAATAGTTGTATTTATATAAGGATACATTTTGCAAAACATAGAAAGAAGTAGCAGAAAATTTCTCAAACAGAATACAAACAAATTCTCTCAGGTTTGACTCCCGACAGTTTGACTATGAATAAACCGATTATCTAGTGAAACGGAACAGGGACAGTCAAGATCACAAGACTAAGAAGGTAGATCTAAGTCACGAAATTATAATGCTTGCTTCGCTTAGCCGTCTTGAACAAATAAGGGACCACCCTAAGGCGTTCATAGATTTTGACTTTCTGTGTTCCAACTACAACTGGACATGAACAAGGTGTTTTACTAGTTTCATGTAATTCATAATCATGACCATAACCATTATATTTCCATCATCCATCATGGATTAGCATTTTAATTATTTTATTATTAATTTTATGACCATCAGTTTTGATTTGTTTTGTAAGCTTTGTGTCATCAGCGTCCATAAGCAGCTTACACAGTTCTATATTTATCGAATAATTTTCATCGGGGTTTGACCCACTTCACACACACGGGTTATGAAATCTAAAAATACTGTCTATATCACTAACATTATACCTATATAATATTATAGCTATAGAAAACAAACATCGTTCTTGAAAGATTTTTAACAATTTTTTTAACTAATAATAAATCACAGGGTTAGAGATTTTAGACTAAGTACTATTGCTAAATACCCAATGGTTACCACATATTTTTTTTTATTTACTTTTCACATTACAAGTCTATAATAAAAGTACTACCTGGCAAACTCTCTCAATAAAACACATGCATTCATACCCATTACTCTTCGTTCACTTCTAGATCACCACACACATCTACATACGTATTCTGAATTACATAAAAAAAAACTCACAAAGCATTTTCACGTTTTAACTCGAGCGGTATTCCTACCTTTAAGCGTACTGTAATTGTTTTGAACGAGAAACATGTGTCCCTAGAGGGTTGCGAACACAAATAAAATTGTGTAAAAGCCTACAAAAAATTCGCTGGGGAGTGTTTTAAAGACATCCGCCGCGTCAATAGTCTGCTTCACTTGGCTGGCTTCGTGTTGGATATCGTTAGTGTGTGTTATGGGTGAGCAGAATAATCACTTAGCTTTTTAAACAAAATATATGTAAAAAATATGACTCTAATGCGGACGATTGCCCGGAGAAAGCAACACACAAAGAATAGTGGAAAGCTATGGGCGAGACCTTTGTATCCATTTTTAGGGCATTACAGGTGAATAAATAAAACGTACAAAAGAAACTGATGATATAAACGTTGAATGGCATAACAAATTTGTTTTTTTTTTTAGAAATGCCTATAGAAATTATTACTACTAATACATTAAAAGAATTAGATAACAACAACAATGGAGGTAGTAAACTGGAACAATGTAAAAGGACGGTGCTAAGTTGACATGGGTCAATAGTTGATCCATTCAATAACTTATAGGGAACGCCTTTGAAAACAGAAAGCTTTTACTTCAATTAGTTTTTGTTATGTCAGTTCTGAACTGTAGCATTTTTCGAAACATCTTACTATAATTTTAGTTAGTTCGTCTTTTAAACTTTCAAGGCTTCGTATTGATTTTGATTGGGCTATTTATATTAATTTAATTTCTTTCACTCACTCTCTGACTAGTTCATCACGACCTAGTCTTAAGTTTTGAGTTGAGCTGTACGATTACTGACAAATGCCTGCACTGACTAGACTAGACAGGTCCACTTAATTTGTGTGGTTCTTTTCTCAAAAGACCATTGCAGACATCAATCTACATGATCTTCAAATGATCTGACAAAGATTATGTCTGGAATTTAAAAGAGACTGACCTCTAAGTTTGTTTCGGCCTTTCTTCTCAGAGTAGTCAGGTAGGAAACGCCGACCTCATCTAGTTTTTAAAATATGATTGACGTGTAAAAGTGTTTGTACTTACTTACAGAAATAAAATCATTTATCATAATCCAGACCATTGGATCTAGAAAGCTGAAAGTTTGCACAGACCTCCTTTCTTTCCTTTGATGATATTGACAAGGTCTAAGATGGATTTTTTCTCCATGGGATAGGGAATGTAAGGCGAATGAAGATACTGATAAGTGCCAGATACTATATAAATCGAATAGCTGATATAACTTTCGCGTCCTTTGACACTTATAATTTTCATAAAGTTCCAGGAATCTAGAAACAAACTTGGGAGTAGGCGATAAGATTTATAACACTTTGATACACCTACGAGTCCCTTGGAAATTTTACACAAATTTTATCTCTTAACCTTTAGAAAGTTTTTCTTTAGGTTATAAATATGTCTTAATTTTTTTTTTAAGAAGTAACTTTATTTTCGTTTAGCATATATTATGTGAGTTTAAATGTTTGTAAACGCGCCCACGATACAGGAGTAATACCTAGTGTGGGGCAACGTTAAAAAAAAAGGTTATTGTGTGAATAATATTACATTATAAATGAATGTAGAATATTTATTTATATACAGTTTTCTTCATAGAAGAGAATATTCATATAAACGAAACAACGCTTTCATGTGTTGCCAGGTCATTCGATAAATCATGTTTAATGCTCAATCAAGCCTAAAAAATTGATGGCCATCAGGAAGCTTCTATTTTGTCAACTTCGAGAAATAAAAAAGCCGAAAAGCTTTAGTAACATCATCAGAATTCAGTAACATGGCTAGTAATTGATTCATCAGCATCTCAGTTCGGAGTGCTTGAGTGCCTGAGGCCCTCCCCAGAGAGCCGTAACAATGACGTAGAATTAATGGTCCCTCACCCCTTGTAATTCGTTTCTTGCGAATAAAGTCGCAAAGTTGCGGTTTTGATGTCAGTTGTTGAGAATGTTGAGATTTTAGTCTTTATTTACAGTGCATCGTCTTTAAAGTTAGATTAAATTCTGCTTTTGTCAAAACTTCTTCATTTCTTATCTTGATTTATGTAACATGTTTTAGTTTTTAATTTAACAAAGTTAGTGTATTAGCTACATTCATTTTGGATCTGATATCATTCATAAAATAACTAATATGTCATCCAAATAAACCAACTACGTTAATATATAAATAAAGTCCGGCAAACAATGTTTATTGTCCCATAACTTTGATATTAATGAGTTACAATAATATTCCCCAGGTACTATAATTGTACTAAAATATTTTAGCTTAAATTAACAAACAAAATGTTAATCGTGATTTGACGGTATCCGACGAGCATTGCTATGATATATCTGGTTACACAGCGGAACAGACGTCCGATGCGGGATAAATCTGTTATCAGTACAGCGCATAACGTTCAGCTTTATTAATATACTACCGATTGAATAGGATAGCCACTAAATAGGTTGGTGTACTGTCAGGTTAGTATTGTAATAGTTCGTATTTGTTGAATCAACTTCAACTAATACAAAACAAGGTTTTTCTTTAGATTGGGTTTAAACCACAGAGCCAATAATGATTGAATTAAGAACTTAACTGTTAAAGAAATGCAGTTCTTTATCCAAAAATTACAACTTAGTTCGGTGCTAAGTTGTCATTTCAGTAATAATAACTTTGCCTAAATCGAAATTATTGTATTTGTATTACGAACTTTCGTAATACAAATACTGGCTTAAAGGTTTAGGGTAGAACTATAGTTAGGTTTTGTTTTGTAATAAGACTGCAAGTGTTTTGACATGATGATGCTGTACATCGACTCTGCAAGGTACAGCATTTTTAACAGCTTTTGTAAGGGAAATTGTTCGCGTCGAATTTATTATTTTAAACCACCAATCTCACAAGCTCTTAAAATATAATCTAACACAATCCCAATATCTTGCTTTGCGACATTATATTTAGGATCATTAATCCCGTTGTACGAATCACAAGCTTTATCCAAACCTTTGGGCATTTCATAGCAGATAAGGATGAAATCCAATGGATCACTGTTGTGATCTGTATTGTTCGTCTACTATCCACTGACAAATCTCTAACTATTTACCATTATTAATATTCCATCATAATATAATACACGTAAAATAGCAACGAAATAATCTAGGCGATCCTTCTAAGAGAGAAAGACGTGAGGTATTATTACCATTAATTTTATTATCTACCATCTAAGCTGCTTACTTACATCCACTGCAGAGAACCTTAATACTACTGAAATATGTATCAGTCGTAAAATATTTCAGTATCTCCTAAAAGTAAGTAGGTTATTGTGCTTATGCAAGATGGGTAGCACCTATATTTTTACACTAGCGTAGTTTTACTTTTGTCCATTTTCTAGTTATTATACGTGGGTTTGCTTTTTGGTGAAAACTAGGACCTTTCAGCTCTGTGCTAAGAATACCTAAATCTGTGCGCGACGGAGTGAATAATAATTATGATAATCCATCTCGATTTCTTGGTATCTTGGCGTAACGTAAGCCAGATAGCAAGATTTGTTTATGGATTGTCTGACATGAATTCGTCACTCGTGAAAATTCTCTTAATACACTCTTTTATATGGCTAAGTAAAAAAGCATCATCATTCTCCTGCCCTTATTCCAATCTATTTGTGGTCAACACAACATGACTTTTTCTTCCATGCTACTCTTTTAGTCGCCATCTCGGTAGTCACCCCCTTACTAACCATATCATCATTCACACCAAAGAAACGATGGCTTATCCATCGTTTCACCCCCCTCCCCCCCTTTTACAGCCATCGAAATTCATAATCAAAACTCTCCTCACGACATTATCCTCATTCCTCCGTATTACATACCCATACCATGAAAACCGATTTCCACACGAGTTTTCAGTTGCCGGTGCCACTTTCAGAATTTGTCTTAATTATGACATCATAAAAATCAGTGCAAATGTAGTCCCACTATCACTCTTCCAATTACAGCCAGCCAACCGTATCTTTCACAGTTGTTAATATTAAGACACACGTAATCTGGTTATTGTGCCAGCTATAACTGATGAATGTGCGGTCCATTTCAACTATTACACCAGTAATAGGATTACATGGCTGTAATTGAAATATGGGCAACCATAATAAGCAATGGAGCTTAGCACCGGACGAATTTAATTGTGTTATTTGATATTTTGGAGACGATATATTTCAGGTAAAATAATTGAGGTTTTTGAATTGGTCAGGATGACCAAAGAATCAGTTTTGAATTTAATGAACATTAGGGTAGACTGAATATACATGCCTATTATTTTTCTAGGAATGTTTACTGTTGCGGCTACACGCGGTGTTCATATACAACTTTGTACAAAATATTTAGATTCTTTGAATTTCAACAAACTGAATTAAAATGTACGACTTTTTACTTTTCATCACAGTGACGAACGGTTTTGGCTTTGAAAAATCTAGATGAATTTGACTACAAAATGAATTGCTGTTTTACCATTTACTTTTCAGGGTAATAAATCTACATTAATCATGGCTATGAATTAAACAGTGCTTCGCGCAGGAGACGTATTAAAGTAAATTGAGTTTAGACTTTTACCAGTTTACAACAGAATTATAAAAAAAAATGATGTCTTACAAATCGTCCAACGCAACGTAATTGTTGATACAATTTGCGATTTCAACCTTACTTTTGTCAAAAAGAACGTCACTCTCACATTCTATATAATACGAAATGATAAATTGTTTGCTTCTTGACAGTCTATCGACTCATCCTACGTACTACTTGTACCTATGCGGCTATCGGCTATTTGTGTATGGCGGCCGCCCGTCGTCTGTATCTACCTACATATTTAGTTCCATATTATCTGTCTCGAGGGCCACTTGTACATTACTGTAATTAATTAGCTCTGTGTATAATAGGGGGTTTAATTCATTCAGAGTTAATTGCGTCTTGCTTTGTAGGATTATGTTTAAATATAACTTAATAATATGGGCATTTCATAAGATCTATTATGGAACTATAGTCGGTCACTACTTTTGCAAGTCAGTGTATAGAGGGATACATTGGTCCCTAGAAGACCTAGGTAGGTCTAAGTGAGTTTGATTTGCTTTACTAACAAAGAACAATGTGTACTGGTCATTATTGATTTTATTAAATTAACGGGAAGACATGTTGCATTTTTTTTCTATCGTATTTTTTATTTTAAACTATTTTTAGGGTTCCTTGCCTCAATAGGAAAAACGGAACCCTTATAAGGTCACTTCGTTGTCCGTCTGTCTGTCCGTCTGTCAAGACCCTTTTTCTCAGGAACGCGTGGAGTTATCAAATTGAAATTAATATTAAATACTTAAGGCTGCAATCCCTTGAAGCACTGAAGAAATAAAACTTCTAAGTCAACGCAATCAAAAGATACGGGCGTTTATGCCGCATATTTCGACACTCGCAAGGGAATCAAAACCTATAAGTACTTCCCGTTGACCTAGAATCGTGGAATTTGGCAGAAGCAATATCATGTAGCACAAGTAAAAGAAAAAACCCGAAAACCGTAAATTTGTAGTTATATACCTACAATTTGTACGGAACCATCGGTGCGCACGTCCGACTCGCACTTGTTTTATTGAAGTATCCACTTTTATGGAATATAATCCGAATTACATCGGTTCGTCGGGATCCAGTTCAGGATACGAATCTTTTTCAACTACAACTCTTCATCAGACAATCTAATCAAGTGCCTGAATACTAGTCGCAATCGAATTCCAATTGACATTTTCTGTGTCCCTCACGTGAAATGAAACAGGTCTCAATCGCCACTAAAGTTACACTGTGTCGACACAAAATAGATAGTTACAAAAGGTCGGCTCCATACAGTGAGCAAAATAGCACGCACACATAGATATACTTTCTTTTTTCTGGGTTGGAAATCATCATATGACTTCTCCCGCTCTGGGCGGAGCAGGAGGGCATGTCAGACTTTACTGACTAAAACCCGCCCGTGTTCCTTCAGTTGCCTATGCCATGGACCACGGTATCTCTTTCGAACAACCCGCGGCCCTGGCAGGCATCGGCCCTAGCGGACCCCGTCACTTCGTGCTGACATCTCTTTGAGGCGCGCGTGGAACACAACGCGCCGTCGCCTCGGGCCTGGTCCTTGCCGGGCAGTGAGCTGCCCATTGCTCGCCGCCCGCAAGCCCGCGCCTACGGTGGCCGGGAGTCGGCTGGTGACTCCTGACGTCCTGGGCGTCTCCTGCGGCGACTAGGGGCGTGAGGGCGCAGAGATTGCCTCTCCCTCCCGCGCTCCGCCTCCTCCTTTGCGAGCATTACTGCTTCGCAGAAGGAGGTGACGGCTTCCCATGCACTCTCGCTCCGTACCATAGCCTGGACCAGGGCCGGACCCGAGAGATCGCCGCCGCCGATCGCCGCCACGAGGACGCGGCGGTGCTCACCCAAGCCAGGCAGACCTCCACCGTATGCTCCACCTCGTCCTCCGGGCGATCCACACAGTGGTGACACCCTGGCGTTTCTTCCCGCCTTATCCTGAACAGGAACCTCCCGAAACAACCGTGTCCGGCGAGGACCTGCGTCAAGCGGAAGGTGAGGGTGCCGTGGCGCCTCTCCAGCCACTCCTCAAAGAGGGGACTTATCGCCGCAATTGTGGCGTGCCCAACACATAGATATGCTCACACGGACGTATGGCGCTCTCGGTTGAATGCCAGTCGGGAGTGCACTTGCACTCGCCGTATGTGAAGTGTGTCTATGTGTGTGTGCGTTTTCACTCGTTGTATGAAGCTAACCTTCTGTACTATTCTATGGTTTTGCTGTGTCACAGATGGAGTAATATTGTGCTAGGACAAACTTGTTTTGAGACTGAACAAGATGTTAATCAACGAATAACAGGGTTGTTGGGACTAATTTCGAAAGCAGTTGTTTTTGTTTTGTAACGTTGAGAACATTACGAGCAAAAACAATTGCTAAAGAAAATAGCCTATAAGACACTTGTCAAGTAAATAATTATTGAAATAAATTTTGAATTATTATTATTTGTTAGCGATACTGCTTCGGACAATCGCTTTCTAAACGCTTCGTATTTCTACAACGACTCGCAATAGGATTGATATAAGCTCTTCGGTAGCTTGTGTCAGTCCCATACATTTTTTAATTCTCCATCATCGTTATCACTGATCTGTCTGTCACGTAGTTTTGGCCCTGGGGGTGTGCAAACTTTAAGTATCACCACTCATGGAGATGAGCGCAACCATATTACTTTTATAAATGAAATAATTTGAAAACCATTTAGTTACTTATAATGAAATATACAAAGGAGAACACTGGCCTTATAGCCAAATACTAGTTTTTAGGACTGATTAGGTATTTCAGCAAGATGGTTTATTGCTCAATTGCAATAAACATTTTGCTTCGCTCTTAAGGTCAAGGTGAAAGAAATAAATAGTAAGAAAATAAAACAAATGCGGTCCAACTTCGTGGTACCTTTAGCTGGGGTAAACTAAGTGGAGTAACATTTTTATTCGTGTAAAACATTGAAACTTTTGGAATTGATTTGGTACCTAGTTTTTATTACTTTTCCAAAATTAGGTGGGTACCTAATTTTTGAAAGTAATGAAATTAGATATTTATCTAAGTATCTTATTTCATAATTATATACATAAATTGCGTTAGTTAGTTACCTAGAGCATATCATAAGGCCGCGTCCTAACCAAAAGTCGCGCGAGTACCTACTCGATCGTCGCGGTATTTTATATGAATAATATGACATAGTCGCGCGATCAATCCAGTCGCGGTAGAAGGTTCGTCGCAAGACGGGAAGTCTTTTACCAGTGCGTGTTGCCAGTGATAACCTATGGCACTGAAACGCTCACAATGGACCTCATTAAAAAGCTGAAAGTCACCTAAAGGGCTATTCTATTCTATTCTATTCTATGGGAAAAGCTACGCTTGAACTTTCCCTACGTGATCGAATCAAGAATGAGATCCGCAGGAGAACCAAGGTAACCGACATAGCAAGTGGCAGTAGACAGGGCACATTACTCGCAGAACAGATGGCTGATGGGGCCAAAAGGTTCTGATATGGCGACCGTGAACCAGAAGACGTAGCGTTGGAAAGCCTTCTACAAGACGGATCGATGAGCTGAAGGCCAATTCTCCTAATTGAAACGTTCAAAATCTAGTCGCAGTCTCATCTTGGCGACAAACAAATGTCAAAAACTTGTCAAAATGTAAGGAAATTAGAGGTATTTTTGACAGATTGAGACTGAGATCAGACTGTGAACGTTCTTAAAATTACGGGAATTGCCCCTCAGGTGAAGGCCGCAGGAGTCCAATGGAAACGAGAGGTACAAAACCGGTTGAATTGGTGGTGCAGTGCAGTGAGGGAGGCTTATGTCCAGCAGTGGACGCCTTTTGAATATAATGATGATGATTAGTACGTACACCATACTCATAGGAATAGGAATAGGAATGGTCGTATTGATCGTGTCCTCGCGCGGGTCGCTTTTGGTTAGGAAGTGGGGGTAAAATTGTTGCTAGTGAAACATTTCAAAGACACGCGCAAATCATTCCATTTCAACTGACTTCTTGACACACTCCTGTATCGGTTTAATCGCCCATGTAGGCAACATAACAGGAAATCCAGAGAAAAATATATTTCTTCGTTAATCTGTGTTGAAAATAAAATACAATAATAAAGTAGCCATGGTATCGTTCGTTTTATTATGAAGGAAGCGAATGGGTGCTTTCCAGAATTTATTGTAAGCAATATATTAAGTTTTGAGAAAGTACCGAGCAGTCGTTATAGTAGATTTCTTAATATACATAGCTATGTATTCATTTCCAGCATATATAAAGCATGAAATACACGCATCGAAGTGTCCAGGGATCAAGTACGTTTTTGCTAGTTACTAAAAATCAGGTTTTTTAATTATATTTTTTGTAACTCTTATGGAAACTTTTTTTTTGTAAATATCGTCATTTGAAAAGGGAATAGTTTTTGAATTTCGGTCAAAAGATGAAAATGTTCTGTCAAGTCCTATTCCTATACAATTTTGCAACGGGTTTGAGGCCAAATCAGTACAATTTCTGCCATAGTATAGAGTACAATACAATACAAAATAACGTTATAATAGAAAGAAGATGTCATTTGAGCCGAGAAGAAATGATCAGAGCCGTGGGAATGTTGGAAGCTGGTTCTCGCCAACGTGCTGTGGCAATCGCTCTGGGCACTACGCAGACTGTTATAAGTCGACTTTGGACACGTTACCGCATCACTGGCGGCATCGCCGAGCGACATGGAGAACGAGCTCGCATCATCACACGCAGACAAGATCGTTACACACAAATTACTGCTCGACGAAATCGTGCAATGACTGCGATGATGTTGGTTACGAGGCTTCATAGTTCCATAAACCATAAAAAATCGCTTGCATGAAGTCAATCCCCGTTCCCGAAGGCCGCTAAATATACCACCTATTGAACCCCACAATCGCAGAGCCCGTTTACAATGGGTTTCTGAACCCAGAAATTGAGCAGAAGAAGAGTAGCATTTTGTGTGTTTTCCTGACGCGTCTCGCTTTGGTATGAGGCCAGATACTAGACGTACACGTTATTGCAAGGGCTCCTTGACGCAAGTGTACAAACATTTTATGTAGTCAATCCAGTCAATCTAAGCGACATTTTTATTTAATCAATCTAAACGACATTTTTATTTAATTTCAATAGGGCAATAATAGTAAATTATACAACTAGTGCATAAATGAAGCCATTTTAACCCGAGCCACAGGCGAGGGTGGATAGTTAAGTCGAGGGGTAAAATGGCTCTTTTATGCCCGAGTTATACAATCTGCTTTTCACTTCGATTGCGAGAAAATAAAACAGCCATAAAGTATATAACAGTATTTTATTAATCTAAAACGTTGCAAAATTGAAAAAGAGAATAGCTAATTCCCGGCACGAAACTGCCTTTTTTTTAATTTTTAACATGTGTCATTCGACTTGGGTACTTCATACTGCCAAGTCATAAAAACGTCTCTTGGCGTTTTTAAATAATAAATGACAACTATTTTATCTGGTTTTATTAAATTAACGATAAAAACTCGGAAGTGATAATATAAATTTAAGCAAATGAAATAAAATAACGACTTTAATCTGCGACGTTTTATTGTGCGTGTGGCTGTTGAGCCTGATTATCTTAGTCTAAGAAAAAAAAAATACTTTACACATAGAAAAATAGATACAGACATAAAGTCACTTTTTGTGACTTTATGTCGCCTACGCACAACATAAAGATGAACTTTTAGAGCATGAGAAGTGAAAAATATATTTGATCCCTAGACAATTTTGATATGTGTATTATATTTAATTATAAAAATACCATTACTTCAAGAATAGTGATACTAAAGCATCAGATATCTAATTTTCTGGAATGACCCTTGCAGTTTCATTTTATCGTTAGTAATAGCTGTACCACAATTTTCTTCGCATTTTATACTCGAGATTGAGGTCTAATAGCTGTGTATTTAACCGACTTCAAAAAAGGAAGAGGTTCTCAATTCGGATGTTTATAATATTTTTTTGTTATGCAATCTGTTAAATTACTGACCAAAAAGTAATTTCACTTTAATAAATACCATTATTATTTTTATCAAACAAAAGTAGCAGTATCTATACATACCACAACATACACTTAAAACAATATTTATAAAAACAGACGAATTGAGAACCAACTCCTTTTTGCAGTCTGTTAAAAATGTAGCAAGTTATGAAACAACATCTAGCAAATCAGCACGGGGCCCACATGTTGGATTACGGCCCACTATCTGTCATAGAGAGGAGCACTGTACCCTTGCAGTGGAAACAATATAGGCTGATTATTACGATATATTTCACACGTCTTCGTTGGACCCACGCGGTATTCAACGCGCCCTTGCCACGTCGCCACTGAGTCGCTTACGGCGCAAAAATTAAAGAAACTCGAAACTATTGTCTGTAAACGTCGGGGTCACCACTGGTTGTGCGTGTTAATTTAAATGTCCGGATAAATAATAGGCTTATTTATATTATACTGAAAATATTATATATTTAGAAAGGTTCACAATATCGTTTACTTATTTATGAAAGTAGTGTGGACGTGGCAGGGCGCTGGTATGTAAGCGACTGGCGAGTCTAGCGCTCGAGTTCCTTTTCCATATCCAAAAATGCAATTCAGCAATCGCGTCGCTAATGTCGCTACAAGACTTTTACTTTTATTTTTCAATTTAAGCAACTAATTGCAGACTAATTAGGCTGCTTAAAACTGATCCCCAGCGAGCACAGAAATGTAACTAAGTGAGAGACACACACCGAGAATTTCAGTTGCTCTAATTATTTGGCTTCAGTTCAAAATGGGGATAGCTAGCTAGAAAATACTTTCTTTTGTAGGTTATTTTTTAAAAAAAAGTACGTTGAATTTTTTTTTTTTTTTAATAATTACTAGTACTGAATGTCTGGCAAAGAGTTTTAGATTTTCGTTTTTAACGAGTCGAGTTTATGTACAGCCGCCAGCACATCAAGCTACCCGAAACTGTAAAATTTTCCCAATCAACCTTGAACCTTAATGCGTTTGCGATAAAGTTGAAAATCTTTTAAAGAAATTTGACAAATTGTAGTAACTTGATGTACTGGCGTCTGTACCTTACACACAGACCAACTATTTTAACGGCCCTAATTGTGATAATATACTTATCACCCTAGTCAATCTCAGGTGACTTAGGTTCAAGCGCTTATACAATATGTAACATAATTAACGCAAGACCTCATACAATTAGAGTATTGAGTTAAAAGCATAATACAATGAACAAAACTATTTTTTAGCTAACTATTATTATTAAGAACATAGTGTTGACCCTAACATTACTTTATGCATTTAAAATTGAGTGTTATTGCTTTGAAATAAGATTTAATTTTCTTTGGCTCAATCAGCGATCAGTACGCATTTTTGAAAAAAATACCCATATTAAAAGTTACTAAAATCGATTCACTAGACAATTATGAACAAAATACCTTCAGCACTTGCCTTTACTCTGTTACGCCTTTTATAGAAACGAACCATTTTAGAAATACCCATTTAGGAACCACAGACTTTTCACACGACATTTACCTTTAAAATGTTTTTAAAGGTGTTACTGTCACTACAATATACCTACTATCCCGCTCTCTGTGCCCCAAATATGCAGCCACAGAGACCTCTGCGCTGCCACGGACGATGCCGTGGAAGTGGCGTTTGAAGTTTTGGGTCAATAAAATTTAATACACTGTCGTGCTATCGACACGACGAAGAAGAAGAAGGCTTTGAAATGACTGAGATAGCATGACATTAAGTGAAGCTAAAATTGGGTTGGGTTTGTGAGTTTGACCGATAACCTAGGGGTAAGACTCTCAGTCACTTTACGTAAGGTCAACATAATTTGACATTAAACTGCCCTTTCCAACAAAAATCGATGCTACAAGAAATCAATTTAATCCAAACCTCTATCAATTAGCTGAAGTTGTAGTAGATTCAAATTACGTTGTGCCGTCCTCAGGGCCAAGCAATAAGGCGTTCATTTCCTCAATATATATCAACTAACGAGATAGTTTCAGTTGACGCGGGACGGCGCACAGCCATGAAATTACTTTCAAAGGATTTATGGCCTAAAACAGTTTGCGCTGGTTTAAGTTTTTGTTTATTGTTTTGGATTTGAGTTTCGAAAGTTTGCCAATTGAAATTGAAGCTTAAATTATTTTAAATCTTTGGAGGTTTAGTGTCGCTTAAGTGGTTTACTTGGGGGGCTTGGAGTACATAGCAATTAAATCTGAAGTTTACTAGTATTTGAGTTAGTTTTGCAGTTACTTGATTTGTTTATTGCTTTGAATTGATTTATAGTAGAACAAATGATTAAATCATTAATATTTGTAGTAGAAACGTTTACTTTGGACTCATTCATAGCGTGTCCTGATCATCTGCCTAGCCGCTACTGCTAGATGTTTGGGTAGGCTACTTTTTTACGGCAATTCAATCAATTTCAATGCTCTGTAATGAATGCAGCTGAATACATAGCAGTATTTTTCACGGATTGACTGCCTATCTGACCTTCACAGCCCATTCATTCATAACGCATTGTGCTCAAATCAATAAAATAACAGAAATATTTTTAGAAGAGGTCTTAAAAGTTCAATGAAAAACATATAAAATAAAATTGTTTTCTGTAAATAGGATATCGGATTCACTTTTACACGTCATATTGAGAAAAAAAAAACAAGCTAGGTTGAGTCGACATTTCCTATCTGAGTACCCCTGAGAAGAAATGGCGAAACAAACTCAGGGGGTACAAGGCCCGGGGGATTTGGTTCTTTTATAGTCCAGACATAATTTTGGTCAGATCTGTGAGGACCATGTAGATTAGAATCTGAAATGGTCTTTTGATGAAAGAACCACACAGATTTGAGTGGACCATTCCAGTCAGCAAGCATTGGTCACTAATCGTGTAGCTCCAGAGGTACCTAGTATCGGTGTTTTGGACCCTTTCATTAAACATATGAATTCCACTTAACTACTAAAGGAGAGACCATAGGATTTTAATAACACTTGGCCTAATTTTAATCTGTTTCCAACGGATTTTTATGTTTCAGACGATTAGTCTAATGGACAGTAATAAAACACGTTTTAAATTAAAATTAATTTCATTTTCTTTTAGTTATAAATATATTATGTTTGTAAAATAAAAAATATGTAACTTAAAGTTATAACATACGCCTGTATTCCCCGAAAGGCTGGGCAGAGGTGTAGGGCACACCTTCATTAAGTCAAGTTATAAGAAACTAGCTGTTTCACCCGAAAAAGTGTCGATCCCGTAAGAATATCGTGATACTACTATGCTAGTCTATCCATGTTCTAAATTTCATCCAAATCCGTTCAGCCGTTATAGCGTGAAAGCGTAACAAACAAACATAAAAACAATCAAATCATTTCTCTTTTTAGTTTAGATTACAAATAATGTAGCAAATTGAAAGAAGGCCTTCAATTGATTTTAAAAGTTTTTATTTCTACTGGAGCAAATGATCAAGAAAAGTCAAAATATAATATATTTATAGACATAAACCAACCATGGGCACAATTATTTTAGGATTATATAATCTCGCAAGCAACGAAATCTTCATTACATACAAAAAAAATAAATAGTGTATGTTTGTTTAATAATGTCAAAATAATAGCTTTTATAGCAATGTCTGACCTAAACCCGCACTTAAGTCACGCTTTTCTGTGACTTAAGTAGTCCATTTTTAAAAAGAACAGCGTGAGTCGTGCTCGTGTTAACATTTTTTTTTGTATGTCTATCTGTTCGTGCTGGCTAATCTCCGAAAAGGCTGGACCGATTTTGGTTAAATTTGGTATGGGGGTACTTTGAACTCTGGGGAAGGACTACATTTGTCGATATACCACGCGGGCGAAACCGCGGGCGGAAGCTAGTGTATTATATACTATAATACTTTATAAGTAAGTAATCTGCTAACCCAAAACATATTCCCGAAATAGATACGTTAGAGTCTACAAAAACATACCGAGAATAATTGCCCCTTAGTACTCCCACGAATTTACGTAAATACTCATTACCATGCCCAAAGAACATTGCTGTAATGAATCAAACAGATTGTATGAAGTCTGTACTTATGACAATTCCTAATTTATTTTATGCTTTATAATATATCAATTATTAAAATCACACGGACTCTTCGAAATCTCGTAAACATTCATTTAAAGAGTGGTGTCATGATTTTATTATTTTTCAGCACCATATTGGACGAATCAAAGGATGATAATAAAAATTAAAAAACTCGGCATTTACAGCGCTTCTCTTATGACTATTGTTTTCTTGAAAACAGATGCATGTTGCGTTAAAGCAATTTCTAGCGCTTTAGCAACGTGCATTTAGCCACGTTTTTACGAGTGACACTAACAGGCATCAACTATTAAGCTTGTACATGGAGGTAATTAAATTATAATATTAAAAAAAAATTCGTACTTTACTCGAGTTTCAATAAGGTGTACAGACGCCAGCACATCAAGTTACTACAATCTGTCGAATTTCGTTAATATATTTTCAGCTTTATCGCTAAAGCATTAGGTTCAATGTTGATTGGGAAAATTTGACAGTTTCGGGTAGCTTGTCCTGCTGGCGTCTGTACTTATATCATTCTTAGTTGGTGTTTGGTGTCGTAGTACATAAGTAAAAAACAACAGACTTCCAAAAAAATACTACAAAGTGAAAAATACCTTTAATTTCGGAAGTGTGTGAAATTTTGTGTTTTCCGATCGGTACTGTAGTTCTTGCCCTTGTACCGACTTCAGAAGTTAAAGTAATATTTCACTTTATAGTGTTTTTTTTTTTGGAAGTTCACAACCATACCACTAAATGCTATGTAAACAACAGTGACGAGTGAGTATTATAACATTATCAAAATACACAAAGAGGATTTAATACGTATTATTAAGTTAACTCAAAAACTATCCAAGCTAAGTTAATAAAATTTATGAAACCTCCGCGCAAACTTCCTTTAACAAAAAAAAAAAAATATGTCGGTTTACAATTAACGAAAATATCGATTAAAATACAAAAAAATATTTATATATAATACATTAACAGTCGAACATAATAACCTAATCCTATTTTTGCAGTCGATTTAGAAATAACTTGAAGGTGAAGTTTCACCCGCATTAGTTTCTTTTCCGTGGGAATATCGGGATAAAAAGTATTCTATATGTTAATCTTGGTTATAAACCATCTGTGTGCCAAATTTCATCCAAATCCGTTCAGTAGTTTTTGCGTGATAGAGTAACAAACATCCATCCATCCACACAAACTTTCGCATTTATAATATTAGTAGGATTATATCCACGTGTATCGAACTTCGACTACTTATAAGCGTCGACAAAAACTTTACAAGTAATTTTAAACAAGTATTGTTATTCTAAGGATGCTTTTCATCACGCAAACAGTAGAAGGAGATCACTCTGCCAAGTTTTGTGAGTTTTCTAAAACAACAGCAGAAAATTTGAACGGTCTTAGATTAGGAAGCGAACCGTATCAACTGTAGGAGGAAGATTACACAAAATTATACGTTCAGAACGCGAGTTTGTTTTGAGAGAAAGCTAAGTTTGTATCTCTGCCGGTTTCAAGGTTACCTTAGAAATTAATAAAAGGTAAAGAAACGCTTAAAGTTTACTCAAATCTACCGTGTTTTTTTTTAATTTCTGCGTGCGTTTGTTTTTTTATGTCTGTGTCTATACAGGCTTAAATTAAATTGGCTATGGAAAGTCTGCAGATGTGATGGGTATCGATAACTAAACTAATAAAAAAATATATGACGATTTTTTTGTTACTTGAAGTATGACTTCAAGTAACAAGAAAAAAATCATCAAATCTGTTTTCCGTTTATTTGTCGTATTTAGATTTCGATACTCATCACGTCTATGAAGTTTACACACAATAAACTGATATTTCAAGTGACTACACTAACTGAGGTCAAGGACCCCACAAAACAATCATCGGACTAATTTCTTTTTTGTTTAATCTGGTTGAGATATCGCTACCCATCACGCTTGCGGAGTTTCGCTAGGTAATTTAATTTGACCCTGTTTGACCCTGTATAAGCATGCGTATCATGTATTCAAGTATAATTTTTAAAGGAAAAAAAATCAATCAAAATAATGTTCCTTCCTAATGTTATGTTTAAAAAGCCATTCATTTTTGAGCCTTTTTCTTAGCGGAAAATGAAAGCGGTTTTTTTTTAACGAAATAGGACAGGTAGTCGTTTGAGGTAAGGTATTGTGAGGCGTAAGTGACAATGGATTAAAATATCAGACTTCAAAAACAATACGTTTACATGAAATTTTGCAAACACTTAATCTCCTCGTACAGTGAGGCATGTGGAGTGACGTCAGCTTAAGATACGTTGGCAAGGCACACCCCCGCGTGTAGCAGCGACACGTTTTCACACTACTTTATCCTTTCATCGTGGCATAAATAACTCGTGCGGTAGTTTTCTTGGTTTTCGTTCAAGTAAGAGGTTGAAACTGTCTTTATGAGAATCAGAGAACAGTGACACATCTCTGAGGATGCATTCAGACAGTGCAATGCATTGCATCTGTTTTTATGCCAGATTCCTCAGCCTGGGGCATGTGCCACAGGCGTGGTTTATCATTCGAAGCACATGCCTCACACTGTCTGGAGGCAACTTAAGAGACTTCGAAACTTATCAAGAACGTCTTCAATAACGACAATTTGGATTTAGTGCCACACACAGGCTTAAAAACCGCAAAAAAATTTTGGGTGCGTGAGTCCAGGTAAAGCCAACCCCTCCACGGAAAGATGTGATCTCTGGAAAGAACTACTTATACCTCCTGATCTCTTTATTCAACTATCAGAGAGTCTCCCATCCGGGAATAAGTTACCGTGGCCTACTTGGAAAACGTTTAATAGACTTCGTGTCCAAGTAGGCCGCAGCAAGGACAACCTCCACAAGTCGGGGTTCATGTAGGGCTCAGACTTCCGGTGTGTATGTGGAGTCTCTTCACATACAATGGCTCACCTCCCATCTTGCACCGCACGCCCTTTCACATACACACGTGAGAACCTAATGACTGCGTCATCAGTGAATGCTAAACGCGTTGCAGAATATTGGACAATTTTTTTTTTAAAATGCCTTCGACACGCTAAGAAGAAGAATAATGACTGCCACTTTAGTCTGGTGGTCTTAAGCGTGACTGCTGAGCATGGTGTTTTGGTTTCGATCCATATGTTTGCTTTAAAGAGATTTTCCTCTTCAGAAAAAAATGTGTGTGACTTTCTCAAAGCAATCTTTGACGCTTCAAACTTGCCTACAATCCCAACAAAAGCGAGCACAAAGATAAATAAACAGTCGGCGAAAATTAACACCCCACTTCATCACTGCTGACCCAGAAATGAAAGCAAAACGTCAGAGTGACTGGCCATTCCCAAAACAACGAGGGCGAACTAAAAATATATCAGAAAAAAAAGGAAGCCTTTCTATTTCTGGTTCAGGGCTCTTTTATGAACACGTTGTGCTTCAGAGCTATTGTAGGGTTAAATTGAATTATTTAGGTAGGCACATTTATATATATACTAATAATAGAGCTAAAGAGTTTGTTTGTTTGAACGTGCTAATCTTCGGAACTACAAGTCGTCAAGTTAATAGCCCCGTTCTAGAGAAAGGATATAGGCTATATAACATGTCGCTAGGACTCTTAGGAGCTGAACAAAAGTAACGCTAAGTGAAAATGAAGTTATAGCGCGAGCGATGCTATGGGATAGGGTGGAACAGGAAATTGCACGTTGTCGGAGATGAAGAAGCTAGTTTATACATGCAAGCTGTTGTTTTGCATCCTCGTCAAATTTCAGGAGGCTGTTATGAAAGACATAAATAACCAAATAAAATTACCATCCCTGGTAAATAATGAATACATGCGTGTCCCACACATGCCGATTTCCGGTAAATTAGAAAAAAAAAATCCCCCTTATTTTATTATGGATTCGTGTCGTGAATCAGTAGCATAGTTACCTCCTTGAATTTGACGAGGATGCAAAACGACGCCTTGTATAAGTTGGTTTGATTGGTTAAATTTTTTGGTTTTATTGCATGAGGTTTTATGGTTTTATGACCTTGAAAAAAGACTGTTCATCGCGATTTATTTTCTTGGCGTGTTCATATCATCATCATCATGATCACCCTATAGCGGTCCACTGCTGGACATAGGCCTCTCCTATTGCACGTCATTCAACTTGATTTTCAGCAACTCTCATCCAGCTGCTACAAGCCATCCTGCGAAATTCGTCGCTCCACCTAGCCTGAGGGCGTCCCACCTTACGTTTACCGATTCGCGGTCTCCACTCAAGAACACGTCTACTCCAAAGGTCATCGGTTCTAAGGCTAATATGGCCGGCCCATTGCCACTTCAGCTTGCTTATTTTGTGAGCTATGTCGACCACTTTGGTTCTCTACCGGATCACCTCGATGCAGATTCGATCTCTCAGAGAAACAGCCCGTTCCATAGCTCGCTGAGCGACCTTGAATTTATGGACCAGCCGTACCGTGAGTGTCCACGTTTCGGCTCCGTAAGTCAAAACGTGTTCATATCAGCATCTATCATCTCTTTTTCACAGAAGAATTAATTGATTTATCTGTATAGTCAGCCTGTAAGTATTGTTTAAGACTAAATTCCAATTTAACCAATGCAATCGTCATACATTAAAAAAAAAAACATAAACTTAATTAAAACTTACAACAAACTAAAATATGGCGTCGGAAAAATCATTGATTGCAGCCAATGAGTCAAAGGAAATAAAGGTTGCCTTGTTTCCGTCCAAGTCTATAAAAGCAAGCTGTGTTGCACAGACAATGTCTATTGTACTTATTGTTGAACGCGATGAAATTATTTACTCTTGTCGAGGGCACCCTAAGTGGGAGAGTAAACATGAGCAGTAACTGTTCTGTATGTGGAGAGAAAAGTGGAATAGAATTATGAATGTGTAATCCTACTTCCTGCTAATATTATAAACGCGAAACGTTGTGAAGAGGGATGGATGGATGTTTGTTACACTTTCACGTAAAAACTACTGAACGGATTTGGATTAAATTTGGCACTTAGATAGTTTATAACCAGGATTAACACTTAAGATACTTTTTATCCCGATATTCTTACGGGATCGAAACTTATGCGGGTGAAACCGCGGGGCGCAGCTAGCACTGAGACAATTATTTCCCCTATTTGACTGCTGCTTACTTTGATTCATCTTTAAACCGATATCTATGTTATCTATAAATATTATAAATTAAAGTCGCTTTTCGTGTCTGTCTGTGTGACCGCGTTGTTGTTCTTAACTACGCAACGAACTTTGATGCAATTTTCACAACCGTTTAGTGTTAATACATAATGTTTAACTTACATACATATAATAAAAAAATCGCAATGTTTTTTCAAGTCATACAAACCGTATGAAGCAGGGGCGGGTCGCTAGTATTCAATATTATTTAAAATCAGCTGTCATGAACACTCTGGCTTCCCGTTTCAGTGTTATCTATGCGGTACACGGCGATTATTCAGACGGGTATCATATATCCGCCGCGAAACCATAGCAGCGCAGTAGTTCCGTCATGACTTCTGCGTTGTATGACAAGCGAAGTGAGACTGCCCGTTTTAACGCACACATTTGATTATGATTCTATTTTTTTCCCGCGTGATTTCACCGATCAGCTCAGAAGCTATTTTGCTGTGGTGCCGCGTTGGTTTCGCACATATCTGCGACAAGTTAATAAAGCGAAATTTTAATTGGAATGTTAAAATAAAATGTTATTTTACGGAAAAACTGATGTAAGAGGTCCGATTTAGACCTATACTGTATTTACTATTGGATCATGAAACACATGCATTATTTTAAGCGACATAGCGAAGTTGTGCCAAGACAAAAAAGGGCTAAGTTTCGCTACTTATTATATCATCCATCTGGTCATAAATATATTTACAAGAAAAATGTGTATAATATGTTTATATTGATTTATAATAACATACCAAATGAATTCAAATTATTGCAGGATAATGTTTATAAAATCAAATTGACAGCGTGGCTACAAAATAGGTGCTTTTATAGCCTTAAGGAATTTATAGAACATAGACATAATTGTTAAATGATGAATAAATTATTATTTAGTAGTAATTCGACAGATAACTGTATATGTGTATTGGTAATTTTCATGGAATAACAATTTTTTATTTTTTATTTTATTGACATTTTTAATTATAGTTATTGACATTTAAATTTATTTGATTGACATTTTTAATTTTAATTATTGAAATTGAAAGTTATTGTATTGACTTTTTTATATAATTTTTTTTTTTTGGTATTTTTTATAATCGGACAATTTAAAGTATTGATTTGCATCAATATTATTTTGGTTTGGTGTTTTTTTTTATTTATTTAATGTTTACAATTTGTGTTTTGGGTACGATGTGAAAATGAATGACTTTATTATTGAATGTACTCGTAATTTGCACGCTTGCTTGCAGGCAGAATACAATAACTCTTAGGCTTTAAGATCTTCCCTTGTTGAACAATGTATTTTCTGGCAAATAAACATTATGAATTAGAATTTGAACAGTGAAAGGTTCATCCTTATCAAAATTATTTATACTGTACCCGACCGCATCTAATCAAATCACTACTATTGAATTTTTATATCAATACTGCCTTCAACCTCATTCATGACCAATACAGCACCGTACAAATAAATACACTTCGCCAAACAGCTTTCACAACTGCAGTTCAGTTTACTTTGAAAATCCATTTCCCTTCCCTATACATTTTATTTATATTGTTGTTGATCGAACGGGGCGGCGCCTTTAATATTAAAGTTAATCTGCGAAGTACTAAAGGTACGCTTACACGGTCAACTAAGATTGCACAATTATTATTATTTATTTCATATTTTACGGGTCGCCGTCTATTCTATTCTTGTACAAATTGTGATTAATTAATAAATAAATAAATAAAATAAATAAATATTTTGATTGTTGTTTTCATTTATGTCTAATCTGCCTGGCTCTGTTTCGCATTGGGTTTTGGCATTATGCTGAGCGATGGCCGTTTTGCGTGGATCTGACGCATGTTTACCTTCAACTTGTTGTTTTTTTTTTTTTGTGTTTTTGTTCTTTTTTATGCGTCATCTTTGCCGCAAATATATGTATTTCCTTTCAATTCTTGGCAATTGTGTACATGCAATACCGAGCAATTTACTTTACTACTTTCATTATTATTATTTCTAACTGAACAGACAGCTGTGCTGCTGGGGAGTTTGTTGCGCCACTTCTTCTTCCCAGCGATAGCACTAGGAAGTGGTGAAGGGCGGGCGTTTTTGGGGGAATGTCTTTTGTAATTTTGACGTTCGAAAAGTGTTGATTCTCAGCCTAATTTGAATAAAATACTTTTGATTTTTATTAGGTACTACTTTTTTTGGTATTTCCAAGATTGTTGCGATGGTTTCTGTAAATACCTTCGTCATAATTGCACCATATTACTCTAATATAGAGATATTATAGGGCATTTTGGAGGAATTTGATAAATTATTTTAGAATTTGAAGATGGTCGCCCATCCACAGACCGACCGCAGCAAGCGTAGCTTAACCTGATCGACCAATTCGTCCGGCTGTGACTATTTAGCCACGAGCCACTAACTCCGGCAATAACATTATTGCTGAAAAAAATGGACCGTGTAAACGCAACTTAACTCTGCCATATTCCTATTCTATTATATTTTTATTCGGAAAAAATAGGGAGAATAACTAGTAGGAGATAAATTTCCTGAGTTGCCATTTGAGCGAATGAAATTAAAAATGTAGGTAAGATATTGGCACTTGTAAGAGAAAATTGTCGACGTAATCGAAATGAGTTTTAGAAAGTTTATTGTTTTAATAGTGAGTTATAAGTTTTTACGCCAGTTATATTCATCTGGGAGTTAATATCTCTGAGAGAACTTTATTATTTAGTTATAGATACGTTTTATGTGATAAGTTTTTTAGTTGACTTTCATTTTAACGTTGTTACTCAAACGAATGCGCTATTTTGACTGTTGTCTGGTTGTAATGTTTTTCCAAATCTCTCATGGATGTTTATAATGCTTTTCTACGCCTGCAACTGAGTCTTTAATTACATTTGTTGCCTAAGCTCTCCTAATTCCTGGTAAAAAAATATTATAAAAGGTAAAAGAAAATACGTCCAATGACCGCTCTTTATTACTATCCTTACACAAACCAAACCTTAGTCAAATTATATAGTAGAAAAGATTATATTTCACATGACCATCACCTAGCCTTTTCCCAACTATGTTGGTATCGGCTTTCAGTCTAACAGGATGCAGCTGAATACCAGTATTTTTCATGAAGCAACTGCCTATCTGACCTCCAGGACGTAGTTATATAGGTACTGAGTAATACGATCCCCTAGGTAAGACTGGTAGTCAGACTTTCGGGCTTCTGACGACTGTCAAAGATCCACGAATGACAGCAGGAACCAACGGCTTAATCTGCTTTCCGAGGTACGAAGGGGTCTTGCTATGTAAAGATGGTCATCCATCTACGGACCAACCGCGGCAAGCGTAGCTTAACCTCATCTATCGACCCGCGCGGCTGTTATTACTTAAGCCCGTGTTTCATATCACCAAATTCAAAAATAAATCACTATTTATAGCAAAACGATTGGCCTGCCATGCAGGTGACTATAATCCGCCGGTGCCCATAAATCATTTTCAATCACGTTCAATCATGAAAAGGTCCTGAAAACAAATAAGGTTATCTTTGTCTTATTATTAAACATAGGCTTTCCGTTAATCATTACTAACTACACAACCTTCCTTTTCTCTTCTTGGACCCGTATCCACCCCCTGCTGAACAATCTTCTCCATATCTTATTCATAATCGTTTGTTTGCTTAGAAAGTAGGTAAGCACATCAAATAAAGGTGTTTATAAAACTTTGTGATCCCTGTACAATCTACCATAAATTAGGCATGCAAACCTTGAAAAGAATATTTAATAAAAAAATAACCACGTCAGTTAAATTAAAATTGTCAAAAAAATATGTAAAAAAATGATAGAATTTAACCAAGCAGTAAGGAAACAACACTTATGTCAAATATCAAATCTAAAGTGTAGTGCTTGTCATTTAAAAAATCATAACACATATCAAGTAATAGGACTGTCAGTTTCTTTTTAAACATTTGGATTGGAACATTTTGTTTAATATCGGAGCGGCAATTCTCGTAATTTTTAGAACGTTCTCATTCTCGTCTCAGTCTTAATCTGTCAAAAATATGTACCTCTAATTTCCCTACATTTTTCACAAGATTTCCACCTTGATAATTCGTGAAATAAATTCGATACTAGCAGCCCCAAAGCCGCTAACCATAGCAAAACGTTCAGGTAATGATGTCTACTGCCAGTTACTAGCAGTTAGTAACTGTAACCCGCCGCTGCCCATAAATCATGGTACGCCACGGATCGTTACTCTCTCGTTTCCTGCCAATCGATATTTACGAGCATTGAGTTATCCTCGCGGTGGATAATATTTTCTGCTATTTATGTATATATATGTACCTAGTGAGCGAGTTGTTAATGTATGGGGCTGGAAGATGGTTTTCCCATGTTTTGGACATATGGGAGCAAGTAACGAAAACCTTTTGCAGTGACATTCTGCACTTGAACCCATCATTGTGGGAATTTTACGTGAACTTGAACTGTAAATTTTGAACTTTATTGCAAGTTTATTTACTGGAAAATAAAACTTATCGCCTTGTCTTGCCTATATTATCATGATTTTTAAAGTGGATTAAATTTTAGAGTTAACAAAAACCTTTCGAGAAAACGTTGACTAGTTTAAAATCTCCAAGACGTGGTAGAGAAGTATAGTTTTCAATATTTTTTGTTTCCAAAACTACTTCTTTTATAAATAATATAAAAGGAGTAGTTTTTGGCTTTCAGTTTAATAGGACAATATTACAGGCTAAAAATATAAATTAAAATCATACAAGTACATTCACAAATAAATTACGTATTGTTCTCCGAATTCCGAATGTTTCAATTACTGGCTTGCCCCAAGCGGTGTTGTCGTTTCACATACAATTTGTTCAGTGAGTCGACAAAATGCAACTGTACATTATAATATCATAGTCATAACAATGGCCACCACACAATCGTCGTGTGGCGGCTAAAATGGCACATTTGTGGGGGTAGCACGCACCTATTTACTCGCCGTTTACATCTGGTTAGAGTTTGGTTTGCGGAGTGATGTGGAATGTTTGTGCTGTTAAAGTCATGTTTTGGATTTTAATGAAATTTGAGCTGAGTGTTGTTTTAAAACTCAATCATAAAGCGTTTATTTCGAATAAACTATACACCACATGCACTTTTAGTCGGTCAGTCAGAAAGATGAAGCTAGTTGGACTTTCCAAAGCGTAGTAGGTACTATAGAGAACTAGTCGAGCCCTCTGAGGTAACGGGAAGAATCAAACAATTATTATGACTCTGTTTTAGATTAAATTGTAAGATCGTCTTTACACATTTATCACTAAATTCACCCTGACAGTTATAAAAAAAAAATCCTAATTAATTATTCGACACTAGCTTGAACGTTCGAATGCGACCCGCGCTAAATTATAGCCGGCCTGCACAACGTAAGGTCTCTATTGGCAGACAAATCTCTACATGAGCTACGCCCATCCTTGAATAAAAGGATTGGTATACTCCTATACAAGACTTTTATTCACAACGTTCGAGCACACAGGCCCTTCCTGCCTATCCCTATGATAATGATTACCTAACGCCAGATGATATATACAGTGTGAGGTCCAACTCTTGCAAGAGTAGGCTTAAGTCAGAACGAACGAATCCGACACTATGGCAAGTGTCAGGCAAGTTAATATTTACATGTGCCACTGTGCACCAACATAAACTAACGTCCTTAAACCTCGTCGTGCCAAAACTAGCGTAAAAGACGCGTCGCGGCCTCCTAAATACTAACCAATTGACGAGGTAATCATCAGCCTAGATGAGGCTTAAAAAAATAGATGATCTTAACTTCAAACTCTTTTACTCCATCGGACGGTATTGAGCCAGAGGGACAGAAAAGGCTAAGAGGTCAGTGTCCATTGAAAAAACTTATCCTATGCCCATACTCCAGAGTAAACATTTCAAAAATCGAACTCCACGAAACTTCGGTCAATACTGATAGAACTGTGGGTCCTCCAATATAAGTTGTACCAATTTTGTCAACCAAATACACTTTGCGAAGGCTATGCCCCGTAAGCAAAGTTGGTTTCAGCTTAGGTGAGTGTCACCCCCCCCCCCTCCCTGTAGGAATGACCACAGTTTACGAATCTAAGTACCACTCCTAACTCGCGTTACTAAATTGTGGAGTACGTTCATACTATCTCAGCCTATTAAAACCCAAATCATGAAGATGACGATATGTTCACTGACTCCTTGAAGCTGCGAGGTGAGGCACCATACTCGCTCCCAGCCGCGTCCGGTTTTTTGTCCCAGCATATGCAAAAAATACAAATGATAACATATTAATATACCGTATCATAATAATCGAACTAAAATATTGTACTAAAAGCGATATTTACATCTAACTGACGTTGACATGACAATGAATGACAACTAAAGACAACAAAAGTTTACATCATAACATGAAAAGGTTTTATCAAAAAGTTTTTATCTCTGAACTCACCTTTTATAAACCTGTATTTTAAAATTAAAAACTTCTTTATAAAATGTTGCTAATTATTGGAAAATATTTTTAGAACCTTATTAATCATTGAAAAGTGTTTTGAAATTAAGCGTTTAGTTTTGCTTTTCTAACAAATGAGTATTTTTTCTTTGCTCGTGCTTTTTTCATATTGCTAGTAACACATTGTGAAAGAACATTATTAATTATTTACATTACTAATTATTGTAATTTATCCGCTATAAATGAATTGAATTAACTTGTTGAAGTCGGTTGTTTGTTTTTTATAAAAAAAGTTTTTTTTTTATATTTCACGCTTTAGTTGTACGCGCTACTAACACGCCACACAAATTCATTACACTACTTGCTATGGAAATATCAGTGACAGCAAGTTATTAAAACATCATCAATCTAAACTAAGTGGAAAAAAATTGTATTATTGAATCTAACTCAAAAACTACCCAAGTAAAGTTAATAATTTTTTTGTGGGATAACCTCTGAGGCATATCTTTTTTTTCTGGGTGTGAAATCATCATAATGACTTCTCCCGCTCTGGGTGGAGCGGGAGGGCTTGTCAGACTTTTACTGAATAAAACCCATCGTGTTCCTTCAGTTGCCTATGCCAGGGGCCACGGTATCTCTTTCGAACAACCCGCGGCCCTGGCAGGCATCGGCCCTAACGGACCCCGTCAGTTCGTGCTGAAATCTCTTTGAGGCGCGCATGGAACACAACGCGCCGTCGACCTGGGCATGATCCTTGTCGGGCGGCGAGCTGCCCATTGCTCGCCGCCCGCAAGCCCGCGCCTACGGTGACCGGGAGTCGGCTGGTGACTCCCGACGTCCAGGGCATCTTCTACGGCGACTAGGGGCATGAGGGTGCAGAGATTGCCTCTCCCTCATGCGCTCCGCCTCCTCCTTTGCGAGCATTACTGCTTCGCAGAAGGAGGTGACGGCTTCCCATGCACTCTCGCTCCGTACCATGGCCTGGACCAGGGCCGGATGCAAGGCAGGAGGCTGAGGCATACCTTACCATTAAAAAAGAACTTTGCAGATCCGTCGATATATGACGGACTACATATATACGTCTATTATGCTCAAAAATACATAAAAAGTATATAATTATATAAACATCCAAATTGAAAACCTCCTCCTTTTTTGAAGTCGGTCTTTTTTAATTGTATTAGTTTGTAAACGTTTACTGACGTAGTTTTTTAAGTCATTGCTACTAACATTATAATTATGGATTATGTGTATGTGTAAGTCCGAAATAAAGAATATTATATATTATTATAATAAATAAATATATTTTTTTTATCTTTTTGTTTATAAAAATATGTAAAACATGTAATTTATAAGTATTTAAATGAAATAAAGGAAACTAAAATAAATAAAGGATAAGAATAGGCAAATTGAGATAAGGAGCACGGTGGTTATTAGTATAAAAATAGCTATTAATGTAATTATTGTAAGGTATCTTATTCAATTATTTTAGTTCAATAATGCCACAGGTATTATTACATCACCTATCTCAGATATTGTAGTCGATCAGATTTCTTGCAGAACAGACTAAACGTTTTCGGATTACCGAAGCCTGTTAACGAAATACCATCGGCAATTATAAAGCATTTAGAATTTAGATTGCGTTTTAATTGTTGTTTAATTCTATTGTTAGAGTATTTGTAATTTGTTTGGCATAAATTAATGGGCTCCGGCAAAGTTTCCAAATTACAAAAATTTTGTCGTCTGATAAGTTTAGTGTTAAATTAAAATCAGTTTTGGTTATAGGTTTTAATTTAATCAGTGAGGTGCTTTAAAACAAATTAAACTACGTAAAGTTGTATTTAAATAGAAAACTTATTTATGCTTTAAATTATTCTAAAATATACAGGAGTTTCATGAAAGTTGTTTAAATTAAGGTACCTTAATAATTTTTAAACAGTAATTAAAACCATTGTTGATCATTTCGGCTAAAACACCATTTAAAGTGTCTTGCCTGTGGCATACCAACAGTAAAATTGAAGCAACGAATAGCTTGTATCGTTTAAATACTGTACAGATGGTGCAACTTTCATTTCTATTGTCGCCTGGAATATAAATGGATATATCCCCAAAAAAAAATGCATTTTCTAATTAAACCCTGCCTGCTCCGTAGGAGTTACTAGCGTAGTACACAGTTAAGGCTCAAATTTAAAACATTTCGAACAATAGTTCCACAAATTCTCACTACATTTAGGTTAAACTAAATTTTGGGCACTGCCCACATTGCGGTTCGGCGCGTGCTACATATCGGCTACGAAGTGCTACGACGTAGCACGTAGATATCCGCTACGAACCTACGAGACACGTAGCATGTTGAGCGTAGCATTGTAACAAATGTACAAATTTTATTTGACGGGATTTGGTTTCTAGTTTACAACCGTTCGCGTAGAATAATAATGTAGGTTGAATATCATCCTATTACAGTTTAAAAAGCTCACACAGCCCTGTGACAGATAGAAGAATGGTCAGTAGAGCCTTAGTAATAGGGCTTCATTGGCACCCTTTGGAGTACGGACCCTAAAAATGGTTTTATTTGCCATCTTGGAGTTTGTCCATGTAAGTCCATCGAAGTAATCTGCCTTCATTAAAGTCCTATCTATTAATGAATTACAATCACAAGTCCGACCTTACCACCTCTGAAGCAGGAACCTTTCTTTATCCCCATACATTCACTTAAGTACCACTTATCTCATTGGTAAAACATTTCACCTTAACAAGGTGCAGTCCGAAAAATAGGACCCATCTAATTCTACCTTAAGACGTTTTCTAATTAAGGGATCTTCATTGAGTTTCATAGAAAGGCGACGGTTTTACGAATTAATCTGCCCTGTTTGGGTCCGGACATAAAATATTCGTGGGGGAACCGTCGTAGGATATTGTGTTCGATGAATCAAGTCTTAGAGTGATCTTCAGAGGGGAAGGTTTGAATGATCTGTCAATAAAAAAATGCGCATTATGTTCTTTTTTGTTGGATTTATATTAGAGTAAGTGGTGGTAAACTCAAACGTGAGCCAATTAATTATTAAGAAAAAAAAAATAGTTTTATTTAAAAGCAATTTTTTCTTAATAGGTTGTTTTATTTACATGCTCAAAGTAAAACTAGAGAATTTATTGGTCAAAACTAAGGGCGGATATACCGCGTTCACGAGCTGTCAGTGTTATCATTACTGTGGAGTATTGACACTGACAGCTCTTGAAAGTGGTTTAGATGTGTTGATCGAGATTCTCCTCCTCCTAAGTAAAAAAGTTAACAAAATTATCAGGCGGTTGTGATCACATGGATTGGTAGTCTTAACGTTGTCCCTTACTAGGATTTTCTCCTGAACTGTGTTCGATCGATACTTCGTTCATATTTGTATAGCCTAAAAGCAATACAAATGCTTGGGCCTGTACAGGAATAATCTGTAAACCAAAAAGCAGCATCAAAAGCCAGTGGACCATGAAGCCGTCAAATATTATTTAACCAAAAGAGAAAGCCTCGAATGCGTTTGACAAATGGCATATTATTTAATAGAACCTCGAATGATTCCCATATTGCTTTCATAAAATTTTTATTAAACCCTTTAATATAACGATTGCGCCTCTTTTTTGTGAACAAAATTAATTCATATTTTGGGGTTTTCAAAATATTAAATAGCCCAGTAACTGCGACTAACTTGGATGTAGGGCTCGCCATGCGCTGCCGTGGCACCGCTCGTTTTTCTCGCTCAGGTCGCGCGCAGTCGGTCACTGTTCTAACCAAACCTAACCCGTTTGGCCGGGGTGTCCTATCTTAATTACTGCGACCAACTCTGAGAAAAGCTTAGAAAGTTAAAAAGCGGCACAGTTATTTAAAAATAGTGTGCCCGAAAAGTAGGGTCCATTAATATAAATATTTCCTTTTCGAAATGGCTATTCCAACAAAGGAAGCAAGCTATAACAAGGGGCCACCATTTAAAACAGAGGTTTTAACTTCATTTAAAGGTGTATTATAGTTTTGAACGCGTCGTTGGTTTCAAGTGCTACTACTGAAGGGGTCTTGGATTTGATCCGGATCGGGCTTAACACACGGATAGGGCAATTTGAAAACTACCGCCTGCGCTGCACGCAGAAATAGTAAAAATAATATATCTCTTTCCTTCAATTCGCCTACTCTTTGCACATTATTCGTTTTAATTTAATTGATACGATGTTATGATCCGTGACTCCGGCAAATTACCCCTGCGCTACAGTTGTATAAGTACAGGTTGCTCCAAAATGCTATTTTTGAAAATTGAAAATAAATAATAACGTTTATTGAAATTAAAATATGTTTATAAAACGAAAACGCGAAACCGTATACGTATGTTAAATTAATGATGCCATTAAAACGGCACGCTGTATAACTGGCGGAATATGAGTGTGGTATACAATACTGTTATTTACGCATTCATATTATATTTATTTATCAAAAATATTGCTAGGAAACAACTTTTATTTTTGGTATGCAAAATCGTTTTTGGCAGCGCGTAATGTAACGTACGCAAAACGTTGTGCTTAAGCTTGCAACGGTAGATACAGGAGTCGTCAGGGTATTTCAAGTTATGTCTTATGATTTAAAAAAATCTTATAAAAACGTCAGAAAAAGATGGAACTTTGACCTTCAATATCAGCATAATCGGAAAGTTCCCAGGCGTGGTCCAGCACAAAAACATGATCACAATAACAGGAGGAACAAGTGACTCGGCTTCGTTAAGCGTCTTTTTACATCCGTTACATCTCTACCTACTCTTTGGGGAATACAGGTGTAATGATGCTATATTATGTAAATGTTGTCAATAGAAACCATGACGTAACTTGAGAGTCATGAACTTAAAAGGGAACCTTCGGGTCGGTTTAAAAGGTTCTGTAATTAAGTAATGGCGGCTTAAGCAACTAGAACAATTACTTAGCCACTAAAATAGATTTACTTAAACCGTAGGAGACCTGATTTAGTGTACTGGGAATTTAAAGTAAATTGAATGTACAGTTTCGTTTCGTTTCTAAATAATTTTAACGATTACAAAACATTCAGCCACTGTTACTGCTGGGACTACAGAGAGGACTGTGTGATGTAGAAAATCAATTTTGTTCGATTATGTTTTATTATTCTAACATGGTACGCTGTTTCATGAAAAGTGTAATACTTACACAGTTTACATTACGTAGTGCATCCATATATATATACATAACAGCCATATACGAGTAAGCAACAGTTGTCCAACTTAGCCAGAACCTGGTCAAATCCATAAAATTTTACTGATACACACCGATATTGGGGAAATTCGCTTACACGCCGTAATGCACGTTTAAACAGTACACTGTACAATTTACAACAATGGTGTTTACAGTAACTGGACAAACAATAAACAGTTTGTTTATAGCATAGGTTTGTTGGAAACTATGGGGAAATTGAAAATTTTACGATGTTATTTCGCGTTTGGTCTCTTAAAGTTGTCAAAAAATAAAAGGCCCGTTTTGACATTTGAGAATGCGTTCTTGACACCTGTCAGTTTCATACAAACGCATACGTGTTTTGCGAATTTGATCTTTATTAACTACTAGAACTGTCAATGTCAAAACGGGCCTTTTATTTTTTCACAACTTTAAGAGTAATGTGATACGCTGACTGTTCCTATGGGCTGTTTTTGGGATATACTTAAGTGCAAGTTAAAATGAAAATACACGAGATATTTTTACACTTAGGTAAAGTGAAGCAAATTCATTGCTAAGCAAATTGACTAACAACTTGAATTGTTCGTATATTCAAATGAAAATGTTATTTTATAAATATTACCCTCGCGAATCACATTTTGATCAACATACATCCTGACACTAACAAACAAATTGCAAAACACTTAAGAAAATTTGAATTTCACGGACTACTTTAGCGCATCCCCCTTAAAATTATACTTTAATAGCAGGGTGTTAGTAACGACTGAGTCGTCCCCCATACCTATAAGCAAGATATGTTAGAAACTCGATAAACACAAGCTATAGTTGATATTATTACGTTTCGACAGGCGTGCTAATTACCCGCATCAGACGAGGCAAGGATTATTATCTAAATAGTTCATAATTGATACCACGACCACAGCGCTGGAGTTGGTTTATCAATAAATTAATAATGATCAGTTTCAATATAGGATCGTGTTTGTGTAAGGTTTTGTGAAAAGAATTTAGAGAGATTTATTTAATGAAGGTTTTATTCAAGATTCTTTTTTAAAGATGTCAAGCTTCTGATTGAATAATTAAAAAAACATTAACTAGACTAGGTATGTTTGTACATATTTTATTAGTAATAAATTATCTTAAGACTATGTTATCTTAAGATTATGACGATGCAAACACAAAATGATCTCAAAAATTAACTAACATACTGTAAGATTTAAGGCTTATTTACATTTGTTTAAGGTAAGAAGTTTAGTTTGAAACTCGTCTGTCAAAACAAGAGTGAACAGGCATCTTCTGGGCTTCCTCGTTCCATCATAGACCTCACCCATCGCTTTCCACCAGGCGGCATTGGGGTAAAGAGCTGACATCCTACTATATAATATTATTAACGTGAAAGTTAGTATGGATGGAGGTTTATTACCCTTTCACGCAAAAACTACCAAACGAATTTGGATGAAATTTGGCACACATATGGTTTATAATCAGGTTAAAAAGTATCCTATATGTTAATATAGGATACTTTTTATCCCAATATTCCCTCAGGATCGAAACTTATGCGGGTGAAACCGCGGGGCGCAGCTAGTATTTCATAATTTAAAAAACCCATCTTTAAAATTAAAACATGATTCCAGTTACTTCCTCCGTCCACCTTAGACAGCTTTCACATTTAGGTGACTAGCAGCGCGGCCGCCGCGTGCGCTTGATCGGCGATGAGCTAGAGTACTATCAAACGCAGGAGCAACAATGTTTCTCCGTCGGAATCCATTTTTGAAATGAAGTGCGCCACACTGACCTAAACTGCGGCGCAAAAATTCTGACTGGGCGACGACGGACGCGCGTCTGTCGCGCTGCTAAAGTGGCCCAAATGTGAACAACTTACTACTTAACTGTCAAAATCCTGTACAAAAAATGACAAAAATTACTTACTATCGTTTGAACAGAAACTTCACGTCCATACGTTCATACTAAATTTTTAATATCAGCATAAATAATGAAACCCATATTTTACACCAATATTTCGATTTTAAAAGAGTGTCCCTGAAGTTTCTTGCCCGTTCTTCTCCATAGGAACCTATTACGCTTGGAATAAGCAACAAGCTTTATCTTTCGGACTGACCGACTCCTTGAAAATTCAAAAGTACCTTTTCCAGTTCAAGATTTTTTTAGTTTTACGTGAAACTGCACAATGAAAAACTGGCACGTTTTGACTAACGTTTGGGCACAACAACACTCTACTCAACTTAAACTAAACTCGTTACTTAACTAATACAAACAGTAATCAGCCAGCAGTCAGCAGACATTATGTCAAGTAATTTCAGTCAAGTGTTGTTATTTCAGTCAACATAAATTTGCTAGTCAAACAAAATGTTGTGTTAATAAACCTTACAGAAAACTAGTCTAAGATTAATTTACTTTGAAATTCCACATAGTACCAAAACACTACAAAAACCAATTACATTTTATTGTCCCAACTTGAGAACAAAGCTAATAAAATCTTTCATCCTAAATATAAAGGAGGATGTAAGAGAACAAAGCATCGGCGTCGCACAATCACACGCGATTTTTTATATGAACGACAATATAATTACTGGAGTGACACATGATACTGGCATGTGTTTTATTTGACACTGGATATATGTTTTTTTTTATGAAAATAAAAGAAAACACATCTTGTTAGGTACCTACCTACCTTCGTCCACCTTCTCAGATTTCAATAGTTAATGAGTTTACTTAGGCTGTGGGAGCAGTGGTGGCCCAGTGATAACGGTCACTATTACGAGTTGTAGGTCGTAGGTTCAAAACCTGACAGGCGCTTTACTTTCTGTAAATTATTTCATCACTACTGCTCTCAAAACGGCGAAGAAAAACATTGTAAGGAAATCGGCATATCCTAGAATCAAAATTAGAAGACATGTGACATTTACCAACCCGCACTAAGCCCGCGTAGTGGATTACAGCGCAGTCCCTCTCACTGAGAGCAGGCCTGTGTCCCAGCAGTGGGAACATTATAGGCTGATTATGTTATGCTCTATGCTGTGTGCAGAATGAGTTAGCCTATTTATCTTTGACAACAATGATGTCACGCACATTTGCAACAAAACAGTCCCATGGTCGAAGATGTCATATTGGTAACACAAAACTGTTCTGTCACTAAAAGACAATACGGTTTTATGACATCATCATGATCGGCGGCCTTGTGCCACTGCTTTAATGTTAATAATTTTTAACCGACTTCATAAAGGAGAAGGTACTCAATTCGACTGTATTTTTATTTTGTTTAATGTGATACGCGATACCTCAGAAAATTGTAAATCGATTAAAAATTAAAAAAAAAATTAATGGATAGGGTTTGCCTCAGGTGTTGGTCCCATTTAAATTTTCTTAATTTTGCGTAGTTTTTGAGTTAGCGTCGATAATTCGTGTTTAATCCATTTTATGTATCTTGATGACGTTATAATACTTCCTGTCACTGTTGTTTACATAGCAAGTTAAAATCATAAGAAGTGAAAAAAAAAAATAACCGACTTTCAGAAAAAAAAACACTACAAAGTAAAACGTAAAGTAAAGTTTTTTTTTCACCATGTAGAATTTGTTTTCTTAAGTCTAAAAAGAATTCCAAGCCTAATCTAGTTTTTTTGAAGTGGTTGTATGTTCAATTTCAATCGTTTGATTAAAGTTTTAGTAGACCAATTTGAAAATTCTGGAGTGGCGACCGCGAACCGGAAGACGTTGCGTTGGAAGGCCTCCCACTAGGTGGACTGATGACCTGGTGAAGGTTGCGGGAATCCGCTGGATGCGAGTCGCACGGGACCGGTCAATGTGGCGACACTTGGGGGAGGCCTATGTCCAGCAGTGGACGTCTATCGGCTGAAATGATGATGATGATGATGAGACCAATTTGAAGCTACCAACCAATTCTGAACAATTTACATGAACATTAAAAGGGACCTATTTCACTGTGTCGTATCCGTTTTGATTATAAATTTATACTCACACTGTGTATTAATTAATAACGGAAACGAAACAACTCCTAAATGAATTATGTATGTCCCTCGAAATTCTCGACCCTACTAGAATTGAGAATATTAATAAAAAAAATCCTTTCCAAACCTATTTCGAACGAATATTTTAGCTTAACTCTTACAAAAAAGCCTCATTCATCCTATTTGATCCAACAAAGGCCGGAAGGCTTTATAAATTCAATTAATAATAACCGGATCGCTAGCCGTGTATGGAAGATCAAACCGGGCCAAATTAAAATCAATACCCGGGTGAGATTGTGTCACCCGGATAAACTTGGAACGTTTATAGGCGAACTAATTCGGTCGGCTATTTCTATTGTGGTTTTTTGTCGGATTAATCGAGTATTATGTCAATGTGAGCTGTTGTTCCGAATCAGTCCTTTTTTGTGTATTTTGTTTTTGTTATTGAGGATAGCCAGACACAAACGTATACCTGAAATATCGTATCAGGCTTGTTGAAATGATTCGATATGATAATATCTAAATTAACATGAATGGATGAATATATAAAATAACTAGGTTCTGCCCGCTTCTTCGTCGGCGTGTTTCGGACCCCGAGCAACCGCTTCGCATCCCATCGCCCGCTCGCGCTATTTATTCGCTATTATCGGCTATTGGTCGTAGCGTGATGTTATATAATCTATAGCCTTCCTCGAAAATTGGGCTATCAAATACAAACATAATTTTTCAAATCCGACTGGTACCTATTTCCAGAGATTAGCGCGTTCAAACAAACTCTTTAGCTTTATTATTAGTATAGATTTTCAAAATAAACAAGATTCTAAACAGTAAAGTAAGCTAAACAAAAACATTTTACCGTAAGTAATCCGTTTTGTTTTTTGAAATAGAACACAGGCACGCGTTTGTAAAGGAAAATTATTATCAATGCCCGCCTGCCTAGATTGTGCTTATAAACTTAGAAAAGGGAGGTTCCTCTTGAATTAATTCAATACCGAGGTATTTCTGTTCAGGCGTAGTGTGATTCATTTTGGCATAAGGCTCTGCACAGACGTAGACAAAACTGTCTAAAGACAGATTCCCGCTTAATGAAAAAAAAAAATCCAACAAAACTGTCTCATAGTTAAAGTTGACAAAATGAACAGAAAAAGTAATTTACTAAGAACCTGGTTTGAGCACAGCCTTTTCATAATGAATGTGTGTACAGTCAGGCCGCGTCCAGTCCGCGCATTGGCAAGCGTAGTGTGGCACGTCCCCTAGCTAGATGGATTGACGACCTCGAAAACGTGGCCGGTACAGACTAGATGCGGAAGGCGGAGGAAAACGTGTTGTTGCGCAGGCTGAGAGAGACCAATGTCCAACAGTGGACTGCGACAGTCAGGGAAATTAATTCTTCACCACACTATGCCAATCAAACACACACACTTCACACACACACACACACACACACACACACTACACACTACACTTTTTCATTATGCTAATTTGAATAGAATATTTAACCCCTTTAATGTATACCATTAGAATTACAGATATACTCGTATAGTATACGTCGCAGCGTCAAGACTGATCGGCCAACTTTATTTTGATTATTAATTTATCGGCATCTAAATTATTACTAAACGGAGACGTCAAGTAGTACGCTCGGGTGAGGTCAATATAGGAAGTGGCAACACTGGGTTGACGGCGGTCACTTGTCGGTTGAAATTTGACATTTTTGAAGATTGGTGAAAAAGGTGAGAGTCGAGAAAAACGTCAGGGTCGACGGAAAAACATTTTTGGGATCGCGAGAGGTTGCCTTTGCCTGTAGTGAATTTACCGCGTTTCCCTTAAAATCATTGCATCTGCCTAGTTTCGTAATAGTTTTATGATTATTGAACTGTAGTGCCTGAATAGACGTTTGTACAGACGCCAGCAGGTCAAGCTACCCGAAACTGTCAAATTTTCCCAATCAACCTTGAACCTTAATGCTTTAGCAATAAAGTTGAAAATCTATTAAATAAATTTGACAGATTGTAGTAACTTGATATGCTGGCGTCTGTACTAAGTGCTTTGACTTTTATTTCGGTTACCCATCCATCATGTTCAACCACTCTGAGAACGAGGAAATGGAACTGCCTTCGTTATATATTTGCAGAAATTTTACAAAGGGTGACGCAATAGGCGGTCGTATCGCTAAAAGCAATCTTTCAAAGACAACCTTTGGATGAATTAAAGGGAAAAGGACAGTAATACAGCAGTAGTACCTACTGCAAGTCTCGTGTTCTAGCCATAACTATCAAAGAATGACCAATGAATTTAAGATGGCTGTAGATAAATAAAGGTGAGGTGGAGTAAGGCAGTGAGCGAGTGGCGTCCAAGGACTGGAAGGCGAAGTGTCGGTCGTCCGGCGGCGATATGTGCGGACGAATTTGTTACCATCGCGGGTAGAACCTGGATGCGGCTGGCACAGTGGCGTGGGGAATGGCACTTGACAGGCCTATGTTCACCAGTGTGTAAAGTCGGGCTGTGGATGACGATGATGTAGATAAACAATGAATCCCCTGACTTCACATGATATTCTGTCAGTTGACAGATTACAAAATAGATATATTATAAAATAGGTACTTATTAAAATTCGGAACGCGAGACAATTTTGATAACCGTCATTAGTGTTATAGTAAATTGATTGATAGATTTATCAAATATTCAATCAACCGAACTGACTAATCACAAATTAATTAGATTGTTAGTTGGTTAATTATCTCATAGATTGATTCCTCAACGCGTTGATTGATTCAGGGATTAATATAGTGATTGATTCAACAAATTTTAATGCTTGATTTATTATTCGTCTGTGAAAAGCTGTAATTCTCTTAAAGATACATCCCAGTGATATTAACTGCATAGGTACTGTGTTATTGGTAACATTTTCATCCTCGGTATTCAAATATTTGCGAGGAAAAGAAATGCTGCTAAAACCTTCGTCAAGTTCTATGCGGCGTAAAATGCGGACTTACCACTTGTTAATATTTGCGTAAAGCAAGATCTACGGGCGATAACATCTGTATTTGTCAAGTTATAAAAAATACGACCGCAACCTTCCCACTTTATATGTATATCGTAAATTCGCTCTGATTCTTATTACTTTACTTAGCAAAGTAACACCAACTCTGAAACAAAGAAGATAAAGTTTATTTTTGCTCGTGCTGTGACCGTTCTTTTACTTATTCCACGTTTGGAACTGGACTACGAGTGTGACGTCAGTGACCCCGATCTGTCGTGCACTAACAATACACGCTGGTATTCGCCTTAATCGTTTTTAATCAACCTGCACGTTGACGTGTCAGCCCGTGTGTCAGGGTGCAATTATTTTCGACTTACCATCAAGTGCTGATTATGACTGTAAATTTTTGTTTCGGTTCAGGAAAAATTCACACAAAAGCGAACCTTACCCGGTTCGCTTTTGTTGTGTTTCGTTGAATGTATGTTTTTAATGACCTGTTTTTTGTACGATACTGTAATAATTGAATACTTGGAAGTTTTAAAACGTGAGTAGTGAATTCAGAATGTTGAATATTTATTAGCATTTATACGAAAACGTAATTTGCAGAAAGTTTTGTTGCAAAAATAATACTATGACCTCACATTTAAAGAACCCAATGTTTAGCTTGGGGCGTAGCTAAGCCGAGTTTGTTATTTAATTGATTGATTCATTCATTTAGATTGATTCGTGATTGATTCAAGAAGCTACCAAAATTTATTTCTATCCTTTAGAAATTGCTTCTAACATTATAATTATTTACATGAACTGTAAAATCTCCAGTACTAGTTGCCTTTCACTAGTCGTTGATGTAATAAATACCGAACTAACAGACATCGAGTGCCACTTGGCACTCCATAGTATCCTAGTCAAAGTACTCACTTTACCTTGAGAATTAATATTGAAACTCTAACTTCAATACTCAAATCTTTATTGCATTCCATCTGTGTAACTTTAATACGAGTTCCCACTTAATGTTTACACAGAACTTAATGCTAAAAGCGATATGTTTCAAACAACTTAGGAATTGGATTAGCTACAAAAGACGAAATGTTAAAGCTAATCTCAGAGTCTTGGCTTAAAATGACTGACATCGTCATATCAAACACTTCGGCAACTAATTGGGGAAACATTCCGCAAACTGACTAAAACATTTTCCGAGTTGAAAATGTTTTTAAAACGTTTTCAAAGCATAAAATAGCTACACAAACCTAAAATTTTGCTTTCAGCTGTACTAAAAGCGTCTCACAAACATTTTATCTGACCGTACCGAGTGCACGTCTCTATCCCCATGGTATTACGCCGAATTTCTGCACTTCATTATAAATGTATGTGCTGAAATCCTGATATTTCAGGATTTCCGCGTCGGCTTAAAAATTTAATATTTACGCCCGAAGTTTTTTATTCGCACCGGATTTATTGAGGACTCCTGTTATATGCTTTAATAACATGTTTTTTGCACGTGAAAATCGAGAGGATTAATTTGACGAGTGATTTTCGATCAAAGTGTCACTTTCGTGAAAGTATTCACTGTAGTGTAAATGTATTTTTTAATGTACCTCTACCTACCAATGGTAGTCTTTTTTTTGTTGTTCTGTCAGGTTAAGTGATAAGTTTAAAGTTATTTCAATAAAATCATTAATGATCAGACACAATAGTGTTTAAAATACGTAAAAATTTCATTTTTTAATGAACTTAAACAAAAAACGATTTCCGAAAACATTCATGAACATGCAATCACAACAGAATTATCGGAGTCCCATTTTTCGTTACGACAACACATTCTGTTTCATATTAGTAGTAATCGGCTTAAAAATTCGTCGAGTTTGTTCGTTATAATTGAGACGAACGTTAATAAGTTTTAATAACAGCACGGGATCCAATTACAGGGTACCGTCAGTGGAAACATTGGAAAAAGGTTTTCAGATGAGAAAAATAAAAGGATAAAAACGCTTATTTTGACAACGATGCAGATCGGGAATTTGAAGGATAAACATTAAGGCCCAATTAATTTCATCAAATTTTGTTAGAAATTGTGTTATTTTAAGCATTTTGGTGGATTTTTCATAATGAGACAGTATTGCTCGTCTAATGGCTCAACGAAATCTAATAAACCAAATAAGATAATTTAATTTGATGAAATTGGATGAAAATGATTAGGTTTATTATTTTAATAACATAAAATTGATATTGAATATCTGTTACAGTCACAACGGAAACGTAAGAAAAGGTTCGAGAGGAAAAAAAATCATAACTAGGTAAAGAAAAATTCTCAGTATACATTTTTTAGCTATATTCATAAAAAAAATTACTTCTAAGATTATATTACATTGTTAGTTACAAGTGAAGCTAATAAAAGCGTGTTTAAAATAGACGAGAGTGATTATAATCGGTATTAACATTTGGAAATTCGTAGAAGTAGCCCTCCGGGCTCTGCTCGAACTAATTAGCAAAATGTGGGTGTACTTTCACCTCTACCTACGCCTTCAGGGATAACAAGCATCATGCATAAGATTTACGAGGAGACGTTCTTTACATATTTATTGGCATAAGTAATATTTATGCTGTGTGTTGTTTGGGGAATAGATTAGCCGCTAACCAACCAACCCCCACTGGGCACGTGTGGTGGATTACGTTCCACTCCCTCTCACAGAGATGAGGCCTGAGTTCCAGCAGTATATATATATATATGCTCATATGGTTGGTTGGAACACCTCGGTGGCCACTGCTAGGTTTGGAATTGTCAGTTCAGGGCTTTGAATGTTGGTCCTTGACAGAAGTAGTGCGCTCAATAATCTTTCGGCGCCTCGAATTTTATTAGTGCTTTCGTCTCTAGACGCTGCTGGCGCGACGATTTAGTGGTCTATATTAAAGGAACAATGGGCAGTAGAGGTGGTGATGTGGGCTTAGCACCAACTCCATAATGGTCACGTTTCTAATTCAACGTATGAAGGTAATAGTAAGTTGACTAGTGAATAACCTATTCACAAATTGCTTTGGAAACCCGTTAAATTGTGCACACAGCATAGGAGTGAACTTATTTCTGTATGAGACCGATATGTTAATCGCAAAAAAACTATCAGTCGTTCTATATTACATATACATTTGGGTCAATCAGGTATTGAAGTTTTGTATGGGGCAGATGGTAATTTTTTCGCTATTATGATGTTGCTCCCACGAAGAAAGATATTGAGTTTGACAGTCTGTACTACACCCTTAAATTTGACCAAACATTTCTGAAACACGCTGTATATCTGTAGGTACAAAGTTTTAGGTAGTAGGAAATGTTTAGGTATAGTTATACCTAAACATTTCCGCTCGAAAGACAATGGTTATTCTACACTATAGCCCGCAAGCTTATTGCATTTATTGGTACTTTGCCGATTCCGGACTGTACCTACCATTTGACCGACTTAGCTATTGAACTCAAAATCTTACATAGTTACTTAAGCCGCTGCAAGTTTTTGAAATTTTGAGCGTATCTTAAAAGTGAAGACACTTTGAAAAAAGATTTATCTGTTAGGCCATCAATGAGTCAAATTCAAAGCAATTAGTTAATAGCAATATTAAACCTATAGAGGTGTGAAGAACAGGGTGTAGAGTTCACTGATCCTCTATAGAAAAGGGAGGATCCTCTGACCAGACGGGTGTCGTGTCTGGCGGGCAACTGCCCTATGAATCATGTCGGGCTGTTGTATATATGCCAGTTGCGTGGTAAACTCTATTTATGGGATGCAGGATTTCGCGTAACGTTAGTATGATGCGTTGTTCGCAAGAAAATCCGAGGACACTCTTTTCAATCGATATATTGTACAAAATATTGGTTACATCATTCAAGTTGAAATTATGGCTTACTAGCTGTGCCCCGCGGTTTCACTCGCATAAGTTTCGATCCTGTAAGAATGATAATAAGTATCCTATGTGTTAATCCTTGTTATAAACTATCTGTGTGCCAAATTTCATCCAAATGCGTTCAGTAGTTTTTTCGTGAAAGAGTAACTAACATCCATCCATACAAACTTTCGCATTTATAATGTTAGTAGGATTAGTCGATACGCTTGAATTTACCTGTTTACGAACATGACATATGGATCAGCACCATTTAGCTCGACCATTTTGAAGGGAACTAAATGATCCTACACACGCGCCACGACCAGCGAGACATTTGAGTGACCTAGTTTCCCGTATTACCTATGACAGAAGGCATTAAAGCTTTAATTTCGTATCTTTTATATCTTATCTTTTAATATTAGTTTAATGTTTTAAAAAAGTATTTTTTTCACATGCTTTCGCTTGGATGAAATGAAATGAAAATATAATTTTTAATTATGTGTCCTTTTTTTTTTTTTTTTTATTAGCCTATACTGTCCCACTGCTGGGCAAAGGCCTCCCCCAAATCCTTCCAGGAACTCTTTTCCCGCGCCACATCGAACCAGCCCTCTTGGTACGCGTCCAGATCGTCTCGCCATCTCTTTCTGGGCCGGCCTCGGCGGCGCCGTCTATCTTCAGGCACCCATTGTGTGTATCCTTATCAAAATAAATTTTATAATCACAAGGATATTATAGGGATAAGATTTGCCCTTTACAGTATGTCAATTGGTCATATAGTTTCGGAGATAATAGAAAATTACTAAAACGCAAAATGTCGCTAAAACATGCTTTGTGCAGACGTTTTATCCATTTACCCATAGATGGCGTTGTACAAATACGTACCTATTTTTATTTTTCTGACTCACGGTGTTCATACTTTACGCAGATTAATAGATGATCAAACGAACTTACCTGTGTGAAGTTCGATCATTATTATACGAAGTGCTTCGTTCGAAGATATATGTTACTTTAACATGCAGCATTCTCGAGTCACTCGGCAACTACGCAATTTTCAGAGCTAAAACTAAACGTAAGTATTAGTATGCATGCGTAATCTGTGTCCTAGCGCGATCTGTCATTCTTTTTAGATTCTTGAAAGGTTATCTCGATTTTACCTGGGGTGGGATGGGTAGGGAACATATATCTTCGAACGAAGCACTTCGTATAATAATGATCGAACTTCACACAGGTAAGTTCGTTTGATCATCTATTATACTGCGTGCTTCGTTCTCGATATATGTTACTTTAACATGCAGATGTTTAGAGAGATGGTAAACTTGAGATAACCCTGACTCCTTAGTCATTATGTTCTTTAAAATAAATATTTTTATTAAGTCAAAACTGACATCTTAAATTCTTCTCTATAATTAAACTTAATTAACAATCAGTAATCATATTAACAATCAATTAATCAGCCTCATTCGGTAGGTACATAGGTAACCATCCGTTATTTATCAACTAATAATGACACATTTTTGATCACAATATCCATCGTGACATTACAATAATATAATAAGTAATAGTGTAACTAAAAATATATTATTCTGCATTAAGCACAGCATAGGCAAACTCTCCTGAATTGAGAATTGGCCTTCTATAAAATTTTGTAAATGTTAATGAATTATTTGTCCAACCAGCATTTGCCATTAGATGTAATCAGACAAACTGTCTGATTACATCTAATGAAATTCCTTTTAAGTTAGCCTTGGATGTAGAGGCGTATCGTGTACTATGACCTGAGAAGACGCGCGTATCAATACCGCAGTCTGAAAGAGTATTTTTAATCCATCTACTAATAGTAGAAGAAACTGGTTTTTTTTTTTTTTTTTTTTGTATGTGACAAAAACCAGTAGTCATTAAGACCTCTTATATCTCTAGTCAATCTCATATAATCACACAATGTTTTGGCTGGACAAATCTCAGGTTATTCAAAAAAGGGCAGGAAAAGATTAGGCTGGGTTCGTCCAGCAGCCGAAGTTTTAATCAAATCAGTAATGGCAATATTAACACAACTTTCACTCAGTGTTATGTTCGATATTTTTATTAATGATAAGGTTTGTGCCCGTTGAGCTGTGCTTAGTGCAAGCAAAATCATCAGTTTCTTTGAGATACGTTCAAAACTCAATGTCATATTGGGAGTCCAGTTGTGTCCAAAACTTTATTTGGATCCTATGTTGTTTGGTATTTTGCTAACGGTGATTAGTATATAGAGATAGATATAGATTATTATATAGAGTTATAGAATCCTTTAAATAACCTCTAAATACAATCATCCTCCCCAATTTTAGAGCCTATAATCAAAGATAGAGCTGATTTATGAGAGTTTAGGGTCCCATAGGCAGCTTCAAAGTCAAATAATTTTGTTAAGAAATACATTACAAGTAGTATAGATGGGAGTGAATGGGTTTATACCATGCTCCTGGCAAAAGGTCCACCAAATTTTATATGTAACATTATATTGTTTTTGTGTATTATGTGATAGGGATGCAAGCATGACATCCATGATATACACGAGGCATGACTATGATTACCTGTTGCCTTCTCATTTTTAATTTTTTGTAAACCTTTTTCAAATTCGAATAACTAAACTGAATGGAGGAAAGGCATAAAAAAAAATATTTTTAAAATAAATTATTTTGTCCAGGACAAACCAGGAGACATAGACAGAATACATTAAGCATTTGTGTGGGATACAAATAAATCAATTTTCGGGTTAAACCAGCTCACATACAATTTTTTGAAACGCTCCGGTGCTTAGCACCCTTGCTGTCTGGATTGATTTTTCGGGACTCTTCATTAGCCTCTTTATTTTTACTAGACTTAATTGTAGGAGGCAAAGAGCCAAATATGTCTCTCTTCCCACCATTGCCATATGGATCTGGCCAAGTTATTTAAATGTGGGAGCTGAATACCACCCATTCTGTTTATATATGATATTGCTGTCTTATTAACTACACGCAACAGGATATTAAGGTATTCCTTATTGTTTATAAAAACCTTTAATGTCATAAATATTGCAAGTAATTCTAAGTAGTTAATATGGTATGTTTTCTCATATTCGCTCTAGAAGCCATGGGCTCTTTTGTTTTTGTAAACAGCACCCCATCCAGTCCTGGAGGCATCCGTGAACAGTTCAATATCATGTTTATGATAAGCAATACTTTACATACTGTACTAATATTATTAGCCCACCATTGTAGATCTAATTTTATATCTGAGTGTAAGTCTGCTTTCACAACATAATTTTCATTATTTTAAAATAAATATTTATACTTATGATGTTCTATTTTTTTTTTTTTTTTTTTTGTAAATCCAGCCATATGTGGTAGCTGGGCAGGCAGCAATTAATATCCCAATTAATTTTGCCAGATCTCGTATAAAACAACTATCTCTAGATCTAGATCTAAGTATTTTTGAACCAACTTCTTAATATTTGATACTTTGTCTATTTGGCAATTGTAATGTCATATGTTTTGTATCAAACACAAAACCAAGAAAGTTGCAAGACTGTGATGGTACTATTACACTTTTATCAAAATTTATAACAAATCCCAGGCACTTTAAAAGAGCTATTGTTTCTTGAACATTCTGCAAACATGATTGATAACTAGATCCTGTACATAGTAGGTCATCTAGGCATTGAACTGATTTGTACCCTTTTCCTCTTAGATGTGTCACTACACTCTTCATGATCTTTGTGAAAATATTAGGTGCAGAGCACAGACCATAAGGGAGGGCATTAAATTCGTACAATTTTTCATATTGAAAACGTAGGTATTTTCTATCCTGTGGATTTATATTTACTAATAAATATGATTCTTTCAAATCAATTTTTGCCATGTAATCACCTGGAGAAAGTAAAGCTATTGCTGTCCTATAATCCTCCATTTTAAAATGGGATGTTTTTACATATTTATTCAATTACTTTAAGTTTAGTATGAATCTCTTTGTACCATTATGTTTTGAAATCAAAAATATAGAAGAGATAAATTGGTCTTTACAAGACTTGTAAGGGGATATAGCTCCCAATTTTAATAATTTGGTGATAGCAATATGCATATCAGTATTTTCCATAGCTGATTTCACTGAAGGGGGAAGTGGCACTCACATAGGCTAAGCTATCTTTGTTACTAACACTGTAGACCATTGTAGTCTGAATCAATAAAGATTATTATTATTATTTATTAAATTCTGATGAGGTTTCTTTACAAAGGTAATTGAGTATCCTTTGATATAATTAATTATGGATTTGTCTTTGCAAATTTTGTTCCAGCACAGTAAAAAAAGTGTGAGCTTTCCAGCATGACTTACCTCTATGTGCGAGCATGAGGTTTCTCCTGTGAGGCTTTTGGCTTTTTTGGCCGTGGACTGATAAAAGTGCCCGTGATGTTTCCGGGCTTGTATTGAGGACTGGGTCTTCTTGTGTCAGTACCTCGTTATTGGCCTCGGATTGTAGCGAGGGGGACCTTGTAAGTTTCCCTTATTTAATGTATGCTGATTGAATGTAGGTTTATTGATGTACTGGCCACTTTGTTGGCAAGTTTACAAAGCTTTAATTTTTTCACTAAAATTAGCTTCATATAGTATACGAGTATACTCGTCTCTTTCAACATCTTTAATGATGTTCAAAAACTTCTTATCAATCACAGGGAAGATCAAGTTTTTCCTTGATTTTGTTTGGACAAAATGTAAATCAGTCAAGATCCTTCCAGCATCACTAAGTAGTGAGATCAATTTCAATCGGTCTCCTGTATCACTGTTTACCAACAATGATATTGCATTACTTATTATAGACAGTCCAATGCCTAGTTGGTTTTGTTCCAACTCTATATTTTTGTGTCTGTTGACAATAATGTCACTTACCGAAGCAGAAATCTCTGGGTTTAGCTTTGGTTGGTTTGGGTGATTTTTTGGAATCAATTGTTCCATTAGATATTGTTTTGTCTTTTTAATAAGACCCTTTTTCATAATATTGCTCCAAATACGAGCCAAGTCCCTATATAGAGGGATCATATGCAGGTGCATCTGGCATGAGATCACCCAGTGCTAAAAGTACCTCTGAACTTATAGTTGGTGCTGCTGAGGTAGGCTCAGGATCAACCATTGGTTCAGGTTGTTCTGGAACCGGGTCTGTCATAGTTTCTGGTGACATATCTCGTGGTAATGTTTCAATTGTTTTTACTTCGTTCGAAGTGTCATCAATAATAAAATCTGAAAAGGAAAATAATAAACATACCACAGAAAAATTGTACAAGTGATTGATAAAAACTGCTTATTGAAGCCTCACGGACTTCTCATAAGAGTCTAAAGATCTCGTCCGTATATCTCGTATACGCCCCGAGTCTAAGGATTTCGTCCGTACATCTCGTATACGACCCGAGTCCAATGAGCACGTCGATGTATCTCGTACACCACCTGTCTCAACCGGTACAAAAGGTTATGAAAACCTTGTGGCCTTAACTGCTATAAAAGCCAGTAGCCGTACCGGTATAATAGCAATCACAAGACAACGTTTTGCTACCTGGAATACTCGAAAGTGAGGCACCACTTTCGTAGTTATCCCGACGACGACAATAACGCTTCATTTTTCGTTAAATTTTTCTTATTTTCTTTTAGTAAATCCTTTTCTTCGTGGTGCCTTTTAGGCACAGTTAAATTAAGCAAGATTTCACTTTTAAAAACTCCAATTTACTTAAATACTTCTAAGAACACAGTATCAGTTGCCGCGCAAACGAAAATAATGACAGATCGCGCTAGGACACAGATTACGCATGCATACTAATACTTACGTTTAGTTTTAGCTCTGAAAATTGCGTAGTTGCCGAGTGACTCGAGAATGCTGCATGTTAAAGTAACATATATCGAGAACGAAGCACGCAGTATAATGACATTGTCGGTATTGCTATTGGGTGATGAAAATTGATTGAATGATTTCTATTGGTTTTGGTTGTTTTAAATACTTCGTTCCTTCTCCTCTTCGTAATTCTTGTTTACGATTGCTTCTAACTATCTCAAGTTGAGGTAATAACAATAATGTGCTTTCCGAGGCACGGAGGGGTCTTGGTATGTGAAGAAGGTCGCCTATCCACGGACCAACCGCGGCAAGCGTAACCTGATCGATCGAGCTGTGCGGCTGTTATTACTAGCCAAGCCCACCAGAAGAAACGCGTATTGGTCTTTAATTGTTTTTAAAATAAATATACAACAACGCACCATCACGCATCGTGCATCTGTCAAGCACGTCAAACCTCCGCAAAACAGACTCCGACAGTTTTAATGACATTCGCCGATTTAATATTCAATGAATACTGAGAGTGGTATTAAGGTTTACTTTGGCATTTAAAGTTCGATGAAAAAGCCTTTACAATTGTTCTTGTAGGTTAGGGTCCCCTAGTTAGAATTTTAAATCCAATCCGTAATGACAATGTTTATTTGCAGAGCTTTACATTTTCTTTTAGTCTACATTGATATCTAGGATTACATTTAAAATGATACAAGGGAACCATTTCGGTTATGAATTCCACACTAGGTCAAGGCCGTCTTGAGGAGTCCTTGGGTGGTATTATCATATGAAAATCGTGGCTATTAGCAACATAAATCGCAACATAAAGTTGAGCAAGGTGGCGTCTCCATCAACCCAAATTATAAATGCATTATGATAGGTACGCAGCACAACAGCACATTGTTATCGTATATATCGAAAAGCCAGTGCACCGAGTTGGTTGAATCCAAATACATTTGATTAACGATCGCAACGTTAATCGTCAGCAGCTCGATTAATGACTCGATACTACTCGATACTGAGTAATGGACTTTCGGCTCGACTGAGATCCGACCATCTATTATGGTAGTAGCTTAGTATTTGTTTAATGTTGGGGTAGAGTTGTAGCGTAGCGTGGATGTATAGAGTATCTACAGTCTTTTCTTTTGTGATGGTTTTTGAAGTGTCTTTATTTAGATATTTATAAGTAGGAGAACCAACAGCTAAACCAAATTAATAACAAATGTATAAGTGACACAGAGCCAATTACAGGTTCTCACGAGTAGATACAGAGAAGGTAGTAGAAATCTTAGGATCATTAAGTAGTAACATAATTATCCGAAGGTTGACCAGGGGGTAATTGCGTTACACACTATAGTAGCAGCGGCAGTAGTAATAGCTTTAATTTTGACAGTTGAACATAATTCACTGCGTATTTACATTGTTTGGCGGACAATTTTTTAGAACACGAAGCAATGGATTAGAAATATCCTTCAAAATGATTAATATTGAGATTGATTGATTGCAATTAAGGTGCTGGTCTACTGCTTATGTACCTGCTGTGGATAAAAATCATGGCTTATGCATTACCATGAACTGTAACCTTTTTAATGTCATCATGAGACACATTATAGATATCATGATGAAACTAGAACTGACTTGCAGAACTCTTCCCTTTTCTTGGAAAAAAAAAATATTAAAGGCTTTGCAGTACGAAAAAAAAGCGACAAGCGATGGAATGACAGAAACATTCATCTACCGCCAAAATTATTGTGAAACTCATTTGGTATCACAATTCGACATGACGATATCAACGCTGCTCTCAAGCTCTCCTAGCACCAACATTCGAGGACACGTGACATCTACCAACCCGCACTGGGCCCGTGTGGTGGATTATGATATATAGGTATATTATTAGGTTATACTATGACAATATGAACAGTAATAAATAGGCCAGGCTACGACTAAATCCGACACAATTATTGTCATCCATAAGGGTCTTAGGTGCCTGAATGTCCTAACTCTAATGTGGGATTAAGGGTATTTCGGTGACCTTTTAGCCCGAGAATAACCCAGCTTAAATAATGTCGTTACCCGCCTAAAGTTAAGTCTATTAACAGATGCCCAGCCCGTTGCCTAACAACAGCACAGCTCGCCCGGAAAGACAGCCCGTTAAATAATTAAGCACCATTTACTTCTCTAATGAAATTGACCTCAATTAGCATTTCTTATACAATCACAGTGCACTAAGCTTGTTTGTACTTAGTGAAAACCTTTATGGGTTAGTGGTTACGTTAGACACAAGTGCGTACTGGTTTTTATAGGATCTAGTTTTGGTTTAAAATCTGGTGCATATCTATAATTGCATGTACAGACGCCAGGAAGTCAAGCTACCCGAAACGGTCAAATTTTCCCAATCAACATTGAACCTTTATGCTTTAGCGATAAAGTTGAAAATCTATTAAAGAAATTTGACAGATTGTAGTAGCTTGATGTTGGTTTTTATTTTATCAAGTACCTGGTACTTGTTGTCAGGCCTACTCTGTCCTCCCATACCTACTGTAATTTGAAAACGTTGTAAAATTAAATTATTTAAAAAAAAGTAACAGTGTAGTTTCTTGCTGGCTCTTCTCCATTGGAAACGACCAATTGGATGCGTGCACCTAGCTTCTGACGTTTCACAAGTGCCCATGTTGGTTTATGTGAAATAAAATATTTTGATTTTGATGATAACACCCTAAGCTGGTAACTTAGAGCTGGCCTAGCCTAGTTCGGAGTTTCAATAAAATTACGAGGCCAGCTTATACAGGGTTTATCAGTATTCCGCTGCCACTGTATCTATTTTTGCACGTGACTACCTATATGAATTTTCTCCTTACTTATTTTACTGATTTTCTGGCCTATTTTAAACAACTTTTTTATTCCATAAACGCAACTATTCTAAGTTTCCTTAAAATCCTAAAAATAGCCTCTTTTATTACAACAAAAAGCCGTGACTTATTTCGTATGACGTCATAATTTAAAATGAAAAATGTAAAAGGTTATTATTTAAAACTTTACCGGTTTGAATGTGGGGCGAGCACGCCATTATAATATTGTAAGATTACATGCACATTATACGGTTGGCGAAGTTTAAAGAGCTACGTAACGCAGAATTCTGTCGCAAAAATTAATTTCGTCCCAATTTCGTAACAGGAAAATTGTTAGCTTCGTACGTAATTTATAGGCGTTTTGTCAGAAAACAGAGCCTTTATAAGATCACTTCTTTGTTTGTCTGTCACAGAGGTTTTTTTGTAAACAAATCAGAAGATGTGAAAAAAAAAATTCTGGAAAATAATAATGATTCCGAGCTGTAGTTGGTGATGAAGATGACCTACTTGTTGTGAACGCTTAAGGGATTAAATCAGATGGATGAATCGTCTTATTCACAGTGAAGGGGTTCCTGGTTTTACACAGACCTATTAGTATCTTAGTGCAGAATCTGTCTTAATGCAGAATAAAGATGATCTGAATGCCATTTCTTTAAGATTATTTACTTGTAATATATATATTTTTTAATCTGAAAAAATAGACAAGTAGTAATAGTAGTAGTAAGCTAAAGTATAGTAGTATAAAGCCTTTACTTAACCTCTGACCTTTTGTCTGTTAGAAAACTTTATGTTCTTCATCTCATTTTGAGAAAACATAAATCTCTCTCGTATGATCCCACAAAGACGAGTTTGAGTAGCAGAAGGTGCTACTTGGTCGCTCCTACTGTCCCAGTTAAATCTCTCTTTGCTAAGAGACAGTTCGCAAGGCAATCCTCCCACTTATATAACTTATTGAATAAAGAACTGCACATATATCCCTTGAAACTCCGTGAATGTAAATCAGTTACAAGTGAATGGCTTAAAACTAAATCTTATGACGACATTGAGGCTATACTAACGTCGCTTCCATGATCTGTTTGGCCATGTAAACGTTAGTGGAGGAAGTTACGCTTAATTTCCTCCGATCCCAAGACTTTGTCGCAGGGCTAACCTAAACCTTGTTCAAAACCCAAACCGAAACCCTAACTTATATCTATACAAACAAAAAAAAAAAAAAAAACAACTCTCATTCAATATACATATTCACATACACTCACCCACACTCACAACACACCCTCACACACTCAAGACCCACTCACACAAATCACTCACTCAAGCGCGCTCCTTTTTGTATTTTTCTTTTTCTTGTTTAGAATTGCATTTGACTTGATTATTGTTAAGCGGAAGAGCGGAGACACCTAACACAAGCATCTTCTTGCTTAAAAGGTGTTCTCCAAACCTTGTATGTAAATGCCTTATGAAAATGCAATAAACATTTTTTTTTTTTTTTGTTTATTTTTTTTTTTTTTAGTAGTGATAGTAATTTGGACATTGCTAGTAGATATAGGAAAGGTATAACTTACTTATTTATATTGATGAAGGGGGTGCCTAGCAATATGACGACTAATAGAGAAGTATGAAGAAAAAGACATATTGTTACGTCGACCCCAAATAAATTGGGATAAGGACAGGGGAATTATGATGATGAAGAACGACGAATGATCTACTGATTAGTGTATAGTTGCAACTGTACATTATCAGCCTATAATGTTCCCACTGCTGGGACACAGTGAGAAGGAGTGGGCTCCACCATGCGGGCCTCGTGCGGGTTTGTGGATGTTACATGTCCTCGATTTTTTGGTTCTAGAACATGCCGGTTTCCTCACAATGTTTTCTTTCACCGTTTTGAGAGCCATGCTGATGATATTAACTAGGTTTGAACTCACGACCTACAACTCGTAAGTCGGCCGCCACTGCACTCAACTGGTGCAACTGTAGTAATGGTTAATAGTGCATATTTTTTTGTGAAAAATGTGTATGTTATATATCGTTCGATACAGTAGTAAAATAGTAGGTTCTTCTAAATAAAAAGCATCTTTTACATAAATACCTACGTATTCTAATCGGTACGAACATGAAAACAAGCCTCAATTTCGCGAGGGAATATATCCATAATCACTACAACGGAAAATGAATTAATGATCGAAGTATGTTGTTATTACCCCAAAAGCGAATACTCCTGGGACAAAGACGACATGGTAAAACCCACCTTGTTAACTGAAAAATAAGGTATAAAATTGCGGTGAACAGAAACCGTCACGCCTATCTGAAAACGTGCGGCAGTAACATCGCGTGACTATCATTCTCAGCCGTGACGTTAAGCCAACATTTTTAATTATTCCATTCAAAATATAACTCAGTAATGAAGTTATCATTTAATGTTTTAACACCATCCACCCTGGGAGTGATTACTTTTCAAGCTACATAAAATACTCGTAAAAGTCGTAACTACGAGTTTGCTAATTAATTTGTTAGAAGCGACTTTGTCGTGACTTCGTCCGATATTAAATATTTTATGTATATTGCCCAGTTTTGATATAATTTGTGAATTAAGTGGTCATTGTTGCTATGTGACTGGGATTTAATTAAATATTTATTGTGTTTTCGTTTTGGACACTCCGAATATACATATATACGAGTTCATACAGGGCCTTAATTCAGTATGACCACTTAACGATTCCTTACCTTACCTCCCGTCAATTGCTTACCTAATCAATCACGACATCAGCTACTAAAGTATTCTCTATGACAGAATGGCGTGGTTTGAACTATCAAAATACATGTTGTCCGTACGGTGGTCATTTTGATTCCTTACCGTTAACAAGACAAGAAATTGACGTGGTTTGCACGTAGTAAGATTTCACCTACCCACCACCTACCTCAAAACACCTCAAAACCTACCTCTCATGGGCCCAGTCCAGAAGAGGTAGGTGGTTTTACTTGCGTAAAATACAGAGTGGTTATGACTTTATTGGCAATCTGTCAGGTGATGAAGGCACGAGTACGGTGAAAGATCAACAACTTTCACTACAGGACCAACTCTGAGCAAAAATATCACGTTATAAAAGCTAAAACGTCATAAAAAAAACAATCATTGTAAAAGAAACAAAAATCAAAACCACTTGTTTCATTAAAAAAGAGTTACGATTCGCGAAATTTAATTAAGCATACGGCAGCGCAGCCATTCTAAAGCTTAGTTTACACTCGCAATTGACTTTGAAACACTACACAATTTGTTTCAAGGGTTATTTCGCAATAATTCTGTTGTTTTTTCGCTGTTATACAACACTCTTTATAGTCACAAACGATACGTTAGTCAACAGACAGAAACATGAATCGGCAAAGAAGAGACAATATTTGATTTGTTATTTACTTTATTCGAGTTTTATCCTTGTAAATAATACTGCTGTGTTCTTGTTTTTATATAAATTATTTTGAATGGATACTTGCTGATACCTAAGTGTACAAACAATCTGGTTTTTCTTTTGAAAAAAACAAAAATGTCATATTGACATTGGCCTCAAACTAGGTGAGCCTAATATGAGGATGTTCCTCACACATACACATAACATAACATCACGTCTGTTAAGCAGAGATGTACTTTATAGTACACCCACATTTCGCCAATTATTTTTAAGTCCCATGTAATAGGGGCCGAGTTTATTGCCATCAACCGGACCCAAATCCAGACTCCGGGCGGTTACTGAGAAAATCCAGAAGTAAAACTTAATAACACTTGGCCCGACCCGGGACTCAAACCCAGGATCTCATGTTCAGCAGCAGCGGTTGCCACCACCAGACCAACTTGGCAGATGAACAATAGTATTCTATTCACAATTAATGTCTATTATTTGCATAATTGGGGGCACATAGCAATCAGTTTTATTATACAGAAATCCAATATATTAAGCCCGGCTTATAACAGGTAGGTAATCAATTAAGTGCCTCCGCTGTTCTCAAGGGACACAGAGTTGTAAAACTTTTCTAATTTCGATTTGCCAATCAATATCTGGGCTTCTTCGTAATGTTTTACTAACTTTGTATTGAACTTGTCAGTGCTTAAGAATTAAATGGATTTTATATAAAGACCATCTTTATTGAAGGCTTTGATATTTTATATTACATAAAATCATCTTTGTCTGCCCGTGTACAGCCGTAGTGCGCCTGTGCCCTAAAAGGTTAGGTAGGGTTACCTTTAGTACATCTACATTTCGCTAGTTATGTTTAAGTCTCAACCCTTGAGGTTGAGTGATTTTTGAAAAAGCAAGTTCTGTTTAGATGTTAAGATCTAAAAATGTGTCAGATTAATGTAACAGTTATAGGCTAAGGACAATTATAAGCTAAAAAATGCGCCGGAAAATCGTAGCGAATTAAAATGTTCCCATAGTGCCATATGATGGCGGCAGAAACGCATGTCTGTGACGTTGACACGATCAGAGGGATTACTCGCGCAATGGCCTGGAAATGGCCTGCCATAAAAACACACTACAGCTAGAGCTATGAAAGGTAATCACAAAGGGCCGCAAGAACAATGCAGGCTCTTTTGGCCATCTCAATATATTATTCTTGAATGTACGAGACTACATTCTCATTTAATTTGAGACGCGACAAATTATTAACAACAAAGTCCTCATCACTAAGATAAACAATTAATCTCAACCCCCATTACGAAATTAAACAACGTGTCACTTTACTTAACGTACTAAGCACTTTAAACTGTATCAAAGCATTATCAATTCGGAGCAGGTACAGGTGTGTCAACCTCAGAACGCACATAGCGATTACGCGATACGTCGCCCGTGCATACTAAGCTTAACTGTCAGAGTCGGGTCGTGGCGTGGGGGCCGCAATTTCCTGTAACAGAACCGAGTCGACGCGACCGCTTCCTGTTGGAGCGGACAATACGTTGCGGTTTTAAATTAAAAGCAGTTTTTAGGAACGTCACTTACCCCGCAATGGTGAGGCTACATTGCGAACTTTTAGTGCTCGTTGTAATTTTCCTCGGAGGTATTATGGTAATGCAGTTTCTCGTTTTTGCAGTAATAAAAGGAGTTATGAATGAGATGTTTTATATGGGTTTTAAGTAGTTTTTTTTTTTTTTGTTGGTGTACACACAATTTATTTTGTTGTAACGTGTGTGTTTTATGTTCTTTTTGTGTAATTTTTTTGCGAATGTATTTCGTGCTTTAAATCTTTGATGCGAAGGTTGTTTTATGTTTTTCTTACTTTAGCAATGTCTATATATAATTAAGTATATAGTATAATGTTTTAAAGACGCACCAATAGACCTAGTTTGTTGTTGTTGTTTGTTTGTTTTATTACGACACCCACATATTCAAACATAAATACGTTCTGACAAAAGCGACCATCCTACCTTTTTAATTTGTAATTATAACCATAACCACCACTTAGTCGCCTGTTAGGGCGTTGCGATTTATGCAACGCCCTAACAGGCGACTAAGTTCTAAGAACCTACCTATTGTTAACATTTCAAAATTCTACATTTAGTTCGCAATAAAGAATTTCAATTTGAAGAGAACCTCTTACATAGTAAGGTGCCTAGCTACACTTCAAGCATCTAAGTAACATCATTCTCCAATCCCAGACTATTCTAACCAACCCTTAATATCTTCTGCTCAAATACAGCTGGATCTGTTTCACTTATACCTATTTCTATGCTATTGAAGCAAGTCATTTGTCAGGCAACTATAGCCCTATAGCAATGACTATAGGAGTGAATAGACACGTCTGGCGGGAAATTGCAGTCTCATGGTCCGTGTAGGCGCATTGAATGGTACTAGTGACGTCAGAACTCAGGGTAAAATGACGAGCGCTGTATTAGAATACAGCGCTTTATAGCGCTTTGTGCTGAGTAAAAATTTAATTGTGAGTACCTTATTCATTATTACTATTGATTTAGTATTTCGATCTTTTTTTAGTCTTTATGAATTTTAATGTATGTGTGTCAATGTCAACAAAAAAATCGATGACATGTGACTTCCACCAACCCGCCCTAGGCCCGCGTGGCGGACTATGGTCCACCACGCGATTAGGCTGATTATGTAAGAATGTCAATGGGGTCCCATTCGGTTTTTTTATTTACACTGTATTATAAATTTTATTAGATGAAGTTTTACTCTCAATATAAAGGAACCTAACCAATAAAATGACAGTGTTCCCTTTCAAAGGACATAAAGTTTACCTTCTCTACGTATTAATATTTTACTCATGATTTTGAGCCGCAAAAAAATGATATCTACCTACTCAATCCCCAATCAAAATGTATGATTCAGCTGTTTCTTTTATATTTCATCCTTAGTCCCTTAGCAAGAGTTGTTCATATTCATGAGCACCTACCCTTACAATATTATTTTACACTATTGTACACTATCGTTAAACAAGTTTTAATAAACAACCTATTTCATTACCCGCTAAAAACTCCAGACTCCCTATTCCCCAGAAAGTAGTTAACCAAGATATGGATTGCATTGCTTCCAAGTGAATCCCAGTTCTGTAGACGTATCAGTTGCTTATTGTTCTGCAACTTGCGTTTAATTGGAGAACAGATCCCTAAGGTGTGCAGCTATTGGTTCATAAACAGACTACGTTCGCAGCTATTGGCTTGCAAACTGGCTCCGTTTGCAAAGCTGCAGTTACCACGTAATATTGTGCCTCGAGCGACTAGCAATGTGCTTTTAATCGAAGTGTTTGTGTTTTGTTTTGAGGTTATTTTCTTGTTCTTTCGTGCAATGGGGTGGTCAGTATTGCATTTCTGAAACAATTGTAATGTAAGCTGATTTTTTGTGTTGCGTACCTAAAGGGTGCTAACAATGGGACTATTTCTAAGGCTCCGCTATCCGTCGGTCACAGGGGTGTATCTTTTGAACCGCAATAGGTAGACACTTACAATTTTCATAAAGTGTGAACTATTATTACAGCCGCTAAATCAACAAATGATAAAAATAAAATAAAGTTAAAATTAAAAGGGATTCTATGAAACAAAAAAATATGTAGTATTAAATAATGGTGGTACGGAACCCTTCGTGTTCGAGTCCGACTCGCAATTGGCGTCTATTTTTTTTAATGATCTTGATGTCGAAGGCGACTTCGCCGAAATATCAGATCGCGATATACCTATAACTGGTTACTGACACTGTCGTCCAACCGCGAGGTATAAGGATGTTGATCACAAGTACAACACGTAAAGCGAAAATGTTGTAATGTCAAAATTGTTTGTCTGTCTGATGAATGACATACACTGAAAGCGCTTTAAATAGGTACCTTGTTTATCGCCTGAGAAGGCTGGTACTGCATTCTTCGGCCAAACTCATTCACATAAAATCCTAATAAAATTCTCTATTTTATTTTGTAAAATCTTTCATAATTTTTAGAACAAAGAAATTCAAATCTTCGTCCCAACTTAATATTTTACAACACAGTGCATGAGACATGTTGAAAGGTCGACGGCCATTCGGCAGCATTTTATTGCAGATTGTCCTATTTGACCTCTAGAATAGCCCTGGACTATCTTATATAGCCGTTTTATGGGGTCAAAACATGCTACAAGGACATTAAAGCGTCGATATTATCTGAGAAAATTGTACAAAGAATATATTTTTTATATTTCTGTTTTATTTAAATATTGCTGTGTTCCAACAAAAATAAAAACGTAGTTTAGGTAAGATATGAGATAAGGAGACAGATACAAAAATGCGAAGATTTGACGCTTAAAATTATAAAAAGGGTTTAAAAAACCATTTTTCACGCCCTTTTGTTTTATTTTTCCCATTACGTTTTGTCAATTCCTTTCGTCAGAACAAAACCCGTTCAATGCTCAAAATGTCAATCTACGCGAGACACATTGGTGGTTTTATTGTGTCTATCACTATCAAACACCAAAAGGTTTTGCTTGAACGAAGCTAAAGATATGCGAAACACGACCTTAAATATTCCAGACACTAGAATAGATAAACCACGTAGTGCCTGAACTAGCTAACCAGTCTTCGAGGATCGTTAACTCTTATACACTAAGTAAACTTCATTTTCACATTCCATTTGTCACCTTATCCTGACGAACATAACTCTAGAACATGATTTGGAAGCCTTTGGTATATTTTTAGAAAAATCTTTTTCCAATATTCTGTAGTACTGGTTATGTTTATTGATGTAAAAGATAAGTGAAGTCAACAAGCTAAGTCGATCTTCACAGAATATCTATGAGAATTACGATGCGAAAATATTCTGGTTCAAAGGAATCTCGAGTTTTTCTGTTATAAACTTAGTAACACTCTAGAGTTCGGGACTATGCCCTGTAGTTATTGGCGTTAGGCTTATCCCTATTACAATAGTTTTCATGTGTTTTTGAAAACATGTAGGTAGTATAGAATTTGTTTTCGATTGAAGTCAAGTCATTTATTTTAATTAGACCATTAACAGACACGACAGCGCACGTAAGACCGAACCCCAAAAAGGTGGTCGGATCAAATATCCGATTTAATAACTGGAGGCTATCCACGCCACACGGGGAGTGTGGCGCTGATAACCTCCAGTTACGTTAGTTTAGTTGTTTTGAAACGGAGTCACGACTCTCAGTAGTGAGGGAGCGATTCAGAAGAAGAAGAACTGCGGGGTAATTGCGTAACACACTAACAGTAGGAATGGCTTCCATTCTGACAGTTCGACAACATTCATTGCGTTATTTACATTGTGAGCAGACAAATTTTTCGAACTTATGAAACAATGGATTAGCAATATCCTTCAAAATAATTCAGATTGTGATTGATAGTGTCTCAATTAGGGTGCAGGCACATTGATAGAAATATAACTGTTTAATTTTTACACCAAACAGAAGTTTTATACGACCTAAGTAGGTAAAGTCAGTAAAACAATTTAGCAAAAAAGTAAAGTTGAGATTTCGTTTCCTTTGACAGCTCCAATAGCCTACTTCTGATAATAAAAACAAACCATTATCCTCAATTTACATTGACCTTAATCACTGGCCAACAGGGTTGGTCATCATCATAATGTTAGTAAACAAGTTCGTTCTAACGCCCATTTTCTTCTAGTGCGAAATAGAGATGGAGCTATACACAGCGTATAGCACCATCCCTATCTTCACTAAATGACTTTGAAAGTTCGATAAGTCAAGTTCTTCTAACATAACAGACAGATGTGTTGTTGGGGAGTTTCCTCCGCCACTTATGCCTAGCTAAAGCACTAGGAAGTGGTAAAGGGCGGGCGATTTCGAAGACTGTCTACTGTAATTTTCACGTTAAAAAACCTTGCTGATATTCAGCCTAATTTGAATAAATTACTTTATTTTGACATATATTAAGGCTTCCTCGCTGAAATGATTATTATCTGCTTTATAAAGTCTAGCCTTTAGGGTTGCAAAATTCTACTTCATACCTGTCAACACAAACCATGCGAAAATAGCTCGGAATTATAAACCAACTGTTAGTCTCGGGGGATTCTACTTCACCTGTGTCGGCATTAGCTAAATGGAAATAGCTGGCGTTGTGGTGAATAGATTAGCCAACCCAGTCAGCCATGTTGATAGCGGAGCTGACTTAGTGAGCCGAATCCGAGTGGACGAATATTGTGACGTATCAAGATTTGTGATCTATTTTGCATGCACTCCTTGGATAATCCGTGAAAGTGATTGTATATCTTTGAAGTATCATTTCACTGTTTGTTAATTTATTTAGCTTCTTCAACAGAATATATATAGTACACAATACATGACACATAAATAAAAGGCAAGCTAGGAGACCACAGCATGCACGACTAAGCTGACAAAGTAAAAAGCAAAATGACTTTACATGTCAAAAAGAAATTGTAATAAATTATGTTAATTTTTAAATAATTTTAACTGCAGTTCCCCGTGTTATTTGTTACGTTTCATTTCTGGAAGACTGATACAATTACAGTTTTAAGACCTTTTATCTCTTAAAGGAATACTCGTACATTATTCATTCATTTATATTCAGAAAAAAATACAGGTTGGCTTAATGTAAGAGAATAACAAGTATGGGAACAAAAACATATTCATATATTCATAAAAACACAGTGTGGAAATACTAGGTATGTGGGTAGTTGTAAAATCCCAAAATCATTGCCATCGCATCGTAATTTTTTGAAGCAAGAATGATAATTATATACTTAGCGGTGAAAATAATACATTTAGTGAAGGAAAATTAAATATCATAATCGTAATTATCCTTTATTTATTCCCACACATCGTTGAAGCAGTTGACATGTGCCATGCAAGTGAATGTGTGTGAAAGTACTTAGGTACTCAACGTAAGTGATGTTTGTAAATGTATCTACCTACATACTAACAAAACACAAGCTGGCTCGCAAACGGTCCAGTCGCATTCAATAAAACCGTATTTCCGATAGCTAAACGTTCCGCCGAACTTGATTGCGAATAACGAAATACAAGCGAATACCGTCGTTCAGAAGCTAAGCTGTTTTGTGTGGAATTGGCTTACGTGGACCTACCGCATCTAGGCTTACGTGGACCTACAGTGTGTTTATACTTACGAGTTACCGCATTTTGGCTTATATGGACCTACTGTGGAATGGCTTATGTGGCATCTTGGCTTTTGTGAACCAATTTTCTACTTCCCATCTAGACCAGACAGCTTTTTAGCGAGACACAGGTTTGCTGCGTGTGTGTGTATTTGATTGCTCTGAGAAGAAGCACCGAAACAAACTCAGACTCCTCCAAGTCCAGACATAATCTGGTCAGACCACGTAGATTAGTGTCTCAAATGGTATTTTATCCAGTATCCAATCAGTGCACGCATTTGTCTGTGTATTAGTTAAGGTTACGTAAGATGACAGCTTTTAGCACTTGGGGCTGTAGAAATCATAATGTTACTTTTGGGGCCAGTTTTTTTTCTTTACTTTTAGTCAATCTAGGAAGTTGTTGGCTGCGTGACCGGGCTATCCCCTGTGGATACCTAATTATTGGGGCCAGGAATGAACCGTGGATAAGAGTCTAAGAAATATTATTGATACTGCTTAGTATAATTTACAAAAACTGTGACTCTGAGTTTGTTTCGGTCTTTCTTTTCAGAGTCAGAGTAGTCGCATGGAAAATACCGAACTAATCTAGTTTCAAAACATAATTTATTTGAGACGTGTTTGTACAAACCTACTTAAAACTACAGCAATAAAAGAATTTATCATACATCAAAGAACTGTTTGTTCTCTACTGTCTCCCGTTTTTCTGAAAGCCAATTCGACTTTCTTTTAATTATTAGGTAATTGTGATTTAAAGTAACAGTTGGCCACAACGTAATTTATATATGGCTGGCAGCATCAGGGACGACAAAAGGTTTCAAGAAATGTAAGTCTATATCTCATCCTACTACAAATAACTCGAAACCAAAAACACAAACACAAAGTCAAGAAATAATCACAAATTTTTATTTACCTACAAAAATTTCGGATGAAGAGTATGTGGGTCCTCCCTAAAGGCATCTGTATCACGTTCCATCCATTGTGTCTCTCGCCTTATCTGCTGGTGTAAACCGGGCACATTGTCCGATCGTGTACAATGGCCGCTGATACGCTTCAGAAGTAAGGTCGTGTTTACAATATACATTGTTGGCCGTATAATGTGAGCTTCTTAATCACACATCGGTAAAAATGTTGGTGACTTAGACGTATCTTGTGTGAAGAGAGAATGTTTACGATGTATCAGATGGACTTAAAGGAAAATAGGCTTGAATCGGTTTTGGCTGTATTTCAATTTCGTTTCGCAGTTTCTTGGTGTTTTGTCAATATTCTTATATCGGTGATGTTATCAGCTGGACATTGCTATCATCATGATCCTATACAACATATATTACTATGTAAGGACTAAGGTTTCAGCGGGATTGTCCGAAAGGGTTACCGCTGCCCCGGAACATAAAGGGCGAAGGAAGGAACATGGGTGGGTTTTAGTCAGTAAGAGTCTGACACTCCCTTCCGCTCCACCCAGAGCGGGAGGGGTCATTTGATGATTTCCCATCCCGAAAAAAAAAAAAAAAAGGACTAAGGTTGTTTTCCAGTCTAACCGGTAGTATTTTATTGTACAATAATGATATTTAGCTGCATCCGGACATGGACATGGAGCGACTGCCTATCTGACCACCACATTCCAGTTACTAAGTAACACTAAAACGCTAAGTAAGACTGGTTGTCAGACTTTTGGGACATTTCTAACATTGATCGAGTATTTACAGGGTTGGCAACATTTAACATTTTTTCTTTTATTACTTTCTTGTAACCACAGTCATGCAAACCCGACGTCACTACATGATCCGAGAAATAAATCATTCAACACCGAATTTTATTACAGGACCCAAACTATCCATCTGGTTGTCCACTTGCTATAAATATTCAAAGAATACATATCACGCGTTTTATGTTCGGTAAGGAAGCGATTCCTTTGGGAGAGGACACTTTACGACTACTGTTTACATGTTTAGCTCTAGCTTGTTTATCTGGAACGTATTTATTGTACCAATAACTCAGAGTACGTGGCATCTGATCAGCATGGATAGGGTTAACAAATACGTTTGGTGGGGAGATAAATAGGGGATCGAAAGTAGGTTGGTGGAATAGTGATATTGTGGTGGAGGTTGAATGGCTGAATAGTGCTTGCATTTGAAGAGAATGGTTTATTGTTGTTTTTTTTTTGGTAGAAAAAGAGAACAGAGCGGACTAGAGATGTTAGAAGACAACACTCTCTACGAATGGCGAAACTTTAATTTGTAGTCAGCATCGTTCTCCACGGTTTCGTTGGTGGCAGCGCAGAGGTCACTTTGCCTGCATGTTTTGGGTCTCACAGGGATAGGAGAGAGAGCATAGCTTGTGACATAGCTCCACCTCCACACCCTACTGCCGTTTAGTCGAGATAGCCCCCACATTACCAGTTTGGAGTAACATCTTCTACAGACGACGCCGTGAAAGTGGCGAAGTTTTGGGACAGCAAGATCTGAAATACAGTTGAACTAACGACACGAGAAAGAAAAAGTATCTTTTTCATCTTTCTGATTGGCTAATATTTTTACCTAGAGTCCATGTGAGAGATAAACCCTGACTGCTGAAGAAAAGCCTTGAAGACGTACTTCAGCTCTAGAGCTGGATTTAGTGAAGCTTCTGACATTTTTACCCAAATGTTAAATATTTTTTTTTTGTGTAAGTAGGATTTACAAACACTTTACACGTCAATCATATTTTTTAAAACTAGATGAGGTCGGTCGGCAAAGATATAAATCTATGCTTTTACCCCTAGGTAAAAGCATAGATTACCCCTAGGTAAAAGCATAGATTTATATCTTTGCCGACAATGAACACATCTTAATGTGTGTTCATTGTAACAGAAATTGTTGAAAGTTCATATGCGTCTATGATTTCGAATATTAATTACTAGCTCCCCGCGCCTTTGTCCACGTTACATTTCTTGTTTCGCCGACCCATCCCGTCGCATCATTAATTACTTCCTTTTCGCTTAGCGTTCTTTCTGACTTTTATCAAGATATATAGGATATAGGATCTTAGCGTGAATTTAATTTCCATTTCTCGAGAATTAGGCTATCAAATCCAAAAATAATTTTTCAATTCGTAGTTCAAGAGATTAGCGCGTTCAAACAAACAAAAAAAAACTTCAGCTTTATTATTAGTATCGATAGATAGACGATGGTCAATTTATTCTTTTTACATTATAAATTAAAAAGGGAAATCGTCCTTCCGATGAAACCGCACATAGGTAACCGGATACTTCATAATTATTTATGTTCTAATTATAGTTTGTGGTTAATTAATAAATAATTCGGAAATATGCTGCTCATTTGTGATTCAACTGTTAGCAGGCCTATTCGTAATAACTCAATTACATCCATTATATGTCATAATAGATTTGTGTAGGTTTTGGGTCGTGTTTCATTAATATTTTTTATAAATTCAATTTAATAAGATACACTTAATTTATTTTCATGTATGTTAACAGCAACAAATATTATTTATAGAATAATAAACGGCCTATAATGTTCCCACTGCTGGGACACCCTGAAGGTCAATTCTCGTAATTTAAAACGTTCAAAATCTAGTCGCAATCTCATCTCGGCGACAAACAAATGTCAAAAACTTGTCAAAATGTAGGGAAATTAGAGGTATTTTTGACAGATTGAGACTGAGATCAGACTGTGAACGTTCTTAAAATTACGAGAATTACCCTCAGGCCTCCTCTCAGTGAGAGGAAAATCATAATGAATCATATACCATTTCAAATTTAAGTTTATTCGTAATTTATTACCTCACTCTAAAACATACTATTTACAGGTAATATCCATGTCTTACATCCAAATAGTGTATATTACAATATATTTGATCACTGAATCAAATCACAAATGCATAAATATCTCAGCGCTGCTTCCATTTTGACACAAACTCAAAACAAAATGAAATGCATTGAACTAAACACTATTTTGTATAATAAAGCCGAATTCTAAGGCGAATATGATTAAAGATGTGCCTTAGTTTTGATTGAACATGTTCTAATAATGAGAGCCGCGAGCGAGTAGTACGTGACGTAGCGACTTCTACCTGTAAAATACATGTTACAGAAGGTTTAGTAACTTTTCAAGAAAGAGAAGTCGGAAAGCAGTAGGTAATATCAACGGTATGAATAAGAGAGATAGAGTAACATGCACAATAAACAGCATAACCCATTGTATTGTTACTAAGTGCATTTAAAGTACAGTCGAATCTTTTACATTTTCGTCAGTTTATTTGGCACAGAACAGTATGCAAGGAACAGTTTTGAACAGAATTAAAAAATAACATAAACTTAAGGATTATTTGTGCCTCCCGGCCGCTTCAAGTAGGTCCAAATTCTTTCCACAATCTGTCTTTTGTCTTTTAATTCTTCCGTTTATACGGTGGTTATGCTGCCTATGCGCACTGGGTAGTAATTTCACCATGATATGAGTCACAGGCTAAAGCCAATAAAAGGAATTAATAGAGTTCAGTTTTACACTCATACCGTTATTACTTTACATAGCTCTAATTTTTTTGGCATTTATGTGCTATTCTGGACTTCATTCGGTTTGTAATTTGGTGTTCAGTAGTTAAAGAGATGGTGTTATAATAAAACAGAAAAAAATTGAGGCTGTGCAATTATTAACATGTCCAGAAAGACGCTAAGCCTACCAATGGTCGACGGCAATAAGCATATTTAATGGGCCCTGTGTGTGTATATAATTATGATTGTTCAAAGTGGGCCTTCTGTATAAAACTGTCTACTTATTGTTATACCTCGCATTTGATTGGATTTGATTGTGATGAAATATACGATCATATATGTGTGCGTGTTTTGTTTATTAGAAAACCGTGTTTTGTGTATGTTATGAAAATCGGCAAGATAATCTGTTATGATCTAGTAATATTCTGGTATGTTTATGTTCGCCAAACTTGGGTAGCGTGTTTCACTACCGTCATTGAATTTGTGAAATTTTGCGGCATTTTTAGTAAAGACTAGATTATTTGGTGTTTACCAAAAAAATACCACAACCTTTATTTCCGCAGCGTCGTTGAAAAATAAAACGCTACCTCAATTTCTTCAGGCTTTTTTGTATTATTTGTGTCTATTTCTCGATAATTCCAAAGCCACCACGTACCACGTTCACTGACCATTACATTTCTTTGTTACAGATAAACCAGTAAATGATCTACAGAACCGTACCAAAACTGCAAAATGGTCGACTTATAGCAGTCAGCGGCCGGGGACATTTACTCGGACGGTGGCGGTGGAAGCGGAAACATGTTAATTCTGATGATCATACACTTTATTACGCTACCAGTGCTAACATCCAGGCTCGTTAGGGGCGAGACCACAATGGATGACAAACAGCCGCAACCGCTCATCAGTTCCCGGGTAGTGAGGACTAAGTATGGTGATCTCAGAGGGTTTATAGTGACTCCAGAATCTAGGTTCTTAGAACCAGTTGAAGTCTTTAGGGGCGTGCCCTATGCATCGCCTCCTGTAGGTTCCCTGAGATTCATGCCTCCAGTTTCCGGCGCGCAATGGTCAGGTGTCAAAATTGCTGAAGAGTTCAGCCCAGTATGTCCGCAAGTGCTTCCCGATATAAGGAATGAGACCGCTGTGTTGAAGAGGATATCAAAAGGACGGCTGGAGTACTTAAAAAGGATACTTCCGTTCCTGACGAATCAGTCTGAAGATTGCTTGTATTTGAACATCTACGCACCCGCTCAAGGTGAGTCCAGTTAATGTCTTCAGCGTGTATTGCAGCTCCATTTTGTTATTCTCTTCCGAACAGACTACATAAGAATAAAAAGAGTGCTTACAAATCCGATTAGCGTCTCAGAACTTATTAACATTCAAAGGGATAAGCAAGCTAAGAGACGCCGTGCATTGTAATGTTTCTTTTATAAGAAAATTAACATGTAAATAAATACAAAGCCAGCTCTCCTTGATTACCGCTTGGTTCACGGCTATGTAACTAGCTAGAAGTGCTATAGTATGAAAAATGTGACCCATTTCTGAAGGAATGCCATCAAAATGTCGTCACCAACACAACCTCCACTTTCTCATTCCTGATAAATTTATTCCCTTACTTTGTTACGACAAAGTGGAAACAGGGATGTATAAACAAGGCATTTTAATCCAAATTTCGTCAGGCAAGCATTACACTCGTAAATTGAGGGTGGGAGCAAAAACTTGATTTATAATTTCAGTTAAAAACCTCCCCAAGCTCCACTGAGCTAATTTTGAAAAAGACTTTTGTCCTTGTCTGTGGAGCTACACATTCATTTTAGCAGTTGGCCGGACAGGGATATTTTTTGAATGGCTGCGGGGCCGGTATTAAAAATAAATGAAATGTCTTATATTACGGAATCCACGGATGTGACTAATTGGAACGTGAATGGCGGTAATGATGTTGTGTTTCTGCGTTGATTTTTGGTTCGTGTTGGAGTGGCGCAATAAAAGTAACAGCATAAAATCTCGCATTTTTTTTTTTTAAGGATCTTCGCATTGTTATATATGTAAACCAATCCGCAAAACGGATTCTGGTGTTTAGGCTTTCTTTATTTAGTAGAAAGGATGATAGCCGAATAATTCAGGCGTTACATTGACCAAATCCATTGTAATTCTCTTTTGCGGAAAACGGTTTCTCATACATTTTCAGATTTATTTCATTCCACATTCAAACAACAACTCCTTTAGAAACGAGATCCAATTCGTCACGTCATTAACCCGAAAACTTTCGGAAGCCAGCCACTACCCCTCACTGAAACTACTAACTAATTACGAGACTGCACCTTAATCCGGACCACTCCAATAGAACCCTGTCAAATAAAAGTTGCACTAAAAGCACACACGTGGTTATGTCCAAAAAAACGTCTTGTTCTCTCTTATTACGAGGCAGCCGTATATTCCCTCCGTTGTCCGTAGGTAGTACGTCACCAGCTTTTGTCACAAATACGGTGGTACGGCTCTGCGCATACGAAATACTTTTTCCACCTAGGTATGTTTTTTTGGGCAGCATCTGAGTTTGGAACGAATAGCGATTAGCGAGACTTTCCTGAATTTGTAGCTTGCGTTTGGTTTGTCTCTTTTTTGTGTTCATGTCTGCTGTTACGTGGAAGGTAATGTGAGATGGATTAAGTCTCTGAGAGTCATTAGTGAATCATTGTAGTACTGAGTTATTTTTATTAACATGCATTCAAAATTTTAACGAAGAAAAAGTATTTTAAAATATAATTTTATTTTGTCCTATCTTCTGCCCGCGATTTCATTCGCGTGTTTGTTGTTCCCCCGCCCCACCCTGTCGCATCGCATCGCCTGTCCGCGCTATTGATTCGGTTTCGCTTAGCATTCTTGTTTCAGACTTTTTTTTTCTTTTTGCTTGGCCCCTAAGGGTCCTAAAACAAAGAAAAAGTCATTTATTCGTCGGATATGGTAGGTACAAAGATGGTTGGTACATATGGATAAGTTCAACACATCCGCCGCTACTAGCGGCATACGAATATTTACAATGTGAACCTAATGTACACGTGGGTATAAAACCTAACTTATATACTACTTACACTCTAGTAAACAATACAAAACACTTATACTATGGACATTTGTACTCTAATATACAACATATAATAAAATAAAAACACAACAATAACAACATTTCTATTAAATAACTAAATAAATCTACCTTATTATTAAAATAGCCTATAACCTGGCACGATGATAGCCTATAGCCATCCTCAAGAATTGGGCTAACAAAAGCAAGAATAATTTTTCAATTCCGACTGGTAGTTCCAGAGATAACGCGTTCGAACAAACAAACTTTTTGCTTTATTATTAGTATAGATATACTCGTATATTGCACTAATACGAGTAATATTGATCTTTTGAATATATTTATGAAGCCCATTGATATTTATTTTAATAATAATGTCGTATGTATAACATCATATTATACCTGCGCTTATTTTTAGGGGCTTGTGGCTAAGTAATAACAGCCGCATGGTTCGATCGATCAGGTTAAGCTACGCTTGCCGCAGTTGGTCCGTAGATCGGCAACCATCTTTATATACCAAGAACCCTCCGTGCTTCGGAAAGTACGTTAGTACGTTAAGCCGTTGGTCCCGGCTGTCATTCGTGGATGCCCGAAAGTCTGACCACCAGTCTTACAAAGGGGTACCGTTTAACTCAGGAACTGGGTTGTTGAGGTCAGATAGGCAGGTCGCTCCTTGTAAAATACTGGTATTCAGTTGCATCGGGTTAGACTGGAAGCCAGCCCCAACATACTTGGGAAAAGGTTATGGAGATTATGAGACTCGCGGTTATTAAACCATTGTAATAACCGCAGGTATGATGTTATAAATATACGTCTAGTCATCAATCAAATACGAACAATTTAGTATCGCTAGTAGATCCTTCACGACGTAATTTTTTTGTTCGTGAAATTCAGCAATTTAACCTTTCATCTTGCCATTTACAATTCTAACAACATAGCTAATATGCAATACATCGTGAAAATTCGATCTACATTGAAATTCAGATGATTTTTCTCGTCCCCAAAAATGCGATTTCCCGGAAAATTTTGCGCCAAACTACGAACACGTACGTGCGCGGTTACGGGACCCCACTCCGAAATAGTCTTCTGGCTTTTTAATAACCGTAAATGACGCTCTATGCCGCTCCCTAAAATTTTCGCCTACCTGTGTCTATAATGCTGATGGGAGGCGAAATTATTATGAGTATAGCAGACATGTTTTGTACCGTAGATATTCGGAATGATGAAAAGTGGTTTTGATTTTGATTGATGAAAGTGTTTTTTTTTTTATTAATACATTATCTCAAAATACTCCCCGCAAATCAGGGAGTATCTTAAGATAATTGATTAAATATTGTATTTTGTAAATATGTTTTACTTCTTAGACTAGAAAATAGGCTATACGCATTTAAAATTGTTGACCCGTAACTAGGGCTGATTTTTCCAACGCCAGATAACTTTATCGGAGGAATACTTTTAAATTTTTGACAGTTCTTCCATACGAAAACTGTCAGACGTCAATTTTATTCCACGAATAAAAATCATTGGTCGTCTGGTTACTTTAATCGAGGAATAATTTTATTTCATACAAAAACTGACAAATGTCATTTTTAATCCTCGAATGAAAGTTATCTGGCGATGGAAAAACAGCCCTTACTCAAATAAAACATTCAATAAAACTTACCTATATTCATCGCCCAAACTTCTGCGACAAACTACTAAGGAACTTGTTAAAATACCGAAAATGAAATACCAAAAGCAACGATCATTTTAAGCATTTACATACTTCCCTTAGCGTTGTGCGTTCCGGAAAACTTCCGAATTACGGTACGTTGAATTCCGGTATTTGAGTCTAAACGGTATTACGGCATTCGTACCCGAAGCGTTCATAATTCCGGTACAGAATTTACGCGGACCAAAACGTGGTCATGCAATTTGAATGTGCTGAATAAATTCTATCTCGCGTAAATTGCGCACGATCTTCCAAATTTGTGTTTTGATGGATGCCCAGACACTGATATGTACTATAAATACAGAACAAACATTTGCTCCTACAATCATTTTAATTATGACGGACTGACTTCTGCCTGCGGCTTCGCCCGCGTGGATGTCGGATATTATAATCATCCCACGGGGACATGCTACCGGGACAAAAAGTAGCTTATATGTTACTCCATAACATCAGCTATCTGCCAGTGGTCCTGTCAAAATCGATGCAGCTGTTCCGGAGATTAACCGGAATAAACAGACAGACTGACGGACAGACAAAAATGAAAACAAAATATGTTTTTTTTGTTATTAGAAACGTATATACTTTCATATGCATTTAGTAAAAAGCTACACACAACGACAACAAAAACACACACACTCACACAACAACAATTTATTGTTGTTTCAAGCATGGAAATGAAGCGATTTAATTTTTTTTTTCCCCGTAAAACGTAGCGTAGAATGAATCCAATATTTTAAAGAAGATCTGTCATAATTACATTAGCCACGCGTCCACAAAAATAACTTCAACATAACACCACCTACTCACATAAAACGACTTACCGGCACTACGACGTTTACGACAAAATTCTTCTCTATTTTCTCGCAAAAACAACCACTTTAGGGGAATCTAATCTCAAAATAGAATAACAAGATAATCTAACCACGAGGTTATAGCAAAAAATTGATTTGACAGCCGTGTGAAGCTATAGATTTATACCGTGAAAGTTGATTTATGCCCCCGATGCGATCCATCAAGGGATAACCGATAGTGTTGGCGGTTTATGAAGCACGAGATCTACTTACAATGATGTATAGTGTTGTTACGTTTTTCTGGTTCGTGGATTTTTTTTGGTTTAGGCGTAAATTGTTTTGCGGCTACAAGTTTTGCGTTTGACGTAACATATACCCACACATATGTATACCTAAATTCTTAACAATCAAATAGTATTTCATTTTACATCATTATCGGGAGTTCTAAAGATTATGTCAGCATTGTTTGAAGCCCAAATCTGAATGCTGACTTGATCTGTCAAATCAGCAAGCTCTTACTGTATTGTATAAGACTCTATGCCGCATGCCGCTTGCCGCAACTTGGATTCTTCTAGGTAGCTACGCACAGGTATATTTCGTTTTTCCTTACATGACAACATTATATCAATACCATATAAACTCTTTCCACACTACAAGAGTAAAGAGTGTCACATAGCCAGAATCAATGAGGTTAAGCTAGTCGACCAATACGACGTCACACAGTACTCAACAACGACGTAACGTACCAATCCAGTTTTTCGTTTGAGTCTCTTTCGCTTAATGACTAAATATATCTCGATGTATTGAATGCTGCTTTGATATCAGATTTTCTTTATATTTATTTATAAATGTTGTATCATATGAAGCTTCGATTCGAGTGAATTGCTCAACATTTAAAGCCAATGATGGAGAAGTGATTGAAGAACGTTAACTCTATTTGAACGTAATAGGGATACGTTAGATGAAATATTGGGAGCGTAACGTGATTTGTTGAGTTAAAAGGTTATTTTCTAAATATATCTGACATTTACAATGAACTTTAACATTAATATCAAATGTGTGTTATTAGCAACGCGGTGAAAGTTATTCATTCTCGAAACTTTTAGTTTGAAACTGATCCAATAATATTATAGGGATCAAATTAATTATTGAATATAGCTAGGTACTTATATTTTGTTTCCTGCAGAAAACTAATAACTGCTAAGTACAATATTTTTATAAAGCTGTTTGCTATACCTAGTCCCAAGCACAGTTACAGCCAAAATGGTGACTAAAGATCGATAACTATAATTATTTATTTGGTAAAAACATGCACACCTATACCAGACAAAGATCAATGAAATTTTTTTTTTTTTAATTTACATAAAAAGCAGCCAGATTTACAATAAGGAAGGAATAACAATAAGAAATAATACATAAAATAACTAACCTAAAAAGCCTAATATTACTCAACATTCATCTTCGGTTAACACTAACACAGACTCATATAAATTCCACTATAACGCTACATTAATATAGAACCTTCCACATAAAAGAAACATGAATGACGTACTACCAACGCGCGCCATCTTAAAACAACTGCCACGTAAACATTAACACACTTTATCCCCAACGTGAGACCTAGATTCACTCGCTTTAACCGAAAAAAAATCCCAACGGACCAAACCGGCGCAACGATCACTTTTGTGGATAAATATTTCTTTATTCAAGTCTGGATGTAGGCTAAAGTTTTCTATACTTCTCCCAAGAGAACCTCGTTTGATCGAGACTAGAAAGTTTATCAAGATTTTTGGAGCTCGTAACAAAAAGCGTTACAGGATTTTCTGAAAAAGTCTTGGTCTATTGAGCAATGAATGGCCGACATGCCGAATGAGCCGACTTGCCGAATGAGCCGACAGAAAAAAGTCGACTTTCTTTTCTTAATTCTCAAGAATTTCCCAGAAACTAGATAAAATTTAATTTGTTTTGTCTAGATAAAATTTTGTTGCATCTGAGTTTGTTACGACAATTATAAATAATTGCAATAACTTAGTTACTAGTTTTTTCTTGAAATTACTATACAGAGACTGAAGTTGGAGTTTATTTTTAACCTTTCACGGAACATCTCCCAGTAACGTATAATAGTTAAGTATTGTTTCCTATGTTTAGCTTCAAAGACCACTCATCTGGAATTTCCGCATCACCCACTCCTTAAAACTTTACTCAACCCTTTTATAAAGAGCCCGAACAAAAAAAAAGTCAACAACATTAAATACCAACGTCAAACTCCGTATCTCCGCTCCACGGTTTTTTTATTAGAAACGCTTCTTATATCATCAACTGAATAAAACACGATGGGTAGAAGTAAATGGTGACCCAAATACGGATTTATTGCTTCGGAACTCCGGATTTGATTTATATCCAGGAGTGGATTGACTTACAACACATCGATTTTGTGAATTGCATTACAATTGATGTGGAGGATATGATGTATGGAGGAGCATGTTTCAATTTGCACGTAGTGTAACTTTGAAGGGTGAATTATTATGAAGATGATACGGTTGAGTTTCGACGAAGTTTCGGTTAAGTTGTAAAGTAAACGGAATGTGAATACCTTAGATGTGATGATAGCGATAAATTACAATTTAAACACGCGGTCATAATTGCAACAGTAGATGACGTCACAAGGAATCGATTCAAACGAGAATTGCAGCCGTTGCAATGTGATCATCTTAGAAATAAAATAATACCATCGTATAGTCTTTTATCATACTGACAAACTTCCCAATTTCTTCAAGCCTGCTAGACCATAAACGAATTTTTTTCAATATCGTTAGCGTTACACATTATGCGGTGGGATCATATAAACGTTTATCTATCCCCTTCCACCTTCATTACCGTGCAGATTTGCAAGATAACCTCGATGTTCCCGGCCAGTGTTTATGAAAGTCCCTACTGTAATGCTCTAAGTAATAAACTGGTCATATACAGGATGACGTGCTAATTGATGCATGTCCGTGTTATTTTAAATGGACATTGTGTGATTTAAACGTGTTTGGTGGGTCTCGTGCCAACTTTGGTGCTAACGTGAAGGTGAGTGTTTGAACAATGTTTACAGGCAAAATATAAAACATAAACGAAACATTTAAGAACACTTAAAACATAATATAAGCTTACAAACGCATATTATTAAGAGGCACAGTATCTAAATGACCGATCATTCAAACGCCACGAAATTCTCTGACATTCCATTATAATCTTTCATTTCAATTTGTGTGTCGTCACAATCAGTCTGACGTTATTTTTATTGTATTTCAACTGCGGTTCTTAGTCTTATGTTCCATTTGCAGTTTTTAAGTTAGTCCACAAAAACTATAGTAGCCAAGCTATCCACTCCCGTCTTGCACCACACATCTAACTTCCAACAAAAACTTGATTTATCCTTTTCTTCCCGATCCATCATGGCTGAGATAAGACGAAGTGGGGGATGGGGGGAGGACGGGCGAGATATCTCGAACCTTCACTGGAAATTCCCGTCGAATCCGATAGACAGCTATCCTTTTTTTGTTTCCATCCGACAATCTGAATGGAAAGATGCGAGATAGTGAGTGTTCGGTATTGTTCAAATTGTTTGAATTTTTATGTGGTAAATTTTTTTTTTCGTCCTTTTGTTGGACAGACAATGCTTCTTGGATTGGTACTGTTTCAGCAATTCTCTATCCGTAAAAAGAAAAGATGACTTCCTGTGATTACAGCGAATGAGTTTTTGACAAAGATCTTGGTAAAAGGTTTTTTTTATCTTAGATACTATGAAAAGTATGCAGGTTTATTAGAAAAAAAAACATTGAACCCTATAAACGAATTGCTGGCTCATTATGATCTCTAACAAGACAAATCTAATTAATCTTCATTTAACTACAACGTTGCCTTTATTTAAAAAGTACCTATTACTCATTTGCAAGTATCCATCCATGTCCCACATTCGTCGCCTCCGATTAAATGTGTCATCTCATCTCACATCAAACTAGTCCTTATTACCATCTCCCAAAGTCGATAATCATCTCCATCTCCCCCGCTTCAAAACTGACAAAAGAACTTTGCAACGAAAATAAAGAACAAATCAAATAGGGTCATTCGGGTAAAATAGGCTAACTAGGTTAGAAATTCTTTCACTACGCCCCTGTGTAGTGGCTCTTAAATCTTCTATACCTACTTATGCCTTTAGCACCACCGTTCGTACATTATCGACCTTTAAAACTAAAGTAGGTACGTTTCCTCGCATTTTTATCTTTGCAGAGTAAGCTGAACGCCAAATTTTAACACTAAGTGCGTTGGCATTATTCCAAGCTTCAGGCGAGCAGTAAGTAATATATGTTGGGTTAAAAGGTCACAACTTTGCATAACTAGTGACAGGTTTGGTACATTATCTCCTCAAGAATTTATTATAATGATCCATTTTCGTCTGGTTTTCGGTTTTCATATTCTCTATTTCCTCGTGAACGATCAAGTTTTCGATAACCAGTTCAATGGATTTCATATTCACATCGTCTAGAATTTAGTTCAGTCGAGAGGAGTTATTTCGTGAACATCTATATTAAAGTGGCTTGATAAGAATAATTTAAGAATAAATTTAAGTAAAACTAAAATAACGCATTTCTTTCAACGTCGTGCAAACCCACCGATTTCCGTTACTTATAACAACTGTTTGATAGAAGAGGTCACCAGTAGTAAGTTTCTAGGTATAAATATCGACATTAAACTCACTTGGAAACTCCACGTAGAAAATATATGTAATCGCATGAGTAAATCCGCTTACGCACTGTTCCAATTATCGAAAAAAGTAAATATTGAAACATTACTGACAGCGTATCACGGCTTAGTAGGTTCAATCCTCCGATATGGTGTTATTTTTTGGGGACAATCGACTGACAGAGAGACCGTATTCAGGATGCAAAAGGTCTATGTGCGGTCTGCAATCCACAGACAGTTGTATGCCTTACTTCAAATCATTGAAACTGTTAACATTTCCGGCACTATACCTATATATTAGAAACTGCACTTTTTGTAAAACGAATCCCGCATTTATGTATTAAAATATCAGCAGTCAAAAAAACTAAATTGCTAGCTCTGTACAAAAATCAATTATGTAACATTAAATGTAAGACTGCTTTGATGTACAAAAGCTTTTTCGGAATTGCTCCTAGAATATATAATAAAATTCCTAATTCCATAAGGATAATTACATTGTCAAAATTTAAAATCATACTGCAGAAACTTCTTATTGACAAATGCTACTATACAACAGACGAGTTTTTAAACGATAAAGAGTTCTAATAATTATGAATGCTGCATTTAAAATTTTCACATCTGACATTTTTTTACTAAAAATACTATGTTTCCTTTTGTTAATGACATTATGCTTAGCTTAATTATATTTTATAAATAAACCCTATGAACTATGATTTATAAAAAGTCCGTGAATATTAAAATTGTGATACGCGTAGGAGGTATTATACCTTTCCTTCTTTATCGAATACTTAATATACAGATAGCCTTTACCAAAATGGCCACACTATCTGTTATCGCCTTGAAAGCTATCGCCACTACATTTATTGGTTTCTAGACGCTCATAAAAATAACATATAGGTATAACATATCTTGTCTGTCCTTCTGTTGGGGGCGACGTATTAGTTCGGTTATGACCCGGGCTATATTGCTCTTATGGATAAGTTTGGTGATTATCTGTTATCGTTCTTTCTATATTGTTGATTAAGTACTATTTGTTTTGTGAGGGCCTGTGTTGTGGAATGTATTCATTTATGTATCTGAAAATATCTTTGTTTTTGTTGGTTGAATCAGCATTTTTTTCCAAGTGGAATGGTGCTAATAGTATACTGCTAAGAAATAATAATTAAATCACAGAAGTATACGTTTTGAAATAGATTTGCCTTGATTTAGAACCTACCAAGTCGTTATAACATTTAAGGTTTTTTGGAGATCTAAATAAACAGTCATGCAAATACCCATGATATATAAAATGAGGAGATAATATTGAGATAGAAAAATCCTTAAACAAAAAATACACAGGGGAAGAAAACGACAATTATTATTCTCATTGTGAGATTGTCTCTACATTTTTTTAAACTATTATTGTCAAGCTCACATTGACCACTACAGAGTATTTCTTGTATCGACATCTCTAACCTCTGTCATTCTTCTAGCAGGTGTAAGAGACGCAGTGGCTCGCTACCCAGTTCTAGTCTTCGTGCACGGAGAGAGCTACGAGTGGAGTTCTGGTAACCCCTACGATGGCACTGTCCTGGCCTCTCACGCTGGCCTGGTCGTCGTCACTATCAACTACAGGCTCGGGATCTTGGGTAAGTCAATTAAGTAGTAATTTTTTTACTAAGACAATGGTCTGTTTGGAATGTGTTATCTTATCTTATGTTATCTCTGATCGTCACCGTGAATGATTTTGGAAGTCGAAATTGAAATCTGCGTTCGAATCAGCGGTATATTTTATGACTTACTCTTTTTAATGCGAAATCAACCAGTGACGCAGAATCACTATTAATAAAGATTTATAACCAAACCAGGCCCACCCGAAAGCACGTTGGGTTGATGATATCTGATAGCCTTGAATCTGTAGAATACTTTTGGTAAAATGTGGGTTCCCTTTTGAGGACTACAGGGGTGTCTATATCCACTTATTTTCAAAGAAAACTTAAAAAATGCCCAATTTTCAACTTTGTGCTTGTTATGCTCACGTGGCCCTCAAGGTTGACACTATTAAGTACAGGTTGTGGGTAAGTGAAATGTTTGAATAATAAGTAGGGCAGAGGACCTCTCTGTGGTAAGTTAAGGGTAGGGTTTGGGTCTAGCAGTGGGACACTCTTGCCCTCTTGTGTTGACCATCGATTAAGAATGAAGTAGGGAGGGAAGTTTCTATAAAGTTTCCTTTATGTAAGACGTAAGCATGTCCTACTATACTACTTCATACTAGCCTACTTTAATGTTATAAATGTGATAGTTTGTATATTTGGATGTTAGTTACTCAATCACTCAAAAAACGACAGAACGGATTTGGATGAAATTTTGCTCACAGTTAATTTATAACCTTATTATGACACTTTTTATCCCGGTAGTACGTTCCCGTGAGATAATTTTCGACCTCCACGCAGGCGAAGCCGCTGGCAAAAGCTAGTAAATAAAATATAATGGTTTTCATCCATGTATTTCCAAATCTTGAGGTCCCAAGATTGTTTTGGTTGTTTTACATACGATAATTTTCTAGGTTTTTTAAAATTAATAATGTGGATCAATGAAATAAAATATTTTTTCTAAAATAATAAGTCAATCGTAGAATCAACAACTTCAACATAGGCAAAAAATCGAATTAACCCTTAATTGGATTTCAAAATGCAACAAAACTACGTTCAAAAACATCTAAGTTCAAAATGAAATGAATTCTCGAAACGGATAAAATTATTTTCATTCCGTGACTCCGTGAAGAGATACGGACGCGCCGCGCCGCTCCGTTAATTTGGATCTTGAATAAGATTGTTACATAAAAACTGCCCACTTCCCGAGCTATCCCGAATCTTCCCGAGCGAAAACGAAGCGGCAATGCTAATTGCATTCCAATTTAACCCAAAGAGATAGTTCTTAAAAGAAATTCTTCCCAAGCAAAACTATCTGGCTGTTAACCTATCTTATTTAAAATGTATTAATTCAGAACAAGATTGGGCAAGTTGCAATATTTGAAATGACCAAAACTTAAATTATTTCAAAGTGAAACTTGAATTTTATTGGATGAATAATAAATTAATTGTTCTTTAACAGATTGCATTTTAATTGAACGGAAAATCGGATTTAAACCCCTAAAAAGGATTATTTGTAAAATTAGGTGATATCGTTACAGTAAATGGCTTATTAGCGGAAAGCCTCGATCAGCACCTCAGGAAGATCTCATTTCGCGGCTGGGTCAAGGGCTTGATTCAGAAAGCAGTACTCCTGGAGACGGCATGCACAGTGAGGAGGTTTCTTTCTCTAGAGCCCTGACCACCGGCAGCTTGAACCCTGTTCCTGATGCCGATGGACCACTATTTTATATACTTTTAAATGTTTTTTCATAAAAAAATATTTAAAAAAGTAACCAATATGTGTGCAAATGAAATAAAGGAACAATATAATCGGAAGGCCAATTCTCGTAATTTAAAACGTTCAAAATCTAGTCGCAGTCTTATCTCGGCGACAAACAAATGTCAAAAACTTGTCAAAATGTCGGGAAATTAGAGGTATTTCAGACGAATTGAGATTGAGATTAGACTGTGAACGTTCTTAAAATTACGAGAATGGCCCCTCTGGTTGATTTATTCGTGAACCTAAAAGACAATAGAAACTTGTCACTTTTACTTCACCATTCAAAACAAAAACATGCAATTTCTCTCTCCTTTGCATGCACAAACAGCCAGGATTTTCAAACAAAACAAACGCTGCATAAGCGCTGACACGAAGAAATATAAAGCTACCCTGGCCTCTACCTCTGCCCCCAAAAACATTTCCTCACATTCAAACGAATGTTTATTTAACCCTAAAAATACATACTTACGCAAACTCCACATTTACATTACGTACTTAAGAAAACAAGAGTTCTTCAACGACCATTCTATTCACAAAATCATTGTCTCAAAAGGATAATATTCCACTTAGCAAGACAATCCCACTTTATTTCGGCATTATTCTGCGTTTATTTTCTGTGTGGGCCATCATGGCCGCGGGGAATTTGATAAGACCCTGTTGTTAAAAGGATATCGCTGATAAATATAGACAATAACCATTCTGGTGTTTTGATTGTGCTTAAGAATCTGAAGTATCCGACTCAATAACTGAGGTAGTTGAGCCAATAAAGAGATAAAGGTTGTAGGAGACGATTATCGTTTGTTAGTTGTATTGTTGACTTAGAATATTCTGGACCAGCTCTATTATGTTTATTTTGGACTTCCGGGCTGTTCCAACATTATTCATTATGATTGCGTTTACTCACAGAAAGGAGGCCTGTGTTTCAGCATTTGAAACCAATAGTCAGCGTATAATATTCCCACTCCTGGGACAAAGGCTTCCTCTTTTCGAGAGAGAGTGGGCTGTAATCTACCACGTGGGCACAGTGCGGGTTTCCTCACGATGTTTTCCTTCACCATTTTGAGAGCAGTGGTGATGAAAATATTTACACAATGTATAGCGCTTGCCTGGGTTCAAACCCATGATCTACAACTCGTAAGTCGGGGCCGTTACCACTAGGCCAACACTGCTCTCAATCTCTCAAAGCATTGGGAACATAATAGGTTGATCATGCGTCAATTTGTAAGCGATTAGTTTGTTAGACACATTCCTATTGCCTTCTGATAGGATTTACTTACATTTATAAACATTATCTTTATCATTAATGTTTATTAGAACATTTGGTCCATGTAAATGGGACCATCAAAATTATTTCTAGACAAGCCGTGTGCCCGATGACATTCCCATCGGAAAACATGAAGAACTTCCATACACTTATTTTTTCTCTCTGTTCAACCTATGAGGTTGTCGTCTGTTTAACCGGGCTTGCCTGTGGATGCCTCAATAAATTAAAGCCTTAAAAAACTTAAAAACTAAGTCACTACACAATAAGGGCACCCCCTGTGGGGTACGGACCTCGGCTTAGGGAGTCGCTGGGAGAGGGCAGCAAGGGACGGGCTGGAAACTTCCATGCACAAACTTTTATCTCCTATTATACCCCTTGGGCATCCCCACATTCTTCATCTTTCTTTTACACTTTCGTTATACAATTTGTAACATAATTAACGCAAGACCATACACCCCGATTAGAGTATCGAGTTAAAAGCATAATACAATGACCTAAACTTATTTTTTTTAAAGCTAACTATTATCTCCTTTACTTCAATGTAAATACATATTATAAATTATATTTATAAATATTAGAATATAAAAAGTATAAAAAAATATAACAAATAGTAGCCCACCGGTATCGGGAACAGGGTCCAAAAAACTAACTATTATTATTAAGAAAATCATACAGCAGTAACATTACTTTATGCATTTAAAATTTAGTCTTATTGCTTGGAAATAAGATTTAATTTTCTTTGGCTCAATCACTGGTCAGTATATAAAATACATGATTTTTGAAAAAAATACTTATATTAAAAGTTATTGAAATCGATTCAGTAGTCAATTATGCACAAACTACTTTCAGGACTTACGTTTATTCTGTTATACCTTGTATAAGGATCTCTTGTGCAAATGCTTCTTGATCTAGCGCTGTAGGGTGTGCGTTGTCCGTCAGTGAATAAAATTTATGATTTTTGTTAAGTAGATTTGGCTGTCACCGTTCCTGTACTTAAGGATCTTTGGGCACAATAGTAATTTAAATACTAATAACAGTCTTGTGTAGACTCTTAATTGAAATAGGCACATTGCATCTTAACATGCAAACAGGTGCTTGTAAACATTAAGTAATTAAAACTTTTGGTTTGATAGCCAATTTTTATTGTCCAAATTTTGTTGAATGGCAGAATGAAAATACACGAAATGTTGTTTATAAGTGGGGGAATGAATGGTAATGATGATACTTTCGTGACTTGTAATTTACTGCTTGTGAGAAAATGTTTTCTGAAATAGTGCTGCGTTGGTGCCACGAAACAGAAACAGCGATATTAAAAAAAAAATCTAACGGCGGAATTCTAAATAGAATGAAAGATTTCGATATTCACAATAGCTAGTATCAAAACTCGGCAATTTCATATATTATAAACACTAGCTTCTGCCCGCGGCTTCGCCCGCGCAGTCTACAGGAAGCAAAGGACATTTTTTTTTCAGAAACAAACATTATAAGCGCTCTCACAACATAGCAATAAGGATGTTTTGGTGGTCCATGGTCGTGCACGTCTAGCTATTTGCTGTCCTTCATTTCTCTGTTCATATCGAGATTGTGTTAAACAGGGTGGAAGGGACTTCGACGCGAAAACGGGTACCAAGAAAGAAAGAAAGAAGAAAGAAAATGCATTTATTTGGCACAAACTAAAAGACCACGTATTCAGTACATCATTCTGAGCCCCCCTACATAGAAATTTTGTCATCGGTTATTAAAACAAAAATCTGCAGTTTCCTACAACAGTGCAATACCAACACGGTCAAAATGTATGGACCTGCAGATTTTTTTTTTCAATAACCGATGAAAAATTTACTGAGGCAAAAGCCAAATTTCAAGTTAACAAAAGGAATAAGTCTTTTCACAATTACAAACTGTACCCCTTTTCCCACAGGGGTCGAATTTTGAAAATTCGTTTGGAAAGCTTCCTCTTGACTCAAAGATCCCATTTTTTGAGTTAATCAAGCCAAGCAGTAAAATCTTAAAAAATGAATTATCCCTTTTTGGTCCTTCAGGGATCAACTTTCGAAACACCCAAAGACTTATTAAAGTAGGTATACTCGAAACTCGATAATCGGACCGCGCTTTAAAATTCTTCCTTACAAACTTTAACATCCCTAAACCTTGGAGGGGTAGTTTTGAAAAACGAATAATGTCATACTTTATTAATTACTTAAGCAAATATTTGTGCTAAGTTTCAAGTTAATTAACCAAATAAATAAGAATTTCATTTAAAATGTATTCCCTGTTTTCACGCCCACAAGGGTGGATTTTAGAAATCGTTTGGGATGTTTCCACTTGACTCAAAGATTATTTACACCAATTTTCGAGTTAATCAAGCCCCGCAGTAAAATCAGTAAAATCTGCCCAGTAAAATTTACTACCCCTTTTCAACTTTTTAGGGGTAGATTTTCGTAAAACCCTGATACATCTTATTCTTCATTTTTGGTCTCAAGTATAAATACTAAGTTTCCAGTTAGTCGGACCGCGCGTTAAAATTCCTCCATACAAACTTTGACACCCCTTAAGCCCTCCTGAGGGGCTAGTTTAGGAAAACTAAAAATGACAACTTTATAATTTACTTAGATAAATATTCGTGCCAAGTTTCAAGTCTATTAACTCAAGGAATAAGATTTTTCATACAAACTTTCATCCCCTATTTGTCCCTCTCAGGGATGGAATTTCCAAAAATCCTTCCTTAGTGGTTGCCTACACTGTATAAGGTATCTATGTGCAAAATTTCACGTCTCTAGGTCCAGCGGTTTGGGCTGTGCGTTGATATATCAGTCAGTCAGTCAGGACTTTGGATTTTATGTATATAGATTAAAAAAGCGACGTAAAATATCAAGATTCGTAACAGTATTTTTAAACAAAGGACATTCTACCAAAATAAATTTATTTTTATTCGCCAAAAAAAAAAAACAGCAGACATTTTTAATTTTGCGATTCTATGAATAAATAATTTTATAAAAATTTCGCCACGAATCCAGAATGAATATTAAAATGTATTTTATTTTTGCGAATAATTAACGAGAAACTTAAAGTTATCTCTTTGAGTCTGAGTTAATTGAATAAACACCGCGTTAATGGAATTACTAATATTTATAATATAATTGTGGCACAATATTAAGGCTAGACTTAAATAATAATATAATAGACACTTCAATTCAGTGGAAGGTACTTCATTTTCGTAAAATGATGAAAGAAAATCTTGCAAGAATTGTATTTTCTTTTACAAGAGAAAATAAAAAGCAAAATAGTATAAGAAAAATGTCTCCAAGACTAATGAAAGTAAGAACACTTATTTCTAAGTAACAAATAAGTGAAATACAACATATTTTTCATGTACTGGCTACTAAAGTACCTACCTACAGCACGAACTAAATATATTATGATTGATTAAACTCTATAAGGGGCTTGTGGCTAAGTAATAACAGCCGCACGGGTCGATCGATCAGGTTAAGCTACGCTTACCGCGGTTGGTCCGTGGATGGGTGACCATCTTTACATACCCCTCCATGCCTCGAAAAGCACGTTAAGCCGTTGGTCCCGGCTGTCATTCGTAGAACTTTGACAGTCATTACCGGTAGTCAGAAACCCGAAAGTGTCACAACCGATCTTACAAAGGGGTATCGCGTTACCCAGTAACTGGGTCGTGGAGGTCAGATAGGCAGTCGCTTCATGTAAAGTACTGGTATTCAGCTTCATCCGGTTAGACTGGAAGCGAAGCCCATCATAATCAAAATCAAAAGTCATTTATTCAAATTAGGCTGAGAATCAGCACTTTTCGAACGTCAAAATAACAAAATACAGTCCCCCAAGACCCCAAGACGCCTGCCCTTCACCACTTCCTAGTGCTATCACTGGTAAGAAGAAGTGGCGCAACAAACTCCCCAGCAGCACAGCTGTCTGTTCAGTTAGAAAATTGATTGTATACAATATTAGGTACCTATGTTAAGTAATTAACATTACCAGACACAGAACATAAAATAAAATTATTTGCCATATGTCAGCTAGCCACTCCAATATACCAACAATATAATAAAAAACTATACGTACTCAAGCTAAAAAATAATTAATTAATATTAAAATGTGAATAAAAGTCTCTAGGCATAAAGGGCGTGACAGCTTACATATTTATGCATTGCTGGGTTCTGTTCACATAGCTGTCACTTGAAGTCACAAATGATAAACTAGGACCATCGAAGTAAAATAAATAAATAAGTTATTACTAATAACAATAACCTGTCAGTAAGCTAATTCTGGAGAAAGAACACAACTATTGTCTTGCGTTAACTAAGGCAACCAACTATTCTTATCGTCTAAGTAGTCGTTGATGGACTAGTATGCTTTTAAACAAAGGTTGGATTTTACTTGAGCTTTAAACGCATTGAAAGGCAAGTCTAGCAAAGAATAGGGTATCTTGTTATAAAAGGTTATACGAAGCCCAACAAATGAGTTATGAACCTTATGAAACCTTACGGCGAAAGGGGGCACGTAGTTGGTCCTTATTTCTAGTGTTAACACTGAGAATATCACTGCTTTTAGTGTACAAGTGTAAATTTTGCCTAATATATAAGATTATATATTAGGTTTATTTAATCTTATATTAGGATTATATATTATTTAATCTTATTCTATTTTACTTACCATTACCATTTTCTTAATTGTTTTATTGTGGGTAGACCGACAGAGTCTTCACTTAATAATTTGCTAATATTAAAACATAACCTTATGGCCGTCCACTGTCTCTTAAGATACAGGTATACCCTAGTTTAAGAGACAGGGTAACGTTAATTGTCAACAGATGTACCATCAACATGTTCTACCATATATTGTAGTAACACACCTTGTATACCTTGCTAGTTACTAGTATAAGTTTTGTTTTTTCTCATCATCTGTACCTTTTGATCAATAAACAATTATTATTATTATTATTATTATTATTATTTCCTTTATTTCATTTAAATACCTACAAATTACATTTTTAAATATTTTTATAAACAAAAAGATAAAAAAACATTTAAAAATATAAAAAATAGTAGCCCACCGGTATCGGGAACAGGGTCCAAGCTACCGGCGGTCAGGGCTCCAGAGAGAGGAACCTCCTGACAATGCGAGCCGTGTCCAGAAGTACCGCTTTCTGAATCAAGCCCTTGATCCAGCTGCCCAACGAGAGCCTCCTCAGGTGTTGGTCGAGGCTCTTGGCTATTAAGCCATTGGCTGTCACGACTATCGGCACAATGATTGCTGAGTCCACATGCCACATGTCGACAACCTCGCGAGCCAAGTCAAGATACTTGATTTGTTTATCTTTCTCGGCTTTCACGAGGTTCTCATCATGCGGGACGGTTATGTCAACAATCATTGCACGCCGCTCTGATCGATCCACCACCACTATATCAGGCTTATTGGCAACAATAGTCCTGTCAGTGATGATTATTATTATTATTATTAAGATGTTGGCGAAGATGAATTGTGATGCAACCGTGAGAATACCAATATCTTTAAAAAAATCTCTTAGTGAAAATCTGGCACCTAGCTGGTAAATTGCTTGAACAGCTCGTTTTTGAAGGACAAATATATTTTGTATATTGCTTTGCCCTACAGCAGAATACCGTAGGACATAACGCTGTGAAAATAACTAAAATAGACTAAACGAGCTGTATCAACGTCAGTGTATTGTCGTACTTTCCTGACAGCGTAGGCAGCCGAACTGAGCCTTCCTGCTAGACTTTATATATGGTCCCCACTGAAGTTTGGCATCCACTGTTAGTCCTAGAAAAATTGCCGAGCCTGCAGTTTCAAGCACTTCTTTATCTAGGACGATGTTGGGTCCTAGATTTCTAACATTCGGTAAGGCGAACTTTACACATTTCGTTTTCTTGGCATTGAGAACTAGGTTATTTTACGTAAACTAATCTGTAACTATTGAGAGTGCACTGTTTACGTCGTCAAAATCTTGTCTATTCCTGTCTACTTTAAAAATAAGAGAGGTATCATCTACAAACAGTACAACGTCACAGATGCCCCAATTGGAATGGTAAATCATTAAAATATACTAAGAACAAGAATGGACCCAGTATTGAGCCTTGCGGAACACCTAACTGAACTGGTAGCCCAGAAGATTTCACACCATTAACATCTACACATTCCAATTTGTAGATGTTAATGGTTATACTTAATAATTTCTTATTTACATAATAGGGTCCACCCTATTATGTAAATAAGAAATTATTAAGTTGAGAGCTTCGTAGTTAAAAAATAGCTACGCAGATAATGACTAACTAATACAAAGCGAATCGTTTAGTTCGAGTAACACGTAGACACGAGATTTTGCATCAATCCCTACCTATATCTGAACATAGAAGACTTTGAAACGCTTTTCCACAAACACCAATATAAACGAAGCCAGCATACCTCCCCCGGCATGCTTTTGTAATAGAGAACAACACAAAAAGGGAACTTGTCACATTGTTGCGAAAATTTCCACTTTATACCGAAATAACTTAGGTGGGGTCACACGGGGGAGAGAAATTAGGGATGACGCGCGGAAAAGCGGTAGTAGGCGTCCAAGGTAAGAATTTAAAATTAGCTGGCTTAAAAGCTGATTCTGTTAGCATTGTTTATTCCAACTATTATTAAAATAACATTTCAACTTTTGAAAACAGCTTATTGAAAGTATTCCGTAGATCTAGTTCGTGTAACACGAACTAGATTTTAACTAGGAAAGCTCTTTCTTAGCCCCAGACTTAACCTCAAAGGAATAATCACCATAGTTATTTTCAAACGCATCAATATTCAATACTATTCTAACCCCAACAGCACCCACAATGTATCGTCCTGTGGTCAAAATCTATTTTAACTCGATAAACGCCAACGTAATTGTTGGCGTTTAACTCAAACGTTATGGTTATCGTTTCTACGTAGATTTTATGGCGCAAACATAATAAACAAGACGCAAGTTCAGTTTAGTGTTGCAGACTAGAAAGTTTTCGGTTTCGGTTCAATAAAGTTGAAATGTTTATTGAGAATATTTTGGATTTATGAGTTGTAAATAAAGTTTTCGTTATTGTCCTGGCGCCTTTTCCTTACCAATTTTATATTTATATCCAAACTTTTTAGTGACGTAATTCTTGCATTTTGTACCTACTCGTTGGCCCAAAATGGTCGCGACACTTTGATAGCTGGGAATTTGTAGAATCCAAAGATTTCTGCGAACTATACCACTCGATATCGTTGACGATTCGACTTGCCATATTACGTAGTAGTCAACGTCATTACGTCTGTCGAGAAATCAACAGTATCGTGTAACTAACTAGTACTAGGAATATGCCTAGGTATACTATTACTGGAGCGGTAAATGTTTATGCGAATCCCGCATCCCCGGCATTAGGCAGAGGTGGAACATCGCGGTGGTTTTAGCCGGCAAGAGTCCGGCATACCCCTCTGTCACCTCCACGATGCAGGAAGTCCATGAGGATACACCGCGCAGCAAAAATAAAAAAGGTATACAATTATTGTGTATTTGTTTTAAACGACTACCTACGTAGTTGGTGTTCACGTGTCTATTTTCCTTCTATACGGATGAAAATTTTGTGAAGATACCAGAAGGCCAATTCTCGTAATTAAAACGTTCAAAATCTAGTCGCAGTCTCATCTCGGCAACCAACAAATGCCAACAAAGTAGGGTTTGAGGTATTTTTGACAGATTGAGAGTGAGAACAGACTGTGATTGCCCCTCAGGACTTACGGTAAGCAATGATTGCCAATACGCAGTATAAACGGTGGAATACAGGTACAAAATAACAAAAGTGCTTATTACAATGTCCACATACAATTTAAGAAACAATAAATATTTTACAGAATATAAATTGTCACGAAACTCCCATAACGAATAATACGTGTTGTGTACCGCTTCACGTTTATTATTCAAATATTTTAATAGAGTAAACGTTCATGCTTCACTGTTCGAATAAACATGTCCGGTTTTTTGCGAAAAATAACGTAAAATAATGAAAACGAGGGTGTTACGAGTATGACGCGACGCGGGCTGTATAGTAATTTTATTCTAGGTACATCATCTTTACATATACTTATATAGAATTAATGTGAACATACGAAGCTACCTCTTGGAAGGGATAACTAGAACCAATTCTGTTTTGTTATATATTTTGACTGGACAGACTGAATGTGGAAAGCGGAGGACAGGGAGTTGTGGCGCAGCCTGGGAGAGGCCTATGTCCAGCAGTGGACTGCGATAGGCTGAGTTGATTGATTATTTGATTTTGACGCACAATATGCCTTCTAGAGGCCTATTTGAAATAACTTTATTTGACATTGACTTTGACGTGATCTGAAGTTACATTTTGCGACATACGAAGCTTTGGAGTCTGCCTGTGTTGAAATCTATATACATATATTATACCAAACCTTGGCTATGATATTGGTTGAAACTTCCAAGTACTATTATATAACCAATCCTTGGAACCATTTGTCCCAGGCCTTCTTCAACCCAATATCTTTAAGTTGATAATATTATCCATTCACTCAAATAATATTTCCATAAATAGCCCTCAAAACTATCCTCAAATCTAACTAAAATCCATAGAAATCTACGTAAGTTCCGCAAACGGACAGCTTGACAAGTCAGACGGATCGATAAACTGGGAATGAACTCATTTATTTCAATAAATACTTGGGCATCTCTGAACGTTTGTAACTGAAGTGTTTAAACAAAGACTAATTTCTAGAGCAAGTAATTACTTGGTAGTTTTGTACCGCTCCGTCCTTCGGAGCACTTGTAACATTTACTGTTTCTACTTAATGCTTTTGTCGTGGAGTTGAATAACTGTAATGTTTAGTGCCTCTGGAGGGTTGAGATGAGATATATAGTTCCCAGAGTTTGTTCCCGACATCACTGTAGTACCTATTACAACTACTCTCTAAGTTATTATTCAAATGGTTTTAAAAATTATGTTTTAGTTTAGTTTGACGTGACGTCTGACGTGGTCGAAAATCGCACAAAATAGGAGAAAAGAGAGGAAAGAGGAGGCCCTTGTCCAGCGGTAGATCATAATATAGGCTTCCAAAACATAAGTTTAACATTAAAAGTTCGTAGATCAACTTTGCACATGTGTCGGCCAAATATTTCAATGATTTATCGTCGAATTAAAGGTCCAGTATGGCCAGAAGAAAATCCAATGTTTGCACGAATTTCAGCTCTATGGACAGATTAATATCACCAATTACCTCTGGCCTCTAGCATTTTACTATAATATCGACCCGTTACCGTAATTCTTCTGTTATTACTTAAACTAGGGTTTTCTTAAGTCTGCGGTGGCCGCAACATAGCGTCCGCAATTTAGCATCGAATGACGTTATTTATGAAAGTAAGTTGGTGTGTTTTTCTAGGGAGTGTTTTTGGCACCGTGATGTCAATCCCCGGCGCCATAATGTTCATGATGGTTGTCACAGCGGCCGGTATTGTGGCGGCGACCGTTACTTTAGGAAACCACAGAAGTATTCATTTGTTATTATAGAATTGATATTTTTCTTTGTAATATTAACGTGTAAATAAATAAGATTTGTTTTTCTTCTACAACGAAAAATGAAAAGTAATATTCAACAATTAAGTATTGTAACTAAGTTATGAAATTAAACTTTAACAAAAGCCTCTTAAATTTTTCCCTGTTGCGACAAGATTTTTGCCCACTTAAATGTCAAACAAAGTAATGAGTACCCACATTTTAATTAAAGAAACAAATTCTTTTGAGTAAATAATTCTGAATGCTTATTTCGTGTACACAAGCATTACGGGGAAAGAAATGACTTTTATAGTCTTTTTTTCGTGAATTCATTTATCAGGTGAAAAATACAATTTCAAATTTTGTTGTTTCTCCTCACTCGTTAACAGTACCGTCATGACCAAGGTCAGAAACAATGAACCTTTAGGTTTGATTCTCAGTAACACGAGAAAGTTTTATCATTCTCAGCCCGACTTCACTCACCGTTGGGCGTAGGCCACTCTTTTCTTGTGCCAATCACCACGCTCCTGTGCCAGCCTCATTTCAAGTTTTGCCCACAATGGTAACAAATTCGTCTGTCCATCTCGACCGACATCTAAAGTTTAACTTATGCTAAATACAAGGCTTTAATATAGCATACTAGATTCTGCGCCTACCATATAACAATAACAACATATCCTAAGGCACTCTGAAATATGTAGCTTTCTATCAATGAAATAATGTTTGTGAACGAGAGCACTTCCCGTGATAATCTTTTCCAAACTAACTATTGTACAGTTTAGACCTCATATAGTAGATGATGTTTATTTTGTGATTTAGATCACATTGCAGAAGTAACCCAAAAAAAGTCACAATCACGACTCTTCGTGATATTAGCAGACAAAAGAAAGTAATACTATGTCGGGCGGTTTCGGGTGACTAACTACTCTTATGGCGAAAGCGCCTAAGCGTCACCCGCGAAAACGATTCGCGGCCGTAACAAATATTTATTTACAGAATTATAATCATAAATCACCTATACATCTCATCATCGTATCATAGTTCATTTTAACCTATTGAATGACTATTTCATGAAATCATGACATGACATGACAATTCTAAATTAAGGAGGTGTATTGCTGTTATGTGATTATAATTCTGTAAAGCCATATTGGTTACGGTCGCGAATCATATTCCAATCAACCTACAACCTGACACTGACCCGCAAACTGCAAAAACTTAAGTAAATTTGAATTTCGCGCGCTACCTTATCGCATCCCCCCTAAGTGCCAAAAAGCAATATAAAAATTTTGTACTTTGTTATTGGAAAAATCCACTGACAGATTTCTATTATGGTTGTAATATTAACTCAGTTTAATTTAAAAGACACATAAACCGCTTTGAACGAAACTAGGAAAATCTAGTTAATTTTTTTTTTAATGCCAATATAATAAACGTAACGTAATTACGTTTTCGAACCTTATTTTAAAAATTGCGATACACAAAATTCTATCAGTTTACGTGACACACTATCGCATCGCTTGTTAAAAGATTTTCACCAAAAATGTTAGCGCAAAATGATTTACCTGAATATATTTTTTCAAACGTTGGTGTTTGTAACATGATTAAATTACGTAACAAATTCGATATATGTATTTTATGAAATAGATACACTATTATAGGTTTTCTATTTATTTCTTCGACATTAAAGGTTAAGGGTAATCCTAGCCTGCGGGCGGAGAGCAATGGTTAGCTCACCGCCCGATCAGGACCAGGCCCGTGCCGGACGGCGCGTAAGTGTTCCACGCGCGCCTCAAAGAGTAGTCAGCATAATTTGAGGGGCCCCTTAGGGCCGAAGCCTGCCGGGTCAGTGGGATTGTCCGAAAGGATTACCGCTACCCCAGAACATAAAGGGCGAAGGAAGGAACATGCGTGGGTTTTAGTCTGTAAGAGTCTGACACTCCCTTCCGCTCCACCTTAGAGCGGGAGGGGTCATTTGATGATTTCCCATCCCGAAAAAAAAAAGAAAAGGGTAATCCTAGTAGACTCAAATTCAAGCATTTATAAAACCATTTGTAGTTCCAACGAAGGTTGATAACACTTTGACCTTCAGCTAGCCTAGCATATTACGGAGTTTTAATATATTTAGCTTTATTCATAAACATTGCTTAAAGTTAAGTAATGATTAGCGACTGTTTACCCATAATTTTTTGACGTTTAATCGTCTCTTAACTTTAAGCAAACCTTATGAATATACCCCATTATCTTTAAGAGGTCAGCTTATACTGATTTTGTTGCTTTTTTTATGAATTTCATCTCGTAGTTGAGAAGTGATAACCTTCTCAAGGTCAACTACCTATAATAGCAGTCCGGTTAAGACTGGACTATCCTGTGGCTGCCTTAAGCGGATTCAAAGCCTCCAGCCAGGGGCGAATTACTTATAGTACTAAGCGACTGCATGCTAAGGGCACATTGATAAGTTCATACATACATTATATTATGTAGATCTCTCATAAAGAGTATGTAATGAAGTGGTGTTCTGTAGTTTCACCCCCACCCCCATGGGCATGGCGCAACGTCTTTTTTTTTTTTAATGTTATAAACCAGTGCTTGACTGCGATCCCGCCTGATGGAAAGCAGTGATGCAATCGTAGATGGTGAAGCGCACTAATTCATTATGAGCCTATTCACTCTAGCCTTGAAGACATTTAAATTATAATCGGACGGGAAGACCGCTGCAGGCAAATTGTTCCAGTCCTCCGATGTAAGCCTAAGTGGCCACGCTAAGGGGTACGGTCCTCCATTTAGGCCGTCCCAGGGGGGAGGACAGCAAGATGGGTCAGGTTGGATCATATTTGGGGATTTGCTATACTATAACCCCGCGTTGCGGGATATATTCACCTTCACATGAAATGACACAGTTATTGTAAAATATCACGTTTCGACATCATGTTTGAATTGCTGATTATCATCTTGCTAATGATCCTATGAAATGCCATCTTTGCATCGAAACGTTACAAAATCCTAAAAACAAAAACCCTCAATCACAAAAACAGCTAAACAAATTTGATTGTTTGACATTCATATAATTCAATAGACTTGGATACTTCTACTTGAAGAAGTTTCCCTAGTCCCCCTGGAGCTTGTGACAGCTGTACATCCTAAAACCCACACGATTCTAATCAAATATTTCTTTGCAGGTTTCCTCAACCCTCGGTCAGACGAGTACCCTCGCTCCCCTGCTAACTACGGCCTCATGGACCAGATAGCGGCCTTGCACTGGATAAAGGAGAATGTGGCAGTCTTCGGGGGAGATCCTACGAATGTCACCCTCATGGGCCATGGAACTGGTGCTGCTTGCGTGCACTTCTTGCTTACTTCCTTGGCTGTGCCAGAAGGTACTTATTCGTTTGTTTAAATATGATTTTATAGTTTCGCGTTTGACCACTATCCTACCTGATCGCAAGCGATGATGAAAGTCTGTGACCAGTGCGTATTGCCAGTGCTATGTATATTTATTAGAAGGCTAAAAGTCACCCAAAAGGCAATGGAGAGGGCTATGCTTGGAGTTTACCTACAAATTAAAAACGTCGCCGGTCCACACCGGATAGAAGTAGCCCAAGTCCGAGACAATTGGCTAACTTTGGAGGAGACCACCTGTGAAGACGGGGTTCTTGCTAAAAATAAGAATAAATGATAAATTTAATAAACTAACACTATAACAAGCTAATAACATAAACTAACAACCAATAAAGCAATTGTAAAGTGTATGCAAGAAATAAAAGGCTTTTTATTTTTATTTTATTTTTAATTATTATAATACAAAACCATCAGTTTCTAGAAGGCTCGGCCGGCTCGGCCCGATTTCTGACCGAAATATCAAAAATTCTGTCTCTTCTTTTCTTTTTGTTCAAACACACGTTGGCGACCTGAGTTTGGCCTTGATGACACGCATAATATAGATTTCTTATCTGTTTACTATCCAGATTCTCCTGTCTCCTTTTTCTTCAATGGTCTATCTTCCTCATACACGCACATAGGCACTTCTGAGTAGCCCCTAGGACAGCCACCTGGAGGCATTTTTACAGGTCTGCGTCTTTTTCTTGCAACTGGTGTTTCTTCCTTGTCACTAGGCAGATCGTTATTAATGTTTATTTCTCTTACGCAGCCGTCGGGACATGTGTCAGAATCAGCTTGGCTTAACTTGTCCGAAATCGATGTTGTCGAAGCCATCCCTGACATCAGCTTTTCTTCTTGATTTTCTACGTATTTCAACATAAACAAAGTCAGGAATATAGTTTTTCGATTTTGTTCTAATTTTGTACTTTAATTTTGTTAAGAGCTACGTCGTGTGCGTTTGTGGCGAATTATGTCATGATTGACTATTGATGTTAAATTAAAGGATTTAATTTTCAATTATTTTCTTAACTAATCAAAGACATTACTCGGATGTGTATTTTATATTGAGTCAAATCAATTATTCAACGCTTACCGTGCCACATGGACTGCGAGTAGGTATACCAAAATCGGTATCGGTAAATCCTAGGAAAAAACATTATAATATGAATAAGTTTACATAATTATCAGTAAAAAAGCAGTCAACTAATTTTATTTTATTTATGAATGTTTTACAAAATCTACCTACAAGGCAGGTGTGAATGGAATAGAACGCCCTAGAAGGATGACCTTAATGGTGATGTTCTTCAGAAAGGTCAGGTGCGTACGGTAGTACTCGAAACCGGCATTCGTGTATACTCAGAATATGTATGACCATAAACGAAGCAAAAGGAGTGTGTAAAGATCGTAGCAGGTGGCGTTCTGTGGTTTGTGCCTACCCCCATGAGAAAAGGCGTGATTTGATGTATGCATGTAACTTCTAAATATTCATACATATTTCTATTTAAGGCTACTTACTGTCCCGTTCTTTTCAAACATAACTTTTGTGATCAAGTCAATCACCTCAAGATACTCTCAAAACAAACAAGAAATACATAAATTCCAATTCCATAAAGCCACCGTGATACCAATTCGCATTTCCAAACACTTCCTCCGGGAGAATAAAATGCAAAAAATAAATAAATCTCATTTCGAAAACGGCGAAGAAAGTACAGTTCTCGAGTAGAATACTGGTTTTAATTACAAAAGCAAACTAGCGGAACAATAAACCATGAAATGATGTTGTTCCGAGCCGGGCAGCTTGCTACGTGCGAAGTATAAAACCGAGCAATAAATGAAGATATTTTTTCTGTATTGAATATTTCTGAAAGAAATTATGTTTTATTGTTTGGTCGGTTTTGAGAGCCCACTTCGTCATACTAAGCGAGGAATCTTCAGAACAGTATAAAGGGTTGCAGAATTTAATTGGCTCAAAGAAATTCATATACTTTTTTTTTTTTCTGATGGGAAATCATCATATTATGACCCCTCCCGCTCTGGGTGGAGCGGAAGGGTGTCAGACTCTTACTGACTAAAACCCACCCATGTTCCTTCCTTCGCCCTTTATGTTCCGGGGTTTCGGACAATCCCGCTGAAAATTCATATACTAACGCGTATTTTTTTTAACTTCAGTTTCCTAAGAAAGCGGTGGCCTCAACATAGCGGCCGCAGTGACGGCCGTCATAAAAATGACGTCATCGGGTTTGACTTTACGGTGTCAAAAATGCTCTCTTTGGAAACACAGTAGCTTACTTTCAAAAGTGACTGAATGTCTGAGTTTCAGTGACGTCATTCAACTGTATATTGCGGGCACTTTACAGCGGCCGCTACAGTCTAGGAAACCTTAGATTTATACTGTAATCTAAACAAAACAACTCACAAAAACGATTTCCATAATTAGATTATAATATGCCATAGTGTACTGTTACATCAATATTTGATTTGCAAATTTTAAAAAATTACACATGCTTAGTCAAAAAATACAAAACAATTTATACAAATCACACTATGAAATGTTTCAATATTCTTAAACTCAAACCAGCCGTAATTTAACAAAATCCTCTGAAATATTCCAAAACCTCACAAAATACATATTTCTATTCCACGTAATATATTGTGACCTAGCAAATCTTCTAGTCGGAATTGAATAAGGGTGCAATGCTGATAGGAAATATTTCCGAGGTATAATAAAATGGAGCGTGTCTTCGTTCAATCCTCGCGAATGAATGGGACTTGTGTGTTTAACTTTATAGGCCAGCTGGGGTTCTCGCTCGTTCTGAATTGCTGAACTATATTTGAAGTCTAATTCGTAATGAAACAATTTTAAAAGCAGCCATCATCTGCCTTGCTTTTTTCAACTATGTTGGTTTCGACTGCCAGTCTAACCGGATGCAGCTGAATACCAGTATTTTACATGGAGCAACTGCCTATATGACCTCCATAACCCAGTTACTGGGCAACACGATACCCCTTGGTAAGACTGGTTTAACAAGCAGCATTGGGCGAAATCTCGTGGTCGCAAGTGCTTGGGTGGGGTCCTGGGGCGAGCAGTGTTGTTGGGTTTTCAGTTTCCATCAGGAATTTCCAGAGATTAGTGTGTTCAAACAAATGAAATCTTCGACTTTATTATTCGTATTATATAGACGATGCAAGAAGCGGTTGACGGTTAACACTATCTGAAAGAGGTACATATGTTTAAGATAGTCTATAGCATTATTTAAGGCAGAACACACTTTTATGTTGTCCAAAAATATTACGCGTTCGATTGTTTTTTCCTAGTCTGCTCTGTCTCACTCCTGGGCAAAGGCCACCCTCCACGCCTACCAAATTTCGCGAGCTCGCGCGTCCTCCTTCCAGTTTGGACGGTACCGGTATCGGTTCATCATCATCATCATCCCTCCATTTCCTACGTGGCCTGCCACGACCCGTCTAACCGTCTTTATTTAACAGTAAATATTTTAAAGAATAAATGCCCAAAATACGAATGCTTCTCTATAAATCAATGTCAGAAGTATTCAATCACGAGAGGCGGCTGCCTATCACCTTATGCATATAGCCATGTTTTAACAAAGAGATGCATGAATATCTGAATAAGCAAATGAATTCAGTTCACGCTCGAGTTTTATATGAAATTCAATGAAAAATAAATATTGCTTTTGAAACCGTTTTCAACCCTCAACTGACATGTAGTATGAAGGCTATTGTGAGAATTAAACGATAAAAGGTATTCAAATTACTTTTTGAATTTTTTAGCTACCTGTGTACAAGTTTAATTTAATTGTGGTTATTTCTGTTCAGTTTTAAATCGGTATGCAGTACATGTAAGACTAATCCTGAAATCAATAATTAATAATTCGACCTTTTTGATGAGAGATTCAATCGTATGCAAAAAGGTCTACGAGTACTTTATCATTCATCCGGTGAACTAAATTCTGCCTTTAGAAGTGTAAAAATACACAACCTTCAAAGAGTGGTAATATTGGAATGTAGTATAGCTTTATTTACGTACAGTACCCGACTGTTATTTTGAGGCACATGGAGTTTATGAAAAGGTGTGGCTTTGTAGAGCTTCATCTCTATCACTCATAATAGTCCATCAGACCGTATTTCGGCCACGACGGCCAATCCCAACGGCCTTTGGTGCAGGAGATGTTATAGTGCAGAAGTGTGTGCCATACACAGGTAGACTCACTCTCCCAGTCTCTTACTCACTCTCAAAGTCCGACGGGATGCCAATCCGACACAACCGGAGATAGATCAGGTACAGGACCAATGGCGCACCGTGCTTTCCGAGCCACGGGGATATCACACAGGCAACTTCCGAACTCCGGGTTGTTACTAAGAAACTCTCAATTGAAAAACCCAGTAGCACTTTGCCCGACCTGGAAATCGAACCCAGGACCAACGGGGCCATTGTTGTTGTCACTCATACGTGTGTGTGATAAGTCTCTGACTAAAACTGCCTTTGTAAACGTCCGTGTACTGTAAGTACTTGTCCTCTTAAAGCTATGTATAAGTATAAAAAAACAAGTTTAAAATACAACTTTAATTATTTTAAAATCTTAACTTTAAACCGGATACATTTCACGGCAACATCCACATGAAGGAACGTTAACAATTTTACTTAATCCATCCGTACATTAACTTTGCACGTCTATTAATGTCCAAACATCATTAGTATCCCATATTCAAGTCAGCTCCATAATAAGCAAGCAAACCAAACAAACTGAAACAAAATTAACTAAAAGTACATTCAAAACTAGTCTTTATTCCCTCAACATAAGTTACCCGTGAGTTTATTTTAGTTTTGCTGATAAACATACTAGAACGAAATTAACGGATGTTTATTCAAAACTAGTCTGTATTCCGTTGGGGTAAGGTGCAGTGGATTTTATTTTAGTTTTCCAAAGTTTGAGCCTTCAAATTGTTTAGCTCCCTTCATCAGGTATGCTGCGAGGGGCGTTTGGAGAGAACTGAACGCAAAATTACTTCCTTACAACCTGTGGCCTCAAAAGTGGCGATTAGTTGGGATTTATTGGCTTTAAAGTTCACGGTTCAGTTCAGTTTGTAACTACAACTCACGATATTTGGGCTATATGAAAACCAGCAAGACTCTAAACTAGTTAGTCAGTAGGTTGGTATTGATGCAGGCTACCCAGGATGCGCTATAGGCACATAGAAGAATCGTCAAAAAAAAAGGTTTTTAAAACAGACTAACCGTTGATGCAAACTACAATGAACTGATATTAATTAATCTATAAAAACCATCCTTGACAATACAAATCATGGTCATATCTCAGAAGATATACTATATTTGAGGTTTTTTTTTATCCCTTGGGGTCTACACTCAAAGCACAAAACCCGTAGTTTCGTCCAAAAATACGGGCATTTTCTTAATCCGCATTACTTACTGATATAAGATTAGTTCGAGGACCGAACTAAAAAGAATGACAACACAATTTGACAATTGTCCATACCGACAATTATTGTCCACCCCGTTTTTACCGTTTAAACACATTGGGAAGCATTTAATTGATAATCTGGTCGGTTAAGAATCTGGTGAATCGAGAATTTGGTAAACTGCTTATGAGCCAAATAATGCATTATTTGTCGTTTGTTTTGTCAGATCAACTACTTTTGGACGGGCCCGTTTCTTCGTTGACGGACTGGGAGTAAATCCCCAGGTGTCATTCGTAGATCTATGACAGACATTACGGGTAGATCGCCCGAAACACTGACAGACAGAATTACAATGAATATCATGTTACCTAGTACCTTTAGTTTGTTACCTGGTTGTGGAGGTCAGACAAGCAGTCAGCCTGTCTGACCTCCACAATCAGGTAACAAACTCCATGTAACAACTCGTGTAAAATACTGGTAATCATCTGCACCCGGTTAGACTAGATGCCGACCTCAACATAGTTAGGAAAAAGCAGGCAGATGAAGATTATCCTGACATGATATTGTGGATGCTAGAGCATCCACAATATCATGTCTGGTCGTTAGCTAAACCAACTCCATGTTCAATTATCTCGTGGCATCTGTTAACGTATCAAATAAACCATGTTTGAGGTGTTTGTTAACTATGTAGACAAGGGAATAAATTATTGAGCGACGTACGACTCTGCCACACAACACTGTACAAACATCACGCCTGTATTATTCCTCAACGTTACGAAGAGGTTTGCATTCTTCTTCTTCTTTTCGTGTCGATGGTACTCTTCTTTGATATTTTATATTGTTTGAGCCCAGTAGGTGGCCACCTACTGAGTTATGTTATGTTATGTATAAGTTAGAAGGCAATGCTATTGCCATTAACAGAAATTCAGCCATAGGGTGGTTTTTTGAGAGGTAACGGTGTCCCTACCACGTGCAGAAGGTGACTACCGGGGTGTTTAGTGAGAGTTGCTGCTGAGAATTTTCTACATGCTTCCTAACATTAAACATGTTGGTATGAAAACAGTTAGTAACTGAGCGAACTGGACGGCCATGACCGCGACCACAGTCAAAGCGACCGACGTTTTACGTTGCATTGTTCATGGTTGGTTGTTTCATTCACTCATTGATGGCCTGAAACACAGGTTTTTCATAAACCTAGATCAGGCAGATCTAAATTACAGTTAGAATTTTAACATTCCTCGATTGTAATTAATGTAAATCATATTTTTAATTTACTTTATACTTGAATAAAAAATTAAATTTATTTTATTATTTATTATTCATTTAAGCTTTTGTCGCGGTCGTCGTCATCCAGTGCGCGTGAGACTTTATTGCATTGCAAGAAGTTACAAACTTCCAATATACAAAACGTTCCATTTTTTGAGTTTTTATGCCTCTATAGATCTTTGATTTTGTAAATTTTTAGTTACCTACAGATTCTGTATCACGCTCCTTCTAAAGCCCCGGGGCCACGTCCCACCAAACACGATAATATGCAACAGCGATTTACCGACGATATAGCGTGCGTTATCCGAGACACGTAATCTGAAGGTAACACATTTATGAAAGGGAGGGGGATTTTAACTTCGCCAGAATTTTGTGTTAGACTGAAATATGCATGAATTTGATGAAGGAAATGTTTTGCATGTTTTTTTTTTCGCTGAATGTGGGGTCCAATATTTGATCCCCCGCGCGAAGTGGTATTGGATTTACAATAGTTATACAGTTTGGATTTGTGCCCCGTTGATAGAAATGACTCGTCTCCTATTACCTCCATGGGATTTAAATATAAACGAAACGTGGGAAATGTGCTATTTACGTCTGCCTACTTAAGTAATACAAGCGTGATATTTTATCGATATACTAGCTTCTGCTCGCGACTTCTTCCGCGTAAAATGTCGGCCCCGACCCACCCCGCCGCATTGCATCGCCTGCCCGCGCTGTTAGATCGTTTTCGCTCAGCGTTCCTTCTTTCCGACTTTTTTTTGTTTTTGCTATTTTCCTGGGTCCAAGCGTAATGTTGACGTGATGTTGTTTATCCTATACCCTTCCTCAAGAATTGGGTTATAAAATGCAAAAAATATTTTTTGAAATCTGACTGGTAGTTTCAAAGATTAGCGCGAACAAACAAACAAACTCTTCAGCTCTATTATTAGTACCTATATAGATTTCTGGTGACATTTTTCCTTACGGTGAGTCAGTGGTGTCTAGGATTTAACTTAATCCCGTTACGCTGCCTCCCGTACAATATGGGGGAGCATTTTAACTGGGTATAAGGATATGGGGATATATACATACCGTGGTTTATGGGGGCCCGTTCTGTTTCAGTAATAGAGTGAAGAGGGTTCGTTCATGTTGCTGAAACTTTATGGTGTCTACTCACCATAAAGCCATGTATTTTGTGATTTTGTAACCTATCTAACATTACCAAGGAGAGGGATAAAAGTGAAATATAAGTATTCTGGTCTGACTTGTTTAATTCGCATTAAAATATTTGCCATAGACAGGAATTAGTTGGTTGGATTGTAAAATAAGCCGCACGTCACGTCAGTGGTAACAATTTGACCTTGAGCAGCACCCTACTTGCGGAACATACTATCAATCTCAACCTGAAACAGTTTGAAGGATATAGCTGATCCATTGCTTCATATGTTCGAAAAATTTGTCTGCTCAACAATGTAAATAACGCAATGAATGTTGTTGAACTGTCAAAATGAAAGGCAGTGCTACAGACTAAAGGCGTAATACGGAGTTTCAATACAATAAGAGGCCAGCTTAAACTATTTTTATTACAAACGGGCACGGCTACCGTACTTTTCCTGTAAAAAAAATTAAGTAGAAGAACTACGCTGGAATACTATATTATTTCAGTAAGTTTCACTGGTAAAGTAAAGTGTAAAACTTAAAACCCTCAAGTTAATGTCACTCTTAAGAGGGAAAGTTACCGATGAGGCAGATAAGTTGGCACTTGTCGATAACTTAATTATAACTTGTACAAAAGTTTTGTTCCCATGGCAATTTCGTTTTGTTTGTCGATGCTCTTATTTATATCATAATCATGCCTATATTCCCTGAAGGGTTAGGCAGAGGTGTACCCACATTTCGTCTGTTAAGTCGAAGTCCTATGTAATAGAGGCGAGCCTATTGCCATCAACCGGACACAAATCCAGACTCCGGGTTGCTACTGCCAAAGTAAAGATAAAAATCCCAATGATACATACTTTGCCCGACCCATGAATCGAGCCCAGGACCTCATACTCAGCAGTAGCGTTTGCGTAGTGCGCATGATCACCGGGGGTGGTTTTAGTGAGGTCGCAAGCGCTACTGCTGACCAACTACTTTTAGTGTAGGTGCTACTGTTGATTTCCGGCAGTTTTTTAATCAGTTTTCAAAAAAAGATGTCTCTTACACAGAATCAAATTGAGTATTTCCAAAAATAACTTGGCTATCTTTATAATCATCATTATCATCACCAGCCATTGTTCCACCCACTTCTGAGTATGTATAGTCCCCTTTTCTTCTCTTTGTATTATGCTTCCCTAGTCTAACATCCATGATTATTACGATCAGCTCACATTGAATTCTCATCAGTATCTATCCGTGTTCTCAAATGCCTAATAATCAAAATTACTACATATAACTCAAAACATATATTTCCGAAAAAGATACACATTCCATGCGACCGCGTTGTTTTTCTAAACTACGCAACGGATTTCGATGCGGTTTTCACCATCACTTAAAGAATTTATTTTGTATAAAACATTAATCGACCGGCTCTGTGCTTCCTGCATCCAGCGGGTTCGTCGGTCCACCTTGTGGGAGGCCTTCCAACGGCTTGTCGGCCCCACCTGCCGTTAGTTCGATATGCCCTGCCGACTACCACTTCAGTATGGCAATTCTTCGGGCTCTGTCGGTTACCTTGGTTCTCCTGCGGATCTCTTCATTTCTAACCGGTTGAAGTGGAGGTGCTCAGGGGAGGCCTATGTCCAGCAGTGAACTTCTTTCGGCAGAAATGATGACGATGAATATAATATATTAATCTAAAACATATTAGAGAAATCGTATAAAGTGCAGGGGCGGGGTCGCTAGTAGGAAATAAGACAATTTACCCTTAGTACTAGGGAATGATAACACAGAACATATCGTAAACACAAACAGGGCCTGCCGACATCGATAGGACAGTTTACACAGGACTACATGCTATAAACGTGGGAGTTGTGCTGAAGTGTGAACACCGGGTTACCATGAACGGAGTTAAGGTGCTCATCAACTGGCGTGTAACAACAGGGGATAGTAATTTATTAATGGAGAATGTTGCTTGATAGGCACTAGGCAGAGCCATGTTTTATTATGTTTGTATGCACGTGTTTCTGTGAAAAATAAACCTATTTTTCTTTCATTAGAAAGAAACAAAGAAAGACAAAAGTATTTATTGCGACTCGTACAGGAAGATCACAAACTAAACTAAACACAGTCAAAAATAAAAAAAAAAAACAAAATTATATTTAAAAAAAGGTAACAAAAAGAAAAATGAAACGGATAGTTCTATACGAGATCAAAAGGCTCCAATCTCAGCATGAAGCTGCGACGTTTAAAAAATAAATGTCGTAGCGCTTGTATTCATATAATATATATAAAAATTATAAAAATAGGCCACTACACGAATATGTCAGAACTTTGCAAGGTCTATCCATAAAACGTACGATAAGGTTATAGTTTGCCTAAACATCTTGGTCAGCTGTTATGTATGAGACGATGCGGCTAATGGCGATCCGAAGTGCATTATCTCTTGAAGGGTTCTGTCGAGACTGCGAGCGTAGTCACGATAGTGGTGTCAATATTTAAGAAACTTTCTTTAAAACTCTCCCTGGCGGCACCGCAATACTCTGCCCTCCGCCTTCCGCATCCAGTCTGTCCCGGCCACGTTTAAACGGTTAAAATGTATATTAATTTACATTTAAAATTGCAAAAATTGCGGTGTTCTTACACCTTACAGGGTTCACGCCAAGACCTTATACCGCATGAGAGCAATAAATATTTGAATTTGAAAGAATGTAGATTGAAAATTTTTATATGGAGCCTACCATGATGCCTACACTGTCGCGCCAATTTGTTTTTTTTTTTTTATATTTCAAAATAACGGCCACACATGGAACTTATATAAATCGATAGCTGACATTAATGCAAATAGAAAACATTATTAGACCAAACCCCGTTAAGTGTCACGTTTCCGAGATTTTGTTTTTAAACAACTTTTAACGTTCATCTCTCTCGGAAACGTGACCATAGCTAACCATACCTAAATTTTGATTAACAAAAACTGCATTCATCTTAAAATAATAGTTATCTAAAAATATAACGCTACCTAACCTACACCAGTTTCGGTGAAAAATATAAAATCATAAGGAAAATTGTTGCGAGGATAGTCATGGTTACGAACGGGTAAGGAATAAATTTCAGAAAAGAACAATGAAAAAATCGCCGGACATAAATTATGGCGCAAAAATGAATAATGGCCTCTTCTGGACGTATTGAAAGTATGCTAGGAAGAGAATCGTGTAAATGTGAAATAAAACAGAAATCGATGGTATAGACGAACGCAACCGTGTCGTTTTACACTATGACTTTAAATACTATGATGATTTCTGAATTGATTTGTACTAGTAATCACTATTAAAAGTACAAATTCTAACCTGCAATTTTATCAAAGCAATGCTTATGCCCAGCAGGAATAAATGACTTTTGATTTTGATTTTGCAGTGGGACATTGAACGTTAACAAAAGAAATCATTTGCAAAAATTAAATGTAACCAGAAACCTATTTCATCAGCTATTTATAGTAACACAGTCACTCATTACACTCAAAACCGCACCTAATAAACCAAGCTGGAAGACAGAAAACATCACACATCAACATACATTCACATCAAAACAAGAAGAAAAGTTCGTTTCATTCGGTACACTCGCTGCGAAAATAAGCAACTCCTTCAATTCAGCGTATGCAACGTTCAAGTCCATGCAATTTCCACTGAATAGGGTTTCCATTCATCTTATTTTACGGACATCGACCTACATTGGCGCTTGAGAAATGTGGCTATTTTGAACTAGCCAGTCCTCATTGTTCGCTAGGGATCGAATTCAGAAGCCTGAATGATGACTAGCATTTTTGTTTGGAGTGTAATGTTCGTGGTGGAAGGCTAGATGAGATAGACTAAAGAATAGGAATGAATAATTGTTTCTACAGTTGTTAATATAGGGTTTTTGAGTGGGATCTGTAGGTACTGCACTAGTACCTGTAACTAATTGTTGCTCACTACATACAGATAATAAATGAAATCTAAAAAATAAGTAAGTATACAAAATCATGATTTTACGGTAGAGCGTTTTGAACGCAAAACTATGATAATTAATAGAAGAACTAAGCTATCTTCTTTTGTTTTATAACATTTAGTTAATAGGGCTTACGCCCAAGGAAATGGTTAAGACCAATTACTGTAACATTCTTTTTTTCCAAAATACGGTAGATTTTTATCTACTTCGTACAAAAAGTAAAGTAAGTGAGTTAACTGCCATATTATATCCGCTTTACTCGGGGCTTCCTTATTGCTAAAGCTTATATAACTTGAAATATTAAAACAGATATTACTATTATATTGTATTTAACATTGTTGATTGCTACAATTAATAAATAATTTTCCTTATTTCATTATTTGTGACATCGACGTGACTTGTTGTTGCACTAAAATAATGCAAGTTTACAAAACAGACGTTAAAACGGCAATGTGACTAATATATTTGTTTACACAAGGTGAACGCGCCTACATTTTGTCCTACATACGCATACTAATGGTACACCTATTTCCGTGTATACTTCGTCACCTACGTGACTTAAAAATTGGTAAAAATTGAGGACAAAACTGAAAAAAAAATCCTATGATAAAACAAAGAATACTGCGTCGAAATAGGAAGAAAAGTGAATTTCGTAAAAAGTGCAGCTGATTATTTTTACTTTGCTTCCGTCAATATTTAGTTTACATGCATGCTTTGTAAGGGCAATGCTGTGGATGTGGCCAAATTCTGGTCGAAGCATTTATAAAATTAAAGAAAAAGAGGAGAAACGAGCGATCACTGAACATTGTACATATTTTTTTACATTTTCAATAAGTTACCTACAGAAAAACCTAATATTGTATCAGATTAACTGAAAAATAGTACAACTTTACATACATTCCTGCATTTCTATAACTGCACTTGTGCATCTTCAAAACCCACTTTTTAATCAAATCTTAATACTCGCGAAGGAATATAATATCTTGAGAGCGAAGCAGCTCAGAGATATTCAGATCTGTTCTTATTTTGCCTCGTTGCGTTGCCTCGAAGCAGCGTCGGTAATATGCGCTTATTTTTAAGTCTATTACAGAAGCTGTGCTTGAATATCCACCTTAAGTTCCACGGAGTCTAAGGGCGGCGGTTACATTATTATTAGTACCCTTTATTACAGCTGAAGTTGGAGTTGTTATCCTTGGGTATATTCTAAAGAGATTGGACACTTTTGTATGTACATATATGTCCTTTTTCTGTGTTTTTTGTTTATTCGCTAAAATACAAAAGGGATAATGTTGATTCGTTTTGTTGCAAAGGGCCTTAGGAACAAAAACAAAGACGAAACGTATTTTTGAGTTCTATGTAGAACTCAAAAATCTGTCTGATAATCTGTGATTTTATGAAAACTCAAACAAAGAAAATAGACGCAATTCATTCAAGATACTTGATAAATCGTGGCCTGTATTAAAATGAACTGTCTCTTGATATCGGAAACAGTGTTTCTTTTGTATCTTATCCGTTTGTTCCGGTACGGCACAAAGACTAATGAAGAGATACTAATAAGGTTCTCTCTTTGAGAGGAAACAACTTGAAAAACAAAAGAATGAAGAAAAATTACAAAAGAAGAGGCTATAGTGGGTATCGTCATGATTTTTTAAATTTTGGTTTTCGTTTGTTTTAATTATATTGTATCTACCTACAAACTTTTTTAATGTCGATTTTATGAAAATCTACATTAAAAATGCTTGCGTGGTTCTTATTTCTAGAAGTTAAAAAGTCTACTGTTTACAAAAAGACCCTAAGCTTGAAATTACCTCCAAAACGGTTTATATGACCAACAAAATGAAATTAACGAAAGAAAAACATATACAAATGCGTAATTACACAACAAATACACACAGAAATGAAGCAGACAGCCCATATCTAAACTCGACTAATTCCACAAAAAGAAAAAACACGACATCCCCAACGCATTTACCCCGAGCGAAAATAAACGAACAAATCCCTGTAAGTGACATTTTTACATCCATACATTTAACTTTCATTTCTCATTGTGTGCAGAGATGCTCTGGCTGACGCAGCATAGAAACGGGTATTCCTTAACAAGATGTGAACGTAATTTAGTTTTTGAAACCGTCTTTTGCAGTAGAATCTCCGAGATTCGTTAGTTTTATAGTTATTTAGTCGTGTTTGAGATTAAAAATATTCTGGAGACGTCCTCCATTTCGGATTACGGTCTTGCCTAATTAAGGTGGGTTGCATTTCGTTGGAAGGATAATCTTGTTAAGGCGGTAATAGTCTTTTAGTCTATTGCAGAGGGAAGGCGTGATTTCTTTTTAATTTTGTACTACAAAAGTTACACGAAATTGTTTGAAAAAGAGTTTAAACCAAGCAGTTTCGGATATTAATTGATTGTCACCGTAAATTACTAACTACATTATAATATTTATCCTGACACTTTCAATTCAGGCTCATCATCCATGACGCTACTTAAAAATAACCACTTTAAATCTCAAATCACCAGTCAGTTTGTATCTGGTTACTTTTGACCAAAGGTTTTTGACAACGTTTCTCGTACCAACCCGCACTGGGCCCGCGTGGTAGATTACTGCGCACTCCCTCTGGTAGAGAGGAGGCCTGTGTCCCAGCAGTGGGACCATTATATAGGCTGATTATGCTACACTTATACCTATGTCTATGGCAAGAGAGAACACTGAAGGAATCATAAAACATTAAACATCTGAAAACGTCCTGTCTGCTTTGAAGATGTCTGAGAAAAGCAATTTGGGTGTAATGTTAGGAACGAGTGGAAGCCAAAACAAAGCTTTTAAAGTCTTTGTTGGCTCACAAATTTTTATTTGTGCGTCTCGTTGACCTTTGCTTTAGTTTGAAGAGAGTTTTTTTTCACCCTTCTCGTTTATTTGTCTAATTATTTTTGTTTTTTATCAAACCTTTCATTGTTTACATTTATGAGTTGCTAGCGGTCTGGACGATTCCACTCGTATAAAACTATGTGTGAAAAAAAAGTCAGAGCTAACATAAAAAAGCAAGCAAATCAGAAAACTGATTCTGAAAATAAAAATAAACTTCTGAAGACTCAGGAAAATGAATTAGGTACTTCAGAATCAAGTCGACGAACTTAAATGCTTTTTTCCATCTCAATATTCGAGACCGTCCTCCCAAGAGCACCTAAGCCACTGTTCTCGCATCATATCTTTCTCACTAGTTTCCCGGTAACATAAAGACGTTCTCAAAAAGCTATTATTAAGAATTACCACTCACTCCACAATGTCTCGCTAGAGACACCCCTAATCGGCTGTTTTCATACAATTGAAACTATCGCGGAGTCTGAGCTTCCAGACTTTGCACCACGTCCTGGCTTTACATTTTATTTCCGACAAGGGATTGAAAGAAAAATATTGCGGTTTTTAACAGGTATTTTATTATGGAGATTGTTAGAGTTTATTTTAGTCTGTTGTTATGTTATTATCCTTTAGTTGCAGATTTAAACGTTATGCCGTGTATAAAGTCTAAAAAATGTAATGTATTTGTTTATTTATGCTAGACATAACTGGTGAAATGTGGCGGGAATGTGGCAGTGATGTTGTGTTACGTAAAAAAAGGAATCTATAAATTTTAATAAATCTAAACCCGCAACAGATCACTCCAACACCTGGCTTCTAAACGCGTTTGGTATCGCTCAAACTTTCCCGATAAAAAACAGGCTAACACGTGTAAAAACTATTTGAACTGGTGAAAATTGAAGCGTATCTATACGGAGAGAGATTTCCCTCGCGAGTACTTCACTTTAAAACGTTGACGATGCTCCGTTGTTTGACGTTCGAGATTCTGATGGACAAACAAGGTTAAGTGCTCCAACAAATTAGGAACGTGAAAATTTTCATCTATTCTTGTACTTTGTAGTCGATGATGAAGATTGAAAGCGTTTTAGGAGCTGTTCATGCTGTGGAATAACAAGCGTTTAAGTTTATTTGTGTAAAATTAATTTGACACTACGTTGTTATGTGGCAAACAAGTAGTACCTACCTGATAGTAAATGTCCACCACCGCCTTTAGGCATCTGCATCGTGGAGAATAGAATATTCTTTATTATGTACACCATATAAATTACAGACATACATATTATAGAATTTTACAAAGGGTGACATAATGGGCGGTCTGAGCGATATTTAAAGACAACCTTTGGATGGATTAAAAAGGGGAAGGAGACAAATACTGCAGACATACATACTTCACTTGACTGTACACCGATATCAAAAACCTTCACATCGAAACACAAAAAATCAGAAATAGGTCCTTATTGGTAGTACTTCCTTGGACGAGCTCCTTTACAAAATGGAGCTCTAAATAATATTTACCATTTGTTACAGGTCTTCTCTTCCACAGAGCAGTGCTCATGTCAGGGTCTGGGTTGAGCCCCTGGTCGCTCGTCGCAGATCCCAGCAAATACGCGGCACTAGTCGCCACACATGCAAACTGTTCTCCTGGTAAGTGTCATTTTACCTTTTCATATTTTTGTCTCGCTTACAAAGATAAAACAATACACGTAATGTGCAATCAGTTAAATTGCTGGAAACCAATTTCTTATTCAGAGGCAGATCCAAATGTATGGCTACTGAAACAAAAAGCAAACGATATTATTACAATAATAAATTCAGTACCAAACGGTAAATGTGGCATAATATCGCACGTTAGAAAAAGTTCAGCTTTGTAGAAAGTCATCTCATTCACTTGAAACTCGATGTGCAATATTAATGCAATACATTATTATTGATCTCTACATATGTAATGTTAAATAAAACGTTTTATGAAGACCACTATTTACAATTATAGTAACAAAATATGTATGAATTTTACAAAATAATACCATCAGCATCTGTCCTTATCTCTACATTAAACTAGATCAGAGCTATTCTCACATACGCAACGGACAACCCAGTAAGTCCTTGTTAAGTGAACTGCCACAGTATTGGGGCATCGGGCTTGGCAAGCCTCCAATATGACGCACGTGGTGCTTCGAACAGGCGACGCACTTCATGTTACCGGCTTGTAAAGTCTGGTTGATAGCTACCTAAAATGCAAAGAGAATGACATAGTTTTTATAAAAAGGCAATGGTAAAATTTGTATCGGTTTTGTTTTGTACTTAATTTATAGCCACCGAAAAAAAAACAATTGAAAGAAAGAAAGAAAAAATCGTTTATTTGCGGTAAACATGACGCAAAAAGAACATAAAACACAATTATGCCCAGTGTCCTTTATATAGGTGTTTTTGAGAGTCGAGGATGAATCATTGACTGTTAAAAACATGGATTAGGTACCTATTAGAGGAAAAGACATAGGAAAAACAAGTAGTTTGACCTAAATAAAATATAAATATAAAAAATATGAAAGCCAAAGCTTGAAAAGATTCCTGCCTGAGAGCAACATTGCAATGCTGCCGGTATTCTCATTGGGTACAATAGTAAAGAAACAAAAGTTATGAAACAAGTTGGGCATTCCAAAGTGAATCATCAGGTCCCTGAAGTTGTGAGACTGTCTTGAAACATAGTCATCATTTTTAAATGCGAAACAGATTTTCACGAAGATACCTTAGACCAATTCTGCTATCGAAGCATTAAATGTTTTAAACCCTTCCGGTTATAATAATGATGAAAGCCTCTCAAATAGTCTGTGTACGGTCCAGGAAGAAAATACCAGTCACCTTAAGGTAATTTCATGACATTGAGAAAAGGTGACAATGAACCCGCACTGTGGGAAACGACATGTGTTCTCGAAAATTGCTTAACAATATCACTCTTTGACCGCATATTGAAAACTAGAATTTCATGAAATATTTTTTTTTCTTACGAAATAATGATGCTTAGAAAGATCAAAGATTATCTACAGAAAATAATGACATAACGTTTATTCAGAATCCAAAACCCAAAATAGTCCCTATTACACATTGAACGCTAGAATTTACGAAACGAAAATGCTAAGCCATACAATTGTGTCCCACAATCGCGCTACAGCCACGTCCGTAGTGGTATTACTCGTAAGTGCGATGTGTGCCAAGCGTTCTGTTTAGTTTCGACTGTGACATGAATACTGTGACAATGAAGTGACACCTGGCACCTGGAGTTTAGTGTTCAGCAGCTGCCTGCTGTTCACAAGCAGCTGTTTCGGAATGGACAATAGAATGTGCATTTGGGGTTAGTTTGCAAACAGAATTTTAGGGTGGTGTTGAAGGATCGATTTGGTATATAGTCATTGGATAGTAGTTGCCAGCCGTATGTTAGTACATATGGCTGGCAACTACCATCATCAAGTACTTCAAGGGTAATGTAGTCCTAACTAACCAAAATATAAATACATTATTTGTTGGTGTTTTTTTAGGCTTGAAGTAGTTCTCACAAGTAAGATATAGGTCAAATTGTTCACTTCAACGGATTAGATAAAAATCATGACATTCACGAAGGTTCTATATACATAGGATTATAATTATTTTTAAGTAACACTTTCTTTATGTTTTTCTTGAGGAAAAAATGGGCAGTAGGATTCCAAATTTGTGTATCTCACCGACCCTCTCATTTTCCCTTTACCAATTACTAAATTATTCATAAGAACATTATGTAGATTGCAAATACAAGATGATTAACCAAACAACGTTGTCCACAGAACTAACACCGCCTGCGTTGCTGCGGTGTTTACGGGAGCGGCCGCTAGAGGCGCTGCTGTCCGCGCCTGTGCAGGCCCCCGACTTTGCCTACGCCTTCGGGCCTAGCGTCGACGGTGTTGTTATAGGTAGAGTATCATGTAAATACAAATCTATTATATTAGTAGATTGTAGACTAGCCTAGAAGTTCATGTCTTCACAGAATTATGGCTATGGTTCTTGAGAAGTTCTCCTCTCATAACTTCTCAAGAAGATTCTTCCTTTTAGGATTACCTTGTAGGTTTATTTTTGCCACAGTTTTTGCCTGAGGGGGTCTTAATGTTCACGTAGTTAGAGTTCGTCTTCACATGGCTCAATTTACCAATTATGCTGAAGTACTTAAGACGAGACTTTCGTCTTGTGGTCAAAAAAGGCCGTTTATTTTCGGTCAGTGGAAATGATGTTAGTAATGATTGTGGAAATGATGGTGGAAATGGTGGTGGTGATGGTGGTGGAATGAATTTTTTTGGTCGGTGGATGGGTTTCGGTGGATGGATGGTGTTTTTGTGTGTTCTTTTATACGTCTTCTACACAAAAAGGATTTGTGTCAAATAAATAAACCTCTCCACTATTGACAAGTATTTCAAAAGAAAGTCTCGTTTCCAAATATATTTCCCGATAAATATACAAAGACGTGTACAACGAAATCGCCATTTTTATGACATCAATCGTGATGCCCCAATAAACTTGTTACAACGCTATTATTGTATAAGCAACGGCTAGTAGTCCCTGTTGAAGTAAGAACAAAAAATAAAAGAATAATACGATCTTCAGAGATCGGAAACAAGTGAATCCAAATAAACTAAAACCTTTCATAGATAACGATACTAGTATAGAACTAACTATAAACTGAAACATGAAACTTGTTAGTACAGCTGTACCTTCTTAATTCAGCAAAGGAAAGACAATAAATTATTTCCTAGAATTCTCCATCAGCGTTGGATATCTAACTAATGCCTGATAATGTTTTCCCATGTAATATAATCAACATGATAATTACGCATTAAGGAGATCAGATGTGGACCTTATTGGATTCATTTAACGGTATACCATTAACCAATTTTATTTTTCACGGAATCCCAAGTAAAAATCTTTCTAGGTCACTTCAAGAGTTACTTGGTCACGACTCAATTTGATTGGCCGATGCCCAAATAGTTCATCAATACATTTCGGTCCGATGGGAAAACACGAGCAAGCTAATCATGAGAAGCTTCTTTTATTATCTCTCAAGTTTTTTGGATTGTTGATAAATATTTTGGGAGGCCAAGATAAAATAAAGGGGAGTTTATTCTTACTTATCTAGTCATATAATTTTGTACTTTTAATAAACACGGTCTCTTAGCCCCGTATTCATTAAAAACAAAGTGGAGAAACAGTTATGCAACATTGTATCCTGTGATGTAAAAATTGCTGGCAACAATGTTGCGCAGCATGTTGCCAACAACACTGCAAAATTCCATGTTGACATCGTTTCCCGTGACACAAAACAATGTTGTGCAACTTTGTTTCCAAATGAATTCGCGTCTTTATATTTTTCTCTGCAACAAGCAGAGATCTTGTACCTATTCGTACATAATTCCACTTATCTATTTCTGTATCTCCGTAGTCGTTGCTAGTTTAATCATTTTTCCTTTTCTTAATTATCGCTGCTCTATTGTTCGTCTCTTGGTAACAATTGCTCGAGCTTTGCGGGCAAGACTGATCTGTGGGCGGTACTTTTACAAATCTTCCAAGAAACCAACAGCTGCTAAGAAAGCGAAGATTTGTTGCAATTCATTTGGATGACCCGAGCGCTTCTGTAAATGCGCATTGCGAATTTCTTAGCGGAGATTTGATGCTGTTTAAGACGGGTGAATTTAAGATAGATGGAAATAATACTTGAGATGAAGTATTTTAGTCAATTTTATTTGTACAAAATGTCCTCAATATTATCGATCTATATACCGACAACTTAACCACAGTTATTAGGACGAAATAATATGACTTACCTACGAATCCGGTAGGATCAAAATTCCAAACCTACGTAGTTTAGATTTTGATCCATGTAGTTTCCTACGTCTATAATCTAATTTATTCGTTATTTATTGAGTGCCCGAAGTAAATACCTACTTTTAGGATTCCAAATTCAGTATTAGCTGAAGCGAATATTCATATCTGTTTCAGGGTTTCTCAGAAAAACCGATTTTAGTTACAGGTATTGGTATTACTTACTTACGTATTGCTTTCGGAGAATTACCTAAAATTTAGGCTATACTTGCAGACCCTATTTAAAATTGTCCTCTTCAGAATTAAGATTTTAGTAGTAGATAACTATAATAATCTGTAGTGGGTTTGAACAAACGTTGCATTTGTTGACACTTATCATCAAGAAACCATTAGTGCGAATGTTCGAAAATATAAATATTTCTGAAAATACGTTTGGTCGATAACGGCAAACACAGTTCTAGAACGAAGTGTATGTAGCTGCTTTTTAAAATTCATTCGTTTGTATTCTTTCTTAAATTTTCTCCTTCACGGCCTTTATTACGTTTATTATTCCTTTCATCCTTAAACTTCGTGACATAACCGCCAGAGACAACGATCTCGTGAAGTGCAGCCACCATAACCCAAACACAAGACATAAATTCACGAAACTTTCCGTGTTTTCGCATCGGCATTCCGGCGTCTCGTCCACCCGGTGTTATTAAATTGTCTCAGAGAACTTTTCTCATCTCAAGCTCTTGGAGCGACAACGTCCTCTGTTAGCTCAGTTTGTTGAACAACGATTTTTTTTCTTAGCTTGATCTCCGCTCTTTGTGATGTTGGACAATTAATGGCCGTTTCTGACTCGCTCTTGTTTTTCGCTTTCATAGCTTTGATAATTTTAAGTTTGTTTAGTTTGCGTTCCTTTTGTGACGTTTGTAAATAGAGTTGTGAAGAAAATTTAGACGACAATATAAGAGCCGCTGGGTTTACCTCTAACATAAATATTTGCTATCTAGTTAACAATGCGAGTAGGGCCTCATTTGTTTAATGGAAGTAAAGCCAGGGAAATAAACTGTTTACACTATAAATTTAAACGGTCTGTATATTCAAATCACAGCTGTCATTCTTTAACAGTTTTGTGAAATGACTATAGTACGGCGAACTGACGTTGTGTGTCAATATGATAAACTATGAATTTCCCCGACATGGCGCCGATTCCCTTGTTCACAAACTAAACTAAATTTAAGTTCAGTGCATCTTTTTCTTTCTATTTGAATAAGAAAAGGACAGAAGATAAATATTAGTTTAGTCCTGTCAAATTAGTCAGCGCCTGACGTAAATTGACGTATTTTTAGTAGGCATGTTTTTAATCACGTCTAAACTGTTTAAGGAGTATCTTAATTTGACAGGACTAAACTAATATTTATCTTCTGTCCTTTTCTTAATCAAATACAAAGAAAAAGATGCACTAAACATAAATTCAGTTTAGTTTGTGAACAAGGGAATCGGCGGTCTACCTTAAAACTTTTGTAGCAAATAACGTTCGTAGTAAACCAAAAAAGAAATATTATGCACAGGAAGATCAAGATGCTCATCTTGGTCTTCCTGTGTATAATACAACCCTGTCTCTTTCTGACCAGATACCGGCGACCTGCTAGTGAACCCAGAGAACGGGTACGAGTGGGGGGGACAGACTGTGGCGCACGCGCCGCTCGGCAAGCAAGCGCAGAATGCCATCAACATCATCAACGCGGTGCTGATGAGGAAGAGCGCTGTGGCGCAGCTTACTAAGTAAGTGTTGTTTTATTTATTCTGAAATAAGCTAGTAGGTACACTTAGAGGAAAATTTTCTAATATCTAAACTGCGTTCAAGCGCTGTCACTGTTGTGGATCGCGTTCAGATTCATTGGTGAAATTTGCCCATAGTTTGCAATAAACTTTTTACTTTGACTTTTTAATATGCCTAATTTGTAAGACAACTAAGTGCTAACAAACTTTTAACCAAATTATTCTATACAAATTATACCTAGGTATTTCAAAATTTTGGAGATGAAAATCTTATTCAGATGTATAAGCCAAGCATTCTGCTAAATCAATTAATTACTAAGAGACTAATTTAGGTGTATTTAGCAAAACAAAAAACTGAAATTTTCCCCATTTAAATATCATAGAATAAAGGTATTGTTGGCAAAGGTAGAATAGAAAGATGGTCAACAATTTTAAAGTTTGACTATTACATACCTACAAAAGAATATTCTAGCGTGGACAAACGATATGTAACATAATTGCTAATCCATCGCCCTTTTTCACAGGTACGACCTAATGTTAGGAGTAACAAAAGCAGAAGCGTATTTCGCGTTTAGCGGCGATGACGTACAATACGGGATTGAAGCCGACAGAAGATCCAAGATCCTGAAGTCATTCGTCAGGAACACATACAGCTACCATCTGTCTGAGATCCTGGCCACCATTATCAATGAGTACACAGACTGGGAGAGGCCGGTGCAGCATCCAATTAATATAAGGTGAGTGAAATACTCGTTTTCACTAACACTAGGTAGTACATAAAAGCGCGCTGTTGAACTTTTAACGCTCGACTTAGCACCGAGGGTTGCAAATCGCACAGCGTGCTTTTATTTAGGAATTAATTTAGATTTCGCCTACTGCTAGTGAAAATGGGCACTACCATTGTAAGAAGTGACACGAGTACCCTGCGTCCTAATCGAAAGCCTCTGTAGCGCGAATATGCGATTACGCGATCCTCTACTGGAATAATAACGTACAAACGCGATTTGATTGATCGCGCGAGTACGTCATATTCATGTAAACTAGCGTGACGATCGCGTACTCCCGTGGCAATCGCTTTCGGTTAGGACGCGGCCATAGGCCACGGATAAAGTATCTCCGAAATTGGTAAAATAAAATTAACTTTTATTGAATTATGTTTGAGTAGAAGGTTAAACTGAAGGGGTAGTCCCTTCAGATTAACCTCAATCGATAGCTTATTTGAGGGAGAAAAACTATAAAAAATATACCTAACCAACCAACTGTCTAACTGTTTAGTAGCAACTAAGTCAACTAACAAGTATCATCAGCGTGCATTATCACTGACTGTATGTTTGGTTCGTAGCTTACTGTGTCTTGCGCCCACCCCTATTGGAAGAAGGCGTGAGTTTATGTATGCAAGTAGTATCAAAATCTAAGCTGAACTAAAATCTTATATTTTTAAATACCTACCACATAATCAGCCTATAATGTTTCCACTGCTGGGACACAAGTCTCCTGTCTTCGAGAGGTAGTGGGCTATAATCTACCACGCGGGCCCAGTGCCGGTTGGTAGATGTCACATGTCTTCGGTTTTTGGTTCGAAGACATGTCATGGTTTGCACACGATGTTTTCCTTCACCGTTTCGAGAGCAGTGGTGATGAAATTATTCATTATCAGGAACTTTGTAAGACTAGGATCTGCGTTATTTGGAGCGCGACTATCTTTATTGCATTCTCGTAAAGATAAATAGATACTTCACAATAGTCTTGAGCAAAAACGTTGTAAATAAGAACACTTGGATACAAACTTGCAACATCGTATCTTTTACTAACAGACAAAGTCTTTATTTTCTTCCGACACAGAGCCAGATTGTGTTTCAAAATTGCAGACCAAGATAATATCTTCAAAGTGCAGAGTACAGTGTTGAACTGGGCTAAGTTTAGCCTGTATTTAGAAACTGTTTAAAACTAAGCTTAAGCTCAGGGTGTTAGGAAGCGGGGTTTAGAAGAAACTTAATACATAATATACCCAACATGTTCTGCGAAGGAAATGAAGACTACTTACTTACTTAGATCTTATGCTTTCAGCGTTCCATAGTTTGAAACTTAGGTTAGTACACTATCGAATTGATATCAATTTTGAGAGGAATATGATGACACTACTGATAGATTATCAAATTACCAAAACAATTAGATCAAGTTGTAAACATGAGGCACTGTAAATTCTTTTAATTTTACTACTATTTAAACAATTTAAAATTGCTAGTCTTAAAATAATAATGTACACGTATATAAAAATAAGGGAAAATAATAAATTTTAAGATATGTTACAGTCTCCGGACAGACACCTTTCCACCAGATAAATTAAAACTTGGAACAGATTTCTTTGGAAATTATTAACTCGGTTATCTAAGCAGATCAATTGAAATAAATGCTTTGAGTTTGAATACGAATAGTTTAATATATTAAACAGATTTCTTATGTAAATGGATTTAGCATAGAATGAACATATTTGTGAAATATCTTATTAATTTACTAGCTGCGCCCCGCGGTTTCACCCGCATAAGTTTCGATCCCGTGAGAATATCGGAATAAAAAGTATACTGCGTATTAATCCTGGTTATAAACTATATGTGTGCCAAATTTCAACCAAATCCGTTAAGTACTTTTTGCGTGAAAGGGTTACAAGCATCCATTCATCCATACAAACTTTCGCGTTTATAATTAGTAAGATATTAGTAAGATTTTAGTAATAATACCAGTATCACTAGATCATCGAATATTAACCAAAGAGAGAAAGAGACAAATCTATTTTTTACGTTAATACCTTGCTAGAATTAATTAATATTACAATTAGGCCGTGCACCAATTCTATTGAGAATAATTAACAAGACATCAGACAGTAATTAGAATTAATTGTTTAGTGTTCATCCAACTATTGACTTAGTAATTTGATTGTTTCCTCTGAGATTTAATTAGAGAAGAATGAGAAACTAATCGCTCAAAGATGGAAGTGATGATTTAGATGATGTGAATAATGTGTATGGGATTTACATTAAGTGAGCCATTCTATGAGCTAAGCAATGTAGACCATGAGGTACGGTCAAGGAGCGCAAATGTTCAGCAGTTTTCAAAAACATTCCTTTCTCAGCGGGTGAATGGTGACATGCACCTGCTGTCACTGTGGTGACAGCATGAAAATGTTGGCAATGTGTTGTCGGAAAAATAGTAAGGTGCAAGTAAAAATTCCATAATGTTCTTTAACATTATCATTATTTGACCTTCCATTATTCTAAATTACTTTCTAAAAACATATGAGCACCTACGAATGCTCTTGTTTACCCAACTGCAAAATAAAAGAGAGGGTAATTTTTGGACTTAGTGTAGGTAAAGTCACGAGCACTAATATTTCAACACTTGGAAACTTTCAATAGCGATTTTTGCGTGAAATAACAAAAACAACAATTAAATACGACAGATTGCAAAAACCTACGGGTTCGAAAATACTATGATCATAGCAACATAAAATTGCATTAAAAAATAAAGGAGTAAATCGCTTTTGAATAAAGCCAAGTGTATACGAGACTTATGCTTGTAACCACGGAATAGTACTGTTTGTTTTATCGATTCTGTATACCTACTTGCCATACTAATATTCCTCGATTTTTCAACAGGGACGAGACGCTAGAAGCACTGAGCGACGCTCAAGTGGTGGCGCCAATGGTACTGACAGCTGACACGCATTCAGCGCTGCGACGAAACTCCTACCTCTACGTATTTGACTACCAGACCAAGTATGGAGACTATCCTCAGGTGAGTTAATGGCGTCAAAGGAGGATGAGGAGGTGGTAAGGTGGTCCTCCATAACATAATCTTAGACCAGATTGATAAATGTCACTTTGGACTGCCAAATTGACCCCGACCTCAAAAAAAATTGTTATACCCTGTCCATTAGGTAAACCGTTTTCTAACAGATGGAACTAGTGATTGCAGCAATACACAATACATTGATTGATACACGTACGGTATTATAAATTCTGTAAGAAACAGAACAACAAAGATAAGGCAGTTTATACAAGGTGTCGTTTTGCATCATATGCACATATTCCACATTACGTAAAAGTTAACTTTAAAATGTTAACCTAATGGACAGGGTATAGATATTGAGTATTGAGTATTAAGAGGATGATGATATACAACTGTCAAACTACATTCAAATGCAATAGACAAGAACAGAATATTACTGAAGCCAAAACACATGCTAAGTGCCTTAGTAATAGTGTCCCTAAAAATATCTTTGGAAACTGAAGTGGTGGCTCTAATGAATATTTAATTCTAAGGACCTTACAAAGTTAGTTTGAGTAATATAGATTTTACAAATTAAATCACGGTTACTTTGTTATTATTGGAAACTTGTAATGAAAAAACGTAACAAGTCAAATAGGGTTTATCTTTTTAAATTGAATAATTATTCCTATATAAAAATACTACGTGTTTTTCATCTTAAGCCATTTACTTGACAGCCTAAACTCTTCTCTGACACCTTGTTCTAAATTCGCTTCAATCGAATGGAACCCGCGCTAAATTATAGCCGGCCAGCACTACATATGGTTGCTTTCGGTAGACAACCTTTACAGTACGTAATATGAAGTAGGGAATTAATAGGCTAGTAGATATATAAGAAAGAAAGAAAAATAGGTTTATTTGTCACAGAAACACGTGAAAACAAAAAAAATATTTACTCGAGAAATAAAGAAAAACAAAATAGATCTATAATCACGAGCAAAAAACTGAAATAGTCGTCAACTGCACGTCATGACTGTGACAAGAAAAATTCCACACAGTATGATACTCTGCTATGGGAGCCCACAGCACAGCGCTGATTTTCAGTAGTTGTCCGAAAAGGACGTACGGAAACCAAGTCAGGTTTAATGATTGGTAGGTACTATAGGTAACAAAATAAAATAAACAGTACTTAGAATTAAGCAACTACCTATACGAATTATATAAATAAATATTATTTAATGACATAAAATACAATTAATCCGCAAGTATCGCCGTGCGTGCATAAATAATAATAACATAATATATTATTTATTTCGAACTACTCATAATCCATTATAGTATTAGTAACAACGACTAATAATGACCAATAATGTAATACATATATTTATTCTTTCAAATAAATGCCCAACGAAATTAACCCCTTCTACCGATTACGAAATCGGAATCGGAATCGTGCTTCTTTGAAAACAAGTTTCGTAACTTGTTTTCAAAGAAGCAATAAAAGTACAAAAAACACAATACATTTCAAAAATTACAAACATTCAAACTTATATCATTCTGAATTTCGCAAACACAAATCGTTAAATGAAATATCAAACACAATTTGTTTCTCCGAAACTTATTTCATAGGAGTTCATGAAACAATTAACTTGGCCTTTAACAGCTCACATTTTGTGTTAACGAGCCGAAACTGGGCACAAATTGGATTTATGAAATTATTCCATTAAGTGAAAGTTTTGCATAACTTGGTTCGAGTTTGTTTAGTTTTTGGAGTTGGAAATCGATTAAGTTTTGATGGTAAATTGTTTGGTAAACTGATTCTTCATCTCTTCATTAACAAAATTCATAATAGATTCTGGATTTATATGCCACTTTTATTTGGCAACAAATATTTGGTATTGGAACAAACATTTGTGTAGACCATGCAAATATCAGTACCAATGAACTCGTGGCCCTGAACACAAAACGTGTACGTGCCGTGAAAGCATTTAGGTCATCTATCTTTAAAAAATTGCAGCATAGCTTACCTGGGCTGGAACAAAAATTGCTTTGGGTTTCGTTACTAAAATGTCTGCTGAAATTGGTTCAGCTTTTTGGTCGACTACTAAAATATGCATTAAATTTCCAAATTAGATTGCTCGACTATCGGATTGATACGTAAAATAGATTAATCGCATTTAAATCCCGCATATAATTTATTTAACTGCGTTCAAATAACATGGTGTAAATCCCAAATGGTCCAGAATTAACAGTTTTAACGCATAATTCGGTCGTCAATCGGAGATAACACCCGTTCTACTAACAGTGCACATTAACCTACTCATTAACACCGATACATCACACAACCAACATAAACCGGTTTCCGACAAACTGCTAACTACGTCCATTTTGAGGAGCAATTACTATCTGACCATTTGACGAAGACACCTTACACGTAGCAATTAAAGCAGAGTTAGAGGTCTATCTTAACCGGTCGTGTTGGCGATGTTCCTGTTAATATGGAAGTATGGAGTTACCTTGTTTGCTATAAATGAACTAACGAGGGCAATGAGGCGGCTTAAGGAACAATTTTGTATATTGGAAACAGTGTTATGAAGGACCCATGCAATTAAGGAAAAGTTGCTAATGATTTTCACATTGTATGAAGGGTGAATTTGTACTGTTCGTTTTGTTCGTGGTAGCTAGCAAGGGTGTTATAAAAATGATAAGACATTAAAAATGTGTATGGCGTATTAAATCACCTTAAAAATCCGACCCAACTTGTTTCTTATTACCTAATACATAGACCGGTGGTTACCGCAAATAAACGTATTTTATTTCTTTCTTCTTTCGGTTAGCCTAGGTTGGCACGAGCGATTTTTTAACGAGACGATTTTTATGGCGCCCTGAATTTGCAACTCTCGGTATAGAGCCGAGCATTGAGAATCCAACAGAGCGACGAAACATAGAGAATGGCGGATTAACAACTGTCAACTGTGATAAGCAGAGCGGTGGCAGGCAGGTGGAAACACTGTGCGTGTAAAAAAAATCTAAGCTTCCAAATTTGTATTTTTTTTTTGTTGGTGCGTGTTTAGGGGAATGTGTACAGAGATAATTAAATCGTATACTGTCTTTTAGGTTGCAGTCTTACCAAGGGGTATCGTATTACCCAGTAACTGGGTTGTGGAGGTCAGATTGGCAGACGCTCCATGTAAAATACTGGTATTCAACGGCATTCGGTTAGACTGGCAGCTGACCCCAACATAGTTGGGAAAAGGCTAGGCAGATGATACTGATGACTGTCTTTTAGGTTGTAATCAGGCATTAACCAAGTATAACAATTTAGCGATAACTGACATGTAAATTACCTATAAATTATTTATAGGTAATTTATAGGCTATATAACCAACCAAAGCTACCAACAATGAAAATGTGCAGAAATTATCTTTCTTTTTCTTCTTTCTTGTAAGACACCCGACTAAGTCTTCCATATTTCTGCAGCGCCAAGGTTGCATTCACGGTGAAGAGTTGCCGTACGTCTTCGGGGCCCCACTGGTGGGGGGCCTGGCCCACTTTGCGAGAAACTACACGAAGGCTGAGGTGGCCCTGTCAGAGTCTGTCATGCTGTACTGGGGAAATTTTGCCAAAACTGGGTAAGTAGAATTTGTGGTATATGAAGATTTAAATTTTTGTGTAATTGTTATTGTAGCTGCTGTACAGTACAGTCAGGGAAATTAATTGTTAAGCTAAGTGTCAATTTGCTGTGTTATAGCCATTCAATGTAACTGTCATGTTTAATGCCAGTTGTGATTGGAATATACGGATAATGTAAGTTGGTACGAGTAGTAAATTTTTGGAAAAATTAGTTTCCCTGACTTTACAATCACCTAACAAAAACACCTTTGGACTTAGTCACATAAAACGCGTTACATGACAGTGCAATAGCAATTGCATCATAAAATATAACTAGGTTCAAGGTTAAGGTTTTCGTAGATAGGTCGACCGTACAAAATGCTTTTGTTAGAACAATCTAAAATAAGATTTCATCGTCGTGAATTGTTGCAAAGTCACTAGGACACATTCTAAGTAAAAGGGTCTTTGAAGAAACGTTGACCCTCAGTATTCGCTCCTTCATAAAAAGATACAATTTCAATTGTATTTTATATCAAAGAAACCATAAAATTAAAGAATGAATTAAATTGCCCAGATAAAACAATAATTATGTGAGCAATCTTTTCAAATCAAATCAAATTATTTATTTGCTTATTACAGGTAGGTATAAACAGATGTTACAAATAGATATAAAGTACACTGTATCATTACCTAATAAGGTGTGCAAATATTTCTATTATTATGAATCTTATTAAAATTATTATAATAAAAAATATTCGGAATACTATCAAAAGTTTAAATTAAATAATAAAAATTGTCACGTGAATTATAAATTTATACTACATGTCATAGAGTTAACAATCAAAAAAATGTAATTAAAAATATTGATCCAAATTAAAATAAAATTATACAGATGTCAAATTAAATTAATAAAGCATGTCAACCTATTTTTATTGTCATATTATTCAATTTCAATAATTTACTCTTGCTATATGTATCCATCTATATTCTTATCCTGTAAGTACTCCTTACTTACTAGAATTTTTTGCAACTTCGACTTGAATTGATGAACAGGTAACTTTTTGAAATCATCAGGCAACTTGTTGTAAATCAATGATGCCATACAAAGAATACGTTTATTGATTATTGCTGTTTCCCCATATGGTGTATCAATTTCTAATCTTTTTTTGTCACATAATTATCTATAATACCTTTTAATTTATAATAATTAGTGTTCGATTTCACAAAAACAACCCATTAACGCCTTTATTCCCTCCCCTTCTTCTAATCTCATTCATTTTATTATCCTAGAAAAATAAACCTAGATTCTTAAATTCAACCTAGAGGGTTTAATTTAAAAATCTAGTTATCTTTTTATAACAGCTGCTAACACCACTTTCAAAATAATTTAAAGAGTTTATAGCGTCGAATTCATCAGAGCACATTTAATTAAAATGTTGAAAAATAAAAGGAGAATCTGCTCGAATCTTTACGAAACGAATGAAGAGATGAAATTTCAAATAGGTAGATGAACACAAAGTATGAACAATGAAACATTAATTGCTACAGTAACTAGTCACGATAAACATGGATTACTGGCTGAACCGCTTGAGGTGGTAAACAGTTAGCATTTTGACTGGCACTCCCACAGAGGGATAATTACTGAAGCAATTTCCTTTCAGCATAAATGGAAACCATAACTACCTTTTCTAGTGTTTAGTACACAGGTTTTTGCTGTAGGTATAGTCAGATTTGTCACGAGACCAAACAACCAAATATTTTCTTATAATTCAAAACCATATCCTTAAGCTGACCTCAATAAGACTCATAGGTAATAAAACTAGATTGTATCTATAATCTATATTGTCGCTGAAAATCTTGTTAATTATTTGCCTAGAAATCCCAACGAAGCGCAAGAGAGTGACCCAATAAGGGCAGGTCGACAAGAGCGAGTGAGGATGAAGAACATAGAATGGACGGCGTACGAAGCAGTGCACAAGAAGTACTTGAACATCGACACCAAAGCTAAATTGAAGAACCACTACAGAGCTCACAGGTACGTCTTATTACAAAAGAAAATTAAGAACTTCTCTGCAGTATTTTTTCCGAGAATGTTAGTCGTATTTTGATTTCATTGAGAATACGAATTATTAAAATGTATCATGCTTTTTACTTTTATTAAACAAGACATTTAACGTGAACATGTAATTATATTTTTTTAGTAAACTTTTGGATTCCTAAGAAAGGTCTTTCTCTAAAGAGACGGTTGTAAAAAAATATTTATTTTGTCAACAGACTATCATTCTGGTTGAACTTAGTGCCAGATCTTCACCGTCCTGGAGGAGAGGACGTGCCTCCGTCACATCATCAGCTCGAACACGAGGACTCGGCTCTCCAGCCGACCCTCAAAACATTCAGCCCACCATTCAAAAAGACTACAGACATGGTCATCACCGATACTGGGTTGGCAACTAAGATCCCAGTCTTAGGTGTCCTAAATATTACTTCGCCTTTGAACTTCAATATCATCGGCATCAATCCTCCTACTCAAAGTACTACCGGTACTGAAGTACATAAAGCAGACGCAACTACTGCCACTCCACCTGAGGATGGCTTCGCAGCATATTCTACTGCTCTTAGTGTGACCATCGCTATCGGATGTTCACTGCTTATACTGAATGTTCTTATATTCGCTGGAGTTTACTACCAACGAGACAAAACGAGAATGAACGGACAAGACGGCCACACGAATGGGGCTCATTTAAAAAAAAGAGTGGAGAATGGGCAGATGCCGAACAACATTTGTGGTGACCTAGAAGGAGCGCTGACTTATCAAACTAGTTTGAAAAATGATCCAGCTACTATTTTAAGTCATCACCACCATTCTCATCATCAGCTACCGCCACCAGAGTTCGCTGATCTTCCAAGCAATAACGTTGCCAGTATGGCGACATTACCTCGGGCGCCTCCGCCGCCAAAACTTGGGAAAAGTAATATAAATACTTTAGCAAGTGGGCAGCTTCAGGAAAACCAGCCGTTGTTATCAGCACATCAGATGCAAATGATAAACACAAACACTTTAACGAAGAAGAACACGCAACTGAACGCGAAATCGAACGTAACGATGGAGGAGTTGCGTGTGTGACGTCAGAGGGCATGACTGCAACGAGCCGGCAGTTGCAGCGACGTGGTCCACCACGACGAGATCGTGTGACTTGAGCCGGACCTTCTCAAGTGTGTGACAGATTACATATAGACTTTTACTGTGCCACTTGAACTTTGAAGGTTATTAGTATTAAAAACTTCTCTTCCAAAGACATTGTGAACTGAATCAGTGATGTTCTTCAAACTCAAGTGAGATATTTGAATAAGTGACGTTCGTGATTATCATATCTGAGACGTTGGAGTGTATAATAGCATATTATTGGACGATTTATCGATGTATAATAATGTTTGTAAATAACGAAATAATTGTACATAGTTCAGCAGCTCAGCCGCATATCCATCCTAATTACAATTATGATAATCTCAAAAATAGTGAAATTTAAATAAAATATTAAAGATTAATCGTCGTTGTTCTCGTTCGGCTGTTAAAATTCTGTGAATGTAAAATAAGTTTAGTTGTTTCAGCGCGATAAAAGAAATTACATTGTTTCTTAAACGTTACTTTCGAGAGATTTATGTTCTGGAATATCTGACGGGGTAATAAGCTTATATTCCACCCATTTGAGATGAGGTTTTATTGTGTTTTAGTGCAGCTATTTGCCTTAATACCAGCTATTAAGATGATTAAATCCGATACTAAGATATTGTATAAAGCTGTGCTATTGAAAAATGAATTTCGATTCCCTTACAACGTTGGCGTCGGCTCTAAATGCGAATCAGTGTATTTTGTTAATAGTTCAAGCGGACAAATCTAAGAGAGAACAGAGGACCCTTTTAAGGCCCTCTTGATTTCAAATATAATTTTCCTTTGAACATTTTGAGTAATGAAATTATAGCCATTTTCTTTTATGACATTTTTATAAAATTCTAACAGCCGAACGAACTTGGATTTAATATTGAATTTGAAAACTAGATATTTGAAGAATAAAAAGACACCAATGTAATCTTCGCCGAAAGTTTTATCGAAGTTAGAAGCAATAATGGTTCTACGAAAAAGTCAGTTTTTAAGCGATTTTAGTTTTTAATAGAAAAAAAAAGTTTTTCTGGAGAAACACGGTGATTGACAAGTTCATTCTTTCCTATATACTTTGTAAAAAGTATTTCGTTTCGTTAGTTTTTCGAGCTTAAAGATACGCACATCTCTGAGTATGTTTTCTTCATACATTTTATTCTTGTGTTTTGTCTGCTTACTATGTTTGTTATCATCTGTTTCTTCAGTAAACGCGTCATTTTTAGTTTTCAACATAGATGGACCAATAGTGTTTGTAAATATGTAAATAAACTTAGGAAACGGTATAACAGGTTGTAAAACATCCTTTTTTATTTAGATTTCCAACCACGACTGATCCCGTTCATTTTGATTGTCTATTATCCTAATTTAAGTGAAATTGTAAAAAAGGTTGAACGTAAAAAGAATCTGACAAAACTCATCGGCCTGAAAAAGAAATAAAATGAGTTTTGTCAGAGTTTAATGTCTAGAATGACAGTGAATTATTTGATTATTTGGGCAATTAAGTGCTTTAATTTTCAAAATCCGTAATTTTCATTAATTTTGTAACGACATTCCTTCTCCGTACGCACTAATTTTGTTGTTATAAAAACGTAAGTGTATTTATAGATATCAATAAAGTCTGTACAAAGACTTCATTATAAAGTACTCACCGGAATACAGACTAAAAATTTTAATAAAATAAAATCCAAAAATTATTTTCGTCGTTTTATTTCGTCTTAAACATAAAGTAGGTACATAATATTATGTTGATAATTTGTCTTAGTACAGACGCCAGCAGGTCAAGCTACCCGAAACTGCCAAATCTTCCCAATCAAACTTGAACCTTAATGCTTTACCCATAAAGTTGAAAATATATTAAAGAAATTTGACAGAATGTAGTAGCGTGATGTGCTGGCGTCTATACATGGTTTCTGAAAGCTTGTCTCATTAAGACTCGTTTGTTACTATCTGCTGTCAAATAACGCCATAATTATTAGCTGCTGTAATTGGTTGGTTTACATAAACTTCTGCTTGCTAAGCCCCCAGTACCGCGCACTCTGGCCGCACTTAATGATCTCTTGGTTTCTAATCCAAACAAACGATCTGTTTGCGGATGACAGGACGAAGATTTGATGGGCTTGTCAGAATTAGTATATCTACTGTGAGAAGGATTCATGAAAGAGTTTTTCTACGAGTTCTTTTGTGATGTATTTGCCATATTAAATTAATAAATAAATAGGTATCTAAATAAAAACACCGAATCGAAATTCGTTGAAATAAGATTTAGGGCTGATTTTTCGAATGCCAGATAATTTTATTCAACGAATAATTTTGTATTGTTGACAGTTCTTCCCACAGATTTATAAACTAAAGGGAGATATGCCAAGGGGGCGTGGCGCGTGCGAACAATGTATGCACAAAACAGAAACAAACGCGGGCGCCGTTGATTTGTCAATAAGAATTGTCAATGTAGTTGTGTGTCTCAACGTTGCGATCTGCGTTACGCGATTGGCTCGTGTTGAGTGTGGTGACTGTTATAGAGTGAGTGAGCGCGTGTTCGTATTGTAGTGCATATGTATCTCCACCATACCACCCTTTTTTTTTTTTTTGGGATGGGAAATCATCAAATGACCCCTCCCGCTCTGGGTGGAGCGGAAGGGAGTGTCAGACTCTTACTGACTAAAACCCACCCATGTTCCTTCCTTCGCCCTTTATGTTCCGGGGCAGCGGTAACCCTTTCGGACAATCCCGCTGACCCGGCAGGCTTCGGCCCTAAGGGGCCCCTCTGATTATGCTGACATCTCTTTGAGGCGCGCGTGGAACACTTACGCGCCGTCCGGCACGGGCCTGGTCCTGATCGGACGGTGAGCTACCCATTGCTCTCCGCCCGCAGGCCCGCGCCTACGGTGGCCGGTAGTCTTCATTCGACTCCCGACGCCCGGGGCGTCTCCCGCGGCGGACCATACCACCCTTTAGTTTATAAATCTGTGGTTCTTCCATACAAAATCTGTCAGACGTCAATTTTATTCCGCGAATAAAAATTACCTCTCGATTGAAAAATCAGCCCTTAATCAAATTATGTTCGTCTTATGCGACACTTCAGTACCTATTGATAACGGTATAATCCTACTAATATTATAAACGCGAAAGTTTGTATGGATGGATGGATGGATGTTTGTTACTATTTCAAGTAAAAACTACTGAACGGATTTGGATGAAATTTGGCACACAGATGGTTTATCATTAGAAGAAATCACCATCTGAAGATCATGAGATCTTCATCTCGTCTGCTTCTGCTTCTTGCGTCTTGCGGACCCTCCCCCTATCTTTGGGTTGCCATCTTTTGCCAAAAGTACACCGATGTTACAAGCAGTGCAATGCTAATCGCAACAACCACATAGATTGCAATGTGTAGTAATGAACGTCGTCAGAGGATAAGGTGTCTAGCTTAGACTGTTTTTTTTAGAGCGTAGTTGTGTGTCATTCTTCTTGAACGTTTCTTCGTGCGTTTTAATATGCAACGATGAGTTACGAATCGATCTATTGATAATGTTGTTGATTGGAGAAATCGTGGGCATGAACATCGCATATGGTTCATTGATTAAAATATCACTTGTATGTTCCATTTATGCGTGCAATGTGAATGAGTCACCTTGCAAGTTGCATCCTTGTTTCAGTGTTATCAGACCCGAGTGACGTAACGTCTGCAATGCCATTTGAGTGCCGCTCACTAATTGTACTTCGCACGTGTCACAACATTATTAAAACCAGGTGTTTTGTTTGTGTAATTTGACCCATTTGTCGGCGCATACTTTTATTTCTGTATGGCAATAAACGCTGTGTTCTTCGTTGTATCGAATCAGCTGTATATCGCAAATAGATTTGTGACGGTCGCCCGTGTTGTATATAGTGTGATTTAGTTTGCACAGTAGAGTTTGTTCGTGTAATTTTTGGTATTCATGCATGTCATATTGTTCTAGGGGTATAAATGAGTATTGGTTGGCGTTAAATGCTATTAATGCAGAGTTGAGTACGTATATTACCCGATTAATGTCAATACGTTGAGGAATACGTCTGTTAAGTTCATATAGGGCATCACTCAAGATCGGTACTTTTATTTCCATCAACAGATAGTGCTGTGTTATGCGTGCATGTATTCTGAACAGCCTGTAGATGTCTCTTACGTCATTACGAACTTCAGGTAGTGTAGAATCGCGAGGTAGTAGTCGAGCTACTCTATCTAGTTCGCTTTGCATTTGGGTTGATGATAATAGATGTACGTCCATATGTCCTTGGTACATATTTGTACTGACAAATATGTAATATGTGTTGATGAGAGATTCTTGAACAACTTTTAAGTTATGGACCATTCTTTCTGCAGCTATGGCCGATGTTATGATAAATAATGCATTTGAACTCTCAAGTTTATCTTTGATCATCTTGTTTTCTAGGGACGTGAGGTGATCGTTGATGAAAGTGAACTGCTTCACCATTGTCGCTTCGTTACGCTGTACAATGTTGTTCTCGGTTTCCAGAATACTTGTCTGGATTTTAAGCAGTTGTAACAGGTGTTTTCATTATGTTGAATTGTGTTGATATCCTGTTCATATTGTTCTGCAAAATGTTGATCTAACACTCCGAATTGCGAGTTTGCAACATATCCTACTCCGTTGATCAATCCTCTTTTGAACCTGTGTTGAATTATCCGATACCGTGCTTTGTTCAAGTTGGTTAACTAAAACATGAAATTGCATCAACCACTCTTCGCAACGAGCTTGCCTTATATGAGATACGAATACTCGCAGAGTGTCCACATTGCGTCAGTAATTTGTCATATTGTAATAAAATACCAGTTTCCATTAATCTCTAATTTCTTGAGAGTCTTCACTCTTGTCAAAGTAAACTGTTTGATTTTTTGTCAGTTGAGTAAGTTTCATATCTTTCTGGACAGTAGGTGTTATCAATGACAAACTTGACAAACAAATACTGCAACGTACGCCAGCAGTGTTCTGACGCCTCGGCCTTTATGTGCCTTGATCTCATCCCAACTAGCAAAATAATCCTGGAATGCGATTTTATAATGCTACGTGGACTTATAAAGCTCCGATGAAGGTTTTGGTGGTTGCTACTACGCTTTTAACAGCATAAATACATGCTGTTTTTACTCAAGTACGTTGTGTCCTATAACTTGTACTTATATCCGTATATAGGATCATATTTCCTGACAAATATAGGATCAAGACTCCTATAAAAGCATGAAATAAGAGTAATTACACTCAAGAGTAATTACTCCGGTAAGTCAGACTTAAATGCGCCTTTAGGATAACATCTGCGGGCCATTTAAATCTTAAAACTCCTGTAGGAGCATGTACCAGGAAGTTATGCACTGAGGAGCAATTACTCTTGTTATTTTTACCTATAGCCTCATACAAGCTAATATTTTGTGATCAATATAAGTAAATTAAAGTTAAATTACTGTAAGTAATTTATGTATCTGGTTTGGTTTAACATAAGCTTAGAAGTAACTAAGTAGTAATTTCATATCCACGTTTTAAAAATAATAAATCACCAAGATTATAACAGCACTCGGTAGGATAAAATGTTCTCTATATTTTTTTTTTTTAGATTTATTATATGCCATTTTAAACCTACACATATTTATATAGGCATTCCACAGTAGTGTTATTGTCTAAGTAATCTCAAACAATCCTGGTTAAAACTCTTAAGAAGCCACTTTTGCTTGTAACGACCAGTACAGGCGAAAACACGCTTTATATAGTTTTGCAAATTCTATTGTAGGATTTGACATCAGCCATTTTGATTACAACAGTTTTTGTTTACAAATATTGAAAAATGGATTTAAATAAGTGGAAGCGGTTTAAAAAAAGTGGATCTTATAAAAGAAAAGTTAAAAAAACATATAAAGAAATATTAACCGCAGTGAGCACCGATTTTTTTAATTTAACTGGTGAAGACCGTATCGCGAATTCTAGCGAGGGTTCCGTACAAGATAATTGTAGTACTACTTTAGATGGAAGAGGTTCGGACTACGAAAATACCAAATCTTTGAGCGATATTGAAAGTGATAATCAGGAATAACTTTCGGATTATAACAAAAATTTAGAACTGCGTCATTCTATTAAAAATTTGGCTTTAGACTTCAATATTTCTCATGCTGCATTAAACTCTTTACTTGAAATTTTAAATATAAGAATAAACAATGTTTTGCCTAAAGACACACGAACATTAGGTACTAGATACCGACAGAGAAAATCTACACATCAGTATTTCAGCCCCAGGGCACTATTGGCACAATGGTTTGATTAAATGTTTGAAAAAAAATTATGACAATGTTTCTTGTTTACCAAATAAGATTTTTCTGTACATAAATGCTGTTGGATTACCAGTTTTCAACAGTTCGAGATACCAGTTTTGGCCTATACTATGTACCATCTCCGAAATACCAAATTTGGCACCGTTTGTTGTGGGTTAGTACAAAAAATTAAATTTTATTATACCTAAGTAACCTACCTAAAGTTACCAGCTTCATGACAAAGTAGCATGTATGAATTTAGTTGTTTATATAAAAAGCTAGTTACACATTTCACATTCGTCTCTTGGGAAGTAATCATAAATTGCGTAGGTAAGTAGAACAGTTCTCACACCAAAACCAATCTTGGTATAGCAATGATCTAATGTGTTCTTGATTCTTAGTGAAATGTAAATCTCTAGTGTTAATAGACACCACGCTGTGACAACCGGGACATATCTCAGATAACGAGAAATGTGTAACATTCCAAGGCCATTTTAAGTTCTTTAAAGATCGGAAATCTCTTTTGGTTAAAAATCGATCGATATCCAGGAACATCGGCATAGTCTTGTTTAAATCGTCGGCAACCTGTTATATAATTAAGTCAAATAAATATCAATGTTTAACCTAGCACGTAGGACAAACCTTAAAATATTTTTTTAACTTATCTATAAATATCAATCGATTTTCATCTGGGCATTGCGGAACCCTAATCGGTAACAATGGCGAATCTTTGGTTTTGAGATAACCCAATAAAGAACCAATATACTCATATTGGTACTATGTCACACTTGAAAATGCTAAAAATACTTATTTTAGCACTATGTCACACTTGGAAATGCTTACTAAGAAAATGTCAGCTGCCTTCATAATATTAATTTAATATTAATTAATATTAAAATGTAAATAAGCAAATTTCAAGAGGCGCTTTAAAACTGTTATCATAACCATGATAGATTTCACAGAAAATTCAAGTTCCCCTACGAATAAGCTCTATAAGACTAACAATTTGACAACAATAACATTTTGTTTTTCAACTATGGTTGACATTAATAAATTCTGATTCATATAAAAAATATGTTAAAAAAAATTTTTTACAGAGCACAACAATGTCCGATACACTCACTCTGACTGTTCACAATATACGAGCTTATGGAAGCATTTCTAGGCGCGTATTAATCAAATTTTTTACTATAACTTACCTAAATTGAGATTAACAGGAGTATTTGCATTGACTTAATTCAATTACTGGAGCAATATAGGCGTATATGGCATTTCAGCGGTCTAATATAAATACGTTATAAGTAAAAGTAGACTTATAAAGTGGGCCCTTTTCGCGACTTATATGTGGATATAAGTCTCATATAGTCCTCGATAAATGATGGTTCTAGGATAGTATAAAAACCACTTTTTGCTAGTTGGGATCTCAATGTGTCCAGTAAAATCGACATCTGTATGTGTAAAAGGGCGAGATAGTGTCACTCTCGGCTCTGGTAGATCAGCCATAATGTGGTTTGTTTGTTTAGCATTAAATCGGCGACATGTTACGGCGTTTTTGACGGCGCGATGTCCTCTTACGATCTAAAGTCTTTGTCGTAGATGTCTCAGGGTTAACTTTGGACCGCCGTGTAATGTTCTTCTGTGAGCTTGACAAATTAATAACTCTTTAGTACTCGTTAGTTTGTTGTCATGTGGTAGTAGTATTGGATGTTTAGTGTCTTCGTGTAAGTTTGAGTTACGTAACCTTCCACCCACTCGCAGAATGTCATGTTTGTCAAGGAATGGATTTAAACTCAAATGGTTACTTTTCGTGCTCAAACCTTTATTTTCCTTCAATGTCATAATCTCGTCATTGAAGGCTTGCAGTTGAATGTGTTTCATTATTAGGTTTTCAGCGCTTTGTAGTTCTGTAGATGTCAAATAAGTAGTAGTAGTAAGATGAGTGTCGGAGTTCGAACAGCTGTTTATAAATAAGGATGTTGCAATAGTTGGGAACAACTGATTCCGCGTGATGCACAATCTGCAGCATTTTCTCCGGACTTGACATAACACCAGTGCTGTTTTGGAATTACGTCATGCACTTGCTGTACTCTGTTGCTGATGAACGACTTCCATTTTGTGACGTCACCATACAGCCAGCTTAATACAATTGTAGAGTCCGTCTAGGCGTATGTATGTTTGTGCACATTGCCCCATTTAAAGGCTGTCAGGACCTTTTTCATGAGCCGTGAAAGTAGTAGCGCTCCACATAATTCGAGTCGCGGTAGTGTCAATTTTTTGTTGATTGGTGATAATCTCGATTTTGCAGCGATGAGTCTAGTCACTGCTCGTTTCTGTCATTTATTATCAGCAGGTATAAAGCGCATACGTAGGCCTTTTCGGACGCATCGCAAAACCCATGGACTTGGAATGGTTTCGTAATATCTCCCAGCCACCTTGGTATTTGATATTCGGGTATTTTGTATAAGTCGCTAGTAAACTGCTTCCATTCTTCTTGCACGCTGTCAGGTAAGATTTCATCCCAATCGCATTCCGATAGCCAGACGCTTTGGAACAGCAGTTTTGCTGTTATTGTCAAAGGTTTCAGCCAACCCAATGGGTCGTTTTTTAAGTTTTCGACATTTCCGATAACAGCTTCCTTTTTTTCAATTGTTTTTTATTGTCAATTTGTATTTTGTTTTTAAACGAAAATGTGTCAGTTGTAGGATTCCACTTGACCCCCAGGGCTTTTGTTATTCTATCGTTTGTAAAATGCATTGTCGTCTGGTTACGATCTGAAGATGATAAACTTTCAATCTGGTCGTTGCTTGACCACTTCCGTAATGTGAGGCCAGATCCACTCTGCATGTCGATGAGTTGCTTTTGAATTTCTTGTGCTCGTTTGATGGAGTTACTGCCACTTAGGACGTCATCAACGTACATCTCGTTAGCGATGACATCCGCTGCTAATGGATATTTTGATACATCATAGTCTGTGAGCTGTTTCAGCGTTCGAAGAGCTACATAGAAATGGTGCTGCCTTGGTGCCATACGTCACTGTGCATAACCGGTACTCCTTTAAAGGACCTTGGTTGGATTCCCTCCACACGATCTTTTGCAAGTGTTGATCTTCTTCATGTACAAGGATCATGCGATACATTTTCTCACAATCTGCAGTAAAGACGTACTTGTATAGCCGCCATCCCAGTAATAATGTCAATAGATCTTGATGAAGCTTAGGACCACACTCCATCAAGTCGTTCAGGCTGTAACCTGTGTTAGTTTTCTGGGAGGCGTTAAAAACCACCTCAATTTGGATGTCACTGAGTCCTGTTTTAGTACTCCATAATGAGGTAATTAGCATGCCGTGTTGCAGTCAGGTTTGCTCTCCTTCGTGTGTCCCATTTCCAGGTACTCTTGCATAAATTTGATGTAACTATCGATAATTTGTCATCCCTGTCTAATTGCATTAACTGTGCTACAGCTCGTGGCATTGACTTGCCCAGCAGCTGATTAAAATTAGATTTCATTGGCAAACGATCTGCATATCTGCCATTACCTAATCGCCTGGTGTTGCAGTGTAGAACTTCTCACAATTTCGCTCCTCTAACGTCATAGAATTACATGCATCTCCATTGTTATCTACCACTTCCAGTATTTTGTCAAGTCGTTAACTTCATTTACTACGACGTTGCAACTAAATGTTTTGGTGACATTGCCTGACAATATCCACCCCAACCGTGTTTGTTGAGCCATGAGTATTTCGGAAAATACGTGTGCATCCAGAAGTATGTCAATGGGCCTAGATAAGTTGTAATCTGGATCAGCTAGTGTGATATCTGTCACATGAGCCCAAGGTTTCTTTGTAAATGTAACATTAGGCAGACTATTTAATACCCTTGTCATGATTAACGCTTCCGTTGTAAACTGGAAGTCGTTGTATAAGGACTTGCAGGATAGATGGACCTTTCCTTTACTCCTGTTGGATAAAGTACCGATCCCGCTTATGTTCGCAATCAGCTGTTGACGCTTTATGCCCAATTTTTAAGCTGCATTCTCCGTTATCAACGTAATTTGTGAGCCTTGATCAACTAAAGCTTCCAACTCCAGCTGTTGCTACTTGCACTAATGCTCTTGGTAATAGTATTTCATCATCATTATTTGATGCAAAGTTTTTTGCAGGTTTTTATTTGACCTAGTTGAAGTCGATAACGACAGTTTAGGTGCTGTTTGTTTTGCTGAGGGCGTTTGCGCTGACTACACTATGTCGTTGTGCATAAGTGTGTTATGTTGCTCATTGCAATCTCTGTACATAAAATGGATATTATTGCAATGTGTCAGTGTCAATGCACTGCCAAATGTAGGTCGCGTCCAAAGTGCAAATACGCGAGTCTACTGGCTAACTTATTGCAATAAAAATATTTTAAAACCCATCATCATGATAACTGGGTTAACTCTATTGCTTAATTTGCTCCGAATTGTTTCAAGTTTCTTTGATCGTTACAGGGAGGCGTAGCGTAAACCAAAATTAATATAATCTTCAATTCAAACAAAACATTACTCTACAAATTAATTTAATTGTGGACTATATTCGTATTATAAGAACTACGCAAATATTAGTCTACTGGAATATAGTTTTAATTGTTAGGTGCCAATCGTATTTAATATCTTTGTTAAAATCTAGAGGTCTCTTAATTTTCAATACCGATTATATTTCGATTCTGTAACAGTGGCTTGTCTATTTCTAAGACGTTCATTTTCGTTTCGTTCTGTTCTTTTATTACTTGGCTTAATCTGTTTATGACGATGGAGATAGTAATGATTTCGTTTTCTACTCAGATATTGTTATACTCATAATAATAATTTGTGTTTGTTGGTAAATAACTGATATATTCTCTCTAAAGACTTCATTTAGTAACATTACCTACCATATGTGACAATATTATACTTTTTTAAGAGGCGTACTCATCGCTTCTACTCCACGTTTATTATGCGCACAGCCAAAATAAGGAACTCTCTGCTGGCGTCTATGTTCCCTCCCATATTAACCTGTAAATGCCTTTAATGGGAACGTGAACAGGCATCTTCTCGGCACGCTCGTTCCATCATAGACCATTGCTTTCCATCAGGCGTGATCGAGGTCAAGAGAAGGCCCATTTAACAATAAAAAATAAACCGGTATAGCAACTCAAGAGTCGTTACTTAACTCAATTCATCGATAATATTTGAATTAAAATGTTCTTATCTCATTAAATCTAATAAAAAAGCCTTGAAAGACATCCAAGATGAAACAAAACGTAAAATAGAAAAAAACTCAGCAAAATGTGCGTCCATTTTTTCAGCGTTAACGCTCAAGCGTGCACGATGTTCCCGACACTTGAAACTGCTTCCAGCAAAATCCTCTTTATAACAAAACTCTTTAATATAACAGGAAAATATTTAGTGGCGCAGCATCTAAAGCTAAACAGAAAAATATAAAAGTTAAGGTTAAGCGTGATGAGGATGAGAGCAAAAATTTAATTGAATTGAAACCACTTTTACGGATGAAATCTCGCGGTGTTTTGTTTTATGATTCGGTACATCTTGAGCACTTTGCATTACGGGCACGGATTAATAATGTTGAAGTTCTAACAATGGGTAAATATTTATGAGGATTTTTTATGGAGAAGAAGCACGGATTTACTTAATTTTTATTTTTACGGACTACTTACGGATTCAGGTTTTGCCTTTGTTTACTTTTTGCTATTAAATTTGGCACGGTTATTATAATACATACAATTCGTATAATAGGTTGGCTGTATAATTTAATCCCAGTGGTTTCTACCAAAAACGATGCCTCCATTTCCTCCAATGAATATGGTTTTCTACGTTCTATAGTCAATTATACAAGATCCCATTACTGTCAAAGTCAAATAATTTATTTCAAATAGCCCCCTTAAAAGACACTTTTGGACGTCAAAAACTGATAGGTATATCTGTTAAAAGTGGTACATAACACGTCACTGTAACGGTCTATTTATCGATAAACTTACGCCCTACAATAACCGATTACGTTCACAAGGAGCACAATTCCCTGATCTTCACAACCCACCGACATAAATCCATCTTAAATCCCATATCTCCCAAGCTAATGAAGCTTACAAAGTCCACGGAGCTAGTTACTGAATAATTAATCCTGGCTGTCGGTAACAGACTAAATATATTATTTAATACAAGACTGTTAGCTTCATCCGTAGTTATACGGACGGGTCGCGGCTTGGGAAGATGTTCCACGTTTAGTTTACTTTATTCGCTTCTGCCAGAAGAGTCATGGTTTTGTATGGGTTAGACAAATCTGCAACTAGCTGAAAAGTAGTGTTGGTTTTACTTTGAATCTTCTTGTGTGTAAACGCTGTGCAAAGTGTAAATTTTACTATTTTAACAGACGACTGTCTGAAATGATGGAAAAAATCATTAAGTATGATATTCGATGCATTTTGGATGATATTTCTTCTCAAATTGAAATTAGGATTACGTAACCAATTTTCAATACCCCAACCGGCAGGGAGATGGGCATGCGACATCGGTGCCATCCCGGGCAAAATCTGGATGAGGCTGGCACAGGAGCGTGGGGATTGGCACAAGAAAAGACCTACGCCCGGCAGCGATTGAAGTCGGGCTGTGGATGATGATGACGATGAACCAATCTTCAACCTCGTGGTATGTGGCACCGTCTTGCCTTTAAAACAATTCATTAGGTACCAGAGGTTTTCCAGGTGCGTTGCCAAACCCGAGATGAGGTATTCCACTCAGAGCACTGATTTCAACAGCACTTCCACTTACCGCACTGAATCAAAATCTTTTAACGTGCGGTTCGGTGGAACAGTTTATATTTACATACTCGTATATATCATTATTATAATAAATTACGAAAGTTTGTTTGTTGGTTTGTGTATCTTTCACGAAGAAAAAACGGATCGACGTGTTTTTTTGCGAAGAAATAGTTTATAAGCCGAACAAGAGAGTTAAGACTTTTGATCCAGAAACATTGAACTGTTCCTAAGGGTTAGGGCCGCGGGCTAAAGCTACTAAAACTTCACCGCTTCTCTCTACATCTGACATCCAAAGTTCCCACACCCAAGAGGCTCGCTTATACAAAATTACATCGTTAGTGTTAACGGCTCGACATTTGTTTAGAGCACACGACCTCGTAAACTTGCATTAATTTCGATAATGACCGCCTGATAGTTCACTGGTAGACTTTATGGCGGTCCCTTGAACCTTAAGGGTAAGAACAAAGAAACTTAGGGTGAAAGGTAAGTGTTTATTAACGCTATTGTTAACCAAGAGGATCTGAGAAGATATATCTTATATATATGACGGTAGAAAGTGGATTGTACTTGAACGTTTCGTCAACAAAGTTGTGGTGTGAGTCAAGTTCGAATGTGGTTTTATTATTTTGTGTTTACTACACCAGATGTGATAAAAAAATTACGCCTTTTTTTATCTTTCTCCAAAGGAATATGAACTAAACTAGACATTTTGTGGAGAGGGTTTCACGAAATAGCAACTAATATTACAATAATTATTATACGACAAACTGACAAACTATATGATAAATCACACACGCAAATGTCTTGCGGGAAGTTAAAGGGATATTTTACGGGTAATTTTACTAGTATCTCTAATATTGTTATAATATTATATCAAAAAAAGGTAATAATAAATAAAGGAGATAGTTTAATTTTAAATTGCACGCCCCTTCACTGCTTGTTGCATACACATTTCAAATATCTGTACAGATTATTTTATCTGTCGGTCTGTCTTACTTGTTCACGCCTTAACGGCTTAACGGATTTCGATAATAATTCAGCACACAGGTAGACCATGACCTGGGTTAAGACATACGAAACGTCTATCCCGGTAGTACATTTCCATGGGATGATTTCCGTTCTCCACGCGGTTATGACCGCGTGGAGATCCGCGGGCAAAAACTAGTTAGCTAGTAAATGTTTCTTTAACTAGGAAAAATTTCAAATGACAACTCGTTCATTCAGCTTTACCTATTTTATCTTTAAGTATCGTAATTCAAGATAAATATTAAAATTGCTTCTCTTCAGCAACGAGCAGTAAAGTTGATATTTTCTGTTTACTTATAATTAAGATTAAATTGAAGGTAGAAAATTACTTTAGAACTTAGTTTAAAACTTAAATCAGAGGTTAGCGTTAGCGATTGAAATAAGTACAATGTACAGTTGTTAACTTAATGGTAATTGAAGGTTTAGTCTGAAAATCTATTATAAAATCTAATCTAATCTTTTATAAAATCCGTTTTGTACCCTACACACAATAGTGACGTGAGTTACGCTGAGTTACCTGAGGGTAAAAGAATACTTTTACCCTCAGGTAACTCAGCGTTCTTTATCGAGCTGTCGTTGTTCACATTCGTTTGAAAAATAATCATGATTATTTTAAATAAACATAACATAGCATAACATTACGCCCATAATCCCCGAGGGGTTAGGCAGAGTTGTGCCGTAGTATAGTGTACACCCACATTTCGCTTGTTAAGTTGTAAATAGTATGTAACAGGGGTTGAACCTATTTTAAATGAAATCACTCCTAATTGCTAATTATTTTTCCAGTCAATTTCTTGCTTGCTGTAAAAGGCCTACTTTTAGAAGCCATTTACCCACCCTGATTAATATGATAATCGTGACACCCTTTATTCGAACATTTATATGTAAAACAGTATTTTTAGCTCCACACGAGACAGTGGTTCAGAGCTAAAATTGTGCCGGCTCTCCCCTCCCCGGATATTAAGTTCGCCCGACCTCCCCGGATTTGGCACGGGAGGGGAAAATTTTAATTTCCAGCGTTAGCGCGTATGCGTGACTTTTTAACATACGGTTATCCGGGTCAACTCTAGTTATTGTGCTGACGTTGTGGGGTAATTTGCCAATAGTTAGGTCCCGGGTTCCGTTTTTGCTCTAGTTTTAGTGAAAGTATGAGTCAGCTGTTTTTGGTATATACGTACGCACGTACATTTGTATAATAATAACAAATATCGTTAATAGTCCTCCGCTACTTCAAAAGGTTTTAAAGTATATAAATAAGTTGACAATGTGAATCCTAGATTTGATGAAAGGGTACAAAATATTGCCTCTCTGTTCTTACAGATTGTAGTTTAAAAAGAGGAGCAAACAAAAAAAAAAAAAATTCGGTACTTCTAAGAAAAATTGTACTAACGGACATTTTCCTCTAAAATTACCCCCAGCCAACGTGACTTCTTGCGGTAATTTCACGTAACATTTCGTAAAACGTGCTCTCGGCGCGGTATGAAGGACCTTACGCAACTCCGAGCTCTAATACCTTACCTGTCATCACTTACGTCTTACTACAAAGCCTTGCAACACTCTCAGGAATGCGCTGCATTGTCGACCCGAAGACCCTCCTCATATCTTTATCTTGCCCCATCTCATCGCCCTGTCAAACTTCGTAGGGATCATCTCATATCCACACAACCATCTATCTCTGTCTCCCTCACACAATACGAAAGAGAAAACAATAAAGATCCTTTCAAATCCTTCACCTCCAAAGCAAACATTCAAAACATTTCACTTGAAAACAATGAGAGCCATCAGAGGGCGATGTGGGCATCATTTATTCAGCCTAACACCCTCGCACGAGATGTTTCTTTGTCAGCACTGTGGATCCATTGAAAACATGCAAATATTCGAAGCGAAAAGCTTTCGACTTCACCCCTTTAATGGTTAAGCAAATACAAGTACGTTGACTCTAAGACTCGCTCCAAAAATAAAAAGTGTTTTCAAGTCCCGACAAAGAAGGCGGAAACCCCTCGAAGTCTTTTCTTAATGGAAAACTCTGGTGTATTTGAATAGCAAGTCTAATTGGTCGAAAAGTTCGCGATGTTGGTTAGCAAAAAAGGTGTATAACATTCAAACTTTTGTTTGTGACGAAATTAAGTAAGAATATTGTCAGCATCTTGTTCCTGTTTCTTTTATGGTAAAGCAAGGAGGCGTTGTATGAAACGTTGTTGTTAGATTGTTTGTTCTAAGAACAACAACTTTGGATATTGAATAAAAGTACTCTAAGTTTTCTTAATGTTTTGGTCGCGTCTTTTAGGGATCAAGAATAACACATGTATATTTCAAAATGTACATATTAAAATCAGAAACTATTGGCAATTAGATAAAAGTCTATGAGAATGAGTTCCATGTTTGTCTTTTATTCTTAGAAAGCAGTTACGCCACCTGCAAGCCAGCAAGTAAGGAACCTCATTGACTTTTATGAGACCTCTGGCCTATTATTGGATTATGAGTAATCAGTAGTTCCAATTGTTTTGGAGTTGGGGGTCAGCGTGAAATTAATGACGAGAATTGATACTATCAGTTCTGATGAAGAAAGTGGAAAAGTGAATAAAATGAAATTAAAAATCAAAATCAAATATTTTATTTCACATAAACCTACATGGGCACTTGTGAAACGTCAGAAACTAAATGCACGGTTCCAATTGGTCGTTTCCTATGGAGATGAGCCGGCAAGAAACTCCACGGTTACTTTTTTTTTTAATGATTGGCTTTTACAATGTTTTCTAATTACAGTTTTAATAGGTATGGGAGGACAGTGTAGGCCTGTCAACAAGTACCAGGTACTTAATAGAATATGAAATGGTCTATAAGGCCTACAACGTTCTCACATTCACAAAATATAAAATAATATACAAAAAAGATAAATAAAATATAAAAATCTATTAAAATCAAATGATATCGTTGCCATTACAACCAATAATTGAAATTAGAATTTTAGCTATATAATGTCAAATAATAAATTATGTCAAGATAATATATAGAAAGGAAATAAACATAATAATTTGGGAGCAGTTAGTGAGGTGCCACATCTGCAGAAGGAATTATTATAATTACTGAAGGTTTTGTTTATCATAGAAATTATTGTTATGTTAAGATAACTTAAAGCCTGCGCCCACTGGCGGCGCGGCACGGCAACAGATTTGTATGCGACGAATAGGTACAGACACCAGCAGGTCAAGCTACCCGAAAATGTCAAATTTTCCCAATCAACCTTGAACCTTAATGCTTTAGCGATAAAGTTGAAAATCTATTAAAGAAATTTGACAGATTGTAGTACCTTGATGTGCTGGCGTCTGTACATAGATAAATAAAATAACTTAATACTATGACAATAAAATTGAAAAAAGACGTCGCGGCATGCTTAAGCGTACCGCGGCATCATTTCCGTCAATATTCGCTTGCATGTAGTGACGCCCAAGAATGCCGTGCCGTGCAGCCAGCGGGCGCAGGCCTTAAATGTAAACGAGAGACAACATGGAAAAAGAATATTGGAATTAGAAAACACAACGAGTCGTGCAGACCGATATAGGGGAAATATTTATAGAGAAATACTCATACACCATAATAAAATAGAATTACAAAGCAACACAGATAGTACGATCACGACAAATGAACTAACCATTTGAAGGACACCATTTCCTAGATTTCTCCAAGCAATCTTGGGACCGTCCAATTCCGTCTTCGCAAAAATGAGACAAAAACCAGAACCGTCGCTGGAATCAGACGTACAACAAGGTCATCGTCTTTACCGCTTCATTATCCGTCTACACACTACCTGGCGTGATGTTACACATGCATAAAGATACGTCTTTAATAACAAAAACACGATAGTCTTTCTCTGAATCTTTTATCGTTGTAAGCATTTCTTTTTTGTGTGCACGGCAAATTGTCTGTAGTCACGAAATGTATGTGTTGTGTAATTTTCTTTTATTACCCATACACAAGTAGTATCGATGCTTTTAGTTGATGACGAAATTGGCTTTGTTCGAACATAAATAAACTGGGGTCGTTTCATTAGTAGTAAACCTATTTGGGAAGGAATTCGACGTGTAGAAAATTGTGTAGGTACGGAGGTGGATGTAGGTCGTTTGACAAATGAGGATGTTTTGTGGCGTATTACGAATGGTTTAAAGCGTCGTTTGTGACATGTTTGTTTTGTGGGCTTCTTTATTTTCTATCAATGATGTTTATGTGTTATTTTTACGTGTGGCTAGACGCGCGTTGGAAATGAACACACAATCAAAATACGAAATTGTTTTATTATACCTTTAGTGAATTGTAAACTGTGAGTTCGACACCGTAAACATTATAATTGATCATGAAGTAATTTCACGGAAGCCAGTGCAAAACGATCTTTGATTGGCAATGGCGGAACTTCATAGAATGTAATTTAATTCCATAATTCTCATTTCTTGGATTTCTTATCAGCACCAGTTTTCATGATCGTTCCAAAATATGTAGAGACTAACAAAAAGAAGTAAGAAAGCATTAACACTTCGAGTTCCTTCAGACAATATACCTAATTAGATTTTAGCGAGCCTTCTTCGCATGGTTGTATTTTACAGCTTCTTGTCAAAATATCGAGATCGCTGTGTCTTAATCATCTTAGTTTGGTTAACTTTATACACATACACATTCCGGAATAAATTCTCGAAATAATGGTAACAACCGCATCAAAATCCATTATACCTATTTTAGAACGAAGGTCACAAAGAAACTGAGAACGAAAAGCAACTTTGTTATACTATTTATAGTTAGAAGATGTAATGAAAACCAGGCGACAATAATGAAACACCTGCATCACAAAACAAAGAAGCCCATTCATCAGCCTCCACTGCACCTATCCATAATTTACAGCAAGATTACAAGCAATTAAACTAAATTCGTCCGTCAGTCCGTCCAAATTCGATTTGTATGCTAAGCTGTGATTGGCGTATGTAAATGAGGCGTCGCTTCAAAACCGTTCATGTGAACGGTTTTGCCAACTCGTATTGTTTAGTTGGCGAATTTGTGGTATTTTGGAGCGGGAAACTCGTTCTTGTTTTGTGAGCGTAATTGTATTAATTTGGTTATGTTTTTGGTTGAACTCAAGGAGTGTATGCGAGGGAGGTTTGAGGTGACGAGATGTCTCCTCAAACCTCTCTCGCATACACTCCTTGATGAAGTTCCTCCGCAGATGAAGAGAAGAAGTTGTCTTTCATTATTATCTCTCAACGTTCTCAGTCTCACTGATATCGCAGTTGACAGTGATACAGTGGGTCATGAAAATGTAATATTGTTGTAGTGTCTTGATACATAATAAACTTGACTTTTATTCCAATCTAGTTCAGATTTTTGATTTTGTTACGGTCTGTTTCGGTGATAATGTCAATTCTAAATTACAAAACAAACAATACAGCTCCCACTACACAATATCCGGTTCACTAAAATAATTATCACATCTCTAACCATAACTTCCGAGTGCCCCATCCCCACAACACAGGTAGGCAGCCCACCTCGCCCGGCCCGCGGCCATCCATCCAAATATAATACAGGTCACTTAATATTCACACAGTGAAACTGATCATATCGACTCGTTATGATTGGCGGCGACTCTGAATAGCTGGGTTATCGCCCAGTCCGCTGAAATGTACGCGGAATATTGCAGTACCTGAAATGTGAGCTGCAGATGAAATTGGGCCTCTCAAAGGCCGAGTAATCGAATTCAGGCCATTTTTGGTCTGCTATTCAAGGTACGCCATCGTTCTGATTGGCGGTTCTGAAGTGAGTTAAGCTTTATACGTTGACAATGAAAACAGGTTTTGTCTAATTATTTTGACCCGTCTGAATCTGTAATGATGATTTTTACCCGGAGACGTTTACATACAAGAAGACATAAAGCAATGACAGCTATATAAAAGTAATCTTGGGAAGACCCTTTCATTTTAATTTTGAATACTGTCTGCAGAAGTAATACAATATTAATATACTGATTCAGAAATCAGACGACCGATGAAGCTCTAAGCACAATGAAAGGATGCTTCACTTCTTGATCGAGTCGTTATTGCGCAGTGAGCATAAAAAGATACTGATATTAAATTTTCTAGAGAATGAATAAATAATACCTGTAATTTCTTGACTATTTTTTAATACATAGATAATATTAGCCCTTACATTATGAAATTGGCGTTTTGTGGGAAAAAGGAAAACGAAAAAAAAATTAAATTATGTATTTAATCAATCAAAGTATGTACAGACGCCAGCAGGTCAAGCTACCCGAAACTGTCAAATTTTCCCAATCAACCTTGAACCTTAATGCTTTAGCGATAAAGTTGAAAATCTATTAAAGAAATTTGACAGATTTTAGTAGCTTGATGTGCTGGCGTCTGTACCATGGTTATTTATGCACTTTCGCTATTTTATAGGTAGTCATTGATTCCTTTGCTAAAAATATGTAGAAGCGAGAATCATTAAAATCCTTGAAGGCGGTTTTGACTGCCTCATCGGAATTGAATATTTTTTCTACCAAGAAATTGCCAAATTCCGGAAAAAAGTGGTAAACTGTTGGAGCAAGGTCCAGGGAGAGTAGGTCAGGTGGACGTCGGAGACATTTCAATCGCAGCTCCTCTAATTTAGCGACACTTTGTTTCAAGTGAATCAAACTTGTTTTATCACTCACAACGAAGCTTGTCGCTAATACTGACGTGATTTGCAATGGATCCGCTTCCACGATCACTTTTAATTTTTTATTGTCAACTAGAACTCCGGCCGTCCACGGGGTTTGTTCTATAGGTCAAAATTTTCAGAACGACATCGGTGGAACCAAATACGTTCCGTGTTTTCTTTTAAAATAGCTTCCCCATACACATCATTAATCCTTCGAGCTATTTCTGCAGCGCTGGTGCCACGGTGGAACTCGTATTCCTAAATAACGTGAAATGTTAAGTATTATAATAGTATATTGTGAACAGAACGATGTCAAAGAAAAATCAAATGGCACGAAAACAAAATCAGTAAATTCGATACACAAGCCTTAATTTTAATCTGAAAATCCTACCCAAACGCCAGATATCTGTCATCAAAGCGGTCAGTTCGACAAAATACCAATTTCATATGTAAGGAACTAATAGTCATGTTTATGACAGTTTACAAAGAAAGATTCTATATAAACGAAGTGGAATACCTCAAATCAATTATCAGAAACGCGTGTTTTCCTTTAGATCCTAATGTCATAAACACGGCTTATATTAATTTGATTATTAAACTTAATCAAGTCTAACCTATGAAGTTTTGGTCGACAATGTAGACAGAGAGAGTTTTGGTTGACACCTACAAAATGTTTTAAAGCCAATGTTGTTTCATTATTCCCACCACAAAACAGTCGGCACTTTGCCACCTGACACTAATAACCCATCATGTAGGCTGTTACACGGATAATCATATTTATACTATTATGCTAATTCTGCGCATATATCACCCCTCTTGACGGCTGTCGTGTCACTACATTGTTACGCACAGTTTGTATACAAGCTGTGCTTGGCACCTGATATTAACTGGTTAAAGGAGGTTTCCCGAGTAATGGTGGTACCTATTACATAAAGAGCATTGCAGAATGGGCGATAAGCGATATCTAGTAACTTCTCGGAGGCTATATTCGATGACTGAACGCTACACACCACAAACATTCTGATACTAGTCGCAGCGATTTAGTGAGGCTTTGGTATCTGCGGAACACGCTTCGATGCTTTCCTTTTTTATCGCGGCATTAATGCAGTTGCAAAATCGTCGATTGTCGATGCTAAGTATCGTCTGCTGTGGCCCAGAGTGTATGTATCTTAGCATAGATTGCCTTCCAAAAATCGATAGATAAAAGTGTTGACATACTACATATTCATGCTATTCGTAAATACTCGTACTTCCGACTAGTACGTTCACGTAATAAATGGTCGTACAGAAAAACTAGTTGGATAATAAATTGGTAACTCAAAGATCTAAGGTAAAGTTTTCAGTTTACGGCTAGGTTATCGAGACTTGGAGTGGTAAACTCAAACTCTCGATCACTTCACCGCAATACTTAGGTAAACTTAAAAGATAAGCAAGAATAATATTAATGTTGTTAACACAGATTTCAGTGATCTTTGTATAACCTTTACAAGTTTTCTCTTCTTAGTATATACTAAATTGAAACTGTGGCTTATGAAGAGTGATGAGATTATACACCTACAAAATGTCATATAGGTAAAATATCACAGACAAAATGTTACTACAGGACAGAGGTGGTTGTAAGTACGGCGCATTCTGGAAAGTCAGACCCGCCACCAATCTTGTTAATTGGCCATTTGTTTCCCACTGCTGGGCAATGGCCTCCCAAATTCCTCCAAAAAAACTATCTTCCCGCATCACCTCGAACCAGCCCTCGCGGTACGCATCCAGGCCAGCTTGCCACCTCTTTCTATCTAGCTGATGTGACCACCCAATTCCATTTGAACCTAGCAGCCTTCTTACCTACGTCCATTATATTCGTTATGGAACCTTAGTTTATCGAGATATTTTCTTATAGGTGAACAAAAAGTGAACAGCAATAAAGAATTGAGTAGGTACCTACATCATTGCTGAGAGATACTGAATTATAAATTCACGTTTTCATGAAATCCATCAGAATAATGTGGAGTATAAAAATATTAATGATATATTAAAGCTGACGGAGGAAAGGCTTATTTTTAATAACGTTGCTATTTTGATTTATGGCTTAAAACATTTTGAGCGACAGCCCTTATTTTTTACGAGAATAATGAGTATGCAATTTTCGAACACCTGGCTTCTTAACAAAATAGATTACGGTTGAAAATCGTTTGTCTCATTTTGGTATGAGAGACGGTTAACTTTCTCTTGAAATAATTATTTATTTTAGTACATTGTATGTCGAGAAATATCACACCTAACCTAGGTAGGCATCTTGTGAGATCCTATGTAACTTAGGTCTTGTGTTAAAATGACAATATTCTCATCCACAGAACTTATAACTTAACTAGGGAATTCTGACAACCCTTTCGGATAATATTGCATTTAGTAACGTGTACAATTTCCAGCATGACATAAAAAACACGCAACGCAATAGCAAAGAAACATCACACAACAACAGCTTCCGAATCACTCGACAGTTTTGTCAAAAAACGAAGCCACAGTATAAAAAAAGTCCCACAGACACAAATAGGCCTACATCCAGTTTACAAATGCCGCCACTCGCTCTTCCCCTGCCTATCTATTTTTATCGAGTCGCGTGAACACTCGATTAATTTATCGATTATTGGACAGGCTTGCTCCGCATTTGCTTGCTCTGATGTTACATTGGTGTCATCTTCCTGATCTGTAACAGCTGTATTATAGATAAAGTTTGGGATATTCACCCACTAAAAGTTTCACAGTGCCATCAGGAACTAAGGACAAGTGACTTTCTCAAGGTTTACTTTACTGGCTAAAGAAAATCATCGTAACACCTGGATTTTATGTCCTAAAAGAGCCGACAAGCAGTAAATTTTAGATATTTGTAAGAACTGAGTCTCTTCTATTGCCACTTGATTTACTTTATTTAATTATTTATTTATATATACTTTATATTTATTGTACACCAGAAAATACAAAACAAAAAATACAATCATCACAACATACAATGGGTGGGCTTATGGTTCTTTCAAAAACGGAATGGAAAAACCAAACTAAGTTTCCCGAATCAGACATCATCTTTTTAAACCTACTTTAACAGGAAAACCGAGACAAAAGACTCGCACGTAATAAAAAGACTATTAAAGCAGTAAATGTCATTAATTACGAGATCTCATAAAAAGTAAACACGTCAGTCCTGTCAATTCCAACGCTGCATTTATCCAATCTCCTTAGGTATATTTTTTCATGGCTTCAACTGTAATTTATCAGCTCCAAAACAATGATTAGTCATTCTAGTCTAGACGGTCTGACTATCTGCGAACATTTCTAGAAGTTTTTTATTCTCAGCATCCGAATTACGAACTAATCAGTTTTTACGGGCGATAAAGTAGTGAGATAAAGTATTGTCTTGTATATGACAGAACATAAATTTGTGTTTATTTATGATTTGAAATACTGGAATTTATTTTAGGTAAATTAGATAGTCGAAGATTTGGATGTATGAATCAATGAGTTTTAGAATAAGAAAATCAGAGGCAGTCGCAATGAGTTATTCATTAAAAAGTTTCCTTTGAAGATTTAAATAACAATGTTAAGTTACAACATATTACAAAGGCTTAAAAGTCGAAACAGTTTTTAAAGTGTGTCGTCCCACTCTCTGACGAACGATCGCATGAAAGACTGAATCTGTGGCGAAACTGTTCGTCCTTACCCAAACCTTTCGTCCCACCCGCTGAGGACCTCCCACCTGGACATGAGTTGCCTGTGGTAACCTGGAAGTCTTTAAATAGATTCCGGACCCAGGATTGCCGAAGAAAGGAAAACCTGTTCAGATGGAAATTCATAGACGACTCCGCCTTGGAGTGTAAATGTGGTGCTGTTCAACAAACGATGGGACACTTAATATCGTGTCCTACTTGTTCTGTCAGCTACACGTTACAGGAACTGATGGACGCTGGTGATGGCGCCAAACAAGTAGTCGAATTTCGGATTGCTATCGATACGCTAAGAAGAACATGTTACAAAGATTATTGTATGTAACTTGCTTAGCATACATACAACATTTTATTTAGGTAGATCTCATAAAATGCAGATGTAATTAGAATTGACTTGTTTTTAATAAAAATTAAGACAATAATATTTTCTAATTTAATTTTCTCATATTTAACCCCGATTTTTACAAGTCTTAGGCACTGTGAACGGGCTTTATATACGTTTAATAACAGGCCTACTATTGAAGATTGTATTGTATTGTTTTCTCTACCTTTTGTGATTACTGGTGATTACTAAAATCTTGAGATGTCTTTGTCACGTAGAAGATTTCTGTTGGCCAAAATAAGTGGAGAAGGAGTGAATTGATGATGTGGATGATTACCTTGGTTACAATGTGGTCGGCCGCTTGTGTGTGAGCGACTGCATTTGTGGCTGCGATGTGGCATTGACCACGAATATATGATAGTCGACGATAGCCGAGCATCGATACTGCGTGAAAATTTAACTACACGTTTCCGTACAAACAGACCACAATTTTGCCACTGTGGTGTGGTTGTGGCTCGTCTGAAAAATCCCTTAGCTTTCATATTCCAATAATGGGTATACTTTTAATGAAGATGCAGTGCGTCACTTTCAAATGATACAATCTATCGGTGGTATGTAACTCTTTTTACTCCCAGAAAGAGTATATATGTAATTCTCTATCTGATAAGAGGCGGTTACAGCCCTACCTACGATGGTTTGCATGCTAAAAATAGTTCGCGTGTAAAAATAGCGTGGGATACATTGATAGATTGTTGCCCCTCGGCCATTTGTGACCCAATTCCAGCGAAATTGGGTCAGATAACAGAAAAATGTATCAACTGCTCATCTAGCGTGCTTTGGCCGAAATGACTGGCTAGTTTCTTTCATTCGCGAATCAACGAGGATGATTACAAAAGTTGTTAATGTTTCTGTTTTTCTGGGAACCGCATAATTGTTTGCTCGATGATCTTAAAGAAATACAGAATATTTATATTGGGTTAAAATGAATTAGTTGATTTTTTTTAAATGGATATGAAGTCATAACATCACGCTTGTATTCTCCGAACGGTTAGGCATAGGTGTGGATCTCTGCGAACTGCAAACTGCCAGGTGGGCTATATAATACCCACATGGCAGTTTGCCACGTTATGTAGTAGGAGTGCGCCTATCGAAAAATATCGTTTCGAACAGATTCTATCAAGAGTTCTAGTTGTACAGCAGCAAACATGTATGCGGTGATATAGATTTATTACTCTTTTTGACATGACGTGGTTGTTAAGGGAAAGAAGTTGAAAGAAAAACAGAGACCATCTTCATTAGTGGGCCTAAGAACCCATACAAAAATATCTGAAAAAAGACAAAAATTCACAGGTAGAAATAAAATAGCACAAATTCCAATTAACGAAAGAGCTCTAAAAGCAAAAGAGACTAAGGCTCTAAGCAGTTACTGCCAAGCGCAGTAAATAAGTAGAGTATAAATTTTATTAGAGGCAGGCGCGAGATTGCAGTGAAAGTGAAGTACAGCGTTTATTGGGTTTTGGGAATTAGCAATAAAGCTCGCGTGGCTACTGCACCGCCGTCTATGTTATAAGATTTTTAACGGATATTTTTACGCTCAAGAACATTATCTTCTAAATTGGCTATTCGCTGAAAATTATCAATACTAAAATATTATAAAGAGGTGAAATTTGTTTGTTTGTAATCTCTGGAATTACCAGTCGGATTTGAAAAATTCTTTTTGCAATTGATAGACCAATTATTGAGGAAGGCTATGGGCTATTTAACATCACGCTATACCTCTTAAGAGCCGAGCAAAAAGAAAAAAAAGTCAGAACGAATGCAAACGAAAACGAAGTGATAGCGCGGGGATGTGATGCGTTGCGACGGGGTGCGTCAGGGGAACAAGGAATTTCACGTTGACGAAGTCGCGAGCAGAAGGAAGACAAAACATTATGGCTATAAATGGGATAAAATTAAATACCGAGTTGACTGAAGGTTGAGTTAAGAGAATGTTGTATGGAAGAAGACAAATAATACTGCGCTAACCCTAAATAAATTGGGATAAAGACATGAAGATTATGATGTGTAATTGCATATTTTTTAGTAATAAGTTGTTTAAAAATATATATAATAAAGATTAAATAATACTCAATTAGGTGGCTGGGACAGACTGTATGCGTGAGGCGGAGGACAAGGTGTTGTGGCGTAGCCTGGGAGAGGCCTATGGCCAGCAGTGGACTGCGATAGACTGGTTTGATTGAATACTTAATTTATCCTATCAGAATAACCCTTTATTTTAATCTATGTTATTAAAATTTTATGTTTGTTACAGAGCCATGGATACGCCAGATTTCGCAGAGTTCAGTCCCGTTCGTAAAAGTAAATTTTAAATATCTTGCAAAAAATATACCGATCTATAGAAAACTATTTACCCTCGCCATGTGTCAAAGTGTCGTCTGCGTACTTTTAGTTCGTTCCACTTGGCTTACTGCTTACCCCTGCCTGGGAGAGGCCTATGGCCAGCAGTGGACTGCGATAGACTGGGTTGATTGAATACTTAATTTATCCTATCAGAATAACCCTTTATTTTAATCTATGTTATTAAAATTTTATGTTTGTTACAGAGCCATTGATACGCCAGATTTCGCAGAGTTCAGTCCCGTTCGTAAAAGTAAATTTTAAATATCTTGCAAAAAATATACCGATCTATAGAAAACTATTTACCCTCGCCATGTGTCAAAGTGTCGTCTGCGTACTTTTAGTTCGTTCCACTTGGCTTACTGCTTACCCCATCAGGGAAAACTAGCGAGAGTAGTAAATTACCGTTACAGTCAGGAAACTGCAATTTAATTATATGGTGCGTTGGTACAACTTTTAACTCAACATGGTACCTTTTAACGTAAAGTGTAGTGGTGGTTCAAACTAATGTTGAACGGCAAATATTTTATAAATATTAGGCCCGTGAATAGGCCCAAATATTTTCTCATAAAATTGTAAATACCTGATTAGATAATATATACTTGCTTTATGTTCTTCTTATCCAGTAACTCGTTAATCGGGATAATCCATTGGGTAATTATGTTAAAATCCAGAAATAATAATGTCGGATTATATAATTGATTCAGCTATTTCAAAAATTATGCACTTCGTGTGAAAAATTGTGATAGCGGAAACTCTGTCTGCATTAAAAATTAGTTTTTTTTTTATTATTTAAACATTAATCAATGCTTCTGTCAGTTTTATTAAATCTTTCTTGGCCTTACTTGCCTCAACCATCTGCCGAGCCTTTTCCCAATTACGTTGGGGTCAGCTTGAAGTCTTACCGTAACTGTTTGACATGGAGTGACTGCCTATCTGACCTTCACAACCCAGTTACTGGGTAATACGATACCCCTTGGTAAGACTGGTTGTCAGATTTTCGGGATTATGACGACCCGTAACAACTGTCAAAGATCCACGAATGACAGCCGGGACCAACGGCTTAACGTGCTTTCCGAGGCACGGGGGGGGGGGGTCTTGGTATATAAAGATGGTCACCCGTCCACGGACCAACCGCGTCAAGCGTAGTTTATTCTGATCGATCGACCCGTGCGGCTGTTATCACTTAGCCACAAGCCCCTCCACCATGATTGTCAAAATAAAAACGAATAATAGGTATGGAGATTTGTTTTTAAAATTCCACATAAAATTATATTACATTTTGTAATTAACATGAAATTGTTTCCATAGGAACAATAAGGAAAATCAGGATGACAGATCGTGATTTTCCTTATTGTTCCTTATGTATCCAGGGCCTGTAAACACAATTAAATGTAGAGATTGTATTTATATCTTTACGCCTGATTTCTGAATTCCTGGAAACAAATAATTGTGTCCTGATTACTATTTATAGAACAGCTGCGTAGGTGTCTTTGACACATTATGTATTTAAAATATCAAACACTTATTGAAACTCGTTTTCCTTTCACCGCTGTGAATACTCATGCTTATTACGCCAGGAATTTTGTCGTGTTCATTTATTTGAAAAAAGTAAAAAAATAAAATAAATAAGGATGTATTTTGCCATCGACACTCTAAGAATAAAAATTTGACCCAACGTTTTGACTGATTGAGAATGTTCATTGAGTCATTGATTCATCATTGATTCGGGCCTTGTATTTTTTTACGCAAGAATATAGCAGCAAAATGCAATGCACTTTTTAAATATAAATCTAAATTAAACTTACTTTCCTTTCAATAATTATTCAACTTGTGTGCCTGAAAACTATTTAAGCAAGTTTTCATAATATACAAGCTGAAAAATAAAAATATTTAATACAGCAAATCTTTTAAAATCACACCATCCTGTTCTTCTATGACTTGAGCCACACAGCCACCCAGTAACACGTTCACCGAAGCGGAAAGGTGCTCAGCGCGGTTTCAATTAGTTGCTCGGCCATCCCTTACAGTGAGCCAATAGAGAGGCACTTTAAAATATATCCCAGTCTAGACTCTCACCCGGTTTCTGAATTGAGAATGTGAAGTTGAGAACTTGTCAAACTTTACTTGACCATTACTTAAGGTGATTCCTTCCACGCAACCCATGATACTAAAAAGGCCTGTAAATTATTTCGAAGAAATTTTGAATTCCGGGTACTACAGAGAAGGGTCACCTTAAGTAATACTGAAGTAAATTGACCAGTTCTTAACTTCAAATTCTCCATTCAGAAACCGAGTGTCTCTTAGCGTTGTCAAGATTAACTACAAATGGATGGCTTCCAAACTTTATGCATTGAGGTCTTAAGGAGGGACTGGGATCAGTGCGAGGTAGGGCTTGAAGGTACTAATGATTGCTTGTCTTAATACGTTTATGAGCGTACTAAGTTGTGTAGAAACAGGGAATAGTGTAAGGTCCAGTGTAACGAGATGTGACTAAAGGATTGTCGCATTTATAAGGCCGTGTTCACACAAAGATATAATCGCCATCCAACTGTGAAAATGTATGAAAAATTACACACTCAGTTGACGCATTTGTTTTTTGTACATTTTGACCTTGCCGCTCACAGCCGGAGGCAGACTATACGCTTGACTTGGACGCAGCCTTACAAATTATTATATGTACTTTACGCACGTGTGGTATTTCTTTCTTTTTTTGGAAAAATAAATAGTAAGTTATTTCCGTCACAAAAGTTCCTCGTGGCAATATTGCAGTGGTTAAATGTCAAAATGTGGGTAGTAAGCAAACATAAGCAGAAACTCAGAAAGATATTTATCGGTAATAATTCTCCAATGAAGAATAGAAAATGTTATAGAAACAGAGTTCGTCAACATTGACGTCCACTTTCTCTCGATTTTGCCAAAAATCTTGATGAATTTTGTCTTGAGGCTATTTGTGCTCGCAAAGGCAAACTTTCGGGGAAAAGGGGCTAAGCTTGCTAAACACATAGGAAAAGTTTGTTCGAAAAACTCTATTTATTAGCAATCATTGAAAAGGTCATGCAAACTTCGATGAAAGTAGCATCAATGTTTTTGAGCAGTTTTTCAAGGATTCGAACCCTAATATTCTGTTTCTATGGCTAGAATGAATTCAAATAGGTACAGAATTATTATCTTAAGAAATCAAAAAGTGTTTGGTAATAATATACTGACTATGCATTTCTTCTTCTCAGCGTCGATGGCAATCTAAACAGAGTCGGCCCAGAATTTGGCTTCCATATAAGTCATTGGCTTGAAACATTCATAACATTAATCCTATTAGTATTATAAATGCGAAAGTTTGCAAGGATAGATGGATCGATTTTTGTAACCCTTTCACGTAAAAGTTACTGGACGAATTTGGATGAAATTTGGCACACAGATAACCAGGAATAACACAGGATACTTTTACGCCGATATTCCCATGGGATCAAAACTTATGCGGGTGAAACCTCGGGGCGCAGCTAGTACTGATATAAGATGAGCTGTGGTGGCCCAGTGGTAATGGCCCCGGCTTACGAGTTGCAGGTCGTGGGTTCGAACCCTGTCAGGCGCTTTATTTTGTGTACCTAAATAATTTCATCATCACTGCTCTCAAAACAGTGAAGGAAAACATCGTCGGGAAACTGTCGTGAGGAAAATGTCCTACAACCAAAATTTGAAGACATGTGACATCTACCAACCCGCACTGAGCCTGCGTGGTAGATAACAGCCCATTCCCTCTCTAAGAGAGGAGGCCTGTGGTCCAGTAGTGGAAACATTATAGACTGATTATGTTAAACAAGATCTCTCAAGGAGGGCGGAGAGCAATGGGTAGTTCACCGCCCGATCAGGAGCAGGCCCGTGCCGGACGGTGCGTAAGTGTTCCACGCGCGCCTCAAAGAGATGTCAGAATAACGAGGGGCCCCTCAGGGCCGAAGGGAGCGGTCATTTGACGATTTCCCACCAGAAAAAAAAAAAAAAAAAAAAGTCTCTCAAGGACTTATGAGACAAATGATGTTTAGTATTTTTTTTAATAAAGTCAAAACTATATTAAGCATTGCCCATAATAGGCAAATACCATTAATCTATTCAAATAACACTATAACGTACATACAAAGAACGAATTAAAATTTCCATCTCACCCCCGTTCTAAACAAAATAAGTCGAAACATAGAATACAATTCAATTTCAGGCTCGAAATGATCTGTTCCAATTGAGTTTGTATGTGTACGTAAATAATTTAAATCCAGCACATATTGGATATTGGATTATTGACTATTGGGCAACGTGCGACGCTTAATTAACTTGGCAGATTTTAATTTCCTCCCTTGACAGAGCAGCAATGAACCGTTTAACGAGAAAAGATTGTCCCGAACAGTTTTTGTTTTATTACAAAATCGAAAATTTGGTCATAAAAAGTGTTTGTTAATATAATAATGGGTATTTTGTCTATAATGGTTGTAAAAGTAAAATTCCTAGAAAGAGAAATTACTAAAGTTACATTAACTTTTTATCTAAAGAAGATAGCAAAAACGGAAAACAACTTTTTAAAATTCTACCCTAAAATCCAATCAAAGTATCTTCGGAAAGGGCGAATCGGTGTTATCTTTACGATTCTAAATAAAGTAAGTCCCTAGAGACAGTCAACTTTACTTTTATCAGCACTGATGCTGCATGACTACTGATTACCAAAGGAATTTCAGAAAATAGATCAAGATCAAATTAAAGCCCGTTATGCTCTAGTCCCGCTATGCTCTAGTCCTACTATGCTCTAGTCCTGCTATGCACTAGTCCCGCTATGCTCTAGTCCCGCTATGCTCTAGTCCTACTATGTTCTAGTCCCGCTATGCTTTAGTCCCGTTATGCTCTAGTCCCGCTATGCTCTAGTCCTACTATGCACTAGTCCTACTATGCACTAGTCCCGCTATGCTCTAGTCCCGCTATGCTCTAGTCCTACTATGCACTAGTCCCGCTATGCTCTAGTCCCGCTATGCTCTAGTCCTACTATGCACTTGTCCCGCTATGCTCTAGTCCCGCTATGCTCTAGTCCTACTATGCTCTAGTCCTGCTATGCACTAGTCCCGCTATGCTCTAGTCCTACTATGCACTTGTCCCGCTATGCTCTAGTCCCGCTATGCTCTAGTCCTACTATGCTCTAGTCCTGCTATGCTCTAGTCCCGCTATGCTCTAGTCCTACTATGCACTTGTCCCGCTATGCTCTAGTCCCGCTATGCTCTAGTCCTACTATGCATTAGTCCCGCTATGCTCTAGTCCCGCTATGCTCTAGTCCTACTATGCACTTGTCCCGCTATGCTCTAGTCCCGCTATGCTCTAGTCCTACTATGCACTAGTCCCGCTATGCTCTAGTCCCGCTATGCTCTAGTCCCGTTATGCTCTAGTCCCGTTATGCTCTAGTCCTACTATGCACTAGTCCCGTTATGCTCTAGTCCCGCTATGCTCTAGTCCTACTATGCACTTGTCCCGCTATGCTCTAGTCCCGCTATGCTCTAGTCCTACTATGCACTAGTCCCGCTATGCTCTAGTCCCGCTATGCTCTAGTCCCGTTATGCTCTAGTCCCGTTATGCTCTAGTCCTACTATGCACTAGTCCCGTTATGCTCTAGTCCCGCTATGCTCTAGTCCCGCTATGCACTAGTCCCACTATGCTCTAGTCCCGTTCCTTTATTTCATCTAAGTAATTATAAATTAAATTTTTAAATATTTTTATAAACAAGAAGATAAAAAAGAAACGTTTAAAATATATAAAAATATACACGTGGTCCTCTCTCTGGAGCTCTGACCTCCGTTATAAGTTATTAAAGGTCCGTATAAATATGAAAACGAACAAATGCACGTTCTACGCTGGGTAAACAGAGACAAAAAATCATTCTTTCGTTAGTCTATTCAATATGTCTAATATATGTCAAAAATATAAAAAAAAAAAAAAAAATTTTGTTTCGTTCTATGTTCGTTTAGTCGAATCCCATCTCAAGACCAAAACAAAACCTCCCATCACTTACCGGGTGTATCTCTTATATGTATACACCCGGTAAGTGATGGGAGGTATCGTATGTATGTCTTTTTTGTATTTGAAAAAAATCTTCAGCTGCCTTGTGCTGGTTTCTATTTCACCCACTTCTTTAAGGTGCTTATCCACATGGAAAATCAAGGTGACATATGGTGATGTAAATTTTCTTTAACCTACGCACTTGAACTTCAGTTAAGACATATTAATAAAATTAATCTGAATATTAATGAGGTCTTTCCAGGTATAAAAGCTGAGAATTACTGAGCATCAGCACATTCAAACCACATCCGTGTATCCAACAGCCTACATCCTCCATTATAGAACCCTTTGGCTCAATAATTGACTTTAGTTGAAGATCTAAAAAAATCATCAGTCAACATGAAACTGGCTTTGGTCCTTTTTCTCGTGGTAGTGTGCTCATGGTGCTCTGAAGCACAGGATGGTGCGAGGTTAGTATGGTTTCCAATACATAGTTTAGTTTTCTGTTTATTTACGTATCAGTGTTCTTTTTTTTTGTTTTGTATACTCTATGGTATGTTACAGAGACCTTTTTTATTTTGAACATCTTAATATTTTGTCATTCTACCTGTCACCATCATCTTCCTGCTTTCATCCCATGTTACTTGTGGTTGGTGCAACACGTTTCTTTCTTCCATTCTCCCCTGTCTATTTTCACTTTATCATCCAGTACAGACTTTCATAGTTATCATTTCTCACACAATCCGGCCTTCTTTTACTTAGTCTTCCTCTCCATCCATCAACATCTGTAACAATAATAAATTAATACCTACATACATAAACTCAAGGCTTTTCCTATGCGGGTATATAGAAACTACAGAACTTAAATACTCTTTTTGCTTCGTCTACGTTCATATAACTAGTCATACATGCACGCCGCTTGCGAGTTCACCAGTACGTTCACTATATTGTCTATCTAGGGCGTTCCCTGCCAGGTTTCCACTCACATCTGCCTTGTAAATACCTTTGTTAGATACCTTTCATTCATCCTCAATCTGTTCTATTGTAAGGATTTACTGTGGGCGACGGCTCTCAGAGGTTCTGGCGACTCTCTGTTGGGGTTCAGAGGAGGTGAAGCGTGATGCTGGGCGGTGGATGCCGGAGGTCTCAGTGCGGGCCCTGGGTAGCATGCGCGGCAAGCGAGGCCTCGCAGACGAGTGCTGTGACAAACCCTGCACCGTGGACGAACTGCTATCGTACTGCTGACGATGGTCCAGTAAGGCATGACTGACTTAACTGTACAAATTGGAAATTATGAGTATGAATTGTTAATGTAAATAAATGATTGAGGTTACCTAATTTAGTTTTATTTACTTTGATCAGTATACGAGTACCTATAAGCTTCTCATATTTTAACTTTTGCATTTTATTATAATATATTCTTCTTTACTTCATAATTATGCTCTTATTTTAACAGCCCATCGACAGTAAGACCGCGTATTGTCATAATCATTTTTGAGAGCACACTTTCAAAAACTGTAAAAAATCAAATTTAAAACTGAGACCAAAAATGAGCAGAATTAATAAATAGCCTATAATTCCTATCAAGGACAGTGCTCCCAACAAAACGAAATCCGAGCACAAACTATCAGGTGCCCAAACAGGCTGTACTTAGAAATTCAATCAGCTCCCTAAAGGGCGTATCTATGAAAGGGTTGAGCGATGTTCCTGCCTAATGGCTCGGAATTGTTCCGTCGCGATACCATCTGAGAATCCTATCAAAGCCCCGGTATTTGCAAACTATACAATTTCTTTTGAAACTTCCGTTTTGTGTTTATTTTAAGATCTTTCAAAGAATTAAGGTGAAAGAAATTGTCGTTGAAAGTTTGCTTTAGACCTGTTTTACAATCTCAATTCAATTTTGAACAAATTTTGATATTTTTTTTATCTGTAGGGAGCGAATCCGTAAAACAGGAACCAAAATAATATTTTATTGCAAAAAATGTTCGAAAACTGAACTTCCTAATTTGACATTCACAAGACGAACTCTTGAAATACAAGGACTAAACGAACTTTTCATAATTATTTATTATTTCAAACTAAGTTCGCTGTAACAGTTTTATTTCTCTTTAAACATCTCAGGGACATCTTCATATTAGTTGGTGAAAGTCATAAGTCGGTACATGAAGCTTAATAATGTCATTTGCGACACATGGTGCGATAATATTCCATGAGTTTGGAGTAAGTTTCCCAGTCAGCATATACGACACTTTCTTTATTGTTTTGTTTATATATATGTCGGAGTTGGTTATCAATTACAATTGTGGGTAGTCAACAAAATTTGGTATGATTGGTTTATTATTAATGTAAGTGATTTTTATTATCAATTATTGTCTAGTAAATCGAAACATAATTTATTGAGTACTCGGTGTACGCCCTAATTGATTTTTGGCTACTTGTTTTGATAAATTGTACCCGTTGGTTTTATTCAAAACAACGGATGACATGTTACTTTGTTTTTAAAATGATTTACTTTGTGAAATCACTATTGTTTAGTTATGACAATTATTCTTGTATTATTTGATTACTTTATAAAGTAAGTCTTATTAGATTTAGCATATTTTAGTGTTTTGTATCAAGTAAACTCGTGACGTGCGTCATCGGACAGAGTTGTCGTGGAGGCATCATCCTATAAAAGAGCGTGCACTTGTTTTTGCTAGTTAGTACACCTATATTCTGTAGGAGCGTCGAGTCGGCACCTCCGTCGCTGGTCGTCCCCCGCCGGGCCTCCCCCAGGAAACTGGGGGTCTCACCTGGCAGGGACAGACCGCCGAGGTGTCGTGAAGAAAGCGGCGCCGTGAGTCGGCGTCGCGACGCGCCTACAGAAAAACACATAGCAATCACTCACATGGACGCGCGCAACTCACGCGCGTCCAACAGGCTTTAGGCCAAATAGTGCCGAGCAAATGAGGGGCCTGTATTTACAGGCCACCGTATGGCTTCTGCGGCCGGGGGGCGAAGCCCCGGTACCGCTCGCCTCGCCCCCTTACGGGGGCGACGCGATTTCCCAATAAGTTGCTAGTTAGTCGGTCTTCGGACACGACTCAATACAGAGCACCTGCTCCCGACAAAACTGTCGGTTTACCTGGTACAGCGCTGCTGTATATTTACATAGCTGTGTTGGCTTGCTAAATAGCGAGTAGATACACTTTGTATTGGGTGGCTTGGCCGCTATACGAACTGTGAACCTAAAGGGTTTGTTCGATTAACTGTTTTTTTAATATTGACCCATTATTGTGTCTTTTGTATTGTGTAATTTGTGTGTACTGTAATGAAACCCTGTAACTGTTTATACTGTGTTGTTTATCCCAATAACATGGGAACGCCAAACCCAAACGATATACCGCTCGACACTCCTGACTCCGACATATATATATCATTATTTCTATTTTTATACCTTTTTTTCTACAATTGTTAAGCAAATTCCTTTGTCACTACACACGCGTTGATCATACAACTGTCAAAAAATGACAGTTATTAGTTCAAAAAACGGAAGATATAAATAATGCTCGATTAATTATTAAATTATTAATCGTTAAATTGTTAGTTCCATTTACGTAGTCACGTAACTGGAACCAACAATTTAATAACATACTTAAAGCGAAAAATGTTTATGGCCTGAATAATATTTCGCATCTTTTCTTACTGACATCATGTCTATCCCCAGCTAAAAAATAATCTGATCTATAGACTCTAGGGAATTGTACGAGGAAATGTCAAAGTAGGTATCTACGTCATGACTTTTAAAAAGAAGACAGTAATGCTTTCGTTGTTCGTTATATTTCGTCATGGCAACCCCAGTGGGATTATCAATCTCTCCAACAGAATAGGTAGTCTTGAAAAATCCGCATTATCGTTGTCAGAATGTCAAAGTTCAGTTAAATAACTTAGGCCTCTGCTCTATCCTACGGTAGTTCCCTAGTTTGGTCTTTCCATTAGTATGATCTTAATTTTTATCCGCGGTCACTCTCATCCATCCATTACCAGGCACCCTGCAAAGATCGTAACTTCATCTAGTCTGAGGGCATTCTCGCATGACTACGTTTGACGGCACGATTGGCGCAGTGGTTAAGCGATTGACTGCTGCGCTGCGTGTCGCGGGTTCGATTCCCGCACGGAACAAATATTTGTATGACCTACAAGTAGTTGTTCCGGGTCTAGCTGTTTCTGTATGTGAGTTTATATGTTTGTAATCGCACCCACGATACAGGAGAAATACCTAGTGAGGGGCAACGTCATTTAAAAAAAAAAAAAATTCTTCACTGAGCGTTCTGAGCAAGATTATGTCTGGACTTTAAAAGAGACAGTGACCTCCGAGTTTGCTTTGGCCTTTCTTCTCAGAGTAGTCAGATAGGAATCGCTAACCTTATCTAGTTTTTAAAAATATGATGATGTGTAACAGTGTTTGTATAAACCTACATACAGAAATACAATCATGTATCATAAATATGACATGAAATTATCCGGAAAAGAACCGGAGTTACCGACATATGTAGCTTGCAGAGTAAGCAAACTGAAGAGACAAAGGGCTGGCCATGTTTATCGAAGGACCGATGGCCAGTGGAGCAGACGAGTCCTGGAGTGGAGACCGCGTACCGGCAAGCGTAGTGTGGGACGCCCCCCAGCTAGATGGACGGACGACCTAAAGGAGGTGGCTGGGACAGACTGGATGCGGAAGGCGGAGGACAGGGTGTTGTGGCGCAGTCTGGGAGAGGCCTATGTCCAGCGGTGGACTGCGATAGGCTGAGTTGATGATCATAAACACTTGAAAAATCTAAAATTCTATTCTAAAATTCATAGAGAAATAAAAAAAAATGTTCAAATAAGCAGCTAATTTGCCGTAATAAGTGGATTAGACTTGCTGAAGTAACCTCAGTCCAGTTTGCTGACTCAACATGCCCTTTGAAAATTTCTTTTAAAATTCAGCTCGCTGTTTAAGATTTTCCAGTTTTACTGTAATTGCGTTCTCTGTAGTTTCTCGTTGTTTGAGATAGTTTCATTAATTCTTGTGTAATGGTAATTGAATGCGGGTTGCAGTTTACCGAGTCGTAGATTGTGGTGCCTCGTTGATTTATTATTCGGACGATTTTGCTGCGTGTTTTGTTTACTACCAGCTTATTTAGCTTTAGCTAAATTTCAGCTGTGAATCAATATATTTTATTACACAAGAAAAAAATGACAGTAAATGATATTTTATTATAAAAATAATGCAGAAGTTGTAGGTTTAGTTAACTGATTCTTGCGTAAAAGTAAAAGTCACTTTATAGTAAAATGGTTTTACATTTTTTTTTTGTTTACATGCGTTCTTGTTTATAGTCTTTTTTATGATATACAAAAAAAAAATAGAAATAAAAAAATGTTTAAAAACAAGCTTTTATTACTTGTTAATAAAAAAAGAACTAAAAAGTAAAAAACAATTTAAACCTGATAAGAAAAATACCATTAAATAAATACTCGTACCTACATTGCAACCTTTTTGATAAAAAACGCAAAGATTTAGTACAAGTTGTACAGTTTTAGGGTTTGTGTTAATTATCGTTAGAGGTTGCAATGTAGGTACCAGTAGTATAATGGTATTATTCTTATCAGGTTTCAATTATTTTTTACTTTTTAGTTCTTTTTAATAACAAGTAATAAAGCTTGTTTACAAAAAGTTTTTTTTTTCTTTTAATTTTATTTTTAACTTTTTAGTATTTTTGATACATTTATTTTTTGTTCATGTCGTTTCCACGAGTATAGGACAAAAACGGTTTATCCCCCAGAGGTCCTCTGGTACCCTGAGGCGCCACGTTAGCGATAGTCATATCGCTAACGTGGCGGTGTATGTTTATACACCCGCATCATTCTGCCCTCGGCACGTGTTAACCTTGGCATTGGGTCATCCATCTAATCAAAGACAGAATCCACATTCATAACAAACGGAACGAACGAACGATCGAACTTATTTTCCCAAAGATGGGGTCGCATATTCACGTCCACCAAACCACCACCACTCACCACCCATCAAGACGAATCAAACTCGACGCGGTTGTCGCTTAATTACTGAGTTCCTATGGCCACCTTCCGGTTCCATCATCAGATCAGCTCCATGTCGTAATAATTTTGCATTGTCATCCGATTTACACATGTATGCAAAATTTCAGCTCAATCGGTAACCGGGAAGTGGGTCAAATTTAACTTGCAAGATTGGATTACAGACAAACATCGGGACAGTTGAAACAAAATAAAAGCTTGTAAAAAGAAAAGGGTAAGTACTAGTTTATCTTCACAGGTACCTATACTCACTGCGTTTTTAATAACATCTCGATTAATCGCACGCCTACTGTAAAACCTTAATATCCTCACATTAAAAAAGGCAACAATAAAACTCAAGCCCACAATACACCATTATATTTGAACAAAAGTTATTAATAACAGAAAACCAGCGGAATGCTATTAAGCGCAGGCAATTTTCTGCATTCAAAAACTGTTAAATTAATTTTATGAAGTGGGAAAAATTGTTTTTCAGGTGATAAAAGCGTTGAATACCAAATTGTGATAAACGAAATGGCGTTTTTAAAATGTAAAGGTGATGTGACTTTATTTTACGCTGATATGAGGATTTCTTTATTAATTAATTTAATGTCAAAGGGCCAGGTAGTGGAATTGAGGGTAAAAATGATTCTGAGCCTGGTACTTGATCAGACAGAACTGTTACCAGGGCCCCAATTCTGTATTATTCCCCGCAAAATCTTACCACTTGCAAACCATGTCAATATGATGTCTTGTTAACGGCAAGGAATCGAAATGTTCAAACCACGTCATTGTGTCATAGAGAATACGTTAATAGCAGATGTCGTGATTAACTACGGAATTGTCGTGGTTTTGAAGTAAGGAACCGTTAAGTGGTCATAGTGAATTAGGGCTTTGGCTGTGCTCTCGGTTCTAACTTGGAAAAAGTCAGAATTTAAGTAATAATATAACATAAAACATTTTAAGATAATAGCTGTGGAGTTTCTTGCCCTTCTCCTCCATACAAAAGCACCTTTTGGAAAGGGTAACTAAAATTAATTCTTTCTCTTGTAAATTTTGACGTTCAAAAGTGCCATCCATGTGCCACTTTGAACTAGATTATTTGATTTTGAACATAACATTACACATGTTTTCTTCGAAGGGTTAGGCAGAGGTGTACTAGATATATGAGTACACCTCTGACTAGCCCTTCGCCTTTTATGTATAATTCACAAATCCAGACCAGATCCAGTTGTTAGTAAATATCAAAAAATTTATGCAAAAAAAGTTTACATCCATAAATTGTCAATGTTCCAATTATTGTCGTAATTAGGTACCTACCTATCTTTGACAGAATAGGTATATGACAATTATTATCAATTAGCCAGCACAATAGAATAATGAAATCATTCATTACTTAAAATATAAAAAAAAAAATATATTAAATGAAATAATTAATAAAATGTTCTTCTTTATTCCACGCTTTTACTGGCAGCATCTATACCTAGACGAATTGATATTGCCGGCCTACACAATGTTTTGTTTCGTTGTTTGTCATTTGTTCCTAAAAGATAAAACTCGATAACACCTCATCATTAATTTATTTGTATTTCTCCATGTCATCCATGCCGTTAATTAACTACCACATTCCACTACCACACTACACAGCCGTAATGTATGATGTATTTATGGATTTTCGCCGGTTTTTTATTTGCATGCGGCCGGCGCATGCGACCGTTCACTTGTCACAACAATTATGCCACAGAGTGCTTCTGACACTCAGAAAAATGTACTCTGTGATAAACAATGAGGTTACGTCTGGCGCGGATTAAATATAAATAATATACATTTGATTGCTAATATTTTACATAATTTTATCTATTTTATTATTTATTTATTACTGATTGCCCGGTGACATTACAGCGGGCCCTATCAGAATACCAGCGCTGCGACATTTACTTTTCGACATTTGTCGAAACATCATGCTGAGATAGGAACCTTTTGGCCTCGTATAGGAATTTCTGTTTCATTTTTCCTTTTGTTACTTATTTTTAAAATAATTTGTTTTATTTTTAACTGTGTTTAGTTTAGTTTATGATCCTGTACGAGTCGCAATAAATACTTTTTCTTTCTTTCATTTATCATTCTAGTATGGAGCACCTAGAGGAAACCTTAACAGCCCTAGATTTATAATGAAAAGTGTAATGCCCTGAAAATGGGAACTGTAATGATATCTGTCATGTCGCACGTGAAACAAACGGATGCAGCGTTTGACTACAAGATACAAAAATAGTATTTAATTTTACTCATAGTAATTCAAAATGTAGTCACAATCTTATCTCAGTGACAATGAATGACAAAAACTTGCCAAAAATGTTGGGAAATTAAAGGTATTTTTGACTGATTGCGACGGAAAAAGACTGTGAACGTTTTCAAAGTTATGAGAATTGCCACTCTGGCAATATTAAAATAATTAAGAGAAATATTTAACAGGAACTTTAAATAGTGATCCATATTTGTGAACTGAGTGATCATTAAATATTTCTAGTAATTTTTTCATCAATACCGGGAAAATTATGAATTAATTAAACATATTAAATACAATTAATTACATCAATGTATGCAGTTCATTTGCGTGATTGATTCGGAAACTATAATTTACATGAAATTAAACCCAAACTCAAAGCATTTATTTCAATTAAACCATTTACAGGCACTTTTGAATTGTCAAGGAGTCGGTCAGTCAGGAATATGAAGCGTAGTAGGTATGGAAAAGAACGGGCAAGAAACTCCATGGACACTCACTCTCGTTATTAGACATGGACATTATTGGACACGGTATTGACGTGGTTTGCACGTGGTAAGATTTCACGCCAAATTATGATTTAAAAAGAAAAAATAATCAGGTACTCATAATTAATTGATTTTTTTTAGGATAACTCAAAGGAAGTTGAATTCGTCAGTAAAAACGTTAATAGCAGCTCAAACATTTGGTCACTAGAATTTAAATCATAATGTGGTATGTCAAAGCTGAACTGGAAAAATGTCAAATATTTTTTGGAGGACACTGGCTCCGATTCCCTTGTTCACAAACTAAACTAAATTTAAGTTCAGTGCATCTTTTTCCTTCTATTTCATTAAGAAAAGGACAGAAGATAAAATATTAGTTTAGTCCTGTCAAATTAAGAAACTCCATAGACAGTTTAGACGTGATTAAAAACATGGCTACTAAAAATACGTCAATTTACGTCAGGCGCTGACGTAAATTGACGCTAATTATTAATAATTACCTCATGATTTGGTAAATGTGAATATTAAATTGAAGTTTTTATTAATAATTCACTAATCTCGTCGATAAAAGTAATAAAATAAAATAAGACTCGAAGTTATTTGTCCAGTAGTTATTTATTTATAATACCACAGTACTTAGAAATACATAATTAAAATAAACTTACATGCAAAATCGTTTATTCTTTGGTTTTGCTAAAATCAAACAAGAACTGATAAATAAAATCAATATTAAAAATTTAAATCTTTCTTCTATTTCTTTATTCAATAGGTATTTATTGATAATTCCTACCACAATACTTATAGGTACTGAACTAAAATACTAAGTAAACCAAAATAAAATTAAAATGAAACAATCGTAGACACATCATAAAATCAATATTAAACATCTAATAACAATAATTATTCCTTGTTTTTTTTTAAGGTTATTTTTGGAAATTTGTCGATACTAAGGTTACATTATTAATAATCACCGATAAAAGTGATTAATTTCTTACTTTTACCTCGAGTTTCGGAAATTAGTAATAATGATAGACAATTAGATATTAATAATTTTCAATTAATCACACTTACCGTAACATATACGTTATGTCGACGGCTGAGAGGTCTGCGCAGCTCGCCAGTATGGTCTTGAGGTAGAGATTCCATGGCGTAGGTCTCAAGTAACACAGTAACAATACCAAATACTTGCACAAAGGTTTATTTGAATAAAAGCACAGCACAGTTTAAATAATAACGGTTATAATAGTTACAGATAATACTAATAAGGTACCTGTGAACCAACGATCCCGATTAGAGGTCCGATCTGAAGTATCGTTCTGAGCTAAGTTCTCTTGCGACTCGCGCTTTTATAACTTTAAAATCGACACCCCTCCAACCGATTCCGTTCACGTGACATGTGACGTCACTGCGTTCACCGGTATTACAAAAATGAATTGAGCGTCTAAACCAATAAATAGTCAAAGATGTGACACATATATGGCTGCCGATACTTGAATGATGATGATAATCAATGTTGATAATGAATCAACTGATCATGTAGGAGAAAGAATCTACTTCCATCTTAATCATTATCGTCTCACTTTTACTATTCTAGACATATTGCCTAATAATGGTTAGAAGCAATTCGATGCAGCCCATTTCATCCATTCCCTTACCATCAAATAGAAATTGTTTTACTCATACCATCATTCAGTCGTCACACTAACCAGTTCTGATCACAAACCTCAAATGACTACTTACCCGTATCATTGATCTCAAATATCCCTTCGAAGACGACAATATCACTATCAGCGCGACACCACCTTCCATGATTAACTTCAAGCTCATCGCTACACTGCACACCAGTCAACTGGACCGAATTGCCCCTACAAATTAGTGCCGCCACTGATGTTAACAACACTTTGATGAGGTAATTACAGGTCAATTACTCAGTAGATGGTAATTAAGGCACCGCAACGCGCTGAGATGTTATCAATATTATTACAGCGTCTTCACGATAAGTTTTGCTAACGAGCTGTGTCGTGTGGTTTGCATTAAGGTAAATATTGGGTGTGAAAATGAAAATGGCAGACTACAATTTGTGAAAATGCATCGTCAGCTTATCCCTTTCCAAGCTATATTGGGTTTGGCATGCATTTGTGGTTAAATATCAGTACCTTATTAAAATTTTAAAGGCAGTGACTCCCATTTGCACTATCTAATCCAACTGCCCTGTATGGTCCCACTAAATGGCAAACTCCTCCTTTCCCTTTCCACACAATTCTGTTTTTTGCAATATAACCGAAAATATATAGCTGCCGTTATTAATGGGCTAGAATTCTTAACATGTCCATACAAAATATGTAGGTGTGGGCCTTTTTTCAATGCAATTATGAAGAAAGATTCATCAAAAATATAAAATCAAAATTTATTGTGACCTCTCGAGGGACAATTTCCCCGACCATTCACGCCTTTACTGCATGCATTTTATTTTTCAATTTTTGATCCTTTTATATCGTAAGCGAATCATTTACAAAAAATGTATTATGTATTGAAGCTTTACGAAGAGCATTTTGTATTCACAGCTGCACTTTTGTCATTTGCTTTTTCACTCTTACGTTCAATCGAAAAATGTACCAAAAGATATTTTTCACATTCATGTTTTTTTTACCACCCTCGAATATATTATTACAACAATGACTCATGACAAACAATTTAAAAGTCCGTGACGTCAGAGCATTGTCAAAGCCATAGCGTGTAACTGGTATACGGCGCTCATAAATCGCCATGTGGCCACATTAAACCTGATTACCCCCTGACCTTGTAGAAGATTGATGATTTATAGGCTGGACAATAAATTACGGATGTAATTTGAGGTCCTTTGTAACGATTTAGTGGCACTGCGAGAATCGATAGCACTTAAAACGAGAAAAATGCTTTTGGGAAAGGAATTATATTTTTAGACATTATTAATGGTTCGTTTATTTTTACTGAGGATTTTGTGTTTCTGGTGCTGATATTGGAATTAGAGGAAAATGAAACTCTTTGTGTTTGCCAAATAAAGTATCACCCACGGTTATTTTTACAGTTAATTCTGTGAACATTTAATTTGGTGCACGGAATAAATTAATCTAGTTAAATATTTCTGGGAAAATTAAGGCAATCTCAGAGTAGTAATTCCATCATCGTCATCATTTTAGCCTGAAATCATTTTTATTCCTTTTACCTAGGTAGGTAATAGGAATAACCTATAAGAAAAATATTACATCTCTCTCTCTCTCTCTTTCTTGTTCGCTATGCAAATACCTACCAAACCAAGCCTCTTGTGACCTAACCAAGAACAATGGAATGCGAAATAACCTTAAGATACCACATATCATGAGATACAACAATTTTTGTGTGCCTATGACCGTAACTCACTCCCTGTGTCAGACCCGAATGAATATTTACGGCAAATTCTGCGGGTGAAGCACTGATGTGACAAAATTGCCGAATACCGTTATAAGTTATTGGGGCTTATTTTTAAAGGATTTTCATGACTAAAATACCTGTTCATTGGTCAGACCTTTTTTATTGGGAGCTAATTGGTCATTTTCAATTAAATGCCAAAAACCGTAGCTATACCTTTTTTAGAATTACTAACGGGTACTATTATTAGGTTTTACTCCTGAGATAGTTGCACGGTTTTAATAACAATAATCAAAGTGTTTCTTGCTAAATGTTCATGATTTTTGTGTACGGTATACCTAAGCACACATTTCAGCGTGGAAGTCACTTTTAATAATCAATTTCTCGTTATAATTTTGCGGGAACGGTAGTGATGCACGTACGTTTATTAGCGTTTTAATTAAATTGAACTTAACTTTTATCATTTTCTAAGAGGCCTACTCGTACCGTACTTCATAATTTTATGTAGGTATGTTACATAAACTGATTTTAACCAAGTTAATAATTTGCAAGTCCAAGTCTGTTCCAGTAATAATATTTCATTTCAGAATGAATATTTACGGAAAATTCAGTACATTTGCGGGAAGAGGCGCTGATGTGACAAATGTGAATACCGCTATAACTCATTGCCGGCCATATTTTTGCATGATATTGGAAACTAAAATATTTTAGTTGCAAAACTTTTTAGGAAAACCGTTTCATTTCACTTTTCCGAGTACGTACAAGTACTATTTGCATTTTTGGTTGAGTGAGATTTGTTTTGCTTAAGCTTTTTACCAGTCATATTTACCGTTTTTATTTAGGAGTTTAGTAACAAAGGTGAACTTTGGCGTACTCCTTTATTTACCTCTGTTTATTTTCTATAGCAATTTCCACTGCACCTTTGCGGCCCCTGTGTGAGTACTTTATGAGGGTTACAAGATGTTGCGGTTCGCCCATTTCAATCTTAACCCAAAATATGCCAAGACCTGGTATAAACAACGCAGTCAAAAGCCTACTTGAAGTCAACAGAACACGAGGTCAAGGTACTGTTGACCCTGTTGTTCGTGTTATTAATTTTGTCTTACTTGGAGGATATGCGGTGTGTTGAGGATAAATAGAACTTGCTTTAATTTATTTGCTAAAACTGTGGCGGCTCCTATTACATGATAGTACAAACTTCTCATCTAGTTTAAAAACATGATTTTATTTTTGACGTTTAATAGTTTTTTTTATATTTTTACCTTAGCAACAGATAATTTAAGTGAGAAAAAATGGGTGCACTATTAATAAATGGACTACGGGGAATATATGTGTGGTGTTATTATAATTAATTTTAATTTACTCAGAACAAGTAATATAAATATAATCATAGGTATTTTGTATGTACATGTCATTCAAAGTTGTTTTGTAATTAAATTAATAATTGTATTGTGTAATTAAATTATTTAGACATGAACGCATAGCTTGCATACATCGGAGAAGCTTACTGTATAACTTACTTATCACTTACCACAAATTGATATAGTTTGCGTCTGTGATCAATGACAAGTTAATTCCGAGTCGATGATTAATTAAACCGTTTGATTTGCAATATTGCTACTGGACTGTGAACATTATCAGCCAAATAAGTAGTTGATGACATCGTTTAAAACATTTTCTAGCAAATAATAAATCAGCATTAACCAACTTAAATTTGATGCACAAAAGAAAAACACGCCAAGAATAACTTACTTCGCTAAGCCTCCCTTTCATCCACATTCTTGTTAACTAATCAAAACGCGTCTATCCCAAAATTCTACCAAATCCTCAGAATAAAACCTATCTCAAACTATTCTGCTTAGGAAATAAATAACGTAAGTACAAACGGCCTTTCCGGAGGTGTAAGTAAAACATCCCTTCCTGACCCGGACCAAAGTTACAAGGTAAACAATGACTCCTTAGAGTTTTGGCCTTAAACGCTTCTACGTCTGTTGAATACAGAGCGAAGAATAATATTTGTTGTGGTTGTAAGAGATTTGTGGTTTGTGTACGGCGCTCGGAAAGTTGAAGATGTACCAACCGTGTGTGCTCCACTGATGTAAATATTTATTGAGTTTTAAAGTGCAATGTGAAAGTTGAACGTACAGGATTATAAGATGTTGTTGTCAGTATTTTTGTTTGTATTCTTATACGAAATGAATAATACATTTTTATTGTACATCTTTTTGCGCAGATTCATACCGCTTAGTGTATGAAGGCATTACACTACTATGAATCAAGTGGCTGCTATATTGTGCAGATATCATCAGATAAAAGTACTTACAGTTCTGTTTAAATAATAAACTAATTAGATTTTCGGTCAAATGAGATTTATGCATAATCAGCCTATAACATTCCTACTGCCGGGACACAGGCCTCCCCTTTTTTGGAGAGGGAGTGGGCTATAACCTTCCACGCGGGCCCATTTTGGGTCGGTAGATGTCACATGTCCTATTTTCGATTCTAGGACGTGCCGGTTGCCTCGCGATATTATTCTTCACCGTTTTGAGAGCAGTGGAGATGAAATTATTTACACAAAGTAAAGCGCCAGACTGGATTCGAACCCACGAACTACAACCCGTAAATTGGGGCGTTGCCACTGGGCCACCACTGCTCTCTGGCATACATAGAAGATACATATTAATAAAAAAATCCCAAATCTTATTTTGCCTACGACAAAGTCATAAGGCAGGCGTCAGGCATTAAGTCCGCCTTTGTACCTTTTTTTTGTGCAAAAAGATTAAATAAATAAATAAATAAAGTTAAAAGAGCTTAAGCGAAATTGTAAGCTTAGTATCCCAGCTCATATTTAGAAGATAAACCCAATATAATTTCAATAAACCCTAAGCCTATACTAATATACCCTACTAGTGTGCAAACACCTGAGGGAAATAATCTCTGTTCACTTACATTGCTGGTTATCTGCGAGTAACTATGTATAGTAAGATCACTGAAGCTTCGATGCATCGTGTATTCCATTGTCTATTAGCTGCGAGACGTTAAGTAATGAATATTGAAACTGCATTAACTAAGCTCAAGGGGAATTTGCGAAATCAATTCGTAAATGCCGCAAATTGATTTGGTGAGGGAATGTGAATAATCCATCATCAGGTTGGGTTATAAAATAAAGCTGCTGGCTGCGTCTGCCTGCATATTCAGACTAATCTGGATTAATCTGGTAGAGTTTGCATCGTTTATTATTGCTGCGGTATTTATCCAATGCGTAAAGATAATGGCAGCCGATACTGGAGTTACAAAATTAATGGGAAATTGATCGTTTGGTGATAGTTTGATTTGCAGAGAAAATTATATAAGGTGACTGGTGATTAGTGACCGATACTTACACATGATTGTAGTCATCCTAAGAAACAACTTTCCCAAAGTAACATTTTTTAAATTTATCAAACGGTTTGGTTGGGGTGATTGGGGTCATGTGCTTGGTAAATTAAAAATATTTATTTATTTTATTTATATGTAATATATTGTGCACCACAAAATTCATAGCATAAAAAAAATAGTTTCTTTGGGAAAGTTGTTTGTTATGATGAGTATGTTTAAGTAACGGCAACTAATTACCAATCACCTTTAAATACATATTGAGGAGGCTTTTTAGTCATAATGTTGTCAAATCTAGCAACAGCGGGAGTACAGTCAACCGCACGTTAATGGTATCAATTTGACATTGATAGCGCCTTTATGACATAGCAGTAAGGGCCGTTTCTATGACCGTATATGGCGTACATGAACCTGAAAACATAAGTAAAACTCAATATTTTAACATCAACTGATAGAACTCATTAACAAAAACTCCCAGCAGTCTCCTCCAAACACGCGTAAAATTCGAATGATTGACAGTTACGTCCGCCATTTTGTCGGCCATGATTGTTCCATCGTCGCGCGACACATGATGCTTTTAAGTCATTATTTTTAACGAACACACTGTATCACTTTACTGAGACATAAAAATGTTTGTTACCTCTGAGTCCTCTGACACTTATACGTATTTTAAGAGTATGTAAAAATGACAATTCCGTCGGGACAGTGAACTTGGTAATTGGTGCTAAAGAAGGATCAGTTAGCAGTTCTTAAGTATTTTATGAAGATGTAGGTTGGCGGTGGTTACAGGAAAGTCGAAGAGTGAATATTTATGAATAGATAAAACTTATTTGCCCCGAAATTTGCGAATGATATAGCATTGAACCGCCATGGTGATCTAAAATATTTTGCTGCTCTTGCATTGGAACGACTTTGAATTGAAAAAAAAAACTGAATTGACGTACAGCAGAAGAGGCCTAATCCTCTTATTGAACAATGAAACAATGTCAGGCATAGATAAATAATTCCAAATTACGTTAAAGCATGATGACAAGGGACTATTACATTCAATATTCCTATACCCATATCAACATTAGAATATTTTATATCATCTCCTTTCAAATATTCATTTCATTCCTCCATTCCCTTTCATAGACGTATCAATAGGTACAATAAAAGCAGTTATACAGATCATAACAATCCTTGAACCTTAAAATATACGGTTCGGGGCCCAATAGGGTCATTTGATATACATAACAAAAAGATATTCACACGTTATGTAATAAGGGCTTATATTGTGGTTGTTTTATAGGGCGTTAAATCTTACGCAGTAAGTTGATACGGCTTTTTAAATGGTCGAATATTTGACGGCTTTGTTGCGTCTGAGTTATTGCAAGCTATGTGCCCTTTTGATGTTAATCGTGATTAATGCTCGGATAACTATTTGTGTTAATGACTTGGGGTTCCATTGGTTTTCAGTTTTGTACTTACGAGTCAGATGGAGTCAGGTCTGATTCTCTGATCTATGCTTTTCTGAAGGTTATTTTGTAAAGATTTATTGTGTAATCGAAAAGTGTAAAATCGTGTGTTCTGTATACGACATCGTGAATCGTTGTATCGTTTCTTTAACGATGGGCTAGATTATTTCTGAAGAGAAATCTTGAAAACTAAATTTTCCGTTATTTAGTGAACAAAGTAAGCGAGCTTAGCTTGCAATATCATTATTATTTTGTTTCACAGAAAAGTCCAAAATTCATACAATCTGTGGCGACATCTTTGCTAAAACTACCGTGTCCAACCAATGCCACAACTAACATCTATAGTAGCAGAATGGTGTTGTCCAAACAAAGTTCCACCGTCACGCGAATAACAGCGATATTCTTATCAATAAAAGAATGTTAAATTTCGAGGTTATATCCGTGATAACTCACGCTCTATTAAGCTTAAAGCATAAGCTACGTTGCTTAACTTTCCTCACACACGTCAAAGGAATCTCAACTTTAGCTCGCTAAACATAAAGTCGTCTGAATACGGCTGACTAGTACAATGAATATTTATTCGTTCTTAGGATACACAATTTTTATGGCATGTTTTTATAATCTTGCCAATGTTACGATGTCGTTCTGAGCTTGGAGTACGTTATCTCTGCTTTTGTTGCCAGTTGATTCTGCACTGCAATTGGAAATGTATAAAGATCTGGTTTTATGGTTAGATAACGGAGAGTGGAGATCTGAGTCAGCGAAAATTCAAAAGTTATATAGGTTCTCAGATTCTCAGTTATGCCAAAAAAATGAGAATTAGCTACAACTTTTTTCTTCGTAAATAATCTTAGTTACAGATAAACGTAAGTAACTTTTTATCATGCTAAAGAAAACTTTGAAGCAATAAAAAAAAAGAATAATTGCATCAGTCTTCAAATTGTATAGAGCATGATTGGCAGGAATAGTGAACTGTTCCTGGACGTCGCAAGCAACCGAACGTAACAATTATTCCACTTGATCAAAACGCAAATTAGGACAGATCAGGTCGATACACAGTAGCACATATTATCTTCCTATCTCTATATTGTTAACTATAGTTTTCAAAATGGCAAACTACATACAGTTTGTCGTGTCGTAACTAGGCCAGGCGGCATTTGCTCGTTGCTCCAAAGTTTTTGGCAAAGTTGAAAACTTGCGATGTATGTAAGATCTAATCATGCGTCTGCAACGAACTCACGGATCGAACTTCTCAAGTTTAACGGGCCTTGTATGATGGGGTGAAAAGGTGGAATTGGCTTTAATCGCACTTTTACAGAAATCGTACGAGAAAATGATACTTAGGCACCACTATCGGCCAAAAATTGAGGTTTATGGAGGCCTCATAGAGCAAGATTCTCAGTTCGCACTTTGACTTTACTTTATAAAATAAAGTAAGCATTACGTACGAATATGAACCTTAGTTTTATGCACATTGTTGTCATATTCGTAAAATAAAATGTGAGCGTACGAACCATTCGAATATGAACATTAGTAATATATGAATAATGTTCACATTCATATGCGACGCTTACTTTTCTTACCAAAGTAAAGTGCGTTTCCGGTTATTCTAGCAAAAAGTGCTTATCCAGAGACTATGAAACAGGCTCTAAGTCTTCAAAATAACCAAACACACCCATCAAAACAATATTAAATCATTTATAACTAAAGCCTAAACCAACGACGAAATTATTGGGACCATAGATAGTCGGTCACACAATTCCCAAGATATCCAAGCCCAATATACAAGGGCCCTAATACAAAATAATACCAAAACTTGCAAGCTGGTTCAACGCTAAACATTACTTAGTACACTTTGATAGTTATTGGCCATTAGCAAGTTTATGTCGTAGATACCTGGAGGATCCCACTAATCTGATGTCAAGTGTTTGATCGACCGTCACTGAAGTAGGTACCTAAGTTATTGGCCCAAGTTTGGAGTAAGCACTCTTTGTTGTGGGTTATGTTTGTGGTTTTAGGACCGAATTCTAGAAAGATGTTCAAGCGTTGATGTATATTTGTAGAAGACGGGGTATAAATCGCGGTTTTTACCAAAATCTTTGCATTGTAAGTTATGGATAAATTATTGTAATTCATTTATACTTAACAAATTGTGATAAAATCTTTTATTTATATCTACTAATTTATGGTTTAAGACATTTATTTCTCAAAAAAGAATACAATGTATTTACTTAAATTGATGCGATGTTATGACAAAAATACTGGTATTCAGCTGCATCCGGTTAGACTGGAAGCCGACCCCAACATAGTAGGGAAAAGGCTCGGCAGCTGATGATGATGCAATGTTATGATCCGCTACCCCGGCAAATGACCCCTGCGCTACAGTTCTTTAAGTACAGGTTGCTCCATGATTTTAGAAGATTGTAAATAAAGAATAACATTTAGGGCTGATTTTTCCAACGCCAGATAATTTTTATTCGAGGAATAAAATTGACGTTTGACAATTTTTGTATGAAATAACTGTCAAAATTTCAAAAACATTCCTCGAATAAGTTGAAAAATCAGCCCTTAATGAAATTAAAATATATTCGTAAAACGAAAACGCGAAACCGTACAAGTATGTTAAATTAATGTTGGCATTAAAGCGGCACGCTGTATAAATAAGCGTTCCTTGGAACGAGCACCGAAACGGTATGTTTGAACGGTAAGTTAAAAATAATTAGAAACTTGTTTTCTCAATATAAGTTATCGTCTTATCCTGCAAGTGTCTTTGATTAGTCTTTTATGAAATCACTTTTGATGCCAACTACAGCCTGCTATTTAATTCTGTATTTATTCATTTAAACTCCAATTTTTTAGCTTTTATGAACACAAACTCTATACATTGAAGTCCAACGCAGTGCCTTATCTCATTCGTTCGTACTTCGTTTACCTTTACCGGCAGGTAAGCGCGACTTCGTTTACCTGTGGGTCGAGTGCCCAAATAGCCTTGTTCAGCGACATTGTCCGTGGCCTATCTAGGGTTGTACGGACCAACTAGGTGCTTAAGTACTCTTGTTTTGTAAAGGCTGTTTAACTTTTGTGCTTGCGAAAAGATGTTTTGTTATTTCAAGGGTTTTTTTTCTGTTCTTTTCAGGAACATTTTGGATGATGAGGTTTTTGAAGGACTGAGACGTTAACCAAACTTGAAAGCTGAGAAACTTCAAACCGCCTTTGATTAAAATTCAAGGATCAACCCATGAATTACTTACTTAGTAAATCAACACAACAAAACATCACGCTCGTATTTCCCGAAGGGTTGAACAGAGAAGTATAGTCACACCAAAACATTTCGTTCTAAAAATATTTTTAAACACAAAATGAAACTCAACAAAAAACAAAAAAAGCAATCAAACGCAACGATTAAAAGTGTCAAAAACAATAACAAAAAAATGACCTGAAATTTAATTTCAATTTCAGCAGCCCTATTGTGGCCGCTATTTGAGACGTGGGTGCCGGTGTCGGAGTGAAGCAGGCAAGGTCAGTTAGTCGACAAACAAATAGGTTTAGTGTTGGAAGTGACCGCCGAAAGATATTGAGGGTTTATAGTTATGATTAGTGGGGTTTGTAGACAAAGATTTGGTTTAAGGGAAGGTGATTTGATCAGTACTGTAAAAGTGATGATGCTTACATATCTACCAGCCTCGTAGACTGTCTACTATTTTCACCACCTGTAGCATAATGAATACCCTATTTTGTTTTAATTTTTTTATTTTACGATATCGGTAAAAATTAACATATGAAACCATATTTGAAAAATTTCTAGAAAGGTCTCCAAAACTATGCTTATATGAAAGCTCTGCACAGAAGTGGGAGAGCAAACTGAAAAAATAATAACGATTTTAGGACAAATTAAAAAAAAAAGAAAGAGCAGGGAAGTTCCAGCTTGTACAAGGTATTGGCATTTTTTTTCATATCCTACCTAAGTTAGTCTACAAAAACCGTTACTCAGTACAATTTAGAACACTGCACGTTAATAAACTGGCCCAAATAAAATAATAACTGTGTACAAATCCGCAGCATGGAAGATATTAGCGTAGTTTACACAAACACTCCTAATTGCCGGGCCGTTTGCCGACAAACAGTATAAGTAATATAAGTATGCGGGCTTATCGACTCGGAATTACTTAATGAGCTGCTTAGCTAATTAATGGTTTAGGGGAAAATATTATCGTCTATTTAAAAGTATTTTAAGGGTAAATGTTGAGAGTATTTCAAGGGTAGATTATTTTTAATTAAATGCTCCATTGGTTTTGTTGTCGCAAGCGTGACTGTTGAGTCGCGGTCTCGAGTTTGATCCTCGGGCCGATCTAGGTGTTATTCGTATTTTTGTTGGGAAATTTTCAGTAGCTTGGAGTATAGATTTGTGCCCGGTTGATGGCAATAGGCTCGCCCCCATTACATGGGACTTAAACATAACTGGCGTAACGTACCCGTACTATACACCCTATAGGTGCACCTCTGCTTACCCTTCGGAGATATACAGGCGTGATGTTATGTGTTAATTTATTGTAATACTCGCTTCAAGTCTATAAGTTTGAACGCGCAACATTACTTTTATACCTAATGGAATATCAATAAATATTTAGCATAAAATATTTTATTCAAAGAACACAATTAGCTGCGTTTCTGATTACATAAATAAGGTAGAAATACTCGTAATACAAGAATAATAGGTCATTACGGCAGTTTCAGGTTTATTTATTGATTTTATCGTTTTACTAGTGACCCGGCCCTGCTTCGCACGGTTTTTGTGACTTGACTAAACATGGAGATTTCTAAATTATATTTAAGTTTAATATTATTGTAATATACACATAATAATCGAGGTAACCCACGTAACCCGAAGAATTGCCAAAGTGACAGTAGGCAAGGCACATTGCTTGCACAGCAGATGGCCGATGGAGTCGAAAGGTTCTGGAGAGGCGACCGCGTACGGGAAAACGTTGCATGGAAGGCCTCACACAAGATGAACCGATGACCTGGTGAAAAAAAAACAAAACCGGTCGAAGTGGCGATGCTTGGGGGAGGCCTAGGTCTAGGATGATGATGATGAATTTAAACAAAATAATAATAATGAAACTCGAGTAATACATTCTATAATTGATGTGGTGTTCAACATCAAAGACTTTAATTTATAATATGTATGTATCGATTACAGTGAGTGTATTGGAGGGCTTTGAAATATGAGAACGATACTGAGAATTTGCTACGACGCTACATTCTACAGTGAATGACAGATCAGCCAGGTAACCTACAGAAATAATTTGAAAAACCAAAAACCGCGTAATGCACCTTTTTTATGAAAAACAAAATTTTTTTTTTTTTTTTTGATAATCGACTATAAATTTCTAGGTACGTTACGGGGTCTTGAATCATGGACTGAATTCATGATTACACAACAGTTTGCACGACGATTTCCCTGTCACCCTGTGGACAATAGATACATGGAAATCTATTTAAAATGAATAATTATGTTTAGATACATTAGCTACTGGTGTCTTGTCATTATTTTTTCTTCTTCAGTCTTACCAAGGGGTATCTTGTTACCCAGTTACTGGGTTACGGAGGTCAGCCAGTGGCTCCATGTAAAATACTTTATTCCGTATTCAGCTGCATCCGGTTAGACTGCAAGCCGCCCACAACATAGTTGGGTAAAGGCTAGGGAGATGATGACTTTTTTAAACATCACACTTTCCTACACAACAACAGGTACGACATCTTCCAGCTTATCATTTAAAACTCGTAGCCCAAACTTCGACTGGCCGAACATCGTGAAAGGCGTACAAAAGAATCGATAGCGAACAACACGAACGAAGCGATCTAAAATAAATTAACCCCCACTTCCGAACCTAAGATATGTAACTTGTGCGTTATTTTTCTTCGGAACTTCTCGGAGCGCAATAACGGTAACGACCATGGTGACTGCAAACTTGGACAATGTTGCCACATTATTTCTTGGGGGGCCACTGATTCGGGGAATTAGAGGGAAATGTGTAGTATTAGCTTGTCGGGGGCTGAATATTGGGCAAATCAGCGAGGGTAGTAAATTTGTCGAGTTAATGCGGGGATCTGATTACCCACAGATAAGAGAATCGTAAATGTTGCCCTCTTAGAAGCCAAATATTACCAGAAGAATACAGTGATCATTCGAAGAGTAAAATACCTACTTTTATAAGTCATTGTTTTTCAATTCATTTCACACATTTTGGAAAATAAAAAACATAAAGATTTTTAAACCAAAAGGGCGCTGGGCGCTGGGTCATGGACAATGCGAATAAGATAGATAGATAGATAGATAGAATACTCTTTATTATGTACACCATAAAGAGAAACTGCAGATTGAGAGTGAAAATGAAAATTCAAAAAGGCAGCTCCTTTAAATAATAAAAAAATCTTCGTAGAATCGGAGCACAATTAGTATTACTGGTTACATGACATTATAAACCCTCCCAGAACAAAGCAAGTATTCAACGTACAAACAAATAAATTTATCTAACAGCAGTTAAAAATAAAGACATTGTCAGCGCACTCAATAGCTAAGGAAGCTAGCAGGGAATGCGAAAACTAGGAGACTGTACTCCTAGTTTTCGCATTCCCTGCTGACTTCCTGGTTTAGCTGAATCGTATGTACATCTGTATCGCTCCTGTACCCCGGGGCGACGAGACTATCTTGTGAAATGTTTATCTTTGAAACGGGTAGTTTAATACCAACACTATTCTTGACCGTTGTGTTATCACGATCCAATGTATTGTGTTGTAGATTAAAGGAACAAAGTTGGTCATTAATCAACAGTATTGACATTTAGGTATTGCTACTGTGTTATGATGAAAGAGAGTCTTGGAAATTGACACACTTTCAAACAGTTTCATTATCAAGAAAAAGAGAAAAAAAAACAAAACAAAAGCAGTTCCAAATTGTTTGATCAATTTGGGAGTATCAGAGAGACAACATCGATCTACACAATAATGAAAAATAGTTACGTTGTTTTTTCTCATAGTTTATACTAGCTGTTGTCCGCGACTTCGTCCGTGTGAAATTTCTTGTATTTTATATTCAACTTCAATTTATATTCATCATCTGCCTGCCTTTTCCCAACTATGTTGGGGTCAGCTTCCAGTCTAACCGGATACAGCTGAATACCAGTATTTTAGATGGAGCGATTGCCTATCTGACTTCCACAACCCAGTTACTGGGTAATACGATACCCCTTGGTAAGACTGGTTGTCAGACTTTTGGGCTCCAGACTACCCGTAACGATTGTCAAAGATCCACGAATCACATCTGGGACCAACGGCTTAACGTGCTTTCTGAGGCACGGAGGGGTCTCGGTATGTAAAGATGGTCACCCATCCACAGACCAACCGCGGCAAGCGTAGCTTAACCTGATCGATCGACCTGTGCGGCTGTTGTTATTTAGCCAATGCAACTATTAGTAGTGCATAATAATAATACGTAGCAATGTTCTTTCTACCAAAATAACAGCGACAATCAACGCATCCAAGTACCCTAACCCAACTGTACCTAGTTTACATTACAAACGCCACGGACAACGCAACGCGCTTTGCCTAAGAAACGTAAACAATTCATCCAGCTGCATTTGGCTCAGACTATTACAGCGTTGTCCATCAAAGTCTGCATCAAAACAGAAAATAAATTAATTTGGTGATTTTCTTGTGAGGTCACCGACCTCTGTTCAGTTAGTGTATTTACTTGAAATATCAAGTTAAAAAATCAGTTTTTTATGTGTAAACTTCCCAATCGTGATGGGTATCGATATTTACACATGACAAAATATGTATGCTTTCTCAACTCTAGTAACAACACTACCCCTAATGAAATAAAAAACCATTTATTTTTATTTTATCGTGTTTGCAGAGTTTCTCCAGCCAATTTATTTGGACCCTGTATACATAGATATTACGGCGGACTAAAAAACGAATATCCAAAAGCGATTACTACTACAAAAAAATAATACCTACTTCTCCTTTTTGACTCTACCCTTCTCTCCTTTTTTCTCTCTTCTCTTCTCTCCTTTTTTACTGAAGAATCTAATCTTCAACAAAATCGTAGCTTACATTCAATGACTTCTCCCTGCCTGTCCACGACAAAAGTACCTCAACAAAATCGCAACCAATCGCATGTGTGTAGCCTTCCTAGCCTCTACACTCGATCCGTACAGTAATCGAATGCCTCAGGTCTTTGATAGCAGCCGTTTGGGGTCCCATTGTACCTCCAATAGATCGCTTGCAATTGAACGTCTAACAGAGCCAGTGAACGTTCGTGTCTTTATAACAACCTGCTTCCCTGTAAACCTGCTTTTGTTCCACGGTTTTATTTTTATTTTATTGAGTTTTGTTGTGTTGGTTGTTTATGTTGATTTTGAATTAAGTTGAGGAGAAATATGTTGATGTTGCAACAAATATCGTTTAAATTTCCTACAAACTATCTGATTAGCACCTTAAGAATTTTGCACCTTCCTGATTGAGCGCGTTTTCTGCTAGATCATAAAATTTATGATCTAGCAGAAAACTGCGCATACACTAGAGTGTATGCGCATGTGTATGTGTATGCGCGAAAGGCTATTAAATAGCCTTTTCCAAGATACTTACGCCTTACTATACGCCAGAAAAGATGGCTCTGGATATGGAAAGTATGTAGATACTTTCCATATTCAGAGCCATCTATTTCTTTTTTTTTACACTCTACGGTGTGAAAAAAAAAGAAAAAGATGACTCTGAATATGGAAGGTATCTACTTACTTTCCATATCCAGAGCCATCTTTTCTTCAGTCATCAGGATACAATGAACTTTAACTTTCTTGTCTGGTGTTTTAAGGAACGTGGGTACTTACGGCGAACATTCGCTTCACGAATTAAATTTTAAACCGGCGTGCGTTAGCTTTAAACGTTCATTCATATACGAAATGAAGAGTTTGACGAGTACGAGAATCTAATCGCTAGAAACAAATTCTAATATATCTTTTAGCGCGTTGCTTAAATCGGAAGTGATGTTGCAATCTTTTCAATACAATTTCAGAAATGTTTACCAACAGTTCTATCAATGTCATCCAAGTGGCAAAAAGATTCTTGTAGCACTTAAGCTGTGCTGGGGAACGCATGATCGTTTTGAAAATGAATGTTCGTGGCGAAACAAAGGCTCGCGCCACGAATGTTTGCAAAACTTATTCGCGAAGTAAAGGAGGTCCAGTCAGTCACACAGTTTTGTTGGTTGTTTTTACAAGCAAATGAATCGTTTTATGTCAAAGAAATGTGAGAACTATATTGTGATGTATTTTTTATCGATACACCAAATAATTTCAAGCATAGGCCAAAGGTGAAACAGCCTTACAGAACCAGAAGTAAGAAGTACGCAGGTTTCCGTCTACAGAAATCAGCTGCCTTTGAAATCAAACGTTCGTACTATTGTGAACAAACAGATAGTAATCGAACTCAGGTTTGTTCACGTTTTCTCCCGTATCCTTCCATTAAGTACTTACTTTTTGGTTATGTTTGCATAACAACTATATTCTTAGAACAGATATAGATACTTGTCTGTTAGATTTAGATAAGTACCTATCAGGTGTATATATATTGATAGACATTAATGATGATTATTTTTACTACTTGAGTTATTATTATTATGCTGCGCTCCATTGCTTGTTGGAAATTCTTGAATTTGGACTTATGTCGTTCAGTGAATTTTTTTTTACTAATAAATGAAAATAATGTCTAGAAACGGTATAGGTACAAAGTTTCTGTAAAAATAATAATTTATAAACAATACCTATTTTTTGCTATAATTAATACGAACTAATTAATATCATAACAACAGGCCTGTTATCCCCGAAAAGTAAGGCAAAAGTGTTCCTATATTATACCCATATACGTAGTAACTCGGGGCTAGCTGGCTCGTACCAACGCAAATGTACACGTACATCGGTGGTGGTGCGACCCGGACTGCCGGGCACTTCTTCTCCTGCAACCGAGCGGGTGGGCAGGTTGCGGATAGCCCAACTCCGGCTGCGGGACCGGCTGTAGAGCCGATCCCGCACCCGGAGCATCTTGAAAGAGATCCCGGACAAGAGAAGTGCCCGAACACCAAGTCCCAGGTTTAGGGTAACCAATACACCTTGTTCCATGTACCCAAATGACCCAACCACACGCAACCCTTCCCTATCCACAGATCCTGTCAATCCGCAAAACCCCTAGGCCAAATCCCAGACCTAGGGTGACCCCCAAGTGACCCATACCCTACTACCAAACACCCTCCCTCCTATCCCTACATCCTGTCGGTCCCTGAGGACGGGTAACCTCGATTCCAAAAAAGCCCACCCCCCAACACATGAAATGCAGGAAGAAATAGAGACTACCCAGGTGGGTTCCGGCCAAGCCGGGGAATCCCACACCGCCAAGGCGGTCAGCCCCCAACGTATTCTGGGGGGGGCATCTTACTGCTCATCATCTTTGCCGCGCTCTCCAGCGCGGCCGGCTGCTGATTTAGCGCCACAAACACCGGCAGCGACAAACGCGCCAATGAACATAACCCCGGCAGCGACTGACGCGCCAACACCCACTACGACACGTATGCCTCCCGCGAACCTCTGGCAACAGAGCATCGTGCGGAACAGCATCACAAACCCTGACACTGAACGACACGGACAGACTGCGACGGGGAAGGTTAACGAACCCGTCGGCCCTACCACTCTCCTGGTAGATGGAGTACGCCAGCTGAAAAAGCGCGGAAAAATCACAGACCGGGGGAGGAAAGTAGGCGATCGAAAGCGCAACACCCGCGAAGGCAACAGCCAGCGCGAAGCGCGATCGGACGCCGAAGAGGTAGTACGCGACCAGCCCCGAGTACGCGACGACAATACCGAGCGCGAAAAAGGGCCGGACGCGGAAAACAGAGAACGGCCGCAAGTACGCGAAGGGGAAACCCAGCGCGAAAAGCGGCCTAAGGTGGGACCACGCGACCAGCAGCCAGTACGCGAAGGGGAAACCCAGCGCGAAAAGCGGCCGGACGCGGAACCACGCGTGCAGGGGCAAGTACGCGAAGGGGAAACCCAGCGCGAAAAACCCCCGCACACGACAGAGCCTACCGGGGGCGCCGACCGACCCCTGACCAACGAACCCAGACTAAAACACAACAGAGGAAAGCGGGGTGGAGGCTTGCACGTTAAGGCGGACACCTCTCAGCCGCAGCCTGGACCGAGTGGTACAGGGCCGGCGAAGAGGGAGCGCCCGGACGACTCGGCTTCACCGAGCACGCTTCAGAGGGACGCCAAGCGTGTAAGGGTCCACTCCGCCCAAGGGGAGCCGAGGACCTACGCGCGGGCCACAAAGGACATACCTGCGCGGCTCGCCGTAGCAATCTGCTTCCCTCCCCCCTCCAGAGACTTGACGAACGAAGAGGCCGAACAAGTTAAGACAGGCCTAGAAGACATGCTCATGGGCGCAGACACATCGTCACCGCTCCCTGCTTTCCGCGGATACCCAAGGGTAGCGGAGGGTACAGTGCAGATGTGGTGCGAGGACGATAACGCCCTGACATGGCTGACCCAAACAGTTCCCCTCCTACAACTCCCTAATACTGACTTAAAGCTGACAGTAGTGCGACAGTCAGACGTGCCCACCCGTGTCAGAGCCTCGCTTTTCGTCCCTCGGTATAGAGGTGACGTACAGAGGCTCCAAAGTATTCTGACTCGTCAGAATACTTGGTACGACATTGGTAGGTGGTCACTGTACAGGGCAACTACCGTCGGTGGTGACAACTACGGGACTTTTCTGACCCTGGGTGTACCACCGGAGGAAGCGCAAAAGGTCCTGGACCGGGAGCGACGGATATCGTACCTACTGGGTTCGATATACGTACGCTTCTGGCCCACGACCCAGCCCGCTGTCAGCAAGACAGACTCGACCACGACACCGACAGAGACACAGACAGACGACACGGACGAGATCGCCCACCTGGAAGAGGTCATGGCCCGTGCGGCGATGGCTGACGATGAGGCCGCGGTTCCGCCAACATCCCCCGGTTGGAGCGAGCAGCTTTTGGCATCGTCGCCGGGCGATAGACACGACGACCCGTACAGGGAGGAGGTGGAGGAGGGATTGTCCGATGGATCCACCATCGACTAATCCCCCCCCTTCATCGCCATCACCCACACTCAACATCATCCAGACAAACCTCCAGCATAGCCAGACTGCTACGGCCAGCTTACGCAGGGCACTGGAGGTCAACCCCCGAACCATCGCACTGATCCAAGAGCCGTGGATCAGGAACAACAGGGTATGCGGCCTTAATAACATCGGAGGTAAGCTAATACTCAACACACAGAGCTCGGACAAACCTAGATCCTGTGTGTACATACCCAAAGACATCCCTACCGCACTGCTCACCCAATTCTGTTCCAGAGACTTGACAGCCGTCAGGCTCCGGACCACAGACGATCTCCCAGACGTCGTCCTAGCCTCGGTGTACATGCCGGGCGAGGACACAAACTGCCCGCCACAAGAAATGGCCGACCTAGTGCAGCACTGCGAGATCACCGGTCTGGACCTGATCATCTGTACCGACTCCAATGCCCATCATCCGCTCTGGGGCAGCGACACATCGAATCCCAGAGGAGAGGTACTATCCACCTATTTATTCTCTACTAACCTAAACATTATTAACCGAGGTTCTGAACCCACTTGGGTCACAGTCCGAGGACAAACGATCATAGACTTAACACTTGCTACAGAAAACGCGAAAAACCTCATCACAGACTGGCACGTATCGGGCGAACCCTCCTGCTCGGACCACAGAAGGATCCGCTTTGCATTGACCACCAACACCAAGAAACCCGCACCGAGAAGAAATCCGCGGCGCACCGATGTACCAGGCTACAAGCGCCTCCTGGCAGCCCTGCTAGCTAGGCATCTATCACAAATAACAATAAGAGAACCAGCACAGCTGGAATATACTGTAACAAAGCTATCAGAATACCTTACCGAAGCTTACCATGCATGCTGTAAACTAAGGACGCCACGGTCCAACACCGAGAGAAATCCCTGGTGGAACGCCGAACTTGGTAAACTCAGACATGCACTACGGAGGCAATTCAACAGAGCCAAAAACACCAAACTCCCAGAAGACTGGGAGATATACACAGAAACTCGACACACATATAAAAAACAAATCAGAACCGCCAGAAGGACAGCATGGCGGAAATTCTGCGCGTCCATAGAAACCAATAATGAAGCTGCAAGGGTAAGAAAGATCCTATCAACTGACCAGGACCGGACCCTTGGCTCGCTGAGAAAACCCGACGGCACTTTTACACTTACGGACCATGAGACCAGCAAGGTCCTTCTGGAAACCCACTTCCCAGACTGCAAACTTCTAGAGGACAGAACCTGGGAGGACGCACCAGATTGGACCCCGACGGAACGGGACTGGGCCTGCGCCCACAGGCTAGTAACAGAAGACCGGATAAAATGGGCTATCAACACCTTTCAGCCATACAAGTCCGCTGGACTGGATGGCATCTTCCCAGCCCTACTACAATGGGGGCTCGTATACATTACACCATGCCTGGTAGAAATCTATCGGGCCTGCATAGCACTCAGACACATACCCCTAGCCTGGCGCGAAGTGAAAGTCATCTTCATACCCAAACCTGGTAAAGCTGACTACACGCAACCCAAAGCGTACAGACCCATAAGCCTCACATCCTTCCTACTAAAGACCCTGGAGAGACTATGCGATCGAAACATCCGAGACGGTCCCCTTAGGGCAAAACCACTCCACAAACAACAGCATGCGTACTCCACAGGCAAGTCGACAGAATCCGCGTTGCACAGCGTGGTATCCAAGATTGAATGCGCAGTGGACCACAAATGCTCAGCACTGGCTGCCTTCATCGACATTGAAGGCGCCTTTGACAAAACCACATTTAAGAGTATCAACACGGCCTTAGACAGACACGGCATAGATCCGTCTCTGAGCGGCTGGATCACCAATATGCTTAAACAAAGAGCCGTACAAGTGACCGTAAACGACACCACAAGGGCCATTGTGGCAAAGGGCTGCCCGCAAGGGGGCGTCCTCTCGCCACTTCTATGGAATCTGGTTGTAGACAGCCTGATAAAGGCACTAAACGATAAAGGCTACTTTACCGTAGGCTACGCCGATGACATAACCATAATAATAAATGGCACCCACGAAAATACCCTGTGCAACCTAATGCACCAGGCCCTGAAAATAGTAGAGAACTGGTGTAGCACACACCAACTATCAGTGAACCCAACAAAAACCGAACTGATCCTCTTCACAAAAAAGAGGAAACTTACTACACTACAACTTCCAAAATTCTTTGGCACTACCCTAAGCCTATCAACTGAAACCAAATACCTGGGCATCTGTTTGGACAAACAGCTGAATTGGGCAAAGCACATCAACTACATCACCACGAAGGCCAGCATATCCTTGTGGCAATGCAAGAAAATGATTGGTAAAAACTGGGGCATTAGCCCCAAGATCACCTACTGGCTCTATACCACAGTTATCCGACCAACTATCACTTACGGCTCACTAGTCTGGTGGCCCAGAACAGACCTGAGCACAGCCCAAAGGGATCTCGAAAAGCTGCAGCGATGCGCCTGTGTGGCAATCACTAGCTGCATGCGAACTGCACCCACCGCTGCCCTTCAGGCTGTGCTTGGACTGCCTCCCCTACACCTTATCGTGCGGGAGGAGGCAGCCCTGTCCGTCTTCAGACTCCATCTAGCAGGAACTCTGAGCAAAGACTCGAGGATCAAACACACCCGTCTAAGAGATGAGGCGATCAAACGGCAGCCAATGATGGCAGCACCCTGCGACAAGGCCCCTAAGCAATACTGCTTCCGAAAGCATTATAACATAGTGCTTGAAGAGGAGCAGCACGACTACTCGGGCCCGAGAGAGCTGAGAGTCTACACTGACGGATCAAAAACCGACTACGGAACTGGAGTCGGAGTTTTCTCACACGACCTCAACATAAACATATCCAGCCCGCTAGGAATGCTCAACACGGTCTACCAAGCGGAGTGTGTGGGTATAATACGAGCGGCTCATGCCATAGCAGCCAGGAGGATTACGGACGCTCATGTTCGTATAATCTCTGACAGCGCCTCGGTCCTCCAATCCCTGAAGAGGGGATGTATCACATCGCATCTAATACTAGAATGTCACAAGGCGCTTGAACAGGTGACTGTATCAAGCCGCAACACAGTGACACTACAATGGATAAGAGGACACAGTGAATCACTAGGTAACGATGCGGCTGACGAGCTGGCCAGAAGGGCATCCAGCACGTCAGTCTATGGTCCAGAACCAGTCGTGCCCATCCCCTTCAATCAGCTACGCAGGTGGCTACAGGAGCACACCCATACACAAGCGGAGAACTGGTGGTCCTCGTCAATGGGCTGCAGGCAGTCCAAGGAGGCCATGCCATCACTAGATGGCAAGCTAACTAAAAGATTACTACGCCTGGATAGGAAAGGCCTGCGCCTGGTGACGGGGACCATCACGGGACACTGCTCACTAAACAAACACTTTCACACGATTGGTATAACGGACAGCCCCCTGTGCAGAGCCTGCATGGAGGCTGATGAGACCGTCGCGCATGTGCTCTTTGAGTGCACAGGCATCACCCAGATTAGGTCGGAAACCCTCGGGACACCCAGATCATACACAGATGTTCTTAACAGACCAGGAGACCTAATAAGCTTCTGGAGGGAGGTGGGCTGGTTGGAATAAACCACCGACGGCCGCCATGGCCCACGTACAATGGTCCACCTGAAGGACTAAGTGCGGAAACCAATCCCATAACATAGAACATATACCCATATGTCACCAGTTACGTTAACGTCCCGTATAATGGGAGGCGCGACTATAGCCATAAACCGGGCGTAACTCCGGGCTTCTACTGAGAAGTTCTTGATACCCAATATAATTTTGTGTGACCTGGGAATCGAACCCAGGACCGCAGACACAGCAGTAGCGCTTGCGGCCACCAGAGCAACGAGGCAAGCAACTATCTTTGTTTCAAAACTACAGCCATCATTTACCTATTCAAAAAGTTGAAGAATATCTCGTGAAAGGACGACGATCTATATTTCCTCCCCGGTTCAGATCTGCCCAGAAATATTCACTAATATTACCATAATCTGGTACGTAGTAGTGATAAATATGCTAGTGGCCTCGTACCATTCGTTATTTACGGCATAAATGCATTCAACAAGATAAAACACGGCTGCTACATATTTATGAGCTAATAAGAAAGTAATCTAATGGAGAATCTTGTTTCAAAGGTCTATAATAAGACTCTCAAAACAATTTTACAAGCAAGCTATTGGACTTTATTTCGATAGAAATTACCAGAATATTTTATCCTGAAGAGTTTTCTATTGTTCAATATCATATTATTTATTCTTTGAAATTATCTTCTTCCAGGACTTAACTGAGGCAAACGATAGAGCTGTCCAACGGGGTGATTCCATAGAACACTTACAATGACAAAGCTTTTTATTTCGTCAATTCAACAACATTCATTGCGTCATTTACGTTGTCAAGCAGACGAATTTTTCAAACATATGAGGCAATGTATTTCCATCAAAATCCTTCTGATTGCGATTAAAAGTTTGTTTACGCAAGCTTTTTTTTTTTTTTTGTAGCGCAAGTTTGGAGTGCGGGTCACTGCGTACAGGGCCCTTTTCACTATGACCACTTAACGATTCCTTACTTCGAAACTACGTCAATTCCTCAGTCGGTTTCGTTCATTGTGTCATAGAGAATAAGTCCCTGGATGGACAAAATGAGAGTCAACGATGCATGGATCTATGTAAAACGGTAATAACATTTTCTTGCAGTTTAAGTTAGTCAGTCAGTTTGTAGTCAGACTCCGCGTAAAACCAATCTTTCTCCTTTTGCAGTCAAAACCATTTTCTTAGCAAAACTGTCTTTAAAATAGAACGCACAGCGTTAGGTCATAGAAAGAAACATTATTACATTTCTGTAGCAACTGCTTTGTCTCATAAAAACTAAATCTAATATAAATTCTACCGTACATTGCTCCAGTTTCAATTTTCTGCTTAATTTGCGAACCTTAGTTTTCTAGGTCACAGGGTATTTTTAGCAGAATCACATAATGGATTCAGTTAGGTCACATTAGGCCATGTTAAACAGTTCACGATTTATTGCTTAGTAAATATACTCAGTGACAAAGTTTTTTTATCTGTTTTATAAATTTTCTGCATATTGGGCACAATATTGTTGCATAATATGTAGAAAAATATGTAGATTAAAAAAACAAAACAAACACGCTTATCCAATCTATTGTACTCGTCAAAATAATTCATAATTATAAAAACAAACTCGAGGGGTTTACTAGTAGCCACTGAAGAATTTCCCTATCCACCTCCTGGCTTCATCATCGGATCAAGTTTAAGATATCAAATTATAGTTTTGTCATCTGAACTACATATACATACTAAGTTTCATTTCGATACGGCAATTAGAAGTAGGTTAAAATTGAATTCTAAGATTTTGTTACATTGTTAGTTAGTTACAAATGAAGTGCTAATAAAAGAGTGTTGATAAAAATACCTTTAGTTTTTTGTATATCAATTTGCCGAGCCTTTTCCTAACTATGTTGGAGTCGGATTCCAGTCTAACCGGAAACAGCTGAATACCAGTATTTTACATGAAGCGACAGTTTTTATAAATGTATTTTTGGCTTTTGTATTGAATTCTTGGAATCTAAACGCTTGTATTTCTTTCTAGATTATTACCTACCATCATTACCAACTTTGCTGGTTACCTATTACGATGCCAGCATTGCCCGCTGTCTAGTACGTAAAGGCAATGTCGCTTTACAAAGCGTATCGGGCTTTTCGGTCACAATATAAGCTGCGACAATAATGGCTACTGCCGTATTATTTGCGGCCGCGACTGGCCGCTTTACTTGAACCACAGTAATCCTATCAAAGCTGCATTATCGTGATTCGAGAGATTCCTATTCAGGGATTAAAGTGAAATAGTTATGCGCAGAATTCATGAATAGAATACTTAAACAGTACATCTTTTACCTAACCCAATAATTTAATCTAAGAATCAAACTTCAGAAGACGGTTACTAATTTGAAAAGTTGAAAGATTTCTCTAAAATAAGGGGGAATATTATAAAAGGCCGCTATTTTAGGGATCTAACTAAATATTTGTTAGGGATTCTTTAAAAGGCTTAATGAGATTGAACTCTGAACATAGAATAAGGCTGTTAAAAAATATACAGAGTTAAGAAAATGTGTGTTTAGGTAGGTTAGGTTAAGTAGTCGTCCAAGAAAAGATATTGTTAGAAAACTGAATAAGTACTTTGTTTTTTAGGTACTAGCTGACCTATTTTTAGGCTGATACCGATACTTGTTTGACAAAAATAAATAATAATTTTATTATACATAAAAACAGGTTACAGAAAAATGTGAGACACTGACTCCACGAGCTAGGTTAGAGTACCTGTATTTCAGAAGAAAAATTATCGTTATTAAAAATGTTCAAAATCTCAAACAATACAAACAGACAATCAATGTCAAAAACTTGTCAAAAACGTAGGGAAATTAAAGGTATTTTTAAAAGACTGAGACAGATCAAACTACGAGAGTTCTTAAAATTACGAGAATTGTCAGGAGTCAGTGGCTGCTTCCATTTAGGTTACGCAAATTGTGAGCAGCAAAAGGTGATAGAATTATATTACCTAAAAATAAGTTTAATAGTAAACATTTAATTTAGGCACTAAAAATACAATTAGAATATACTTGTAAAATTAGGCGTAAGGAAAATATCGTTTACCTTTTAAAATTATTATGAAAATACGAGCTGTTCTGGTTCGTATAAATTACGTGAGACATAATAAAAACACTTGAAAATCCTACTTTAGTACTCCTTCGGGGAATATAGGCTTGATAATTATGACTAAATAATATGTATCTAGCTAAATAATAAATATTGCGAGAAAACTGCCAGAAAAGCCGCCGGCTTCCCGCTCACACTGTGACCTTACCCAAGCTTAGGCAATAAAGTTGATAAAAAAACTCGCAAGGTACCGTCCTCGGGCACTATTTATTACAATTACTGGCATCTTGTGCCCCTAAGACAAACTACTTAATTAGCCTAAGTACACTCCATACAATTACCCAACTTTGCTACATAATGAGAGTAGATTATAGAGGAGATAATATACGTACAGATTTTTAGAACGACAGCGATTCGTGGGGCACTGGTTAGCTCAATCGATCGGAGGCTTTGTTCTACCTGGATACGAGGTGTCTGTTAGAAGCCACGGATTATTTAGTTTGTTATTGGGTTAGTAGGAGAATATGTGCTGCGACATTTCATTATTGCAGTTTGTACTAAGATAGGGTAAATTCTTGGGTTCGCGTAATACAATGTTTCGTCATGGGTGTCGTTTTCATACTTTTCGACGGTGCTTATGCAAATAGTGTGATTAAGTCGAAAAACGTAATTTTAACATTTATTTAATACTAGCTGCGCCCTGCGGTTTCACCCGCATAAGTTTCGATCCCGTAGGAATATCGGTATAAAAAGTATCCTGTATGTTAATCCTGGTTATAAACCATCTGTGTGCCAAATTTCATCCAAATCCGTTCAGTAGTTTTGGCGTGAAAGAGTAACAAACATCCATCCATCCATCCATACAAACTACACATTATACACACACACATACATTATTATTATATTATTGTTATTTTATCTATATGTAATATATCTTTTGTGTAAATTAAATAATAACACGTTTTGCATGCCCATGTGACGGTAGAGCATGAAGGAGTCTTATAATAAAACATCTATGTACCACATACCCATGTTTGCAAACCAATAAATGATTTGATTTGAACATTTTCGCAGCCGCTATCATGGATCTTCATTTTGAACATCGTTCCTGACGTCCCGTTTTTTTTTATTTCTTTTGCTCATACCTTCCTACTAAACACTATTCTCGTTTAAACAGGTAGATATGTAATCCCCTGTACCCCTTTTCTTTTTTTTTCTGGTGGGAAATCATCAAATGACCCCTCCCGCTCTGGGTGGAGCGGAAGGGAGTGTCAGACTCTTACTGACTAAAACCCACCCATGTTCCTTCCTTCGCCCTTTATGTTCCGGGGTAGCGGTAACCCTTTCGGACAATCCCGCTGACTTTCGGACAATCCCGCTGACTCCCCTGAACCTCTTGACAATTCAAAAGTGCCTGTAATTGGTTTAATTGAAATAAATACTTTGAGTTTGAGTTTGAGAATCCCACTAACCGCACAGTGAACATACGTCACAGATCTGAGCGGTAGATCTGTGACGTATGTTCACTGTTTTGATTTTTGTAAATCCCCTAAAGTATTAAATATGAGTGTTTTAAGGCTGTTCGTCTTTTTTGCTGATCGGAAATCCAATCGAGCACACGACTTGTAGTAATAATCTATACCTACGAATAATAAAGCTTCGGAGTTTGCTTGTTTTTTTGTTTCAATGCGCTAATCTTTGGAACTACCCGTCGGATTAGAAAAACTCTTATTGCATTTGATAGCTCTTATATAACATCACGCTAGAACTTAAGGGAGCTGAGCAAAAAGTAAGACGATTGCTAAGCGAAAATGAATTATAGTGCGGGCATGTGATGAGAAGCGACGGGGTTGGGGGGTACAAGAAATTTTAGGCGGACGAAGTCGCGGGCAGAAGCTAGTATAATAATAATATCCCCCTGACCGTATTTCGGTCACTACGGACGACCACCAACTTCCTAATGGCAGCAATTGAGAAATTCCTAATGGAATATCCCAAAAATCACTTGGCCCGACGTAGGATTCGCGCCTAGCACACCACGCCCAGCAGTCACAATCACGAGAGGAACGGGGCATTTTACTATAGATACAATATAGTAGACCTTCGATAGATAGCGTGAGTAATGCAAGTTTATAATGATAGTACATAAAACTATTGCGTATTGCGTCTGTGGCTGACGTAACCCACGTACCTGTTATTTCATCATGTCCCAACTGTACCGTTCTATTGTTGAAAACGGTTTCTATGCTATGATTAATAAAGACAGAATAATAATCTGTTTTTGTGGACCTACATATGTATAATAGTATTATTTTAGACTGGAAGCTAACCCCAACATAGTTGGGAAAAAGATTAGGCAGATGATATTAGTACACACGGCTATAGTTCAAGCTATAACTTTCCAGTTTTAGCTGACCTCGCAATGTATAAGTTATGCATACAATCAGAAGTCAGCTTATACTGGTTATGTATAGCTTGATGCGTAGCAGTACGTTGCAATGCAGCAAAAGAAGATCACGCTTCATAATCAGCAAACAAGATTTGGTTTATAAAATAAATGACGATCGCTTAAAATATTAATTGTAGTATTGTATCTCATGAAGCGGTCTTTACATGTGGTAACTAAGTGTAGAAACACGATGTGAATGTGTGCGTGAAGACGAGTAGCGTCAGCACGTAATACACTCACACATGTACGTACATTTCCGACTTCGCCATTATCTCGGACAGTACCGCCCTCCGCTTACACACACATTCACATTCACAGCGTGTTTGTACATTTGGTAATCAAAAGTAAAGCGCGCGTCGTTTCGTACTGTACATTGAAAGAAGGATCTTTTGGCGCTCGAATGGCGTTGACAGGAGGGCGCTCTTAGAAACCATTTGTCCAATTGTTTTGTAAAATGTAATTTGAAATTTATTCAAAAAACAAGATGGCGGCGTTAGTTCCGATTTTCGCCACGTACCAAAATAACCTTGTAGCGCTATTACCGTAATTAGATACGATTTAAATCAAACCTATTTCCTAAAATTACAACTTCCAGTACTCAAAAATTAGGAGTATAGGTACATACCTGTTTTCAGAATATGTAGTTTCAAACTGACACACATTGGTTAGTATTTGTGCATTGGCACAATTAATAATACGGTGTTCACGCATCAATTATACTCACGGCAGTCTATTCTAGTGTGTAATGTGTAAATGGCCGACAATTGTATTGTTACCCTATGTTTTGGTGTAATAGTGATATTGGATGTTCACGTGTGCAATTGTATTGGAATTGCCTAATTATTTCCAGGATTTGTCAGTATAGAATGGTTGGCGAAATCGTAAATGATGTGTAGCTGTTTCCTTAGGAATTGAATCATTATCAAAATAATCAAAGCGTCACTAACTTACAGTTATGGAAAACGTCATGAGAACTTGGAGACTAGCGTTTAAAATGGCGAATACGTACATACATAAATATTATCCTGCGTTTGCAATTTAGTTTTCAAACGCGTAAACAAACATGTGTTTTTGGAAAAACATATTAATTCATACACACAAAGTTCCTTCTCTATCAAATTCGGGTTATCTAAATTTTTCATCTTAATTTTTCACCATGTTGTCTCATTCGTAAATATCGATCCAGAAGCACTTCACAAATCACATTAAAGTACCTTCTGTGGCCATAAGTAATAAATGACTCAAACTTGGTACAAAGCCACAATTTTTTAAGTCCAACCAAGTTTGGACGACATATTTCATTTGAATATTTGATCTGAAATGTTTCCCAACTTCTCAGACTCGATAAAGTTTTTAATGTATGTGTTCTTTCTTTTTGATGTTTCAATTGAATTTTATGGATTACAAACATTTACTTTTTATTTGTTTGGCGAAAATATAAATAGTTGTTTTCGATAATATTAAAGTTGTTCGCAATTCCGTTGGGGATTTTTAGACCGAAGTGTTTTCGGGATTCCTGTTAATATTTTTATTTGAACGAGGATTGTAATAATAAATAACTTTCGCGATCTGCCCTTTAAGTGCCCTTTTGTTATCTCTTGACATGCTAAAGGAACAAAAATAAGAGAATAATAATACGTATTCTGTTGGCAAATTAATGAAACATGGGAGACGTTTAAACAGTGAAGAAAAACATCGTAAGGAAACCGGCATATCCTAGAATAAAATAATCGAAGACATATATCCACTAACCCGCATTGTATTATACCCACGATAAAAAGCTTTAGACCTGAATTAGAACACACTTTTTCTTAGTGTCACTCTCTTTTCACTCCCTAAGCTCAATAGATTATGACAGACATATATGTAGTTTAAGTCACGTCTATTGGCGGTGCCCAGGAGTAGGACCAATCTACTGAGTAAAGCCCCTATAACGCGCACCTTGCGTGTACTTAATGACGTAGCGGACAGCATAGGTCTTTTTACTTGTTCTCTGAGTGAGTTCACAAAAAACACGATGTACAGAATATGTTATGGTAAATAATAAAACTGTAATTATGACCACACTATTGAATTAGGAAACACCTGTAATGATAGTGATGTTGAGTTAATAAATAAATAAAATAAATAAGTTATTTTAGAAGCAAATTCGACTTCACGTAAGAGCTAAGGCAGTCAAGATGTCCCTCTTACGCGAGAAAGCTTTTCACACGTTTCGAACCCGATATCCTAATACGAGCGCCTTCAATATTCAGAAAAGATCTTACAATTCTCTTCATGTGGAACAAGGGTTAAAACGCGACGTTCAAAGATGACAATTCGGAATTTTTCCAAACTTCGAAATTCCGAAGCCATGGATTTTCGCGGGCTTTTAGAAGTCTGAGTAGATTTTTCCATTTTTTCAACGTCACGATGTGCATCGGGGGCCTGAGAATCAAAAAATGCATATCGTATAAGTGAAACTCGATGGAGCGCGAAATTTCTTGAGATTATATTCAGGAACCGATACAGGCGGGTAGATGAGTTCGCATATTTATGAGATGTTTGCTTTGTGGAGATTATGTAGCAGATCGCTACGGTCACTTTACGTCAGATATTCAGGGCCCGTGCCGTGCTGTGGCAGAGGTGACGGGAATATCAAGAAGGGTTTTATGTTATGCTGCAGTGAATTATTTGAACCGAAAATTTGGTGAAAGGAACATTTACGGTGGCCTATTTTTTTGAAACCGAATGATGCCCTATGATAATTTTAAATTTTAGCTTATATAATGTAAATACTTAATTTCTATTAAATAAAAGTTATCTCCCCTACCCTAACTAAATACAAAAACCCTTTAAAAACTTGTACAAGTAAGCTACGTGGTACAAAAACCGAATTAATAATAAAAAGTCAATTTATTTTTCAAAAAAATCTGAAACGGTTGAAAAGTGCTTACTTTGCCAAACCATTATACCAGTAGCAGTAGGTACCAGTAGTATTCACTTCTTACATCAAACACACTTTTCTTTGGGTGCGGTAGAAAACGTTGTTTTTCAGCCAAAACGTTGTTTTTCATTGTTACTATCTACCATAATACCTGAACACAATATGCCTGCATTGAAAACAAACCAACATACTTATAACCACTCAAACTATAACCAGCTTATAAGTTCCGTGACAAACTTATACAGTTACCGACGCTTACACGGGTAAATAAAATTGCGGAACTCTTGGCAACTGAGCTAGATACCTGAAGGCCAATTCTCGTAATTGACGAGACTGCGACTAGATTTTGAACGTTTTACGTTCAAAATCTAGTCGCAGTCTCGTCTCGGCGACAAACAAATGTCAAAATCTTGTCAAAAATGTGGGAAAATTAGAGGATTTTTTGAGAGATTGCGATTAAGATAAGACTGTGAACGTTCTTAAAATTAAGAGAATTGCCCCTCTGTTGTCTGTGTAAGTCGCCTTTTAGTCACTGACAGAACTGGTAGTTTTAGTAAGCAAGTACAGAGGGGCAATTCTCGTCTACAAGACGGATGTAAGTGAAAATTCCAGGGACAGGAACGCTCTATAAAGACCAGTAACACAGACCTTATCCGTGCCGTCCTTCAAAAAGGTTAAGTGCATGATACTCGAAACCGACACGCGTGTTTCAACAGATCTGACTGAACGTGGACGAAGCAAAAGGAGTATGTAAGTGTAGGAGCAAGTGGCGCTCTGTAGTTCTTGCCTACCCCCTCTGGAAAAAAGCGTGAGTTTATGTGTCGGAGTCATTCGTTTGACTATTCGAACGTCAGCGCCGCCCGGCGGCGCTCGACAGAGTCTAGCCTGAGTTCGCGCGAGTTGACGAGAGAACTACAGTAGCGGTGGCAGTCTCTCTTGATCATCGGACATCAAACGGACAACTTGTGCTCAGAAAATATCTCGCGTTCCGTATCATTGAGCTGTGTACCTACGGTGTGTAATTTGCTAGTGTGATTAACTTGTTCGTAAATTATAATCTGATTTGAACTGCAAACTGTTTTTCTATTGCTCAATAACCAACACTACCCATAGAAAAAAAAAAAAAAAAAAAAATATTATTAGTACGCCCACAGCAGTTAAAGTATGGCTGATAATAACGAGAGACACATACCATCTCCGTCATATGTATCTCCGGGAAGTATAGCCTGATACTATGACAAAAGTTGCCCGTGTATAACCACGGCTTAAGATGAGACAATACAATGAAATTAACACTCGCAAAAGTTTCAGCGGAACAAATTCAGGTCGTGGAAGTAAGTTTTATCTAGTGTAAACTAGCAAGATTAAGTTTCTGTGGAACTTTGAATGGGATTGTATGAGATCGTCCCAATTCCTGGTCGGATATTAGGAGTGTTGACTATTGTTGGGCATGGGACTTTGGCAATGTACGACGCTCTTTTGTACCCACGTGGATTTGGGTGAGGGTTCTAATTTCAATGTCAGTATGTGAATGTTATGTTCATTTATAACTATTTGAATGTTATTAAAGTATCGATCAGAATGATGTTGTTTGTATTGGTAAAGAAAATAGTTGGTACAACTTACCCCTTGTAGTTCAACTTTCAAAGGGTAAGTTGTAACAACTTTATTCAAACATTATCTACGCTCTGATACAACATTCCCCAAATTCACAAATATGTTAAGTTTTTTAATAGAGTAAGAAAGTAAAAGTAACCGGTTTCACAACCTAAGCTTATTTATTCATTCTCTCGATTAACAATAGATTCGTATGAAATGATATGCCAAATAATGTGTACAGCCTCGCATGTCTAGTGGTCGCCAGCGCCACTGCTGAGCGTGAGGTTCTGGATTTGTGCCTAATAGAATTGTCCCCTGTTACATGGCGAAATGTGGGTATAAAGGTGCACCCCTGCCTTACCCTTCGTGGAATTCAGGCGTGATAATATTAAAAATGTAATAATGTAATGTATATTATTTAATATAAAATTTTATCTTGAGTTAATGAAACAGGCCACTTAATTTTACGTAAATTCGAGATTATAACAGCAATTTCCGTACATGCTGAAAAATTAAAAACACTACCTAAAGACACATTGAATGACTTATCTTGCACGTACTCCGGCAACAATGAAACAGTTATCAAGTCCGTTGTGAAACAAAGTTGTTCCCACGTTTACACAGTGCCGATGCAAACGCAATTGCTAAGCCGTTCCATTGCAGGGCACACTGGTCCACATACACGTTTCTGTACTTACTACATTTACTACGACGACGACGGCTGGATCGCGATACTGTATTAACAGTATTGTTTGTTGGGTGTTAAATACGTACGTATTTCGTTGTTAAAGTTGCATTCGTGTTTGTTTAGATTCTATCGAACAGTTAAACGATGTAATAAAGAAGAAAGAAAAAAGGAGTTCATTTGTCACAGAAACACGTGCATAGAAAAAGCTAATTAACTCGAATAAAAACAAAGTATGTAGATCTATAATCAAAACAAGTCAAGTCGGCAGCTGCACGTCTGCGACAAGAAGACTTCCAGTTTTCTAATAAATTTCCCATGCAAAATAATAAAATCAAAATATATATATATATACTATTTTTTCTTTTATTTTCGCATTTATGAAACGTTAGAAGTTAGGTGCACGGTTCCAAAAGGTAGATAGATAAGAGCCAGCTAAAAACTCCACTGTTACTCTTTTATCCAACTAGCTCTGTCTCATTTATGAATAGGGCCTCTGTTCAATATAACTGACAAGGCGACTTTTAATGATCAGTTATATTAAATAGAGGGATAAAATTACAAAATTGACACATTTCGTGACGTTTAAAAAGCAGAAAATGTAAAAAAAAACCTTGTTAAAATGTTGTCGATTTGACTAAATAACAAAAAACAAAATCAATTTTCAGTGAATAGATTTTTGATGTGATGCACGGTAGAGTAAATGTGCTTTGAGAAAGCCAGATCTTTATATTGTTCATGTAGAACTGTAGAAGAATATTAGTCCCATTCTTTAACTGCAAGATTGTATATATATGATAACGAATATCATCCGCTTATCAGTGGTCAGTTTTCTCGTCACTTTATTTAATTTATCAATTGAATTCGACAGTTTCGTTAATCAGTCGGTTTCGCTATGTTAAACTGACGAATCTACAAAACTGGCGAACTCTGGAAACTGTCGAATTGACGCAACTGTCTAATCAGCAAAACTGACTAATCAAAGGAACTGGCGAATTAAATAAACTGACGACTGAGGGAAACTGACAAGTGTTACGCGGACTCATGATAACTTTTGAAAATTATATAAGATCAATTTCTAAGCCACAGTTTTTTGATGTTTTTGTTTGTACTTAAATTTGATCATTAACAGACATCTATATTGACTTAACTATGAATAAAGAGGTAATTATAATTTTAATAGTATTTGTAGGTACCCATCGTCACTTGAAAACCTTTTATCAATAATGCTTATTTAAATCCATTTACGAGAATAAATCCTATTGAAGCGTAAAGTGATAGCGACATCAAAATCTAAATATTCAACAGATACTGAGTGAGCATCACAAACGGATTTTGTAAGCGGTATTTTAAAAGACCTAATGCAATTTTAATTAATTGTAGCAGATTAAGAATTAAACTTATTCATAAATGTTAAGTATTATCAAAATATTTTATCATCAATGTCAGTAATTTCTACGAATTCCTCTAAAACATTGAACCACTCTGTAAAGCTTTAAATATTGCGATATTCTCACTGATTTTCTCAGACCAAGTCATCTCCCAATGTCTATAGGTACGAAATTTTCACGGCTCTCTCGGCAGTCGTGCTATTGAAGAAATAATAAGTCTACAGTGATTTATTTAAGCTTCTATCTCTCAAAAGAGATACGATTCAAACGAACAAAAGAATAAAATAACAAAATCCATTCACACAGACTCCGATCGAACGAAAACTTTTCTTTCGAAACATTATTTCAACCTTACATCGAGACTTTGACGGCAGTTCTGAAATGTCTCTGCTGACATTTATCGTGGTTAAACAGACGTTTAAAAACGTCAAATTTTTCAACTTCATGTGTGTTTTCGCCGGCTCTCATTAAGTCTTTCAACATTAAAGTTAGACGTTCTCGTAACATCGTATTTGCTTTTCGGAAAAATTCAGAGTGTGTATGAATAAAATTTGAATCTGTTAAAAGTTTAGCTGGTGTTTGGTCTCCGTATGGAGTGGAGCTCATGGGACTAGATACTGTTAAATGGACTGGCAGTGCGAAAAAGTCATAGCGAGTAGTTTAAATACGTAATACCTATAGTACGTTTTTATCGAAAAGTAGACACGGCGGCATATCAAGATATGCTGCCGCGATACATTTCCATTCATATAGACTTTTCGTACAATGAGACGTCAGTTTATACTGGAAATATATAGCTTAATATATCGCCGTGCGTACTAATCAGCACAAACTTAGCATTTTCGCCTTTATTTATAAATGTTGTATGCAACATTTAAGTTGAGAAATGTCAAAAAAATACGTTAAGCCAGTAAACCAGGACTGCCGAATTTATAGTTTCCTATTTCTAGATACATGCTTAATAATGTGACTCAGCCCCAACACTGATCTCGCTGTTTCGCGGTTGGGTAATTAACCGATACGATTCGAAAACCAGCATCCTAATTGAGGAACACTTTCAATCACAATCCGAAAGACTTTTAAGGAAATTGCTAATCCATTGCTTCATATGTTTGAAAAATTCGTCTGCTAAACAACATAAATAACGCAATTAATGTTGCTGAACTGTCAAAATGAAAGGCATGCCATTAAAAGTGTGTTACGCAGTTACCCTGCTGATCACTTTAAAATATTAAAGTAACAATTTGTTAACATAAAATCTTTATTTACTACGAACGGTACAAGTAATGTTAGGCAAACAAATATTTACATAAGCAAATCGAACTCTTCCAATGCTCTAAAAACGCCAAGACGAATATAAACCTCCCATAGAATTACTGCTACCCTTTCTATTATCCGTTACAAAGTCCATGGGACAGGCGGCCCGTAAACACGGAAACATATGAGACATTTTATCTTTACAAAAATACAGGTAAAAATTAACCAACACACGTAAAATTCAGAGAGCATGAAGTATGAATGAGTCAAGGTTTCATTCAAGGTCAGCAAGCACAGAAACATTAACGCTAGGCAAACAGCTTTCTATCATTTTAACAAAAAGCACTTTGTGTGTACTAATTACTAAACCTTGTGAAACCGTGTGAATAACAGAAGGCCCAACAGGTCTCGCAATTTAAAACGTTCAAAATCTAGTCGCAGTCCCATCTCAGCGACAAATAAATGTCAAAAACTTGTCAAAATGTATCCCTACGTTTTGACAAGTTTTTGACATTTGTTTTAGTACAGTTAGAGGTATTTTTGACAGATTGAGACTGAGATCGGACTGTGAACGTTCTTAAAATTATTATTGCCCCTCAGATCAATATTGATGCGTGGCCCTCTTCCCCAAATTTTTCTTCTTTCTCTGACAGTTTACCAGTTTTTGTGGCTCTTAGCTTGGATCATGTTGACACCACCGCTGATACGCTAAAAAGTCATAAAAAACGTGTTTATAAAATAGATAACTATAAGCTAAGTAACGTTAATCAAAAGATTCAACGACTAGTTTACGGGTCTACAGTTTTTGATAACGGTCGCCGTCACTGGGACGTAATAATCTCGTTTCTGCGTCCCAGTGATAACTGTGGTGGACAAACGCCCTAAGAAAGCACACACAGGCCTACAGACCCGACTTCGACTTACATGCCTAGTCTCATTCATACTCTAACCTCCTCACCGTCCAACTATAAAAGCTACAGTTCCCAAGGGGAGCCGGACTTTCCGAGATACCTCCCCACGGCACACTCTCTGACAAATAGATTCCTTTATTTTGCCACATTTGCATAGGTTTCATAATAAATGCCGCGAACGCGTGATAAATATTCAGTGGCCGCATAGTATTGTAAAATACAGCTGAAATGAATCGTGTTGGGTTTGCACACTTAGCTTTGGCTTCGGATATGCATTTTAATTGGTGTAGTTTTTCGGGGTTATGAAAATTTTAGTTAGTGTTTGAGAGACTTACAATTTGCATTTCTTTTTTTAATCAAGCGATTTTTGTTGTAAGTCGGTACTTTAATTCAGTTTGTACTTTAAAAGCATCGTCAAATATAGAGTGCTAGCTGCGCCTCGCGGTTTCACCCGCATAAGTTACGATCCCGTGGGAATATTGGGATAAAAAGTATCCCATGTGTTAACCTTAGTTATAAACTATCTGTGTGCGAAATTTTATCCAAATCCGTTCAGTAGTTTTTGCGTGAAAGAATAACAAACATCAATCCATCCATCCATACAAGCTTTCGCATTATTAATATTAGTAGGAAGTATGATAGAAGCGTGTTTGGTTATTCTACATCAGCTAGTATTGTAATAGAGTCTTCACATGCAAATAATTTTATTAACGAGTATTGATTACCACGGCTGTTCACTTTATTACTGCCAATTACTACTAAAGGACTACAAACTAGAGGACGTCATAAAAACGACCCAGCTGGTATCTTTTACTTTACTACCATAAAATCGATGAATGACAGCTGCGATCAACGGCTTAACGTGCTTTCCGGGACACGGACGGGTCTCGATCGTGTAATGGTTGATCACCCATCCACGAATCGATCGCAGCAAGCGGAGTTCAAACATCGATCGACTGTTATGCCACCTTAAAATCTGAGCTCAAATATTATGATTATTCTAAATAATACAACAACAATATAATCTAAAATAGTAAAACTTCTAACTACAATACATTTCTCTACGCTCCTTTATAAAATTAAATAATTTAAGTAGAACTATCGAGATAACAAGCCCTTCCAGCGCGTGTATGTGTGTGAGTTATCGCCCTGCTGGGAACACTTCCCTTTCAAATGGACTCCGATATATTTCGCTTATGAGACTTTAGGATATCATGTTGTACGGGTTATGTAGGGAATTATTCATATAGGATAGTTGCTTAAATTTTATTTTGGTGTTCAAAATGTAATGAAGGTTTGGCAAAATTCTGAAGTACAAAATCCTGACCCTACTGAGGTAGGTACTGACACTACTGGTACTGGCTGTTTGTGTGTGTGAGTTTAATGTTTGTAAACGTACCCACACGATACAGGAGAAATTCCTAGTGTGGGGCAACGTTTATTTAAGGAAAAAAACCATTACCTTTACGGCACATTCAAAAACAACCTTTAAGCTCATCGTGTACATTCAATGGTAAAGCCAGATCTTCCACTGTAAGTATTTTCTATATAGAGTATAATTAATAAAATAAAATCAATATGGCCACCCCGTACAAGATACACGTCCAATAAGCAACAATAGTTTCAACGCGTAGCGGATTGGTTATTTACTACGAAAGCGTAGCTCGCGTAGCAGTGACACTTCGTCGGGGCTACGGCGTAGCAACAATACAGTGTAATATTCAATGTAGTCTTAATAACTTAACTCCATAGAACTACTTTCAGTGAATCTGATTAAAAAATTAACTCTCACGCAATTAGATTTAATTGAAATCCATTGACAAAGGTGTACTATTTAATTAGTAAGTTGGTACGGTTCAATTGATTCGTGTTAATGAACGCGCCTCTCATTAAAAGTAATGAGCGGCCGCGTTTGACGGTTACGTCATTTGAGCGCGCCGTTTGAGAGATTAACGAGCTAAGGACCAGGATTATGTTGTTGTTGGATAAGGAAGTCTAGGGTCAGTGCATTAGGTACCATGAGCTAACCTAGTTTTTCGACTTATCCAAACTTACCAACTTAAATCAATCATTCAACTCTGCCTATCGCAGTCCACAGCTGCTAACTTAAATTAAAATTTTAACATCCAATTATTCGATGTCACTGTTCAATAGGTATTCGTCACACACAAGCTTGTTAATTGCTCTCATAATTTAAACATTTTGTAACTTTAATAAATATTTACCAAGCACACAAATGTATCACAGATGTTTTCTGAACGAAAGTGTGAATTTGCAAATATTTTATAGCGTCATGTTCATATATATTTACCAAATCGTCGGTATGTCAGTTAAATAACAAATATATAAAAGCAAGTATTATATTCACATAAAAAGTACATAACTTGCTAAGAGTACATACTGCGAAATCTGTTATTAAAATTGAATGTAAAATATTTTTTTTTTTTTTTTAAGGATGTTCGTTATTTTTTTTTGCACTGACTGAAAAAATAACGTTGGTTGCAATAATGAATAAAGTTAAGCTCAGAAAAATACATAGCCCATGCCACCTACGCTAATATGTATAATAAATACGAAAATAACTCGTGAAAGCCCGTGGCTAAATAATAACATCAGGATCAGGTTAAGCTACGTTTGCCGCGGTTGGTCTGTGGATGGGTGACCATCTTTATATACCGAGACCCCTCCGTGCCTAGGTCCGTGGACAGTCGTTACGGGTAGTCAGAAGCCCGAAAGTCTGACAACCAGTCTTACCAAGAGGTATCGTATTACCCAGTAACTGGGTTGTGGAGGTAGATAGGTAGTCACTCCGTGATGATGCAGTTGAGTACTAGTATTTTACTAGTACTCAGCTGCATCTGGTTAGACTGGAAGCCGACCCCAACATAGTTGGGAACAGGCTAGGCAGGTGATGAAATACGAAAGTAACACTGTCTATTACCTGGCTGAACGGATTTCGATGAAAGTGGGCACACAGGTAGACCTGGGTTAGGAGATAGAATACTTTTTATGCCGGGATAATTTCCGACCTCCACACAGGCTTAGCCGCGGGTACATACTAGTATTAATATAATCAAAATTAATATACAACGGTAAACCAAGTCAAATAAAAATAAAATGAGCTATCTGAAAGCCAATTCTCGTAATTTAAAACATTAAAAATTTAGTCGCAATCTCATCTCCGCGACAATCAATGTCAAAAACTTGTCAAAAATGTAGGGAAATCAGAGGTATTTTTGCACACTGAGACGGAGATCAGAGACGCGATTCTCGTAATTTTAAGACCGTTCACAGTCTGATCTCAGATTTTGACAAGTTTTTGACATTTGTCGAGAATAGGCCTTCTGATTGTGAAAATTCTTAAAATTACGAGAATTCTCCTCGAATGTATTCAATTATTACAGGAAGCGTCCCATGAAATGGACACAAAAAAGAGCAGACAAACACGTGATTGTAAGTGGGCACATGTAATGAAACAAAGGTGACGCGGCACAAACGCGACCAAATTGTGAAGGAAGCATTATTTTTTGTGAGTCTTGTAGTATGGAAGGAGTCTTTTTGATTTAGTTGGCATTTATTAGGTTGGTAAGTGATAGTACAGGGTTTTACATTAAGAGCGCTCGAACTTTTAAATGAAATAAAACAACCTGTTTAAGTGATATAGCCACAATTTTGGTTTTATTTTAAAGGAAATTCGATGACATTATTTATGGAATAATATTTCAGTCAAATGACCGCCGCGACTCCGCTATAGGTGGTGTATTCTGGAGGACCAATTTTGGACGACATCTTCGCATAAATGGGGCTCAATTTCACGAATAACGCGAGTTATTTTGGCCTTCAGGCCGGCAATTGTCTGTGGTTTGTCTACATAGACCAGAGATTTTACGTATCCCCACAGAAAGTAGTCGAGCGGTGTTAAGTCACACCATCTCGGCGGCCAGTTGATGTCACCACCACGCGAGATGACGAAGCCCTCGAACTTCTCATCCAATAAATTTAATGTTTCCCGTACAGTATGGCAAGTGGCACCGTCCTGTTGGAACCTCGTGTTTGTGAGATCCATACCATCTATCCTAGGCCACAAAAAATCGGTTATCATCGTCCGATATCGGTCGTTATTGACAGTGAGCGCGGCTCCTTGCGTGTCTTCTAAGAAATAAGGGCTGATTTTAGAAATTATTACTAACCAATAATGTTATTTGGAATGTAAGCTAGTCTTAGATTTTATTATTTATTTGTTACTACTTCATTAGTGTTAATTATTTCTCAGTTGCCAAGCAATCAAATTATTTGGAATTTCTATTTTGCATGATGTAATTAATATTTCGTTTATTTAATCTTTTAATGATTACTAATTGTTATTTTTATAATTATTTATTATTAATGTGATGTAAATATTTATTGCCTACTAGTGGCACTCATTATCATATTTACTTTTGTTAATATGCGGATAATGTAGTGGGCTGCAATATTGTTAATATTATGTTTTTTCTGTCCTCTGTTCCAATACATATTGTAGCTGTTTATTGTCCCTGAATAAATAAATAAACAAGTATAGGCACTGCTTCATCGTCACCGACCCGGTTGTCTCAAATTTATTAATTAAACGACGGATTGTGGACTCTGTAGGACGGCCATGAATGCTATAAATTGGACGCAATGCACGGAACGTTAGGCGAACAGAGCACTGATTTTAATGATAAATTTTAACAATTTCTACGCTTTGTTGAAGCGTGTAGCGTTCCATGGTGAAATGTCACGACAAAATCTGTATTCCCGCCAAATTTGACAGCTATCGCTGTACCAAGATGGCCGCTATACGCCGTCAAAGTTCGAGCGTCCATAATGACCAACCCTTTAAGTATATTGAAGATATTTTATTCTGGATTTATTTCTTTTTAGATACATTTATAAGAAGTACGATTCGAGGTTTCAGAATATGCCGTCTGTGGGTTTCGTAAACGATGACTAAGGGATTATACTTATCAGGATTAATTATCTGCTGCTCATTATTAAAAACAGTGTTTCTCTGTTTATAGTGTCAAGTATGTTAAAATACTAGTAGCTAATAAAGAGATAATTCCATATGTGACCGACTATACAAGGTGTCGTTTTGCATCCTCGTCAAATTCAGGGAGGTAACTATGCTACTGATTCTCGACACGAATCAATAATAAAATATGTAGGTATTTTTTTTTTATTTCTAATTTTCAGAAATCGACCTGTGTGGGACACGCATTTTAATACGCGGCCTGTGTGAGACCGCACTGTAACACACACATAAAAACGCGGCCGCTTATACGATACCATAACGCGATTCTGTTCTTTGAAAGTGGTGTATTCTGAAATGCTGTCAAACTTAAATAACTAAGTAAACAAGTATGTGTTCATTATTTACCAGGGATCGTATTTTATTTGATTACTTATGTATTTCATAACAGCTTCCTGAAATTTGACGAGGATGCAAAACAACAGCTTGTAGAAACGATAATTGCAAATCAGTCTTGCTTTAGTCTTCAGCTTTCAGCATAATTATGCCTCTCCTTTTGCACTCCATTTAACTCGATGTTCGGCTTTAGTAGCTCGAAGAAAATACAAAATAAAAATTGTAAATCCATCTAGAAAACTTATTGAATTGGTGTGTGATTAAAATTTTGTTGTAAGTCATCTTCCTGCCTTTATCCCTTATTACTTGGGGTCAGTGAAACACGTTTTCTTTTCCCATTCTCCCCTATCAAACCTCAAGCTGTGTCAGAATCCATCCATCCATCTTTTCTTACGCCTTCTTCTTCCTCTCCATCGACATCTTTCTTTAAATATAAAGGGTTAATTGCCATAAGCGATAACTTTTAATCAAAGCTATCCAGTTCATTTTCCAAGTGTTTGAAATTTCTTATCCACCCTTTACAAATCCAAGCCCATCAAAGTTAATTCGTAACCTGCCCTTTTCGCTTTTTAGTAACGCATGTTTTGCACCGCATGTGTTTAGCTTTTGTTTTGCTAATGTATTGGAGCCAGTCTCAAAGGCTGATAAGTAAGTAAAAACATCACTTATAAGACCCTCTTAATACTGTAGAACTGTTAAACTAAATGACGATAATGGTTGCTGGATAAGGGCGGCGGATCGCTACTTGGAAAAGTTGAATCTTTAGTGACTTTTCATATTGCGCAAGATATCATATATTATATATAGATAGATATCTATATATAATATATGATATCTTGCGCAATATGAAAAAACATAAAAACAAGAAATACACGTCGCATTTTAAATTGCCATTGCTCAGCATAATGCTGTGACACTATGTGAAACAGCCACAGCGATGGTTTTAAGCAACAGCAGGACTATCAGATGTATACTTAGTTATCAAACATCATGATGTTTGATAACTAAGTAATTGTTGTGTTGTTGTTTAATTTTCATTTGTTTCTTACAAGACTATGTTCCATGGAACATAGTCTGTCAAATGAAAATTAATAGATAGAAAAGCATTAGAAGCGATCACTCTTCGTTACAGCCGTATGTCAGAGGAATTAGCTCTAACAATAATGGATCTGGAGTTATCTACACGTTTGAGAGCTATTCACTTATTTCTAGTTATTATGCTTCACTCTGATTAAGCGCCCGAAAACATAGAAATAAATCAAGATGTTATTGAAGAAATAACTTGTTGTTTAAGCCTGTAAAGGTCTGACAAAGCCTCCTGTTAGACGGAGGATTTCCGGAATGTATTTAACATTATATAATAGCTACATTTTCCATGTTAAGGGTCACTAGCTTTTGCCCGCAGCTTCGCCCACGTGGATGTCGGAAAAAATCCCACGGGAACGTACTACCGAGATTAAAAGAACCCTGTGTTAATACAGGTTATAAATCATAATTATGTGTGCCAAATTTTTGATGTACGCCGGTAAAGCTCCCAGTCGGTATGACTTTTTCCGACATCTTCCAACAATCATTGTCATATTTCAGTCAATTTTCATAAAACTTTAATGAATTATACAGTTATATTGTTACTGAATTACCTGAATGTGAGCATGCTAAAATTAAGAAATGACCCGACTATATTATGAACTTAATTATAATCACGTCACAAACCAAACAGAAAAATAATAATACCAGCCTATTTAGGTATTATCCCATTACAGTACAAAGGCCTTTTCTCATACAGAGGAAGCATGAGCATTGATCACCACACTCGCTTATGAGGGATTGGCGATATCAGGCTTATAATATTAACTATATAAGTCCAGTTTTCCTCACTATTTTTTCCCTTCACCGTTGTCAGCAATGCTCAAGAAAACTCAGAAAGTACATGTGATTGAAAAAGTCACATTGGTTGCCCTGATTTGAATCCACAACCTTGAAATAACCACAATAATCTTCCCACTGTTGGGAAACAGGCCCGTAATCCACCACGCGTGCCCAGTGTATGTACCAACATACACAGAAATGTGACATCTACCAAGATGTCACATTTCTTTGATATTTTTTTGGTTCTAGGACATGCCGGTTTGCTCACGATGTTTTTCAGAATCAGAATCTTTATTTGTAAACATAGGTAGAGTTACACAGTGTGTGGGATGTTACAATATTTCCATAGGTTCTCTATGTTTTGCCATTATGCGTACAAATACATTATAATTATCAATTTAAATTCAAATTAATTAAGTAGTATAACAATAATTACTGATTATTATAAATTATAGAAAGCACCAGAGTAATGGATCAATAATTCCCCTCCAGAATGTCCACAATAAAATGTTAAGAAAGCACATCCGAAGTTAAATGTCAAAAAGAAATAAAAATAAATAAAATATTAATGTCAGGTAGGTATGGTCAGGTATCTTAATGTTGAGGAGGAGGGATAACATTTATTGACTAAAACTTTTACCAAAACACTTTTGAATTTGTCCAGATTTAACAATTTTAATGTGTCAGGCAGCTTGTCTAATATTTTTGTGGCCATACAGAAAGTACTCTTGTTCATTAAGGCTGTTCTACCATGTGAAATTTCGAGCTCTAGCTTATTTTTGTCACGAAGTTTTCTATAGTGACTTTTGAAGGCTGTTTTGTATTGCGAGATGTGTGTCTTCACAATACATTAGTTTCATAGATATATAACGACGGTAGGGTAAGGATTTTTAAGCTTTTAAACGACGGTTGACAACTGTCGGTGCTATTTATTCCACACATAGCTCTGATACACCCTTTTTGAGCTCTAAATACAAGTTCTCTATCAACTGAGTTGCCCCAATACATTATGCCATACCTAAGTATTGATGCAACATAACCGTCATAAGCTGTTAATACCGATTCCCGGCTGACAGTCTTTGATAATTTGTAAAGAACGTACGCATGTTTATTATTTTTTTTACAAATTTCGTCTGTTTGGGGTCTCCAGGTCAAATTATTATCTACATACATATTATGATGCCAAGAAACTTAGTGAAAGTAGTTGGCTCTATTTGAGTCCCTAAATAATGAATGTCAAGAATCTTACTTGGAATTCTCTGGTGACATTGCATAATTTTGGTTTTTTTCTTTTATAATGAGATTATTTTTGTCAAACCATGATATAATTATATTCAATGTCATATTTATTTCATTTTCACAAGTCATGGGATCGTCACATTTAATTACTACTATGTTGTCGTCGGCAAATAGTACCATAGGATAGTTTATCTGTCTGGGCAGGTCATTAATGTACAGCAAGAAAAGTAGGTCCGAGCTCGCTACACTGAGGTACACGGTGTACCTCAGTGTGATGGTCCTAAATGTGGATTGATATTTCTTCTCGTAACCGGTTTTTGAGCATATTTGTGTAATTTTTACAAATTGTTTTCTATTAAAAAATAGGATTCTAGCAGTTTAGGTGTATTCCCCCTTAAACCATATTTTTCAAGCTTATTTAACAGTATTGTGTAATCTACATGATCGAAAGCCTTGGTTAGATCCATATAGATAGCTCAAACAGGATTTCCCTTGTCAACGTTTGACAGAATAGGCACAAGAAGGTCATGTATGGCCATATTAATTGTCTCCTGTTTCCGAAATCCCTTCTGTTCTTTGACTAATATATTTGACTTCTCGAGGTATGTATATAGGATTTATAAATTACTTTCTCGAATATTTTTGAGAAAACAGATATCAAGGCAATAGGCCTTGCCATACTATTATGGAAGTTTTTAGTCCTTCAGGAAAGATTCCATCAGATATACTCATGTTTATAATGTACCTAACTGAGATGTGGAGCTATGTATTCAGCCGATTATTTTATAACCCTAGTGCAGATTCCGTCATAACCAACACTATTTGTACTTCTAAGTGAGTTATTATGGTAAATTATGTCTTGCGGTATAGTTGGTTCCATAAATAAAGAACCACCTAGGTGTTTGAGTGTATAGGAATTTCTGGTACTGTCTTATTTTTTAGTTCGACAACTTGGTCAACATGAAAAAAGGTTAAAAGACTTGACTATTTCTGACGGGTTTGTTATTTGTATTGTGCCTGTTTGGATTTCTATTCCTCCCATTCCTTCTCCGTTTTAAGAGCAGTGGTGATGAAATAATTTACACAAAGTATAACGCCTGACTGGGTTCGAACCGACAACCTACAACTCGTAAGTAGCGGCCGTTACCACTAGGCCACCACTCTTATAAAACACACAGCCCAGTTGGAAGAAAATACCGACTATTTGACGGCCCGGCTGAAATCCGAGCGCTAGCTTCAAACAACATCTAGGAACGTGATACGTTTTCGTCAAGTTTCTACGCGACTTACATTGTTTGTTCGGCCGGGGAGCTGCGAATAGCAGTAAGAACGATAGTACGGACTAACTTGCTCTAGTTGGTATTTATTGCACTATTGTCACAAGTTTCGTACAGTAATCTGGCACCTGTATTGAAGATGCAATTATCATGCTTGGCGATGGAAATACATAGGCGTAAACTTGTTTGTAGTCGGTATTCTAATTAACGTTAAACTATACTGCTGGACCACCATATTTCTCTTGTGTTTTAACTTTCTACTACTGTGTATGTTGCCAATATATTTTTGCATCTCTCATCTCATCTCATATAACTCGTCTCGTCGTTCGCTCTCATTATTGAGATTGTGAGGATTATTATTTTTTGAAAAACTATCTGATAATATTAATACAGTATTTTTTTTTACATATTTGGAACATAGATTTGCTGGTAACTACAAAAAATGACCAACACACCATTCTTCCAACATCCATGTCACTTAATACTCCAAGCAACGTTGGCACAAATATTTGCCATAGGAAGTACATAATCCTCTTTGGCAGCCAAGATGTTCAGTCTTTAAATTACCTACAATATCGTCTGTGTGATGTCGGAGGGCTTTCCGATATCTCGTGTGAAGTATCGATTTTGGTTCAGCCTCTGATAATAAGGATTTGATAGAGTATTATCTATGTGAAGGTGAGACGATCAAAGGTGTTGTTATTTTTGTGTGGAGTTGATTTTATATGGGTAAGTAAGATGGATTGGAATTGGTGAGGAACGATATACTTTGTTGGGTTTTTCTTTTAAATTTTTCAGTTAATTTTCGCACTGGCGTTGAACCGAGCGTTGAAAATACGGCAGAGCACATACATGCGCGTTAAAAAACATGAACTGTTGGACTTGAACGAACGGCTCGGGTATTTTTGACTCAAATTCACGTTTACTATCCAATTATGTATTTTATATCATAACTGGAACTATATAGACGTGGTCCAAAAACGAAAGTACCAAACACAAATTACCAGACCACCGCCAAATAACCACGAGCTCATTGAAAATAAAATTAGATTCCTCTGATTACCCATTTAAATTACATTTGGAGAAGCTCGTAAACCCGGATCCATTGCTCATCGCATTCTTCCGGAGCTCAAGCTTGCCTGATGACGTGTAATTAGACTAAGAGCTTACTTTCTTTCCTTATGACCTCGAAATGTTTTAGCTGATTGAAAAAAAAAATCGTTGAGAAAGGTATCGAGTGAATTGAAGTGTGGTGAAGGTGAGATGGTAATTGGGAAATCTGAGGTTGTTTGTTTTGTGTTGGAGGGGAAAGATGAATGCTAATGTTGATTTAAAATTTAAATTTCATAAAAATGCTGTAGTTTTTTTTTTGCGAATCGTAGTTTAATTTTCCAGTTTAAAAAAAAATGATTTATTAAAAGGAAAAAAGTATCTTTATTTGCATAAAATGTAGTAAAATGGGATGTTACAGATATTTTAAATACAGTAAACGTACATTTTTCGACCACATATTTTAGTTTGTTCATAGTTTTGGTTAGGTTAGGTTATTATATTTTTATTTTAATAGTTTGTTAGTTAATTTAGTAGAAGATGTTTATCTAGTAAACATAATAATATGTGGTTGCGTGGCTGTGTTTAGTTTGGTTTAGTTTATAATCCTGTACGAGTTGCAATAAATACTTTTTCTTTCTTTGGTTGACGTTCACCCTTTTCTAACCATTGATTTAACCGTTTGATTAGCTTACTACTACTTCTGAATTTTTGTATCAACAGTATAAACATTACATTACTATATTTAACCATGTATAAAAGGCAAAAATCAAAGCCCTCGTAAAATCCAGGAAATTAATTTAACTCAGTAACGACGTCAAATTTGATCAAGATGAACGAGTAAGCAGTAGTAGTGGAATTATTAGCAAGTTTCCAGGTATTAGTAACTGCAAACGTTACAGCCAAGCTAAGCTTGTTAGCTTATCGTGGAGGAGCGCTTCGATATTACAGACACTTCAGTAGAACTGCCTATTATGTTGAATATAATATTTAATTAATTACTGGTTGATATCTTGTGACTTGTGATATTATATTTGTGCATATCAGACGATCAATAGGCCAAACTTACGAACCAGTGGGTCCCGTTTAGTGGTAAACAACATCAAGGCAAGTCAAGATGGAGATGGCGGGATGAGCCGAACTCCTTTAATAAAGAGTCCTTGGCAGCTCTGGACAGAGAAGGTGGAAGGAGAGTAGGTAGGCGATTCCCCCGCCGCTCTTCTTCTGCATCAATGTCTAGTAAAAAAAATCTTGATACTTGTTATTCGGTTTCCAAGCTTTTCTCTTGCTGTTGTATTAAAATGTATTTAGGGGCCGGTGCAGAATGTCTCTTTTCCAAGGTTGGTGGAGAATATACCTATTCTAATCAAATCTTCTTTCACACTATGATTGATCATTTCCGCGCGTAGAGTGGGTGGTGCCTAAATGTTCAACTTATATACACAAGAATGAGTCGATAAATAATTTGTTTTAATATGAAAAAAAGTTTACTTCAAATAAGTACATAATAGGATTTATTGATGGGTTAATTTAATTATAGGTTTTTATTAAAAAAAAAGAGTTTTCTATGCTATTCTTGGCTTCTACTCCGTTCACCTTTTATACTCTGTTTTTCTCCAGAAGGTAATAAAGTTAACTGGTATAATTACGAGAACGGAACAGAAGCAGTCGGCAGCTGCACGCCTTGACTGTGACTTCCACTCAGCATGATGCTTTGTTATGAAGGACCCCACCATAAAGCATGATTTTCAGTGGTTTGTATATATTTTTACTTTTTATTTTCATTTTGACGCTAATAAACGTAGCTATCTCATTCTTACAAAATAACTAACTACAGTAAAATTCTAAAAGTCTATCCATCAATCGTCCACAATGATCTATAACAAAGTTGAGACATTGAAACATCAAGCAAACACCCATTTATAACACACCGATGTTTGACAGGGAGCTCTCAGAAATTCTTTTGCCCCAAGCATTCGATCCATTTCTCAAGTCATACAGAAACATTTTAATTGCAGCCAAGAACAAAGTTTAATGTTTAAAATCGTAAAGGAATCATTTATTTGCTTAATCAAAACCCAATGCCATTAATTACTGGAAGTGGGTGCCTAAGTTGGAGGCGAAGGAATTATGGCTGAAGTTTATCATCGATATAAATGTTTAATTTTGTATATTTTGGTAGAGTTTACTTCGGAGCTTATCTGCGTGTTAAGGAGGGGCGGGGGTAGATTAGCTACTGGTTATCTTAGGATGGGTCTGACAGTAGAAATTATTTAAAACGAATGTCAAAGATTGTATGTGGGTACAGTCGAGTCTTTCATATCGTCGTAGATTCTTTTTTTTTTATCAAGTAGGGGGACATACCTGACACTTTTTGAAGCTACAACACTGAGAGGACTATTGCTAAAACGACATTCAATTACTTAATAACAAGATCAAAATATGTAACATACACCTTAAACCAATGTCGAGCTGACATGAATCAAAAATATGATCGCCCAAGACATTAAAAAAAAAAATTGCTGGAGTCTTTCAGTCAATCAATCAATCAACTCAGCCTATTGCAGTCCACTGCCAGATATGGGCCTCACCCAGGCTGCGCCACAACACCCTGTCCTCCGTCTTCCGCATCAAGTCCGTCCCAGCAACCTTCTTAGGGTCTTCCGTCCATCTAGCTGGGGGGTCCCACACTACGCTTACCGATACGGGGTCTCCACTCCAGGACTCGTCAGCTCCACTAGCCGTCGGTCCTTCGACAAACATGGCCAGCCCACTGCCACTTCAGTTTGCTTACTCTGCAAGCTATGTCGATAACTCCGGTTCTTTTCCGGATAATTTCATTCCCTTCAATATCGCCTCGATCCATTGCGCGCTGAGCGACCTTGAACTTGTGGACCAGCCCGACCGTCAGTGTCCACGTTTCGGCGCCATATGTCATCACTTTCAGTGTTACATTTTAATTCAGTCTGACATTTATAAAGAAGATGACAGAATGTAATTCTATAATGCTGATTTAGTAAAGCGCGGATTCGCGTGAAAGATCATCGCGCAATTAACAGAAAAATAGCCTTAAAGTGACTAACATATTTTGGATGTGACCGTACTTTCTGTTTTGTACAGTTCGGGCGTAAGTACAAGCTTTAGAAACAGACAAACAAGCATGAGTGACAGTCTTCGCTCTACAAAGCCGATTTCCTCCCAAAAATAGTAATATCGTTCTTTCTGTATTCTAAGGTAGGTAATATCATTCATGTAATCGTGAATAAGTGAACTTACAAAAAGGTACTGGTAGCTCAATAAGTAAAGAAAAATATACTTTATCTAAGCCCAAACACATATATTAGCTCCTTGCTCATCATTCAGATTATTTCATTTCGTCTTATTCACAAATAAGTAGATCACGACAAAATGTCTGAAGGCCAGACATTTTGGAATATCAATGTCTTAGGTTGCTTAGTAATAACTTAGCCACACGGAAAATAACATGGAAGGCAGAAAGTGTGTGCCTGAATATATCGAATGATAATTTTTGTATGAATGAATTATTTCTTACACAAAAATATACAAGATTTGTTTTTGTTTATACTAAACCTCATAAAAAAAGAAAAGGGGTCATCATATTAAAATGTCTAAAATCGCGATACAAAATTGGCTGCTCCATAAATTTTTCGATGTAGTTAAGTGAACACAATGAATGGAAAAGTCGTGCACAGCTGGACACAAGCCCCAAAGCACCGCTACTTCGACAACCACGAATTTTTTTTTTTCGACGAATCCACGTGTTTCGTCTTTCACAAGGTCATCGGTGCACTTTGCGGTTGTCAACTTTATGCTTGTGGTACAATACAATTTCATTTCATTGAATATTCAATATTACTTTTAATCTAGGAAATAGTACTTAACACTAACAATTTATTATAGCCCCATTGACTCCTTAATCAGATAAAGGGAAACCAAAAAATTGGGACATTACACCCAATCCGTGAGGACCAAACGATTTTTATCCGTAACGACTTTCGATTCATTTAGTCGCAAAATTGACTTGGCACGCCCTCTCGATTTTACTTTATTATTTACCATTTTCATTTAGCCCACTTGGGCATTACGTCGTTACAAAGTTAATTTTACGCTCAAATTGGCACATTTGGTTCTGTAGCAGTACGTGAATTTAGGTTTTTTGTGCGCAAATCTTTTTGGGTACTCCAAAAGTTTTGGACATTAATTTTCTAAAATACGGCTCCCAGTTTGGTTACTCGCTTATTTATTTTGTAGGTACAGCCTTGCCTGAAATTTCATTTTTAATTATGAGTGGAGATTTTTTTGTTTGCTGCGGTTGGTACGGGCGAGCTTTTGAATTTTTGAATCAACTTCTGCGACTTTTTCTTTGCAAGGCATAGCAGAAATTGTGAATCTCATGTACCTAACTTACGGTGCATTTTATTCGTTAACTTTGCCTATAACTTCCTTTATTTCACAAAATATTTTGTGAAATAAAGGAAGGACTCAAAGCAAACTAAACACGACGTCAACAAGGCAGATGTGCACTCAAAAACATGTTTGGAACCTATTAATTACAGCCAAACAGAATACAAATAAAATTCTCCAAACAGACAGTCAACACGAAAAACTCCACCAAGCTAATTAATACAATTACCGAACTGTTGTAACGCGATAAAATAATCTCGAGGTTTGCGACGTGTGCCGGCAATTTGTCAATTACGACAAACGACGGCAAGAGGAAATCCCTGGAGGTACGGATAACGCACGGCCGGGACGATGCCGATGCGACATTGTTTTGGGAACGTTGCGGTGAACGTTTTTTGATGGAAAATTGTGATGGAACTGTCGGTAGGCACGTAGGGCTTTTAAGCTACTTTTCATTGGTGATATGAATGTAGTGCCATTATTTTGAATACTCACATAATTAGTTGATTCACTTTATTCAGTGATATCATCATATGTGCTTGACCCCTGAGGGGCAATTCTCGTAGTTTTAAGAATGTTCACAATCTGATCTCAGTCTTAATATGTCCAAAATGCCAGTAATGGCCCTACATCTTTGACAAGTTTTTGACATTGATTGTCGTTGAGATGAGATTGCGACTACATTTTAAACGTTTTTAATTACGAGAATTGGCGTTCTGTTATGCAGTGAAGTGAGTGCTTTTGAAATAGTAAAATACAACCACACTTTTTAGTAATAACATCCAAATGTATGTATGTTTTAAAATTCGGTGATAAGTATCTATGTGTCCAGTAATTTATGGCGACACTTTTTGAGTAAGTATATTTAGATATATACGTAAATAAACCTCTGAAAGTTACCAACATATTATTAAAATCGTGCTAGCTCCCAGCCAGCATAACTTTGCTACTTTAATCAAAATATTCCGGTTGACTCAACTGTTTTCAAACTCGCAGTCAACGTAAAATATCTACACGAAGCATGGTCCTTTGTCCGTTCTATCGAATTCATACAATTTTCATGCTGTTACGGATATGAAAGAAAAACTGACTCAGCAGTCAACTACATCTGGTTCTGTACATTTTGGTTAAAGTCAGGTGAGAATGTGAACTCAAAGGTAATGGCTGTGGCAAAAGGGAATGGTGCCACAAACATAATATTGTACCTACGAATTTTTCGAAATTCTTCATTTAGTTCTAAAAGTATGTTTTTGAAGAATTTTGGTTATTTTGATTTGCATTTGATTCTTAAGTTATACAAAAGACGTTAGGTCATCCTATAAGTTAGTTTTCATAAGCCACATGAAAATGACTGTTTCATAGAACTATTCTGAGAAAGATCGTTATAATAATCTCGTTAACTCAAAGCATTGTTTATTAGTTTACCTCAAAATGACACACAGGTAATAATAATATTATCTGTATCTAACAACACTAATTACTATCGCGAAAACGTCAAAACCGACATACACAACACACATAACCAGTCTATAATGTTCCCACTGCTGGGACACAGGTCTCCTCTCGGTGAGAGGGAGTGGGCCGTAAAAAACCGACATAGATCGGAAATTTTACCTCGATTATAAGCGATCGACGCGCGAATACGCGATCATTTGTCACTCATTTGTTCGGAAAACCCGAATGCGCCTTTTGTAGACGCGACGACAATAGTCAAAAAGTCTTAATAATAATAATAAATCATTTATTTGCATCAAACAGGGTATACAATGGTGTTAAATTTATTACAAAAATACCATGCGAACATAAAGGGGCTTACTATAAAAAATTAAACACTTTTTGTTTTTCTTCTTTGGCAACTGAGCCTTGTCGACTATTCTGCCAGCGTCATGTGGTGACGGCAACGCAGCAAGGTTTACCGCAGCCATCGAACTTTGCACTCCGTCAGACTCCGTGGTAGTTGTGTAGTTATAAACTTAAACACTTGTCCAACGTGTGTCTAGTGTCAGTGTTACGTCAAAGTCCAAATACAATAATTATGTCGTACTTGAGAGCAGCGGTGGCCCAGTTGTAACGGTCGCAACTTACAAGTTGTAGGTCGTAGGTTCGAACCCAGATAGGCGCTTTACTTTGTGTAATTTATTTCAACACCACTGGTCTCAAAACGGTGAAGGAAAACATCGTGAGGAAACCGGCATGTCCTAGAAGCAAAAATTCGAAGTCATGTGACATCTACCAACCCGCACTGGGCCCACGTGGTGGATTACGGCCCGCTCCCTCTCACCGAGAGGAGGTCTGTGTCCCAGCAGTGGGAACATTATAGGCTGATTATGTATGTCGTACTTAAAATATTGTTGTTTGTCTCGAATCATATTATGTTGCAATGGTTTATTTTATTTCTTGTCTTGATTGTTGTTTTTATTTATTTGTGTATAATTGCATGCTACACTGGTTGACGTCATCACGTTAACGCCGGCTGCAGCTGAAAACCAGCGCTGGGGCTCTGTCTCGTATAGAGTCTTAGCATTATGCTGAGCGATGGCCGTTTTGCGTGAATGTGACGCATGTTTACCCCCAACTTGTTACTTTTCTCTTTTTTTGTGCGTTTATGTTCTTTTTTATGCGTCATGTTTGCCGCAAATAAACGTATTTTCTTTCTTTCTTTCTTTCATGTTTATCCTAAACAACTGATACACACTGTTTGTGGTAGTAAGGAAAGGGTTTGGCAAAATATTACAGGGCATTCTCTTTTTTTATTCATGAATTCTTTTAAACTATAGTGATTACTACAAATGAACGCAACGATCGCGTGTTTGCGCGACGATCGCTTGCATTAGGACACAGCCTGATGAAATACGAGATCAATAAATACCACCATAACGTAACATTAATTAATGAGACCCCTACAAATTAATTACCATGTTAATTATTGATGTTTGTTCCACTTCGGATTCCGTTGTTAATGTTACTCTCACTGCGAACTGAATCGGTAATTGTTTTCATTATTTTATAACCGACTTTACTTTTCCTATTATTCGCTCAGAAGTGAGTGAGAAAATAATGAGAATAATAAAATAGGGAATATAACAATGGAATGGCATAAAAATGTGTGACGTGGGTGTGTTTGGAAACTGTTAATGGTAGGCATAAGGCGGCAATGGGGGTTAAAAGGGGTACAATAGGAGGCAAAAGGGGTGCAAAAGGGAACTTAGTCCGAAAACTTTCGCTATTGGATATGGATTTGTTAATGACTGCTGCGATTGTGAATTTGTAATAACGGTAATTGCAAAGAAGAGGTCATTGCTATTAAAATAACAGTCACTAAGTATACCAACTTCAGGATCGCTTGAAGTGAATAAAACAACTTAAATTTAACCAGATAAGAACAGAACTGATGGGTTGTAAAAGTTCTAAATCCATATAAAAGTAATGTGAAAAACTTCGAATTTTATGGTCTTGCCAAGCTACTTCTTCTAAAATCATAAACTACTTATTCAAAGCTAGAAATCTTTCTTAAATCTTAATCTAGAAAGCTAGAAAATTTCCTTTGATGTTTCCAACTGCAGAGCGTCTAGCGACCCAAGCGATAAATATTAGATAACCATATTGAGGTCAAATGACAGACTTTTTATTTCATCTACTTTGGGAAGGAGGGAAGTTCTGTTGCTTTATGGTGAGTTAAGACGGTCTTTATCAGCATTTCCTCAGATATGGGTCATTACTATAAAACCTTTAATGTAAAGGAATTATAAACGAATCTTAAATGCTTCAGAAGCACTAAACTGAGAATTTTACTGAGATATTTCTCTCATAAAATCTTATCCCTGACTAAAGAAAATGTTCACAGAAAGTCTTAGGCATAATACTGAGCTCCAACTCAATAATAATAGGAGTCGTTAAACAAAATAGACTGCCCAGATGAAGCAGAAGTGGGGCTTAAAGCAATTTTCCGGCATTAAACGATTATAAATTCAGACTTAACATTCTGGAACGTTAACTGCGAGAGCGACTGAGGAAAATTTATTTAACGCAGAGAGCTCCCACAGTCCAACCGATCCATAACCAGGAGCACCTTCATACCCACATGCTGAATGCAAATGCCTTTCACTTAGTAGAGAGTAATAGCTTAGATAAGTAGCCCCTGACTTAGCACATTTACCGCCTTGATAATACCTCGAACCGATGTTTCTGTAACATCCATTTTACTCAGACCCACATCACTCTCGATGGTCCCTCCCTCTCTCCGTCTGCTCTTTGATTCCGTATCCTGTTCAGAGGGGAGGGGGAGCTCTAGCTAAAATGGCAGTGTCCGAAGAGATGGTTAGAAATTATGGGCGAGCATTTGTCAAAGTCCTGCTTGCAGATTGTAACGAATAGTGTGTAAGTATGTTTCGATGGAAGTACGGTGTGTTGGGTGATGGTTAGTGCCTTGTGAGTTTTTAAAATCGAAATGTTTGTGTAACTTTTTGGCGGCGTTTGTGACAGTGTGTTTTCGTTTAATTAAAACTACAAGTACGACTTTGCACACTGAGTCAAGTTTTTTGTTCGCTGTAAGCAACTTTCACCAACTATGCCAAACAACGTGATTGTGTTTTGTCACCTAGGTTAACGCGGACAAAGTCGGGGGCAGAAGCTAGCTTCTGTCCCCGACTTTATCCGCATGTAATTTCGTGTTTCCCCGGCCCACCCCGTCGCCTAACATCGTCTGCCCGCGCTGTTAGTTCGTTGTTTTCGCTTAGCATTCTTTCAGACATTTTTCTTCTCCTCGGCTCCTTGCATGATGTTAAATAGCCTCAAGAATTGAGCTATCAAATGTAAAAATAATTTTTCAAATCCGACCGGCAGTTCCAGAGATTAGCGCGTTCTAACCAACAAACAAACTCTTTAGCTTTATTATTAGTATAGATGACCATTTAAAGATCAACGAAGGTCCCACTATAAGCAATTAGAATTGTCGAGCTGATGGAGACAAACCAGCCTGTATTATGTAACCTTAATATTACTGAACAGTAAGCGCCGCACTCAAACTGCCAAGGTCAGCGCACGCATTTCAGACAACTAATTAAAAGTTTAAGTTGGCGACTAATAGCTTTTGTTTTTCCGCTTATGAATTCGTAACTCATAATAACAGCACATAATTAGCTCCAGAGTTAGCGGGATAGGGTGTTTTGGAGTTACGCAACTCTTGAATGTATAAATTTTGAATTTTAAAATGCGTTTTGAAATTTCGCATCTTGGGAATTGTTGAGTTAGAATGTATGATTAAATTAAACGAATTGAGGAAAAGTATGGTGTTTATAAAACGTGTAAGTAGAAGGGTTTTCAGTTTAAGGTTGTTGGGACAACTTTGCCAAATTGGGTATCATTGCCTTCGTGGAAGCCCAATGGGATAACGCTGGACATTCATTGGATATTGGATCCGAGTAGATTGAAATGATACCTACTATAGTTAGGCCCTTGAACTTGTTTCGAGAGATTCGCGAAGTGAGATTGTTCTGTAAATGTACCAAAGACAGAAAAAATGCCAAGTGACGGCAAAATGAACAAGTCTACAGCCTATCAATGGCCCAAAGGCCTGGTTCATTTCTCAACCTCTCTTCGTCAAATCTAATATAGTAATCGAAAGTCATATAGATTTAATTAAGTATTACATTTTTACTGTCTGGTGACTTAAATAAAACACAACAACATTTAAGAGACTTTTATATGCTTATGCGATGATGTCAATCCCATGGTTATTTTAAAAATAACAAATTAATTAGTCTAATTCATACAAGACTTAACTTAATCTAATTTATTATCTAATAAAAAGCATATAACGTATTATTGCTGCTTTAGAATTAGGCTTAGCTAAATTACCGTGGAACACTCCAATGATGCAGCTGAATACCAGTATTTTACATGGAGCGACTGTCTATCTGACCTCCACAACCCAGCTAATGGGTAATACAATACCTCTAGGCACGGAGGTGTCTCGGTATGTAAAGATAGTCACCCAACCACAGACCAACCATGGCAAGCGTTGCTTAACCTGATCATAACCACAAGCCCCTCACTTAGTCTAATATGTACACTTCAATATAGCCATACGTAGGGATTTTTTAAAACTAAACAGAGACTAAAATAGCCTCCTAATGTAGCCTTCCCTTTACGGAATACAGTCGTGACTTGTTATTTAAGAGAAAAGAACTACTGACTGATTTACTCGTCATGTCCGGAACCCTAAAGCCTACAAGCTTCAAATTAGGCACGTTGTCTTTGCCACTGGGATAGGTTAGTTAGGAAACAGAAAACTATTTATTTTTTTGTAATTCCACCACTTCCGAAGATAAACGATTTCTGGAAGTACTGAAAACGAAGTGAATTTAGGTATTAACATTTTAATAAAAATACAGGGTGTAAAAAGACCCACCACATAGCTGTCGACTACGCATTCTGTACATCAAACTAAGTTACATTGCACCAAAATAACTGTGTAAAAATTTGCTGTTTACGGCAGTGCGCAATGTAACACACGCAAAACATTTTGTTTATGGGTGCATTAAAAACTTGTTTTCGTAAAAAAACGTCAGTAAAAGTTGGACCTTCAATATCACCGAAACCAGAAGTTTCCCAGGTATGGTCCAGTACAAAAACAATGATTACAATTACAGGGAGTACAAGTGACCCTTGGCTTCATTAAGTATCTTTTTACACCCGTTATATATGTAGTATGACATACGTTCCAGGTATTTGAGATCTCCAGCACGAGAGTTGGGTTTGACTCTACCAATTACCAAAATGACTTGTTCATGGGTGACGTTTTCATTTAATATTCCTAATTCCCGTAGGAAGTAAAGCCAGTAATGTCACATCACTGACACGACTGACTGACTGGTGTACATCACTGACCAACGGTAAGAGTTAACATTCTAAAAGAACATGGTATTCTGAAATCGGTCACTCTCTGTGAGCAAACGTGGTGATTAGTACTCCTTACTTTCCCGCTTAAAAAGAGGTTTAACCCTGCAGTCAGGCAATTTCAAACGGGTATCAACAACTTTAAATTAAATAAACACACTGAAAAAACCATTGAACTGTGCTCCGCTGTTCCATGCAGTTGACTACAAAGCCCAATTCAATAAATAAATTAAAAGAAAATTAACCATATTAAATTCCCATATAATTTTCCGCAACATTTTGTTTTTAAACTGTTCAACTACACGGATACGTCATTGAGCGTCATAAAGCTATAACCATACTGTACAGTAAGCCGCTTAAGTACATACTTGAGTGAAATGTACGGAATTAAATCGTAAAATACGCTAACATTGTGTTTTGGCGTAGTTATTACGTGTGGTTATAGAGATTCGGGGATAGAAAGTGATTATAAATTATTTGCAAAAGTGTGTCGGTCGGGGGACTCCCGTTAGGGACGAGATTCCATACGCGATACTCGCACGCACACATTCAACAAAATAATAAAAGGCAGAGAGAGAGAGAGAGAAAGTGTTAATACAGAGCCATCCATCATACGAGTAAGTTTTCAGAAGCTCTCATGAAGTTTTTGCCATAACATGAGTTTAGCACCCTCGAAAACCATGAACACTCTCTGTGTCTGTCTGTGTATGTCTCTCTCTCTGTATTTTCCTATTATAAATTAAAGAAAAAAAGAAAAGAGAGAGCAAATCGTATGGAAACGCGTTTTTGTCACGTGACGATTTCTACCAGTTTACTCCTACCGCAAGCCGCGTAATAGATATTCGTTTCAACGAACAACTAAAAACATTTTTTTTTGTTGAACCTTTGAGTAGCTAGGATCCATGTCTAATATTTAAAAAATAATAGTAAAGTTTTACTTTATTAGCTCATTAATTTTGGGTAAGACAATGTTTAAATAATAAAGATAACGAAGTAATGTTCCTTAAGTTAACTCTAGAGTTTCTCAGTTTATTTTAATTTTAATATTAAACTTTTAAAAGGCGAAAATTCTCTAAGCAAATTCAAAGTAAAAATGAAACTTCTCAGAACGTTCTATCGCACCTAAAATTAATGTTGTTAAATTTTATTTAATCTAAAATTCAGCTCACGAAAATTGGATTAAAGTTGTGAATGAGACTAATGCAAACTTAGTTTATTTATTTAGAACCTAAGTAAATGAAGTTAAGATAATAAAAAATTCTACCATATTACTTACTTGGGATTATAGGAGAAAAAACACCCAAAGCATGTATTTCTGTAGAAGCATATTTGTACGGCCACGTCAGAATATGTGCTTTTAAATTAACAGTCATGTCAAGAAGTCTGTTAGACTGTCACCCAGTAAAAAACCCAGTAAAAAACCACCCCGCACACTATGCGACTTGCGACTGCGACTAGACGCAATGACTGCAGACGACAATTTTCATAATTATGTTTTATTCAAAACTTGGCGTCGAGCTGCAGTTTCGCAACGATGGACTAAGGGAGTCGCATGCTCACGCTACTTGTCGCAGCGTCTAGACGCAAGTTGCACGTGCACACCAGATGAAAGTCGCATGCGTCAGGTCAGTGTTTTGTCGTTGAGCTATTGCAGCCGTATGTCGCATACTGGTTTACGGTGGTTGACACAAGAAATTGCTATCACTTGATAGCGACAACTTGCCATCAAAACCACTAATAGCATCACAGGAAATATGAGTAAAGTTGTTCCGGATGGACCTTGGGAGTGTCAGTTGACGGTACACGAATAGTGGAATACATTTACATTGTTTGTGAACAGCGTGATTTATTTATTTCTTAGTGTTACGTAACTAGTGTGGAATGTGAGGAGATTGTTTAGAAACGTGGGCTGTATTGTGGTGGAATTGTTCTAATGTGGAATAGACACGATCTATCAAACCTCTTATCAAATCTCATGTTACTCATCGAGTACTTCAGGACCTTGCCAAGCGGTTAGTCGAAGAGGTACGTAAGTGATGGAATCACGAAACTGGCAGAAGTCAACTCAAAGCCAAGCGCAACTTAACTATGACAAGTCCTCCTTTCATTGTCAATCATTGCATAATAGCTATCTTTTTAAAAGTATCAATGGGTAAGTGTCGGTGATGTACCAGCCTCTTATGTATTTTAAACCGGAACATAAAAAAAAATATTTTTACTGATAAAAGGAATCGACAAAGGAATTAATAAGATCGGATCAGGTCTGAGAGGTTTTATTATTTACAAAAGTAAAATGCATCCATTTTACTTTTGTAAATAATAAAACCATGATTACCAATTCAAAGACTGAATATGATTTATTATTAAGGGATATCTCATTGAAGACCAAAGCTGGGGATATAAATTCTTCTTCTTATTCCTTTTAAAAACGTTATTAGTTTCGCATGACGAGCACTGGCCGTTAAATCGGAAAACGCTTAGTTGGACGCTTTTCATAGATTTAATAGATTATACTGGCGTTCTGGATGAAAATTAATCAGAAGGCCAATTCTCGTAATTTAAAACGTTCAAAATCTAGTCGCAGTCTCATCTCGGCGACAAAAATATGTCAAACACTTGTCAAAATGTCGGGAAATTAGAAGTATTTTTTGACAGATTGAGACTGAGATCGTTCTTAAAATTACGAGAATTGCCCCCCCCCCCCCCTGATTTAAAGATATTTAAGCTAACTAATTTTTAGTCGAGCTTAGCTTATCAAGCGTAACTAATGAGACACAGTAAATTATCATTTGTTAACCTCGGAGGGGACGCGACGTGTATCAATAAGCTAAAGTCTACTTTAGTGTAAGCTTGTACTCTCAATTGATAAAGTTTAAAAGGTTTTGCCCTGCAGTAGATACATCAGGGCTTACTCTCATTCTCAGTGGACCTCCTTGCCCAGGAGTTAGTCTCAATTTAAAAACTCTAAGACTAGGCAAAAACAAGCCACCGGTAGGCCAGGGGTTCACATGCTTTTTCATACGTTTTGTATGGATTCGTTGCACACGTGTGGCCGGTGGCCCCACCAGCTACAGCAATTCATAACACCGCAGCAAGAGGCGACTGTCGCCAGTGGTTGTGGCCGGTGGCTCGTGTGTATCTGGGTTTTTATTTGCATGAAACAAAAGACTGCCACTTTGGTAGGTTGGTAGGTAAAATTATAAAAATAAAAAGCCACATAAGATTAACCTTCCTTAACTCCAGGGACACGATTGCAACAAGTTGAGTTACCAAGATATAATGATACCCGAACTCTGTGTCGGAAACTTTCGGCTCGAGCCCCTACTTCGCTACTTTGCAAATTTAAGCAGCAATACTTGTAATGTATGTGCTTTGCAACTCCCTACAGTACTCAAGCAGGGAAATAAATTTCACGAAAGTTTTTTGCTTAGTTTGCAGTTTTACGCTGTAATGGGAAGGAGCAAGTTATAGTGTTTAAGTTGTCTGCTTATGCATCGCTGTGTTCTTTAAAGTTGGGAGCAAGTAGTTAATAAAAACAGGCTATGGAGGTAATATTAGTCTGTTATTATCCTCAGGGCAAGAACCTCTTTGTTTGTTCAATACTGGTTGTTGATTTCAGAAGGGTAAGACAACCATGCTTTTTTTTTAAATAAACACAAAAAAACGTTGACAGGGTTAACAAGATTAAGGGCTGATATTTCCAACGCCAGATAATTTAATCCGAGGAATAATTTTGAATTTTTGACATTCCATCCATATGCAATCTGTCAGACGTCAATTGTATTCCACGAATATAAGTTATCTGTGAATTGAAAAATCAGCCTTTAGCCGAAAAACTACAATGAAAAATAGTACCTATTCGGTTAAAAAGACCTATAATTATTAGAAAAATGTTTCGTCATCATCAACAATCCCAATTCATTTGGACATTGGCCATAATCTCAGTAGTCACTCCATCCAAGGGTGCAACAAAAAAAAAAAAATATTATTAAACAAACTGAATTCTAAAAACACTAAAAAGAAATAGATCAAGTATGTAAATTAATATAAAGTTTCTTCTAGCCCATAACGTACAATTATTACAGTAGTAATTAAATCCTACTTAAAATTAATAATTTATCAGCTGATTACTTGACATAAGTACAACCTTATGATTATTGTGCCGTGACGGCAATCTGATAGCCGAGGAGTTGTGCCGGCCTTATTACTTCGTTGCCATGTAGATGGACGATTATGAGAAATATACGACAGACCTAAACTTGTATACTTTTATTTATGAAGGAATAGAACACGCCAGAACGTTGTTAGGAGATTTTTAAGAATATAATAAGATAGATATATTTTGTAATAATTATTATAATCGAACGGGCCTTTGCAAGTTGGCTTCGGCCCCTCATACGCTTTCCAAAGGTCCGGGAACCCAGGGTCCCGAGAAATTGTGAAAGTAGTATATATTTTGACATAAAATACACAAATATAATATACCTCATAGCCTGTTACAAAATAAATATTTAATGACCCCCATGCCGGGAAAAACCTGCAGTGTTACAGTGGTCATCCATCCGTCTATTATGAATGTTATAATTAGTTACTTACAAATTGGGAATGTGCACTTTTTAAAAAAATGAACTAGACTAAATTCAATTTGAACTTTATGTTGAATGCTTATAGCATAAATAATCGCTTAGGGTATTCTAAACGGTGAATATCAACAGTTTACATAGACTTAGAATGAAATCTTTATTCAAATACTTGAGATTTAGAGCAATTTCTGCATTTCGAACGTTCATAGTCTGATCTCAGTGTCAAAATACGTCTAATTTCTCAACATTTTTGAAAAGTTTTTGAAATTGATTGTCGCTGAGATTGCCCCTTGAATTTGAACGTGTTTTATGTACGACTGTTGGCCTTCTGATAATAAACTAATCATTCTGTCGCCTTAAACGCCTGCTTTTGCCAAAGGTCAGACACTATCTAAGATAAAAGAATAAACTCAAATAGTGAATGTTTTATTGTTGTTTTAATTAAAATCCGAAACACAATCAACCCCTTCTCAAATCAATTGTATTTTAAAACGACGATCTTCAACTGAAGTACATTTAATCATCTCACTTCTGTATTTTCGAGTATCCATTCATTCCACTCCATCCAATTCTAAACCCTATAATTAACGCTGTCCAAAACAAAAGGATGGAAAACAAAACCGTTTCAAAGGGGGTACTTCAACAATGTCTCTTTTTCCAATTTTTCGAAACTTCCCATAACAATTAGTCTCTCAAAGCGTATCTCGGGCGGAATCCTTTCAATCGGTTTCCGATTGTTGCGTTGAATTACTGCAAATGGAAGAATCGATGAACAAAACAAAAATATAAACCTTTTGTACGCAGGGTTTTATCTATCGGAGGAAACCAATTAAAGGCTGGGAACTACATTTGTTGAATACATCTCTGGAGGGTCACTAACCCTTTGTATGTTTGTTCATTCACAATTGTTCGATGACAATAGTTATCCAGTTTAATAAGGTTAAAAATGGTACGGTTCATATCGCATAATAAAAGCCTCCTTCCTACATAAAAGGAGCTTGTTTACTGCGTATAGTGATTTCTCTACTATATTTATGAATGATTCAATACTCAATCATTTATTGCATTACACAATGTGTACTTGGGTGGTAACTTGAAAATTCAAAAGATAATTGTGGACCCTGTCGGGCACAGCAAAATAATAGGAGAGAGGAAGCGTTAACTTACCAGTCTTCTGGTTCGTGGCAAAGTAATAACAGCCGCAATGGTCGATCGATCAGGTTAAGCTACGCTTGTCGCGGTCGGTCCGTGGACCATCTTTACATGCCAAGACCCCTCCGAGCCTCTGAAAGCGCATTAAGCTATTGGTTCCGGCTGTCATTCGTGGATCTTTGACAGTTGTTACGGGTCGTCAGATGCACGAAAATATGACAACAAGACTGATTATCCAAGGGAGCTGGAGATAGCAGTCGCTATCTCCAGCTCCACGATATATAGTCGCGAATACTGTTATTCAGCTGCATCCGCTTAGACTGTAAACTGACCCCAAATAGTCGGAAAAGGCTAGGCAGACGACGTATGAATTTTAAAATAAATATTTCATAATTCATAATTATTGGCTAATATAGCACTAGTAGGATTCTCTTTTTGACAAAAGTAACTTAAAGTTTTTTAATGTTTGTTTGTTTGTGCTGAAATACCAGTTATAAAATTAAGACATCCTCATTATACCAAATGCACTTAGGTCACTTTTGAACTACGAGACAATTATCCTGAACTCCAGCTTTAATGTTTCGAACAAGCATCGTCGACTCGACACAAATAAAAGGTAGCAGAAAAGGAATGGAGATGTTTAAAATCAATGAGAAACGATACAGATATAAGTTGTCTTCGAAATTATTGATGCCGAACCAACGAGATGGCCCGGGTTCTTTAGGGTTCTGCGCGCAGGATAACAGATTGCTTTCCTACATCAGATTCAAAATAATTGTTATGCAGAAGTCTCATTCAATGCAGCACTCAAAAACGACACAAAATGTCGCGATGGTATTAATAAGTCCGGAGGTGGTCAGACGAAGACAATAAGACATGTTGCGACCACCCCTAATAAATTGGGACAAAGGCAAGAAGAGTATGATGATGAAGTGGTCAGATGAAACAGCTTCAAAATTCCGTCATAGATTGCAAGTGCCTTGGACTGCAAAAAAGATCTGTAAGACCAATATTGACGATGAAAGTGAACTGAGGATGTCATCTACACAAAGAAAGAAGATGTTAGATTTTTCAACATCGGGGTCACATGTTACTTTTAGGTAAGTAGTGAACCTTGTGTCACTATCCATCATCGTGGCACTGCTCTATAAAAATTGGCTATTCTACTGATATTTCGGGATCCGATGTCCGGGTTTTATTGTTTTTCTATTGATTAATGCTGGCGCTGTGTAAAATTGGGCCAAAGGTAATTGTTTAAGGACGTGATTCGGAACTGAGTGGAAAATCTGTTTCGCATAGATAGATACTGCTGATCGGTCTATTACGTTTTCTGATTTCGCTGACGACTTCTGTTTGATCAAGGATTGAAAAGATTTTTCTAAATAAAATAAAACAGGATCACAACTGTTTGATGTTTATTCAATTGTTTTTAAGGATAACTGTACCTAGGTAGGTACACTGAGCTATAGGTATAGCTCAGTGTGAAAATAATTATTTTCTTCTTCTAGGTACATGTCGACGATTGTGAAACAGATGAAAGAATGTTTTAAAATGTTCTTATAACGTTTGGTAAAAAGTTGCCTGAAAAATAATCTACCGTTAACTCAATTTCTACAGCCAGGGACAAACTGTGCTGGTCAGTTTCACAATGACGACAGCTTTACGGTGTCGAAAAGCCGTTATATCGCAGTACCTACCGCTTTCGAAGAAAACCCAAGCTTATCAAAACAATTAAGTCTCAGGATGGTCCAAAAAGTAGTAGAAAATAATACGCCGGCGGCTGGAAAATAATTCCTGGAAATCCCACTCAAATTAGAAATCTCACCTCGCCACAAAATATAATTAATTTTAATCGCGGAAATTGCGAAATTTCTAATTTATCGCCCATAATAACCCTACCAATGCCGGCGAGTTTTAGTTTTGAAATAAATCTCGGCTCGAGCGGGGCTATTGTAGAATTTGAAATACGAGCCAGAGTGCCATCGAAACTTTTTCAACGTTTCGTCCGTCCGTCTGTAGCACAGGGTTATCTCTATTCTCCTCAACGTTTTCATTTAAAGTCGGTCTTTAAAAGAATGTTTGGCGTTGGCGAACGGGTTGTTGCTTTCGAATAGTATACCAAACTGTTTTGTGTTTTATTTTTTCAAATTCTGTGTGTAAATGTGTTTTTAAAGTTTATTGGCTAACGAACTTGTTTGCAGTTGTTTCAGATCTAAGATGACTGCAGTTTAGACACTTGCATTCTAGTGTTCAATATTTTAATGTCGAAAATATTGAAAATATCCTGCTGTCTTCAGCAGTTGTCTTCATTCATCGGCAGTTTATCTCACTCTAATTTGAATAAAGTCTTTAATTTTTCTTTGTTTGCGAAAATATTCATGGCTGGAAGCCGTAAGGAAGATTCACAGTCACCACTTGTTCTTCCACCCTCCGCATGTAGACCTTCTTTTTTTGTCTGGGTTGAAAATCATCATATGACTTCTCCCGCTCTGAGCGGAGCGGGAGGGCGTGTTAGACTTTTACTGACTAAAACCCACCCGTGTTCCTTCAGTTGCCTATGCCACGGGCCACGGTATCTCTTTCGAACAACCCGCGGTCCTGGCAAGCATCGGCCCTGGCGGACCCCGTCAGTTCGTGCTGACATCTCTTTGAGGAACACAACGCGCCGTCGACCTGAGCCTGGTCCTTGCCATTGCTGCTTGCCTTGTAGGCGCGGGCGGCGTGCAATGAGCAGTTCGCCGCCCGCAAACCCGCGCCTACGGTGGCCGGGAGTCGGCTGGTGACTCCCGACGTCCAGGGCGTCTCCTGCGGCGACTAGGGGCGTGAGGGCGCAGAGATTGCCTCTCCCTTACGCGCTCCGCCTCCCCTTTGCGAGTTTTACTGCTTCGCAGAAGGAGGTGACGGCTTCCCATGCACTCTTGCTGCGTACCATGGCCTGGACCAGTGCCGGACGCGAGAGATCGGCGATCTCCATCGTATGCTCCACCGTGTCCTCCGGGCGATCCACAGAGTGGTGACACCCTGGCGTTCCCTCCCGCCTTATCCTGAACTCCGCATGTAGACCTCATTGCATAGTTTAAAAAAAATCATACCCGCATTAATACCTTGTTTCGTTACCGCAGCGAGAGGATTGGCTCAAGTCCAGAAAAGGAAGCCCGATGGAGGTTTATGCATTACCTCCTATTTAGAAAACTGTGATTCTAGCAGACATACATGTATAATAATATGTATATAGTCCGGAAGATAATTGCCTTGCTCATAAGAAGTTAAGCTATCTTAGCGTGACATTTAAGGTTTAATTCCGAGGTTGGCAAAAATTATACAGGGTTTTGCATGACAGTATAATTGAGGGGTGCCACTGTCGCACAAATGAACAGTAAACTGGCAAACATCAGGCGAATTATAGTAGATTTCTAATACTTTTTGTGGATGGCAACCCTGACAAGCGTTTAGGTAGCGTCGTCTGCCCCGGCGCGATACCATTCGATCGCTATTCAAACAAACACGCTCAAACCTACTTTTGTTTCTTTTACTGAAGCTTAAAATGTAGGTTAGCACGAACTGTTGTTTCAGCAAATATCAACCATTTTGAACCGTGTTTTTTATTATTTTGAGTATCGAGAGGAATTGTGTCAGGTGTATTTGATGAAGCCGCTTTTTCAACGTGACATTTTTGAAGATGGGTCGGGTTTGCAAAGGGGTGTTTGACCGAAATGTATGTTAACAGGGGGATAGGTAACCCTAAGTCAATTCTCCTAAGTATAGCGGTAAATATCCATGGACAAGGGATGAGGAAAACATCAGGTGAGTAGTAGGTAGATAAGCAGTAATCATACCGTAAACCACTGTATAGATATTTTAAACATAGTATTTTCCTACAAATTCCCCAAGACACAGTACCAATTCACTTTGATAACTAATCATAACTATCATTAGATACATTACAAAAATAATTTAGTTGGTAGGTACCTACTGGCACATCACAAAAACGCAAAGAACACGTAACAACGTTCCTACGACAGAAAATACTTAATACCAAACCCATAGGAGTTACACACACAAGCCACAAGTCAATAACTCTCTCACGACAGCAAAAACTCGATAAATTATAACTTTTACAGCACATACGTGTGAAATGACGGTAGTCGCAAAAAAATACGCAACACCAACAACCACTATAAATGCAAATGAAAACGTCGTATCTTGATAAAAAGTGGCACTACGAATTGTGACGCCCATACGACGTGACGGATGTGTTATGCGTGGTGACAGAAATTTTGTAAGTGCTGATGAATTGGCACTAGAATTCAAGGTATTTTGTTTTTAGGATTGGCGCTGACGCTGTAAATTTCAGCAGCACTTTTTTGTTGAAAACTTTATATCGGAATCAATTCTGGCACAATTAAAACGGAGCTTTGAGAGTAACATGTACATATGTATGTGTAATAACCGAGTCAACTTAAGTATTTTTTATTTAAACTATTATCTATTTAACATACACTGATTAATTACTATTTTTACAAGCTAACACTAAAATATATATACAAGTATATAATACAAAAAAAATATAGAAAAAGGCAGGAGAGCTCATTGGGCATCAAAAAATTCGTCCGCATCACTGTCAATGGGATAAGTGCCCAAAAGACTAGCAGCATTACCATGTTGGATGGCAATGCTGATTCTTTGGGCTAAAAATAGTCCCGCCCTCTGGTCACGTGAAGAGTCAACCAACGGCTTAAAGAAAAGAAAGAAAGAAAAAGTATTTATTGGGACTCGTATAGATTATAAACTAAACTAAAACTAACTAAACTAAACTTTTTTTCGATGTCCCGAAAAATTCGATGAGCACTCGGATCCTAAGGCCCTAGTGTTTCAGCCCCAAACGGCTCAAACATATAGCTCCCAATGAGGTTGTTATATTTGCACCGTTTGAGGTTTTCTGCTCCTGCAGCTGCTGCCCCAGCACAGCCCACGGTGCTAGGAAGATAGGATGACAACTTAAGTTATAGTATACATATACTAGTGGACCTGGCAGACGTCCTGCCCGGTTGAGTCATCATATACCGACAGTAGCGCCACCTACCGGATCCAATTATATTCTCAAACCATCCTGGAAGCCGTTGAAATATACACTCAAAATTTCATCCAAATTGGTCCACCCGTTTAGGAGCAGTTAGGTGACAAACACACGTACAGAAGAATTGTATATATTAAGATAAGCTGTTGGTGTACCTTAGTAAATAAATATGAATTGCTGATACAAAACGAATGTTTTGTAGTTGTTGTGTTGTCGTGTAGCGACAAGTAAGAAAATAAAGAAAGGGAAATTGAAGTTAATTAAAGATTTATTAATAAGGTATATAAAAGATGGAGATGAACTGGTCAGTGGTGTGTAGTGTGTGGGTGAGGAAGGATGAAGATGAGTGATAGGTGGGTTGAGGAGGCTGTGGAGGAGTTGCAGATGGTGACCGACGCGAGGCAGGTGCCGCTGACAGGTGCAGGTGCAGGTGCAGGTGAGGTCACGTGCTGGTGCGTGTGCGGCATGGAGGATACCCGTAGGGGCCCCACGCGGCAGGAGTAGGACGCAGCACGGCAGTACGAGAGAGCAGGCACGGCGGGGACGCAGTCAGCTCGCCAGGCGAGGCGGCCCTCGGATGAGGCGCGGCAAAAATACACGTAAAACTCAGAGTTTTAAACGTTGTGAAGATGCTAGTCAAAATGTATATGGACATCTGGATGCTATACTAAAGACACAAAACATACTAAATCAGCCTATAATGTTCCCACTGCTGTGACACAGGCCTCCTCTCTATGAGAGGGAGTGGGCCTTAATCCACCACTCGGGCCCAGTGCGGGTTGGTAGATGTCACACGTCTTCGAATTTTTTGGTTCTAGGGCATGCCAGTTTCCTCACGATGTTTTCCTTCACCGTTTAGAGAGCAGTGGTGATGAAATAATTTACACAAAGTAAAGCGCCTGTCTGGGTTCGAGTAGGTTAGAACTCAGACAGGCGCTTTACTTTGTTTTCTTTGACCTACTACTCGTAACGTCACGGCGGTTACCACGGGGCCACCACTGCTCTACAAAACATATGAACAGAATATTATTAGTACAGAATACATAACTATTTAAATTAAGTATTCTGTTTAGTTATTATACGAACGTATTTCATTCATGAAGCGTGTTGGATACCCACAATGTGTGGGGGAAACAGTGCTCATTATGCAGATATACTTGTGTGTACACTCTGTAGTTATATATAGCTTTATCACACTCAAACGCAAAACAAAACACTCAAAAATATCAACTCTAATTAAGACAAACGACTCGAAATCCCTTGAAAACGGAACTCTGTAACTTTGCAGTAAAACTCGTTTATCTAACGAGTTCGCAAATGAGTGCTGTTTGAGATAATGACGCATATGTATTTAATATCTTGATACAATCAAGTTGACAACAAATTCAAAAGTGTGACATTATATATGATGCTGTATACCTTAGGTTGTGATCTAACGAGGTTTTTATTTATTAAGCTTATAGGAAGCTTTTCTTTTTATTCAGAACTAGCTTCTGCCCCCAACTTCGTCAGCGTGAGACTTCATGTTACCTCGACCCGCCCCGTCGCATCGCATCGCATCGCCTGCGCTATTACTTCTTTTTCGCTTAGCGTTCTTTCTGTCGTTTTTTTCTCTTTGCTCGGCTCAAATATGGCGTCGAAAAATTTATCCGCGTCGCTGTCGACCGGTTTATTAAAAAAACTAAATAAATAATATGAGACTTTTTTGTTGTTAAGAAAACCAAGCTAAGGGAACTTTTGTCTCAGCAACTAAAGTATGCGCGGGCCTGCGGGCGGAGAGCAATGGGTAGCTCACCGCCCGATCAGGACCAGGCCCGTGCCGGACGGCGCGAAGTGTTCCACGCGCGCCTCAAAGAGATGTCAGCATAACGAGGGGCCCCTTAGGGCCGAAGCCTGCCGGGTCAGCGGGATTGTCCGAAAGGGTTACCGCCGGAACATAAAGGGCGAAGGAAGGAACATGGGTGGGTTTTAGTCAGTAAGAGTCTGACACTCCCTTCCGCTCCATCCAGAGCGGGAGGGGTCATTTGATGATTTCCCATCCGGAAAAAAAAAAAAAAAAGCAACTAAAGTATGAAAGTGCTGTCTTTATCGCGTCGCGCACTAACATACAAACCCATAGACTAGATGTACGGTACTCCTACTCTGTCTTAAAATATACCCGAAATTCATCGTTAATTGAAATTCAGGTAGTCAGTCGTACATGACTGTTCAAGGGAATCAAGTAGATATTCGATTACTCACACCGCATTGTTTTGATAAATGTGACCATCCCAGAATTTTAAATGGAAAGCTAAATGCCTATTCATGATTTCAGACTAATCCGTCAGTTATAATAGCAATGAAATTGAGATTATTTATTCATCGTACAGTAGGCCACACGTCAATGGTAACCAAATCATTATACGCTGGTTCTCTTATGCTATTGAAACTCTGTGCCTACTATGCTATACCAGCTCAAGGTCAGAGTGTTCCCATCCACGTGCGGTCGACAGTACTATTAAACATGTTTATACGTTGATGAGTAAAAAGATTGTAGGTAATCCCTGTCCATTTATCCATATTTTTGAGGCCGAGCTTGGCTTTCATAAAAATGTTATGGATCATCCCAGATTTTCCCTCAAATAATGAATATAGGTAAAGCCAATGAAATGTTTGCATTGGAATTTAATTTAATTTTCCAATAAACACTAGTATTTTCATTATTATGTTTGCCCACCCGCATGTGAACATGCCTTATCGCCGCAAATGAACTGTGAATTCCATAACGCTGGAATAATAATTTAAAGTTCACTCCGATATGATTGGGAAAGTATTAACTACTTTTTATAATTATCTAGGTTGACTTGTAGCGACCTCTATCTTTTGTGTAGCATCGAGGATAAAACTTGATATGTTATATGTTATAATATTATGTAATTATTCCCAACTTAGCTCAAAGCTAAATTACGAACAGCTATTAATATTCAAGCTGGAGCTATACGAGTATCTAAGTGGCTTAGCATCGTTTGCAGATTGTTTTAGTTCCCACTGCAAGTTTTGCTTGTCACTGTATTAGTTAAGCTACGGTGTTGCTAACTGAAATATAGTCGGTGCTACGCGTCTAATGTTTTTGATTTTCAACAACTCAGGGACGGGAGAAACACGTCCTATTAAAATATTCGATGAACAAAAATGCGTGCACGTTTCTTTAAAGCCTATTGTATTTTTGATATGACATCACACGTCATTATATTAGCTGTTCCTACTAGTTACAACATTCACAACAGCAAATAGTTTTGAGAACAGAATTTACTAATCACAATCAGGCTTTAAGAAAAAATGCTCAAAGGGTAAGTGCCGTCTCATTCCCGGGGCAAGTGTATACATTCGTAATTAGTTCTTCTACTTCTTCTTCTTCGGCACGCTAGAAGAAGAAGTTGCAAAATATACAAAATTACATCACGCGGGCAATCTAACAAGGTAATTTTAAAAACACATTTTGCCAGCTGTATTTAAAAGTCCCCATGTACTCGTAATAAGGCATTTACAAAATTAAATATACCTACCTACCTATTCATAATTTAGCGTTTATCCTGTCAGCGACTAAACAACGCGTCTTATTCACACTATTTTCCGAGAATCTAACCAGCTAATTAAAGCGGCAACTACTAACAAACTTCCAAGATTACTTGACGTGAAGTACCTAAATCATCGCGTTCGTAAACCGAGCATATTAAACTGTAGCTGTGAGCACGTGACGTCAGAGCTCCCCACATTAGGGCTCAAACAACGTGTGCTTGTAATTACCATTTTAATAACTAAACGTGTGCCGACTGCTAGGGTGACGTGTCACAGTCTACGCTCTGCAGTCGGCAGTCTGCAGAGCTCACGGTAATTGACGAAGGTTTTACTGACATTTTAGTTGAAGTCTATTAATTAGTTAACTCTGCAATTTGAAATTGTTAGCGCATATTTGCCAGTTTGATGTTTTGATTATTCTCTGTTGTGCACTTTGTTTTATACGTGTAGTGATGTGTTGATTTAGCGCTTTAGGTGTAATGTTTGTATTTGTTTTAGTTCAGTTTGCTTTATTGACGTTTTGATGAGGGTTGGTATGGAATTTGCTCTGCGTTTTGATTATATGCATAATATAATTGTTTAGTTGAAATAGCTTTTACAATGTTTGTTGTGGTTTATATTTTCACTATCAGGCAATTTATCAGGCGTCAACACAAATCACTACGCACGTAAAAAGCCTAATAAGTAATTCAAATTCAAACTCAAAGCGTTTATTTCAAATAAACCAATTACAGGCACTTTTGAATTATCAAGGGGTCGGTCAGTCAGAAAGATGAAGCTAGTTGCCCATTCCAAAGCGTAGTATGTACCTATGAAGAAGAACACTCTTTTAAATCAAAATAATATCATTACAAAGTATTGGTTACATCATTCTTGTTAAAAATTATGCATATGAGAACAACGCAGAACATGCAGAACAATTTATAAAATATCTATTTAATAATAACTTCTATGGAACAAATATTTTTTGTCATATATTTTTGCAATACTGCAGACCTGCATGGTCTATGTAGGCCTTTATAGCCACAATGTGTTTCATTTAAACTTGTCACTGATAACATGAATGACGGACAAATAGAAAAAGCCGCAGTTTTAAACGCCCAATGAATAAGCAATATGCAAACTCCTATTTAACGTCACTGTTAATTTATTTTCAGTGTTTTTGCAAATGCGTGACTGGACGTTGTTTTAATAATAATTTTAAGTATTTAATTTCATACGAAGTACATATTAAAAAAGGGGTAAAGGGGTATCGTATTACCCAGTAACTGGGTTTTGGAGGTCAGATAGGCAGTCGCTCCATGTAAAATACTGGTATTCAGCTGGATCCGGTTAGACTGGAAGCCGACCCCAACATAGTTGGGAAAAGGCTAGGCAGATGATGACGAAGTATAAAAAAAAAATATGATTTGCAGGTAGGTACAGACGCCAGCAGTTCAAGCTACCCGAAATTGTCAAATTTTCCCAATCAACCTTGAACCTTAATGCTTCAGCGATAAAGTTGAAAATCAATTAAAGAAATTTGTCAGATTGTAGTAGCTTCCTGTGCTGGCGTCTGTACATTGTATTTAAGAATGATAATAAAAATATTTTTGACGTAGAAAATACTTAGTGAATAAAATACGACTGTTTTTTTCATCGTCGCAGTACTTCATCAATCTCAAAACAGTCGTTAAACATGTCGCTAACATGTTAGTACCTAGACATGTCTGTTTGTATGTAGAATTGTAGATAGTCGGCGAGTACGTATCTAAACGTTACATGATGTTCACATCTCGTTAAAGTACATAATTGTCTACTGTTTCAACGCCTATAGTTTGGTAGTGTTTCCTACTAAATTTAATGTTTACCCTACACGGAACATAATTTACCTATGACGTAGTAAAATCTAACTCTAAAACGCGCTAACCTATACGCCCCATTACCCAATGGGCAGGGCTGTCAGTATTAATCAACGAGCATCATTTAACCGGTCCTAATTCATCAGCATTTCTATATTTACGAGCTCTATGCACGGCATCCTATGATCGTGTTTTAAAGACGAAAGAGAGAAGGAATATAACATCAGGAAACGTGTGAACATGTCCTATCTAAACTAATCTAACTAGCCCGTAGTGTCTCACTGCTGGTCGAAGGCTTGCCTCTCCCTTTGCCACAAAGTTCTGTCTTTTAGTCCCGGTGCTAATTCTTTCGGTGGGAGTTTAGCTTATCCCGCCATCTACAAGCACATAATATGTACATGTCCTAGAACCAAAAATTAGAAGACATGTAACATCCACCAACTCGCACTGACATGATGTTATTGACTTATTGAAAACTAGCTGCGCCCCGCGATTTCACCCGGAAAAATCTCGATCCCGTGAGAATAATTATAATAATTCAGGTCATGGTCTACCCAACTGCCAAATCTGTTCAGCTGTTTGGCGTTAAAGCGTAAGAAACAAACATAATATCTTAAGCCGATATTAATACAGAATTCCTGAACAATACGCCATACACATGTGAACCTAGATTCAAAATCTCCTTATCAACAAGTCAACGTTACACATATAAACGTATCACCGAAAGCAAATCAAAAACCAATCTAAGAAAATAAAATAAACGGACAAAAATACAAGGTTTCACAAAACACGTCGAAGTCACATTCACGGGATTATTGTCGCGAAAAACGTCTGTCGCGTTTCCAAATCGCGTTATCTCGGTAATTTGTCGTAAAACCGTATTTTATGAGGCCTCACATGGCCCGTGTGACATTACAACTGAATATTTTCTATATGTCAACTATTCCTGAGGTGTCGTTCACGATTTTTGAGACCGGTTATCGTAACTGAATATTAGAATATTAGATTTATCGTATTTAGAATTATTTTTATATGACAAAAATGATTTATGACTGTTCGGTTCTTGTACAAAAGGGCGGTTTCAGAACACATACTCAGACGGCAAGAACAAACCTATGTCCCATATATTGGAGTGTCCAAAGTGTTCATACGCTTGCACTTCTGAGGACCTAAAAAATACCACTGTCATTAAATGACAAAATGGGTGTGGCCACCCACTGGGCCCAACTAATCCTAACTCCTACTTCTTATCCTATCCTACTATAATATTATAAATACGAAAGTTTGGATGGATGGATGGATGGATGGATGGATGGATGGATGTTTGTTACTCTTTCACGCCAAAACTACTGAGCGGATTTGGATGAAATTTGGCAGATATGTAGTTTATAATCAGGATTAATACTTAGGATACTTTTTATCCCGATATTCCCACGGGATCGAAACTTATGCGGGTGAAACCGCGGGGCGCAGCCAGTCTAACATAATAATATAATTCATTTACCATCTACTCGAAAAGAACAAGAACTTACAGCAATCTCAAACGAACGCTAGTCGCGTGTCTGCTTGCATTCGCTTTAGAATACGCGTGTCTGCTTGCACTCGCTCTAGAATACGCATGTCTGCCTGCACTCGCTTTAGAATACGCGTGTCTGCTTGCACTCGCTCTAGAATACGCATGTCTGCCTGCACTCGCTTTAGAATACGCGTGTCTGCTTGCACTCGCTTTAGAATACGTGTGTCTGCTTGCACTCGCTCTAGAATACGTATGTCTGCCTGCACTCGCTTTAGAATACGCGTGTCTGCCTGCACTCACTTTAGAATACGCGTGTCTGCTTGCACTCGCTTTAGAATACGCGTGTCTGCCTGCACTAACTTTAGAATACGCGTGTCTGCCTGCACTCACTTTAGAATACGCGTGTCTGCCTGCACTCACTTTAGAATACGCGTGTCTGCCTGCACTCGCTTTAGAATACGCGTGTCTGCTTGCACTCGCTTTAGAATACGCGTGTCTGCCTGCACTCACTTTAGAATACGCGTGTCTGCCTGCACTCACTTTAGAATACGCGTGTCTGCTTGCACTCGCTCTAGAATACGCATGTCTGCCTGCACTCACTTTAGAATACGCGTGTCTGCTTGCACTCGCTTTAGAATACGCGTGTCTGCTTGCACTCGCTCTAGAATACGCGTGTCTGCTTGCACTCGCTCTAGAATACGCATGTCTGCCTGCACTCGCTTTAGAATACGCGTGTCTGCTTGCACTGGCTTTAGAATACGCGTGTCTGCTTGCACTCGCTTTAGAATACGCGTGTCTGCTTGCACTCGCTCTAGAATACGCGTGTCTGCCTGCACTCACTTAAGAATACGCGTGTCTGCCTGCACTCACTTAAGAATACGCGTGTCTGCTTGCACTCGCTTTAGAATGCGCGTGTCTGTGTAAGCGTGCGTTTTCCTTCGTTGTATTTCCATACAACGCATATACGCATATAGTACAGATCGATTAATTTAAAATTGAAGAAGAAGAATACAAACTTTTGAAAAGTGTATGCAATAAGCAGCAGAGGGCAATTTATATTAGACGACCTCTATATGTTCTAATACTTCAAACTATCGTTTCTAGCAACAGCTTTTCCAGAGAAGGTAGCGTGTAGTATTTGACACCAAGCGTTTATTTTTTTAAATCTGTGCGATGGCTGGTCATTTACCCCCATATCAAAGTGATGTTGTGTACCTACGCTGTCGTCTTTAGGTCTGCAGTTTAATGTTCTCGGAACTGGGTCTTACATAGAACCTGATTCTTTAACAAAATGAGTTTCTGATATTATTATCAAAATCAGAAGAATATTATCAAAATTGATAATAAAGTCTTGAAGAAACTACTGGGAATTTTGCACAACATATTTTTTTATCGTCATCATTTGAGACTTCAACCATATTTAGAAAATCGTGAGTCAATTGTTTAACTAAAAACCACTTAGGTGCTTGTTGATGAATCTGTACACAAAAAAAAAGTATTATCCTCCTCATTTAGAGAAGAATCATAGAAATTGTAGAACTGTACGTTGTTGTGGCGCCATCGACATCGCCACACGCGAACTACGCATCATAATAACGTCACGCAAAATCCTGCATCGCGGCTCATTATTGAAATCAAAATTTTCAGAACGGAAAAATCGAACGGCAAGAAAACAAATGAACAAGTGATTTTGAAAAACAATCATCATGGTCATCAGTAGGTCAATTCTCGTAATTTAAAACGTTCAAAATCTAGTCGCAGTCTCTTCTCGGGGACAAACAAATGTCAAAAACTTTTCAAAATGTAGGGAAATTAGAGGTGTTTTTGACAGATTGAGACTGAGATCAGACTGCGAAAGTTCCTAAAATTACGAGAATTGCCCTCTCCCTCCCTCCATCGGTCATGCTATATTATAAAATTAATTTGAATTTGGAATTCTAAATAGCATGAAAGACGATGAAGGCTCGAAAGCAAAGCAAATTTATTTATTTATTTGCTAGACAGAAATATCCCAAAGTATAGTGCCCATTTATAACACCCTTACCAGCAGACCACTTGTGTTTATTTACGTAAATATTTATATACAAGGACGAAGTAATAAGCACTTAAGTAATTTTTTCTTCATAAGAGCAGTTTCTTGAAGCCAAGATCTGCCAGTGAGAAAATACTTTATTCAGAAATAATAAAATCGTCAAAGGGCATAGCTATTTATAAGAAAACTGATATTTTTAGCGATGAATACCATACCAACTGATACTTATAAGCTAAATACCTAATATTAAATATCTCACATTATCAAAATACGATTATGAATCGAAAAAGCCTTGTATAAACGCGAGAATATCCCGGCAGGTTTCCGAAGAAAATATTCATTTTATAGGATTCCTCGGATGTAGCGGGGAGATATAAAATTGTTTTCGCATCTAGGTTTATATGTCTGTAGAACCTAGATATTTACCTCTTACTTGTACTACATGAACAGGTAAGGGGTAAATATCTCAGCGGGATTGTCCGAAAGGGTTACCGCTACCCCGGAATATAAAGGGCAAAGGAAGGCACATGGGTGGGTTTTAGTCAGTAAGAGTCTGACACACCCTTCCGCTCCACCCAGAGCGGGAGGGGTCATTTGATGATTTTCCATCCGGAAAAAAAGGGGTAGGTAATTATCGAGGTTCTGATGTATTTCCTCGCAGTTTTTCGCAAAAAATCTTGTGATTCAGAAAATGCCAATATGATGCGACTTACCAGTAAACATAAGTTGACGAACGAATAAAACCAATTTCTGTGTACATTCGAACTGCCTTTTAATGTCTTATTATGAAAAAGCTAAGTGCTTACTTCTGCCATATAAAGTTTTAAAACGGAATAAGTACAAGGAGGTTAATTACTCATCATCATCTGCCTAGCCTTTTCCCAACTATGTTGGGGTCGGCTTCCAGTCTAACCGGATGCAGCTGAATACCAGTATTTTACATGGAGCGACTGCCTATCTTACCTCCACAACCCACTTACTGGGTAATATGATACTCCTTGGTAAGACTGGTTGTCAGACTTTCGGACTTCTGACGACACGTAACGACTGTCAAAGATCTACGAATGACAGCCAGGACCAACGGTTTTACGTGCTTTGGAGGGGTTTTGGCTAAGAAATAAGAGCCTAACGATTCGGTCGATCAGGTTAAGCTATGCTTCCCGCGGTTCATCCATGGATGCGTGACCATCTTTACACACTAAGGAGGTTAGTTACTGTTGGTAAATTAACTTTAATAAACACGGGATCGTGAAACTAAACTTCTGAATATCCCTTTTCAAAACACAATACCGACTTGCGAAAAAATCTACTAAAAGTATTAGTCGACTTAAATCAAACTTGATTAAAACAAAACTCCTCTATCCCATTTTGCAGTTCTTGTCAAAGCTAGCATAAAGCATGCAAATGAAGTCACTACAGCAGCTCGTAGTAGGTAACTGAAGTCTCAAGTCTACGCCATCGGCTTCTCGGTCACGTGCGCGCTATTTGCAATCACAGTAAGAAAAGTACAGCCACGAAATGATATTATGTTCTGTATTGTGTTTTAGACTGTTAGTGTACTGTTTTTTGACATGAAAATGGTGGAAAAAAAAGGAAGATGATATTATCCTAATGTTATAAATACGCAAGTAACTCTGTCTGTATACCTTTTCATGCCTAAAGCACTAAACGGATTTCGACAAAATTTGGCAAGGAAATAGATGGCATTCTGGGGAAGGACCAGATGGTTTCGTGGCGATCTTATGCAAGAAAGCGGCGTCACTGCTGAACAGAGTGCGTGTGAGTAGCAACAGCATCCTGAGTGTGATAGCGGACAGGTATGAGTGTCCGTTCTTCAAAAATTGTATGCGTTTATGTGTGAACTAACATAGTTTTAAGCTTTTTTTTACTAACAAAATGGATCTTGTTGTCTGAAATAAATAAATAATTTTAAATTAAAAATAAGATACTTTTTGTCCCGGTAGCAGGCTCCCGTGGGATCATTTACGACATCCACGCGAGCGATGGCGCGAGCAGAATCAGAATCAGAATCAGAATCAGAATCTTTATTTGTAAACATAGGTAGAGTTACACAGTGTGTGGGATGTTACAATATTGTATGAGCAGAAGCTAGTGTAAAACAATTTGCTTCACCTGCATAGCTGGCTTAAAACTAATGTACCTAAACTATGTTGTAGCTAAGGGATAACAATCCCTGTTGTACAGGGATTGTTATCCTTATCCTAAGTAGGTAAAGGTCAGTTCGCAGTTAACTCAGATGCCTGGAACTATTTTACGTGGAGCTAAACAACCCCACAACTTAATGACTGGTTGATCCCGACATCCGAGCTTTGAAATGCTCAGCAAAGATTTAAATGGAAAATAATTTGATGTAGCGACTAGATCGCAGTTTACAAGAATCAGTGGCAATTTAGTCTCCATATCTCTTCCAAGGGTTATTTTAAATTAAAACAAAAGATGTTTTTCTTTTTGGGAGGCCAATGTCTGCTATTCTGTTGTTATGTTCTTGTAATACGAGTTGAGAAAAACTGTTTTCTTATATTTTATCGTGTTCAGACATCGATCCCATCACGTCTGCAGTTTACACAAAAAAAAAACTGATTTTTTAAACTTATATTTGAAATGACTACAATAACTACCGTCGATGACCCCATAAAAATATCAAATTTATTTATTTTTCCTTTTAGCATGTTTAAATATCGATTCCCATCGCGTCTGCGGAGTTTAGATAGTCAATTTAAAATAACCCTCTATAGAGAATATTCATCCTTCTACAAAATTGCTTCTGCAAAGTGCATCAATACATACCTCACATTACGATTGAGACGTGCGTTCTTTATTTATCCATGAGAAGGTAATAGCAACCGTCTGGTGACTGCTCGGCAATCATTGGAACCAATTTACCTTACTGTAAGACCCTATATCGACGACACTACTAAAAAAACATGCTATAAACTCGAACCACACAGTACACGACGCAACCAATCTCAAACTAGTTAATAATGCGACAGTAAGTCGCAACATGAACGGACTACCGTTGAAATACTACTACAACAATATGTTACATTCTACGAGTAGCTACTCATTGGTTATTGGTGGAGAGCAGTGGTGGCCCAGTGGTCACAGCCCCGACTTACGAAGTGTCGTGACGAGGTCATGGGTTCGAACCCAGACAGGTGCTAGCTATACTTAGTGAAAACTTCATCACGGTGAAGGAAAACATCATAAGAAAACCGGTATGTCCGAAAACTAAAAATTCGAAGACAAGTGACATGTACCAACTCGCGCTGGGCCTGCGTGGCACATACAGCCCACTACCTCTCGAAGAGACGAGGCCTATGTCCCTGCAGTGGGAACATTAAGGGCTGATAATCATTGGTTAGTTTGTAACACGTTACTTTTGAGTAGCGTCGTGGACGATGGGCCTTACGGGTATATAAACGAACGACGTGTGCCACCATTTTATTTAAAAATAAAAGCAAACAAGCTAATATTTCTTCAGCTTTTTGTAAAAATAAACCAATAAATTACATCATTCGATCAGTCGGGTAAAGTTCAGTCTCGTGGCACTTTATGGATCTGTTATGAATGAATTATTTAGTATTAATATTCTACATAGCTCAATTCATAAATCAGGTTACTCAAATTAAATTTTGATACTGTGGCGGCTCTCCCACCAGTTTTTGAAATGCAATACTATTTACGTCATCTATATGGGTACAATTAACGACATGTTACAACAACAACATATGTTGACAATTTTACATTATGATGTCAATAATGGCATAAATGGACAATGCATGAATGAATGAAAACATTTATTTGCTATACACAGGTACAAACATATTTTGGTCTTTTTTTTTTTTTTGGGATGGGAAATCATCAAATGACCCCTCCCGCTCTGGGTGGAGCGGAAGGGAGTGTCAGACTCTTACTGACTAAAACCCACCCATGTTCCTTCCTTCGCCCTTTATGTTCCGGGGTAGCGGTAACCCTTTCGGACAATCCCGCTGCCCCGGCAGGCTTCGGCCCTGAGGGGCCCCTCGTTATGCTGACATCTCTTTGAGGCGCGCGTGGAACACTTACGCGCCGTCCAGCACGGGCCTGGTCCTGATCGGGCGGTGAGCTACCCATTGCTCTCCGCCCGCAGGCCCGCGCCTACGGTGGCCGGTAGTCGTCGCTCGACTCCCGACGCCCGGGGCGTCTCCCGCGGCGGCTGGGACGGGAGGCTCTCTCCCTCATCCGTCCCGCCACCTCCTTCGCTAGCATGACTGCTTCGCAGACGGAGGCGACTGCCTCCCACTCCCTCTCGCTCCGGACCATGGCTTGCACCAGGTCCGGGCGCGAGAGGCCGCCGCCGCTGCCGATCGCCTCTACGAGGACACGGCGGTGCTCCGCCCAAGCGGGGCAGACCTCCACCGTGTGCTCCACCGTGTCCTCTGGGCGATCCTGGCAATGGTGACACCCGGGCGTTTCCTCCCGCCTGATGATGTGCAGGAACCTCCCGAAACTTCCGTGTCCGGTGAGGACCTGCGTCAGGCGGTAGGTGAGGGCGCCGTGGCGCCTCTCTAGCCACTCCTCAAAGAGGGGTCTTATCGCCGCTATCGCGGCGTGCCCTGCGCTGGGTTGCGACAGTCGCTCCTCCATGTCGCCATGAGATCGAGCCGGAGGTCCGTCCGCTCCGCAGCAATTTGCCGCGGGAGCGGACTTTCCCCCCGGCGTAGTGCCTCCGCGCGCCACTCATACAGGCGCGCGAGGACTATCGCCTCCAGATCCCATGGCGGCAGTCCGGCAAGGAGGCTTGCCGCCTCGCGCGAGATCGTGCGGTAGCCCCGGATTAGCCTTACGGCTACCACCTTCTGGGGCGCGTTCAGGTAGTGGGCGGCTCGCCGCCGCAGTGAACGCGCCCACACCGGGGCCCCGTATAGGGCCATGGACCGCACGACCCCCGCGTAAAGCCTCCGGCAGGAGGCGTTTGGCCCCCTCAGGTTGGGCAAGAGCCGCTTGAAGGCGGCCCCAGCCCGTTCCAGTTTGGGGGCCAAACGTCGGAAGTGCTCGACGAAGTTCCACCGGCTGTCGAGGACGAGACCCAGGTACTTCATCGTCGTCTCGATGCCGATGTGAACCCCTCACATATTTTGGTCTTCAGTAACAATTTAGTTGACTCTATATTTTGCAAACAAATTTCGTTACAGTAGGTATAATAAAATTTAAAAAAAACATGCAGTCATGGGCACTGCCGATAATATTCACTTTCATTGCTGGCCGAACTCAGCACGTCTTACTCATGGCTACAGATATACTGTTAACGTTAGCATGTCAGTGACGCAAACTCATAAGAGTATCCCCTTTACTTTCACTTTTTCATATTCCCTACACTAATTCACTTCAAAAATTTAAATTAGAAGGCCTATTCCCGTAATTAAAAACGTTTAAAATCTAGCCGCAATCTCATCTCAGCGACAATCAATGTCAAAAACTTGTCAAAAATGTAGGGAAATTACTGGGACAGATTGAGTCTGAGATCAAACTGTGAACGTTCTTAAAATACGAGAATTGCCCCTCAGATACATAATAAATTAATAAGTAAGGTAGGTGGTAGGTGTAGGCGGTTACTTTATTTTTAGGTTTTGGACACATCTGCCGCATGTCAGACGATCAGTGGGCCAAACTTACGACCCAGTGGAACCCGCTTAATGGCAAACGACATCGCGGCAGGCTCAGACGGAGATGGCGGGATGAGATGAACTCCTTCGATTAATATTGGTCTTTGGCAGCTCTGGACAGAGAGAGGTGGAAAGAGTATATAATTAAGGGCTAAAAAAGGTATTTAAAATTAAGTTACGTACTTTCATTAATATTCAATTCAATAAACAAATTACACAATGTACAACAAAACACGCACATTCATTACTTAGTCAATTTACATTAATATTAATTCGTTTATTCATTTAGTTTCTTATCTTATATTTTTTTAAAATATTTCTTAAAATAGAAAAATAGTAATAAAACATTTAAAAATATACAATATTGTGATCCACGGTAGGTACCACGATGAAGGTGCACTATGTAGGTACTTACTGTTCTGATAGTACTCCTAACTCGACTAATAACTAAATTCGGGGACCAAAATTACCCTCGTTAACAATTTTAACATCGGCCATTTTCATTCCTTACCCAAAAAAATAAGATTTATAAAATCTTTGGTAATTGGCCGTTAGGGTGCCCGATCGGGTCCAGCAGGGAATATATTAGAAAAATATATTATGGAAAAGGGACAAGCTCGTCTCATTTTGTTGTATTAACGGTTCAGCATCTTAAAAGATTATTATTTAACATATTTTCTCATTACATTTATCATTGTATATGGGTACGCAATTTGTGAAACTTAAAGGTTGACGCACATTTGGCTTGGCCGCACTGCGCAGAAATCCTCCTACATCACTGTCGTACATTGTTTATGAACTACCGCATACTACAGACGTTGCAGTAATTTTTTTTATGGGTCCTCGAACAAATCTCCATTTAGAATTCTATATTCTTATTCCTTTTGGTTTTCCTAGAATTATTTTTTTGGAGGTATCATTGAGCAAGACAAGCTACAAGGATACACAATTTCGACCACCTTTTACAATAACAGAGACTACATTTTTTGAGGCTTAGCAGCAGAGTCACATTATTACCCTTTGAGCACGGAACCCTAAAAAGTGCGTAATTCTTTCCGTTACGAAGCGGCGAGTTCTTAATGAAGACGTCGACTGTTTAGCATAATGAGAACTTGTACACGATTAGCTTTTAACGATGATGACTCCCTTCGGATAGAAAAACACCACCACAACAAAAATAAACCTTAATTTTAATACTACAAAGTTCAAATTACCGTGAAAGTGTATTTTAAGATTTTGGCATCTAATTTGTTTGCTAGCGGCGTCCGCAAGCGTCATGGTTGGTAGACAAAATAATGTTTTTCGCGGGGATCGTGTGCCGTAGATTAAAAAAGTAAGTTAACAGGCTTACAAGTCAATGGAAAATTAAATCTGAATTCATTTAAAGTTGCCCATATTGGTTAAAATAACATCTATTTTATTTTATTATTTTATTTATTATGGGACAATAAACAGCTACAATATAAAATGTTTATATGGATAAATAATTGAAAAATGGAGAGAATATCAAAACAATTAAAATTTCATGAAGTACAAAAAATAAAATTGGTGATAATAAGATAATTAAAATTAACAATACATGCAACCTATAAAATAAAATTGCTTAACTTAGGTGAAAAACATCGAAAATAAACAGTGGTTGAGCAGTGGATTCCAGCAAAGAAGAAACAGTTATTCAGCTGGTCTTGTTTTGGTTTTAATTGTATTGAGATCGCTTTCTCCACGTATTGCGAATGCATTTTCACCCTCACGCTCACGCACCAGTATGGTATCATTTCTGATCCATACAAATTTGTGGTTATGATTGTTAGCAACTTCACGGGTTGTACGAAATAACTGTTTCTTCCGTAAGGTTAAGTTAAAATAAAGGTAAATATCTAAAGGTATATCAGGAAAACATTACAGTATATTGCCAGGAGAAACGTATGTACCTACTGTTTGTGATGTAGCTACGCCGTCGCTGCATCTGCTACGCTGCTACGCGCCGTAGCTGAACTGCTACGCGCCAGAATAAGTTCGAGTTTGTTTGCATTAGGAATGTAATGGAAGCCATCTTGGCTGAGGTAGACGCAGAGGTCCAAAGGTTAGCGGAGGATAAGGTAGAGCTGGGAAAAAAACATTTTAAAAGAAAATAATCGACTTTGAAGCATTATTTTGACGTTCTTGAAAATTAGAATCTCATGAAATAATACATATACAGAGTTTATTTTCAAAGACCAGCTAAATTTAATGGGGTGGTACAGACCATCAAACTGCACAACTTTCTCCATGGGACCAATATCGTAATCGCTAAAAATTTATCAACTGCTCCATAGAAAACTTCAATACCTTCCCGACCTAAACGTATGGGACGACTGAATTTTTATTCACGATTAGAATGTTGGTTCCATGGAGAAAATGGTTCAGTCTAATGGTCTGTACCACATCCTTGAATTTGGCTGGTCTTTGAAAACTAACCCTGTGTAATAGACAAATACAATAACTGAAACTTTAATGCTTGATGAGTTTAGGTTTACAGTTGTTTTCGACTGAAACTTCTACGAATTAATTGTAGTGAACATAAATTACTTAACGAGATTACTTTTGCAACGAACTGGTCTTTAAATAACCACATTCCTTAGAAATACCTAACACTATAAACCAAAATTTTCTACCACAATAATTACTTCGTAGTAAACTTTCTAGATGAAATATTCTAACTTAAATTAATTCAACCTTTGTTGGATATTTAATTAATTTGAGGATTTACTTTGTTCTATAATTATTTAAAACTCTTTCTCTCCGTCGAGTAGCCGAAATCGTGTGATCTTCGGTCGAGATCTATAAACAGTACTTAGCACGTGCTTTGACTTAAACATGTTCCCGTTTCTAACTTACACGCCTTGTAGTATTATAGTTGGGCAACATTGATAGGAATAATGCATAGTTAAAGTACGTGCTTAGTAACGTTTATAGATCTTAACCCTAAGCTCATAAGAAAAAATAAAAGACTAAGCCAACACCATTGGTTAAGACAAACAAAAGCGAGTCCAAAATAATGATAAAAATCTCTTTCTTACACACTTCCTCTTAATATGAATCTTGCAAAGAATTAGCATTTTTTCCTCATGCCGAGATTTTTTTTTAATTTTTTTTACTCTCGAGAGTAAAATGATTGCGTTTCCTTTTGTCGCGAAGGTTTTGAATTGTTTAGATTTTTTCTTTTCGTGTCTAAAAACCTCCTTTGCTATGGTAATCGGAGCGGAGAGGGACTGTTGTAATGAAGCCGTGCTTCTCACTCATTATTTCCTGGTACTCCAAGATTTTTTAAGAAACGAAATGATAAGGAAATCTTGGAGAAATCAAGAGGATGTAGGCAGGAAGGATGGAGGGAGGGTCTGTTGATAATACTTGTGTATGATAGATAATTTCTTAAATAGTAGAAATATTTTTTTAAGAACTTATGAAAGCAATGTGATTTAATTTATTATAAGAAAGATAGAGAGGTAAAGATAAAAAATATTTGAATGAAAAATAATAAGCAGAAACTATTACCTGTTTTTAACATAATTCTTAAAAAAGCAACTACCATCGATCATCCCTCTGGTTATGCCTACCGTATACCAACACCAAAAATCGATCCCCAATATTTCGTCCCAAAAAACCGTTCAGTTTCCTGCACCCTATAGTTCCCATATCTATTGATCATGGCCCAACCGGCTCCCAGTTACCGTCAGCTGATTCACAATGCCATAGAACGTCCATGGGCCCCGTCAACTCCTATGTTTGCCATTAACTTGATTTTATCTCTCCTGCGGTAAAACGGTAGCTTTCCGGACCGTATCGGGAATTACTATCTTAAGTACCTCCAGGGTTCATAAACATTTTAGCAAGAACAAACAGAGGGTGACAAAAGGTTAAGTGATTAAGTTGATGTGTTATTAGTAATTAAGTAGACCTCATGTGGACGGTTTGTTTAGGTTACTGTTTAATGTATGTTGTTATAGAGCTGATAATTTGAATTAGTATGTAAGATAAGTTTTGTCAGGAATGATGGCGAGCTAAAACTTAGCTTGCTGCAGTCAACTTAGAGTCGAAATATTCGGCGTTGATGGTAACCCTTCAGTTGCATCGACGCTGACATCTTCTAGGTACGCTCCTTTTGTTGTAGACCTCATTCATAGCTTTACAGCAAAGTTAGTTAGTTTGACCCAAAAGAGTGGAAAGCTCATTAAAAAAATGCAAATATTTCAAACGAAAATGCATTGTTTTCCAATAATGAAAATTTCAGCTTTCACAGTGAATAATTTTCAAAACACTTCTCAAGCACAGCACAAACCATATCGCCCTCAAAAGGACGCCTAAGGTACCTATAAAATACCTCACCACATACTAACATAACCGCAAAACTTTCCATTGCAAACTATCGGGCCGACACCCACTAAAAATATCGTGTGGCCAATTTTTTTCGTACCCAAAAAATCCTTTTTATTTCAGGTAGGGTCAGGCCTTATAAATCTCCCGTCCTAAGTTGTAGCGGCCATAAACTCTAGTGGTCGGATCCGATGGTATCAAGATTGCTTTTATCGAATATTGCCTGTACCAAATGTTTATTTATATATATAAAATATTTTTTTTATTATTACGACGGCGCGAGAGCTTGAATAATGTTTTTGTTTTTAGATAAGCGGAGAACGTCAGAAGTTTTGTCAAAAATTACAGCAAATAAACTTACCTTCCAATAATAACACACATAGAAGTCAGTATAGTTATGTAGAAATTAGAAAATCAGGTTTATTCATGCTTTGTAGATCTCTATTGACCCACTAAAAACAAATCAAAGAAAATTAACAAATCAAAACACTAAACTTCCTAAAAACTAAAGTAAAAGTTTCTTAATTCCAAGTTAAACTAAATAAAACCGTCTTCGCATAGACATAGTGACATCACAAATAAAGGAACAATCAAATCGCGGAAGAAGTTGAAATGTATCTTTAATTTATACATCCGAAAGAAAGTTAAGAGGAGGGGCTACTCCAAAACTTCGGAACTTAATACAATGCTATACCATTTTATTCGGTGCAAGTGACAAGATGTTTTGTGTATCTTGAGTCTTAATCAGGTAAGTTTCATTTACGTGATGTTATTTATGCCAGGCAAACCGGCCTAAAAGCTAAGCAAATAAATGATTTAAGTTACACCAAAATAAATAAGTTTCAACGTTTCTACCAAAAGACGTTCACTGCTACACATACAGGCCTCCAAGCAAGCCTCTAAGCATCACCATATTGACAGGCCCTGTGCTTCTCGCATCCACAGAATTCTTTCTGGTTTGAGAGTTGACTTCGATCGAAGTTCCTTACGCGATACACGCACGCACACACACTCATATATAATAGAAAGAGACATAGAGAAAGAAAGTGTAAATTAAATAGAAAACAGGGAGAGAAAATCGTATGGAGGGGGCGTGACGATTTCTACCAGTTTACTCCTACCGCAAGCTGCGTTAAAGAACTTCGTCCCAAAAAGGGTTTTCTACATCAGGTTATTTTTTGTGGCTAAGTTTTAAGTTTTTAGCAGTAATAAATTATCCCCAATGGCACCATAACAAAGCGCGTTAAAGTTACTTTCAACATATACGGACCTGCTCATAACTTGACCCCTCAGCGAAACTTGTTTTCAATTCATCAAAGGACCACGGTCACAGTTGAAGAGAGTGCTCCAATATTTCATTCAACACTGTGAGCTCCAAATCGTCTGACTGACGACTTTCTGTAACTCTGAGCTTTTCTTTTTCATGCTCAACACGTGTTTGAGAGGTAACTGTAACGTCAAGTTTAAAAATTATTTGGCTGTTTATGTTAATTTCGAATTTTGAAAACGACGTGGTGTTTAAGTATTTTTTTTATTAAATGTTGTCTTAAATGCTACTATTTTAAACTTTAACAGAACGTTAGGCTAATAATTACAGCGATCCCCCCGACGCAACAACGTTTAATGAAAAAAAAAATCATACGTACTTTCGTAAGGTCATAATTTCAAGGTTATTTTTTTCTTTTTATAGGGTTTCACTTTTATACCTTTTTTGTTCTATTTGTGGCTATTTTTTCATAGTTTTATTAACTTGTTTTAGGCTTTTTACGTGCATACTATTTTTTTTATTTTGTGTCGGGGGTTTTTTAAATTTTTGAGTATCTGAATCACTATTAATTCCGCTTTTCTATATGTTATATAATAAAAATTGGATTATTTTTCAGTCGTTCTTCGACATGATAAAAGGTACGGTCAACTGCACATGTGCCCTGGCTTGAACTGCGAAAACCGACCTTACTCCAATAGTTACAATGAATGAGCGCGATCGGTTGACTGCCCCTCTTACCCTCGGATATCTTTTTACGTGTCGAATTATAAAAAGATTAGGGTAGATATAAATAAAGATTTGTTTACTTGTATTGTGTATTTATACATTTGTATTAATTGCTTAATTGCTTTTAGGAAGGAAAAAGGGGAGGCCTTTTCCCAGCAAAGGGACACAATAATTATAGGCTAACAAAAATAAAATGCTTTTCGGTATCTCTCATTACGTCAACGCCGGCTGTCACTGAAAACCGGCGCTGTGGCTCTGTCTATCATAGAGTCACAGCATAGCTCAGCAGAGCGATGGCCGTTTTGCGTGGATGAGATGCATAATTATTTTTTCTCCAACTGGTTCTTATTGCGTTTGTGTTTTCTTTTTTTTTATGTGTCATAATATGTGTAAATGTATTTTTTATTTTACGAACTCCTTCTGTTAAATACCAAATAGATGCATTCGGCTATCGAGAGTTGACAGTGGTCGGATTATACTGAAAATGAGTTGTGTTTTTCAGTTTACCCGACTGAACTTAATCGTGAACAGCGATTAAAATGGCGCAAAAATAAAATATCAGTTAAATTGGACCGGTATATTTTTCAGTTCTGACTCCTGAAAACTCCCAATACAAGCAAGTTAAGCTTTAAAACCAACCAGTAATTCACAGAACGGATCATTTGTGTTTCGATTCATGAGCGTGGCCGGTTAACTGTTATCTGCGAGAATTAACGACTGCTGTAAGTGGTGATTCACACTGTATCACTGTATCGATACTATTCTCCTTTGTTGCGATCTCGCGCCGGTAATCACGCTGTTATTAAAGTTACGCTTGCAGATGCGACAGGGTTAGTAGAAAAATGCTATTATTTGACTGTCTCGATGGTCCTCCTGTGTCAGTCTCATCTAGGTTCTACCCGCGATGGCAACAATGCCATCCGTTCATCTCGACGCCGGACGACCGAAACTTCGTCTTCCAGTCCGTAAACGCCCCGCGGTCACTGCCTTACGCCACCTATCATCACCGCACCTGGCCAGGTGACCTGCCTAACTCGATTTGAGTTCCAAAATAGCTATCTTATATGGCTACCTGGTCAGCCCAGTAATAGATCTTTTGACAAGAAATTCTCTGTATCAGCCCTGAGTTGGCGAAATGATACCCTCCGTGCCTTGAAGAGCACATAAAGCTATCAGTCCTGCGCCCGATCTCTCTCCGGTCGTGTCGGATTGCCATCGATCATAGTATGAGAGTGAGGGAAGAAAGTACAGCTGTGATTACAATTTTGGTGGTCGTGTAACGCGACAGGCATAAAATAAGCTCAAGCAAGTACGCAAGCTCAGCAAGTGATAGACTGAGTTGATAAAAAATGTCTACAGTAACTCGTACATAACAATGGCTGACTTAAAAGTTACACCAAATTCCAATATTTTTTATACCAACATAAATTCCGAGTAAAGTAACTCGATATCGAAAATGCCGTCCCGATTCAATACTCGATGGTCGGTGATTCGATATTGTGTGATTCGTGAATGTTCGTTGTCGATGTAGTGTTGTTTGTTATTGCGTGAATTTCGAGATCGGAAAACAAATCGTAGTTCGTTGTTTTTAAAAGGTAGGACTGTTTTTCGATCATCGGTCCTTTTGAGATGAAAGAGACTGTCACAAAATAGAAAATGTAATTCTTCTCAGTTACCGTACCATGCATTATATTCTTTATGCTTCTTATTAAAGGGATAAACAAATTATTATTGATGCGGGAAGAACAAACCCGGTCGAAGTGGCGGTGCTTGGGAAAGGCCTATGCCCAGCAGTGGACGTCTTTCGGCTGAAATGATGGTGATGATAAAGCAAATTATTCCGAAACTGATCCATAAATAATCTTCGCAAAACCGTGACCTTTCTGTTCTTTGTTAATAAAGACCATTTCGTCTGAATTTTGCCAATACCTCCTAGAAATCATAAAAAGTATTAGAAAATATATCAAACAAAAAGCACCCACAATCAAAAGTAAAAATGCTTTTCCTATCCAGCTCTTCCTATTCCTACTAAGTAGGATTTTTCACACTCGATTAAGTCTCGTCTACCTCGGGGAAATAAGTTCAACAATACTTCAGTATTTTTAATTACCATCCACGTGGTTTTAATGAATATGCCACTTTGGGGGCGACGAGTGAAAGAAAATGTTCGCAGCAGGCTTCCGTGCTTATCGTTAATGCTGTCTCATAGTTGGTCGAACATTGGCGTGCAATGAGCCAGTGACCAATGTTTGTGACCACTACTTTAATGATCATTACTGGAACTTCCTTTATTTCTGCATTTTTACTGTCTGGGACCGAGATAGACCAAATTAATAAATGAAATGAAATGGAAATTGTGATAAATGATTTTAAAATTGACTTAATGTAAAATAAGTAACGGTTACGAGGGATTTTTTATCGGTATCTACGATGCAGTTTGATTTTAATTGATCACATTATTTTAAACTCTGTTATTTTGCAATTACATATGTAAGAAATTTAGTAAATAGTACTTTAGAAACTACTCGTATTTCATTAAAAAAAAGGTTCAATAATCTCCAACAATTCACTATTAAGCATAAATTTCCAGTGCTTTGTCCCTAGTCCCATACCACATTTGACAACATTGGCGTGTACTAACCAACATGAAATCTCTTTACAATCAGCATTGGCGTTTCTGCGGTGGTGTTGGCCCAACATTTCGAGGGAGTATAAAGGCATATACATTTTGTAGACAAGAACTTGGCAAGTTGAGACTACATAGTAATTACTGTAATATTCACTGAACGGAGGGGTTTTCTATTCAGTAAGTTGTGATGGAATGTGATAAGTGTTTTCTGCTTGATTACATTTTATACTGCCATGTTAGATTGTAAGTCCTTTGTAATGATTTTATGTACCACTTATGACCGAAAAGTTACCGCTTAAAACAAAACTTAAATGATTCCATTTCTCTGTCATGAGCTACTCGGTACCTACACCATAGTAACGTGATAATGTGGTTTTGTTATTTTCTTTCTTCAGCACCAGCGTGAGTTTTTTTTATTTTTGTTTTTGATGATGCCTGGGTTATTCCTAGAACCAAGATATCGACAGTATCTCAAAATCACATTTATCGCAAAATCGTGTAGAGCCAAAAAATTCTTCAATCGTATTTCGTAGATACAAATTTGAAAATCACCAACCTATCAACAGAAAAACGTCGTAAAACTTAAAAAAAGTAATAAGAAACGTATTTAGTAATGAAAGTAGTCATAAAAACAAGCGACGTAACAAGATTCAAGCAAACTTTAGTGCACGACAACTACGCTTCAATTCATTGAACACTGGTGCTACACTAGTTTTACTGAACCTAGAACGAAAAGTTTTCTGTGAAAGAATTACGTAGGTAGGTAAACCTACGTAAAGGTACCTGTACCTAGGTACTGGGAAATAATACTACTCTAAGGTCAGGGGTCTACTACGAAGTGCAAAGTGCGAATGATCGGATCGGACCGACACATGGCCGAACCGAATATTATTGAAAAATGCGAAAAAAGTTGGGATCGGCTCAGTTGGGTCGGGACTATAGTCAATATTCGAAAGAGTGTAGGAGTGTAGGATCCGGACCGACCGAACCAAATAGTAACTTCGTAGCAGGAAACGGCCGAACATTCGGCCGATACCATTTCGGAGTAGACCCCCTGATTTTACCAAAGTTAGATAACCTGTATCCGTGGAATAAAATTGACATCTGCCAGTTCTAGTATGAAAAAACTGTCAAAAATTCAAAATTTATTCTCAGTATGTATATAGTAGTATTTATCGCATAATATATGTGTAAAAGTTTAGTAGAATGCGACATAAGGGAAACAATGTTTAAATGTTTATTACATAAATGCCTAAATATTAGTGGAATGTCATCGAAATATTCAAATTCCATTCCACATTGTCAAAATTGGTTTACACGCCGCGTTCCGGGGTCGGTAAACAATTTTCCCAATGAAGATTACCCTGACAATATTGGGGCAAAAATATAAAATCCTAACAATTTTTTTTGCAAGAATTATGGAACATAGTATGATTAGCCGTTTAGGGGTGTTAGTAGTCTAGGGGCCGACCCACACCATCCCGCATTGGGCCCGCGTGGTGGATTACGGTCTTCCCTCTCACAGCAGGCGTTAACCCCAGCAGTGAGAAAAATTATAGGCTGATTGATTTTGTAAGTTAAGAGGAAATTGTTACCATACCGGGTCGAACCAGGATATTACATGTGCAGGAATTCAGAGCGGTCGGGCAGTGAATAATGATTTAATGAATGCACCCAGAAGTAGTAAAGATTCTGCAATACTGTTAGTTAAATCATTGTAGCGGTATCTACAACGCCACATGCGAACAACGCGTCATACTGACGTCACGTAAATCCTGCATCTCGCAAGCACAGTTTACCGCGCAATTAGCATAGATACAATTTCCCAACATCAATCGTTGGGCAATTGCCCGCCAGACACAACTCCCGTCTGGTCGGAGGATCCTCCTTTTTCTATGGGGGATGAGTGAACTTTACACCCTGTTCCTCATACCTCTAAATCATAATGATTTCAGTCCTGTCTTCTGGTAAGGATGATTTTTAAGCGCTTTATTAATGTAGGTATATAAACTTATTCCTTTCTTTGCTTCCCAGATATAAGTGCCCTACAGGGTATAAGCAGATTTTACTCTTAACATCAGAGGGCACCAACGAAAGACATTCTAACCACATCCTAAGTTCCAAACTCATTCCTACTTTCCTACGTATTTTCCTTACCCGAAGCAGAATCAAATTTAGCAATTTAGTTCAGTAGATCGATCATAGTGTGGTAAAGAAAGTCCGGCTTCGTTCTCGGTGATTGATTGTGTGTACATGTAATTTCTTAGTTTAATAGTGGGTATTTTGCTGATACTTTCCGTGGTGTAAGTATAAAGGAAAATACTTTGTCAGGTGCTCGTTCTATCAGAGTGGCGACAGTTTAGCTGGACGAAAATAGGATGAGACATGACAGATTTAATTTATGTACTACATGCTATGGCTCACCTAAGGCCCTCGCTTCTAAAAGGCAAACTGCCGACCTAAGTACAACTATTGTAGCCGCTGTACCATGCTATCTTGGAAGAAAATAATGCGTTCTTGTCTGGTGTTTTGTGAGAGACGATATGCGAGGGTGTCCACCGTTACATGTTAGTTTATGATGTATTTAATATATTTAACCATTTACTTAAACAAATATTAGTCATTTTATCCACGAATTGTATATCTTTGAATTTGAATTTAATTTTTGTATTGTATGTTATTGGAATGCTTATTTTATTCTATTTTTTTATAATTCTATGTTAATTAATGTAATTGGACCTGTGCCGTTTTAATTAACTATAAATAAATAAAAAAAAAATAAAAAAATAAATAAATCTTTATCAATTAAAGGTAAATTATTGGCACAGAAAGACTTTTAAAAGCGTCTAGTATTAGCGTTATTTCAAATATACCCATTGAGAATCCCCATTGAGAGTCTCATTAGAGTACATAATGGGAATTTGTGGGCATAAAGTTCACAAATACGCATTGATGGGATTCTCAACGAGGATTTGTGGAATAACCTTAAAATTAAATGTGATCGAGTACGCGGGCTTGAATGTACATAATTATGAACTTCTCAGTATTGGATGGATTTTAATCGGATGAGCTCTCCAGAGTGATGCTTTTGTTCGCCTTCAAAAAAAACATAAATTTTTATCACAAAGCAAAATAATAATAATAATAAATAGCTCTGCGAACATCAAGCTACATATTACTGGTCCAAAACATTGAAAGAGGTGTCAAACAAGGCGATCCACTCTCATCTAAGTTGTTCACAAGCGCATTGCAGAAGGTTTTTAACAAGTTGCCTGAATCGTGGCAATCACGATGCATAAATGTTAGCGGCCACCAGATAACAAACCTCCGCTTTGTAGACGATATTGTGTTATTCTCCACATCACCTTCAGAACTTGAAGAAATGCTCCAAGACACAGGTCATGACCAACAGCACGAAACGTATGGTCGAGATAGACGGACATGGGTTGCAATACGTCGATGAGTACACATACTTGGGCCAGATAGTGTCTTTCAAGAACAAACAAGACAAGGAAGTCGAAAGACGAGTCCAAAATGCTTGGAAGACCTACTGGACCCTTAAACAAAACATGAAAACTAGCCTTCCTATATCACTAAAAAGAAAACTCATCGACATGTGCATCCTGCCTTTTTTTTATCGTGGAGAAATCCTCATGCATTCTGCACTACCACGGGGAGATAGTGCAGTTATGTGGGACTCTAACCCACTAAAACTCCACAGTGTCCTCCTCTGCCGCTTGCGGCGGGAACACGGGCACGCCTTAGCAGTCATTCGTGAACCCGCCGCGGCTGTCCGTCACCGGACCCTTCTCTGGGGAGTACTCCCCATCACCGGCGCACCAGAACACATAGCACGCCAGACTCAGGGACCACACCAGCACATGGGCGCCAGACGACCCCGTGTCTGGGCATCCTTGGTCCCCCTGCGACGGATCAGGTCATTGGCCCCGTCACCTGCCAATTTTAGGCCGCAGAGGATAGGGAGAGCGGCCAACGTCATACCAACACTCCTCTTCCCCTGCGGCCCCACCGCGTCCGCCATCAGACGGTGGCGACCCTGTCAAGGCCGCGGAAGGTAGGGAGAGCGGCGCACCGCAATACCGGCACTCCTCCCCCGCCGCGGCCTCCAACCCTCAGCCGTGATACCTCCCATACGACATCACGGCCCGCCTCAGTTGCAATGTCGCCCAAGCGGCACCGCAATCTACTTGTTGGCCGCTATGTCGTCGGCTTACTGCCCTGACGAGCGGCCCCTCCTCGGATTCCTCTTAGCTTCACCGTGGGTGACCAAGCTACGACTACTGAGCCCCCCCGCCTCGATAATGCGGGAACCCACCAGGGGGGATGTGCATCCTGCCTTTTTTTTTTTTGTCGCTGAGAAATGCATACGCATCCCCGCTCGCGGGGGACGAGACGGGGTATGTGGGACTCCTGTCGAAACGGCACCGACAGTATACCCACTAAAACTCGGCGGTGTTCCCGCATCGCCTTGATGGGAGGGCCATGGGAAACCGGCTCAGGCTTTACTTCCACAACCCTCCGTGCGTGAGGATTGTCCTCCCGCGCGCGCTCCGCTACCTCCTTCTGGGGCATGACGTGTTCGCAGAAGGAGGCGACTGCCGCCCAGGACCTCTCATCCCCCAGCATGGTGTTAACCAGACCGGGGAGTGAGAGGTCCGTTCCGATCACCGCAATGAGACTGCGCCGCGGCTCGGACCACGACGGGCACACCTCGAGGGTGTGCTGCGTCGAGTCTTCCGCCGCGCCACAGTCGTGGCACGACGGCGTCTCCTCCCGTCCGATTCGGTGCAGGTACGATCCGAAACAACCGTGTTCGGACAGCACCTGCACCAGACGGAACGAGAGGAACCCATGCGACCGCTCGAGCCAGTATCGCAGGACCGGCCCGATCGCGTCGATGATTCGGCGGCCAAAGGCTGCGGTGGCGAGGTTCCCCGTCCAATGGACGTCAATGGCATCCCTCGCCTCCCACCGGACGGCCTCCCGCTCTTCCGGGGCTGGGCGTTCTCCTCTCGCCCTTCGCCTCACCGTCCATTAATACACTCTGGCGAGCACCCACGCCTCGAGCTCTCAAGGAGGGGTGCTGGCTAGAGCGTATGCTGCCGCGAACCCCACCGTGCGGTAGGCCCGTGCCACCCGCTTAGCTATGACCCTTTCGGGTGCCCGCAAGGCGGCGGCATTCTTCCTCCTGTGGAGGGAGTCCTCCCAGATAGAGGCCCCGTAGAGGGCCATACTCTTCAAGATGCCGGCGTAAAGTTGCCGGCATCGTGCGCTGGGCCCCCCCAAGTTGGGAAGCAGCCACGACAGCGCGCCCGCGGCCTTGAGCAGGCGCGACGAAAGCCCGCTAAAATGCAGGCCGAAGCGCCGCCTGCTGTCGATTACAAATATGCATCCTGTTTTTTTTTTCCGGGGTGGAAAATCCTCATGGATCCGCCTCATAGTCCGCCGCCCTGGGGGGGGGCGGCGGGGTCTGTCAGACTCTTACAGACTAAAAACCACCCCAGTGTTCCATCTCACACCTACGCCGGGGGTCGCGAGAACGTACGATCCTTCCGCAACCCCCGACTGATGCCGGCCCGGGTCCGGCCGGGTGTTTGACTCCCCCCGCGACGTCTAAGAGGGGTGCGCGTGCAACACTACGCGGCGCCACCTCGGGTCCTGATGTTTGGGGGGCGACGGACGTCCCCGAGTCCGTCGCCCCTGGACCCATTTAGGGGAGCTGGAAGAGGGAGTTAACCGCCCTCCGCCAACGCCCGGTGCACCTGCTGCGGGCTGGGTGAGTGGACGAGATCTCCCTCTCCCTTTCCGCAGTCGACGCAGTGGTGACACCGGGCGTCCGGCTCCCTGTTTATGCACACAGGTACTTCCCGAAGTAACCATGCGCCGAGAGCACCTGCGTCACCCGAAACGACAGGGAGCCGTGCCTCCTCCCGAGCCAGCGCTCGAGCAACGGCCGAACCGCCTCGATGGTGACAAGGCCAGCGGTAGGGCGTGTAAGCCTGTCCCGCCATTCCGCCACAGGACCTCGTGAAGCTGAGACCGACGCAGCTCCATGTGTCGCTGCATCGGTCGCTCGCCCCGCGCCCTCGCTTCCTCGCGCCACGAGGTCCCAGGGCGGAGATCCAGCCAGTACGCAGGCCGCCTCGTAGGAGATCGTGCGATATCCTCTGATGACTCTGACGGCCATCGCTCTCTGCGGTTCCCGCAGTATTGCGATACTGCCGGCCGTCAGGTCAGAGGCCCACACCGGGGCCCCATACAGGGCCATCGATCGCACGACCTCCACGTAGAGCCGCCTACAGGCGGCGCTCTGGCCCCCCAGATTGGGAAGCAGCGTTGATAGCGCCCCAGCCGCGCCCAACAACTTGGACGCCAGCCGCCGGAAGTGGGAGCCGAAGTCACATCGGCTGTCGAGCACCAATCACAGGTACTTCATGGTAGACTCGACAACGATCCGAGCCCCCCCGACCACGATGTGTAAGCCGGGCGGCGGCGCCCGCCGGGGGTCATGAAACACCATGGCCTCCGACTTGCTGAGGGCCACCTCCAGACCTAGGCGACGTATGCGGCCCACCACCAGTGAGACCGCAGCCGTCGCTAGCGACGCTGCCTCCCTGTGCGAGCTCCCCCGGGCAGTGACCAGCGTGTCATCCACATAACACGTCAGGTGAGGTCTGAGCTCGCCCCTCAGCACCCAGTCGTACCCGACGTTCCACAGGTCCTAGGACCGAGCCCTGTGGAACGCCGCACGACATGCGGCGCTGGTTTTCGCCATCACGTCCCATGTAGGTGACACGCCTATCCGACAGATAAGCCCCAACGATGTGGCGGAGGTAGGGAGGCACTCGACGATACCGCAGTGCCTCCCGTATACAACTCCAGGGCAGGGTGTTATAGGCGTTGGAGATGTCCAAGGACACCGCCAACATTACCCCGCCCCGGGATACCGCTTCCTCCGCCAGGACTCTCACTCGCGACACAGCGTGTATGGTGGAGCGCCCATGCCGAAACCCGAACTGACTATCGTCCAGGTCCGGCCCCTCTCTGCACAAGTGGCTGACGAGGCGGGCTGCGATTATTCGCTCAAACAGCTTACCCACCTCGTCTAGCAGCACTATCGGCCGGTACGCGGACGACGAGTCCGCAGAGCGCCCCGCCTTCCTGAGCTGGACCAGACGACCAGATTTCCACAAAGAGGGAAACTGGCCCTGCTCAAGGTACGATGTGTAGAGTCCTCTCAGTTGGGGCTCAAGCTCCTTCAGAGCGAGGGCTAACGCGCAGCCGTGGATCTCGTCGGGCCCCGGAGCCACGTTCTTGGCCCGGAGCCGCATCACGGCTGCCCCCATCTCTGCCTACGGTGCACAAAGTTGGTCACTTACTGAACAACAGAAGTCCAAACTCAAGATTTGCCAACGGGCAATGGAGCGCAGCATAATAGGTGTTAAGCGTACAGATCGAGTTAAAAACACCACGCTGCGCTCCATAACTCAAGTAGCGGATGTTGGAGAAAAAACAGCCAGCTTGATGTGGCAGTGGGCTGGACACGTCTCGCTAATGCACCCCGAGAGATGGGCAAAGATCGTCACTCACTGGACGCCTGAGGGTCCTCCCTCAAGCGTCCAGTGAGTGACGATCTTTCGATGGCGATGTCCTCATCGCCGTCGAGGTAGACGACGGCGAAGGTGGTGTGACAATCTGATAACGTTCGCCAGGCCAACATGGCCAGAGATCGCACAAGACAGGGAGGTTTGGAAGAAAATGGGGAGGCCTTTGCCCAGCAGTGCGACACAATGTAGGCTAACAAAAAAAAAAATCTTTATTGAGAGTAACCATGAGACCGTTAGTAGCAATATAATAAACTTACAACTATGTTAGTAATACAATTACACAAAAACACACAACAAAAAAATCACTGCTTCCGCATTCCAGCTGAGATAATGGAGCAACGACTTACAATAGAGCAGTCCAGCCTGTCCGCAATAACTTCCAGGATGCTGTTGGAACTGGCTCGCACCCTGCGCAATCAAGACGTAATTCCGTAAACATCCCTGATACGCTACACAAGCGAGGCAGCCCCATCAACACCCTGAAGGCATTATTGTACTGCACGCGAAGGGCACTGTACGATCTCTGCGTAAAATGTACCCACAGGCCGCTGGTGTAAAATGACTCCTCATTTTACACCAGCGGATTGTGGGTACATTTTACGCAGAAGGCTCTAAAAAGTGTTTTTTTTTAACCTCCGTAGAAGCACGCTTAAACCTGCGGGCAATCATTGTCGCTCTGAATAAAAACGCCACCTTAAAAAAACTTCGATTCTAAGATGGCGATACCAATAGGCTCGGCAGATTTTAATTTAATTCGTACCCATTCTCCAACGATTGTGTTAAGCCCCCTTACTTTAATAATTCCAGTTTGTTCTAGAACATTCCGGGCTAAGGACTTTTGTCGTTTCCCGATCCAATTAAGGAAACTGAAATATTTCGGCAGTTATTGAAATTCTCTTCCGAAACATTTTGGGTCATTTAGTTTCGATAGGAGAACATAATGAGCGTTTTAAAAGAGTTTTTTTTTTGCAATCAATAACATAACAAAATTAAAAGATTTTTTGTTCACGGGTTGACGTAATAAGCCACATGTGCAGACGCTGCCTTTAAGAAAACTCACTTCTAGTCACTTCATAAAAATAAACATATCAAATACCTACGTTACTTTGTGCCCACAGATGGTAGGTGGCGATGTACATTCACGGATAGAAACGGATTTTTCGCTCTTCACTACCGACGAGCTACAAAGAATTATGGGCTTTAAAACAAAAATATACTCGTATCATTAATAAATTACTACACTCTATGGGTAATACCGCAAGGGTCAATGTACAATGACCACAAAGTCTGTGCAATGCCACTAACATTCTTTAAAGTTTGTCCCCAACATTACCCCGTCAGTAATCTAATTTCACTAACTTATTTTTCCAATAATGCCTGCTACATACGATATATTTTATTCGCAGCGACATTCAGAAACTTTCTAATCGTATAAAGTTACAACTTACTAAATTTTGAAAACACAATGTCTTCAAACAAACGGGTAAACTGGCATAAAGTATGCAAAACGAATTGGGAAGTCTTTACACTATGTAGTAAAAAAATTAACACATAAGATAACATCACGCCTGTAATCCCCGAAGGGTTAGGCAGAGGTGTAGCTGTAGTACACCCACAGTGCGCTTATTATGTAGGTAATAGGGGGCGGGACTATTGCCAACAAACCGGGCACGAACCAGACTCCAGGCTGCTACTTTTTACTAATTCCTGATAGAAAAATATAAAATGGTTGTTGATTAAGGGCTGATTTTTCCAACGCCAGATAGGTACCTAATTTTGCCGGATGAATAATTTTGAATTTTTGACAGATCTTCCATACAAAAACTATCAAACGTCAATTTTATTCCTCAAATAAAAGTTATCTGGCGATGGAGAAATGAGCCCTAAAAGTCATAAATTCATTGTTTTGTCTCGATTGGTAGTGTCAATGAACTTTGGTTTAGTGCTTATATATTATAAGACGAAAATTGAATATTTGAGCACAAAAGCAAAAGCACAGAGAACAGAGATTAAACAATATTTTAATCCAGTCTTACGATGTTAGTAATCTATTTGGTGGCTGTATTTACATTAATATGGTAATTTAAGATAGTGCTCGGTATAATAATAAGGTTTTCATAACGTTTTGTTATAATAAAGGAAATAACACTACAATATGAATTTATGAAGCCTACAAAAAATATTAAATTGCCCATATATTTTATCGTCGAGCGGCTTACTTGGTAATAGGTATTATATTATAAATGCGAAAGTAAAGAAAAAATTGCCTTTCTATCTGTTTAGTACCTACTTAAATATTTTTCACAGATAAACTAGATTCCTTAGATCTTTTATTTAATTTCATATACACTATTTGTGATGGAAAATCTGTCGCCACATTGAGTTAAAAAAAGATTCAACTTTTCAATGCATTTCTGCATCTAAGTTACGTTTTATAACATTTTTTAAACCAATAAAACATCAAACTCATTTCAAAATTACAACTCCAAAAATCTAGTCGAATCATTTACCAAAAAACACCGCCAATCTTCTACCGCAGACTACAAACGAATTTAACAAGATAACATTTTACGAAACTTGGTTTTGATAACGAGGGTCTTGGAAATTTTAGCAGTTCCCTTATCTGCTGTGATAGATAAGTGCGGGTTGCGGCTGTTACGGGCTTATATTTAGAGTAACGCCTTGCTCAGAGATTGATAGCGGCGAGATAAGTTTGAGATTTTTGTTTACTCGGGGCTTAAAAGATTGTGCGTCCAAATTATTGAAAAATAAGCTAGTTGTTTTGTAGCAGTAGTAATAATACAGCAGTAGTAATAATACAGCAGAAGTAATAATACAGCAGTAGTAATAATACAGCAGTAGTAATAATACAGCAATAGTAATAATACAGCAGTAGTAATAATACAGCAGTAGTAATAATACAGCAGTAGTAATAATACAGCAGTAGTAATAATACAGTAGTGGTAATAATACAGCAGTAGTAATAATACAGCAGTAGTAATAATACAGTAGTAGTAATAATACAGCAGTAGTAATAATACAGCAGTAGTAATAATACAGTAGTAGTAATAATACAGCAGTAGTAATAATACAGTAGTAGTAATAATACAGCAGTAGTAATAATACAGCAGTAGTAATAATACAGCAGTAGTAATAATACAGTAGTAGTAATAATACAGCAGTAGTAATAATACAGCAGTAGTAATAATACAGCAGTAGTAATAATACAGCAGTAGTAATACACTTTACCCTTTTCGTAAAAGGGTAAAGTGTATTACTACTGCTGGTAATATAGGGTGCAAAGTGAATGTCTTCCCCGGTGGGGAACTACCTAAGTACCTATAAAAATGCTGGTTTAATATTTTAATAATAAATAATATTATATACCGTATTCGTCGGTATAAGCGGCGAGTAGAGCGATACACTCAGAATCGCACCTTCCAGAGCGATGAAAGGTGGGTTTATAGGGGTTGGGAGCGACCGAACCAAAGTGTGGCTGACACGTGCCTACCGGATGATGATGCCATGTGTTCCTTTTGGCGTAGTATCTGGTCGGCGCCTGTCAGTCACACCGAAGGTGATTGGACTGGGAAGATCGAGCGAGCGTGCGAACTAATACCAGAAATGGGGGCTATTACCATCTGCCCCCAAGATGTTGCTCGTGCAGTCCGTCCGTTACCTAACTGGAAATCTCCAGGGCCGGACGGGCTGCACAACTTTTGGATAAAGTGGTTCCAAAGGTCGCACGCCCCCTTGGCAGCCCAGTTCCAGTCAGCCTTAGAGTCAGGGTTGCTGCCCCAGTTTATAACGACAGGAATAACCCACCTGCTCCATAAATCAGGTAGTACCGCGGATCCCAAAAATTATAGACCGATCACTTGTCTACCAACGATCTATAAAGTTCTTACATCCATTTTGAGAGCTAAAATTAATAAACATATAGACAGCAACTCCATCATGTCTGTCTCTCAAAATGGATGTAGGAACGGGTCCCGCGGTACTAAGGAGCTCCTCCTCATTGATATGGCCATTAGCCAACAGGTTCGTCGTTCCCGAAAGGATCTGTCGACATGTTGGATAGATTATAAGAAGGCCTATGACTCGGTGCCACATACATGGCTCATGAGGGTGCTGGAGTTGTATAAAGTAGATACAACTCTGCGCACCTTCCTAATGACGTGTATGGGGCAATGGAGGACGGTCCTTCGCTATCCAGGATGTCGAAATATCCAGAGGAATAGCGAGCCGATAAGGATCGAGCGAGGCATATTCCAGGGCGACAGTTTGAGTCCGCTTTGGTTCTGCTTAGCCTTGAATCCTCTAAGCACGCTGCTGGATGATTCAGGTCTAGGCTACCGGCTGAGGAGAGGTGGTCAGGTTATATCTCACCTCCTCTACATGGATGACCTAAAACTCTTTGCCCCCAACAATTTGCAACTGATGAAGCTACTGAAAATTACTGAAACTTTCAGTAGCGCCATCAGGATGGAATTTGGTGTGGACAAATGTGCGGTCATGCATGTAAAGCGAGGGGAGATTGTGGAATCCGTGGGAACCCAACTCTCGGATTTCACAAACCTTAGAGCCCTCTCCGCAGCCGAAACCTACAAGTATTTGGGTATGTCGGAAGCATTGGGCATCAATGTTACTGACATGAAGCAATCGTTGAAGGAGCGCTTCTTTGGCCGTCTGAAAAAAGTATTTAATAGTCTTTTATCAGGCGGAAACAAGGTGCGCGCCTTCAATAGTTGGGTCATGCCGGTTTTGATGTACTCTTTCGGCATACTCAAATGGACTCAGACCGAACTCGAGGCCCTGGATAGGAGGGTCCGGACGCTGTTGACTGCAAATCGAATGCATCACCCACGGTCATCGGTAATGAGGCTGTATATCCCGCGAAAGTGTGGAGGTCGAGGCTTTTTAAACGCTAAGACCCTCCACAATCGCGAGATATGCAGTCTCAGGGAATATTTCCTAGAAACCGACGTGGGGATGCATCGAGATGTAGTCGCGGTGGACAAGGGCCTCACCCCGCTCTCCTTGGCTAAAGAGAACTGGCGCAAGCCAGTAGTGGTTGATACTAATGATCGCATGGAAGTATGGCAGAGTAAGGAGCTTCACGGACGCTTTTACCGGGCCCTACATGGACCCGATGTAGATCTATTAGCGTCCGTAGCCTGGCTGCGTTTCGGTGACCTCTTTGGAGAAACCGAAGGTTTTGTCTGTGCAATTATGGACGAAGTTATGATGACGAACAATTACCGGAGATATATTGTGAAAGACGGCACGGTTGACATCTGTCGGGCATGCCACCGGCCGGGAGAATCAATCAGGCATATTATCTCCGGGTGTTCTCGTCTAGCTAACGGAGAGTACTTGCATAGACACAACCTTGTAGCCAGGATAATCCATCAGCAACTTGCTCTGAAATACAGCCTTGTGGAATCTGAGGTCCCGTACTACAGGTATGTGCCCGACCCAGTTCTCGAAAATGGAAATATCACATTGTACTGGGATCGATCCATCATCACTGACAGGACTATTGTTGCCAATAAGCCTGATATAGTGGTGGTGGATCGATCAGAGCGGCGCGCAATGATTGTTGACATAACCGTCCCGCATGATGAGAACCTTGTGAAAGCCGAGAAAGATAAACAAATCAAGTATCTTGACTTGGCTCGCGAGGTTGTCGACATGTGGGATGTGGACTCAGCAATCATTGTGCCGATAGTCGTGTCAGCCAATGGGTTAATAGCCAAGAGCCTCGACCAACACCTGAGGAGGCTCTCGTTGGGCAGCTGGATCAAGGGCTTGATTCAGAAAGCGGTACTTCTGGACACGGCTCGCATTGTCAGGAGGTTCCTCTCTCTGGAGCCCTGACCGCCGGTAGCTTGGACCCTGTTCCCGATACCGGTGGGCTACTATTTTTTATATTTTTAAATGTTTTTTTTTATCTTTTTGTTTATAAAAATATTTAAAAATATAATTTGTAAGTATGTAAATGAAATAAAGGAAATAATAATATAATCACTGACAGGACTATTCTTGCCAATAAGCCTGATATAGTGGTGGTGGATCGATCAGAACGGCGCGCAATGATTGTTGACATAACTGTCCCGCATGAGGAGAAGCTCGTGAACTTGGTAAACAATCTTGACTTGGCTCACGAGGTTGTCGACATGTGGGATGTGGACTCAGCGATCATTGTGCCGATAGTCGTGACAGCCAATGGCTTATTAGCCAAGAGCCTCAACTAACACCTGAGGAGGCTCTCGTTGGGCAGCTGGATCAAGGGCTTGATTCAGAAGCGGTACTTCTGGACACGGCTCGCATTGTCAGGAGGTTCCTCTCTCTAGAGCCCTGACCACCGGTAGCTTGGACCCTGTTTCCGATACCGGTGGGCTACTATTTTTTTATATTTTTAAATGTTTTTATACTTTTTATAATCTAATATTTAAAAATATAATTTATATGTGTTTACATTGAAATAAAGGAAATAATAATATTTATTTATTTGCATAAACATGTGTGTTTTTGAGTTTGAGTTGGTTCGATTCCCGGATAAGGTAAAAAAATAGTGTTAAGATAAGATAATCATTTATTTGCTCAAACATGAGTACAATACATACAACACAAATTTTCAGCATGCAAGAGATGTTAAAAGTAGGGATAACATAGAATAATAAAGGAAGGGATAATTGTGTTAAACACAATTCGGCAGCATATAACCGGTGGTAGTCTACCAGTTAGTTGCTACCTATTTTGATTCGAACACAATATTTTTTTCTAAAGTAAATAAATCTGCGTTCATTTTTTTTTTTTCAAACGCGAAAAGAATGTACCTGCATTTTTAACGCATCAATCGATAGGGAAAAAACTCTATCTACTCTAAATAAAGATTTCACCTTAAATTGAAGGAAGATTTTATCATCAATATTTGACATACTTTCCCTCCAGGGCTCGCGTCAACTTCCCACCCTGTATATGTCAAAGTCAAATAATTTATTACAAGTAGAACCTAAAAACGCACCTTTGTACATCGAAATTTACAAGAAAATACACAGAATTGATTCCAGATGCCCCTCCTAAATGACAGTTTTGTATGAAGAAGAATATGCAAGAAACTCCGTAGTTACTCTTATACCGTGTTTTACAATATTTTGTATAATCTACTTAATAGAAGTGAAGTTGCAAGGTGATTAGTTAGCTACCAAAAAGTGCAAACACACGATTTAAGACAAAAAATGACCAAGAACAAGTTTGTCTTTGTCACAAACAACAATATTATTTTAAAAAACCTTTTCATAATGGTAACATCAAAATAGATTCCGATAAAAACCTGTAAACGTTTTTGTAGCCAATTTAAATCTGTTTATACAAAACCAATATAATCTGAGCTCATTTTCTAATACCTCGACATTCAACGCTCACCAGTTACCACTCAAGTGAACCGTTCTCCTCTGAGCCCGACTTCATCACACCGATTCGTAGTTTATTAAATATAAATTAACCGTCCGTGGCGTTTTAATCTTTTGCTCGTTACTCTAGAGGTAAAAATAATAAAAGGAAAACTTAAGCTTGAATATTATTTTATAATAAAAAGGTATTCTTTTTAGTGGGAGGGTTTGCGTTCCTCGTTATGGTAAGCTTATACATATAATGGTTCATTTCAGATTAAAATTAACAATGCCGAACAAACAAGTCAGTATCTAATTAAACCGTAAATACGTAACAATGTACAGTGTTTTGATGTATCATGGACTAAAACCAAAATAGGTACATTTTAATTAAAGTGGAAACCTTTGATAAGACTTAAAAGCAATTTACGTTAATTCCTTAAAATACATAAAATAATCTTGGAATAAAAGATAATGAGCTAATATAATAATATACTTGGTAAACAATCTATGATTTATTCATTCATTCATTCAGTGTCAGATAACAGACTTTACAGTCCTTTCCAAGTTATTTTACCTCTGATTTTGCATCATACTGTCCAAATTACAGTGATCTTTATTCTCGTCACAATAAGGTACTCAGCTGTTAGGTTGCAGCTGTCAGAGGTAAAATAACTGTGAACGGACGGCAGGCTGTGCGTCTGTCACTGAACGAACGAATGGACCGGTGGGTCCAGAAGCATGAAATAGTACACAAGAGTTCCTTATTCAAAGAAAATGAGCACTAAGAAATTATTTTTGAAAATTCATACCCCAAATGGATTAAGCTCCCCCGACGAGTACGAGTTTTAGATCGTGGGTTCGAAACCAGGTAGGCGATTTACTTTGTGTAAATAATTTCATCAATGCTGCTCTCAAAAACGGTGAAGGAACACATTGTGAGGAAATCAGCATGTGCTAGAACCAAAAATTTGAAGACCTGTCATATCTATCAACCCGCACTGGACCCGCATGGTAGATTATAAGCCCACTCCCTCTCGAAGACAGGACGCCTGTATCCCAGCAGTGGGACATTATAGGCTAACTTTGTTTACACCCTGTTTGTAAAGGGACTAAATAGGGGTGAAAGTTTATATGGAAGTTCGTAATTTTTGCCGATAGGAAATCCCATCGGGCGCTCGACTTGTAGCTAAATAAATAACAACTAAGTTTGATCGACGAGAATGAGCTGTGCTTGATTCCGTTAACTCAGAGATAAGTGATCATTCCCTACTCACAAAAGAACCATTCCCACGTTATTTAGCCAAGACAATAAGTAACTAGAAAAAAATAAAAGAAAACTACACGACGAAATCTCTATCCTTATTGAAAACCAGACTTTAAAACGACGTCTGAAAGTCTTTAATTATTTGCAACGGTCCCCCGGGTCCTATCTTTTCAACTGGAAGCCATTAGAGTTTTATAAATTTCTAGATACATCTATCGGAAAGTTCGCCGGAGACACTTCAAACGACTTTGGCAAGTCGTAACTACAAACTTACGTGCTAAAATAAAATGCATGTTTTATAAGTATACCAGTAGGTGCCTAGCGTATACCCAGGTAGGTCCATAGACACAGCTATGTATAATGTATGTATGTATAACTCACTATTCAAAGTGATGGACAGCTGTTATGAATGATCTTCTCCTTGGCTATCTTGTAAAGACAGGTAGGTGAATTGTTAAGCAAATTGACCACAAATTTAAATTCCCTGTATATTCAAATCACAACTGTCATTCATTGGCGATTGTATGAAATGACTATAACACAGCAAATTGACGTAGATAGTAGATTTTCTTTAAAAAAACTCGGACACTAATTATGAATTGTCGGTCTTATTCTGATACCACTGTCATTTAACAGCACCCTTCTTCTTCTTCTTCGTGTCACTGGCACGACTGTATTTTAAACCTTATTGCGTTTAAGCACCCTTATTGCGTAACACACTCTCAATCGTATTCTAAAGGGTTTGAAGGAAATTCCTAATCCATTGCTTCATAGGTTTGAAAATTTCCTCTGTTCAACAACGTAAATAACGCAATGAACATGGATGAACTGTCAAAATGAAAGGCATTGTGATCAATTGCCTTTTTTGTGAGTTACGTAATTAGTTTTTCTTAGAAAGCATTGACCAACGATGGGAAGCACGAACGACTTGCCAGCCCGCACTGAGCAAGTTACGCAAGAACTGCTCCCAATTAACAGGCCAGTAATAATAGTATAACCTAAAACCCTTTGAAAATAAAACAAATCACCGCACAGTCCAATTTGCGTGCTCACCGAGTTACATGTCAAAGCAAGGCAACTGACGCGGAATGATAGCATTGCGAACATCAACGTCACACTACGGACACTGTGCGACAATTTAACAATCCTTTTTTGGGCAAAAACTAGATGTCAAACCTAGTGGTACGCGTACAATTGATGCGCTGAAACGTGATTGTAAAACATTCTAGGGATAGCTTTTTCGACCAGCCCCTTTGGAGAATACAGGCGTGGAGTGTTCATCATTCTCCTGCCCTTATCCCAATGTCAGCATAACATGTCTTTTTCTTCCATACTTTCTAACCATATCATCATTTACACAGTTCTTCTACTCTTATAGCCATCGACATTCATACTCAAAACGTTCCTTATGAAATTTCCCTCATTCCTCCGTAACGCATGCCCATACTATTTTTTTTTCCGGATGGGAAATCATCAAATGTCCCCTCCCGCTCTGGGTGGAGCGGAAGGGAGTGTCAGACTCTTACTGACTAAAACCCACCCATGTTCCTTCCTTTGCCCTTTATGTTCCGAGGTAGCGGTAACCCTTTCGGACAATCCCGCTGAATGCCCATACCATGACAACCGATCTCCACACAACTTTTTAGTTATCGGTGCCACTTTCAGACTTCCCCTTATGTACTCATTTCTTATTGTATCCATTCATGTAACACCACACATCCCTCTCAGCATTCTCATCTCAGCTGCAGCTGCTTTTTTATGTTTATTTTAGAAAAAGACTTAGACAGAGAAAGAATGCGGAGTACCTTCCTCTTCTCTCTATAAAAAAAAACATTTCATTTATCAGTGGGATGTAACCAAAGAGATATTTTAACTTCTTGATGTTAATCTTCCTTAGCCCTATCCATGATTTTTATTTACCTTTATATCCGTGATTTTCAAACACATGACGTTTCAAAGCCTCAGTTGTAGAATTCAAGCTATGTGGACGATACATAGAAAAGTGAAACGATTGGCAGTGGCAAAAAGTTTTTAGAAAAACCATTGAATGTTTTACTATATACAACATGTATATACTCGTAGATGGTTCGGATGTCAAAACCAACTCAAGGGATCCAATTATTCTGAAACACAAAGTTGCTGGTTCGAATCAAACAAGTACAGTTATGTTATTTTTGCAATTTACTATTATTAACTTTACAAGTTATTAAATGGAATCGTTAGGAACATTGAACTTTGTAACAGTCTGAATTCGCCAACTCACATAGTAGAAATATGTCGATGATTGTACTTCTGTGTATGAATAAATGTTTTGTGCTGTACTCTATAAAATGTATGTAACATACATACGTCATTTAAATAACAATGTAGATGGCGTATTCATGTGTATGATGTATTCATGGAATACCATGCTTGCATTAAATATTTTTAGCAAGCCAACCAAAATCGAAGGTCGGATAAATAAAATAAAAAAAAACAAATACGCATCTCGAGTCTTCGGTATTCATATCACGGTGATAGTAAATCCCCTATATGATAGGCGGTAAATTTTATTATACAAGAACATGTATGGATTTCTCGCAATATTTTCCTTAGCTAAAAAGCTGACGACAGATTGGTTCAACAAACATGGCCTCTCCTCTTTAGGCAAAACAGTTACGCAAATATGTACCTGTGCATTTATTTTTTCAAACATTTACAGTATCACGCATGCATTCCTTGTAGGGTCAAGTAGAGGTGTACTTAGCATAGTACAGCCAGTTATATTGAAATCTCATGTAATAGGAGACAGTAATACTAGACTCTGGGCTGCTTCTGAGAAATTTCTCTACTTCCCAGAAAAAAATATATATCTGTACCTATTACCTTTTCACGTAAATAACATTTACCAACCTACAGGGCCCGCATTGTGGTTTATTGAATCCCAGCAGTGGGAACATTAAAATATTATATTACGTTTGAAAACTAACACGTAAGCTCATTAAAACGTCTTTAAGACATTTATTTTGTACGTAATTTTATATAACCTAAAACCTACCCACATCTTCAAGTAAACACGACAGTCTTGCATATCTTCCTTGGGTAACTTCTCAATCAAATTTTAAAACTGAGGGGAAGTTGTGCGGAATTTTTAACTAACGCTACAAGCTCGCGAACTTCGAAACGCTTCGAATGAAGTTTTAGTGAGATTTTCAAACTTTTCTGTCGTTTTAAACGGCAGCTTCCGAGAGCTTCGACGTGTTGTGTGTGTCTTTTTTGAGAATTGAATCAGGTGTGAAAGTTCTCAGTGACTGTGTTAACAAAATCAATATATTTTATTTCACATAAACCTAAATAGGCACTTATGAAATGTTAGAAGCGTGCACGGTTCCAATTGGTCGTTTCCTATGGAGAAGAGCCGGCAAGAAACTCCACGGGTAAAAAATAATTGGCTCTTTAAAAAATAATTGGCTTATAATTATAAAAGATGATAGGGTAGAAGCCTATTATCTTTTATAATTATAAGTACGGAAATTTATTACAAATTAATCGAAAAATAATACAAAACTTAAAGACGCGCTTCTCTACGCGCGGAAATTATCAATGAATTCGTAGCGGCATTCAATCCTTTGATTGAAGCCATCGGCCGGCTTCAATCAATAGATTCAATATAAAAAAAGAGATTTGTGTGTCATAGGCTCCGCTCACCTTTTATATCCTGTTTTTGTCCAGACGGCAAAATAAGTCAGCCGGTATAATACCTTTGAAACTCTACTTACAGTCTCACACCTCCTAGAAACGATGTCTCCTAGCAAATACGAGCAAACTAAAGCTCTTTAAATCCCCATATCGATTCGATTGTTCTAGCTCACATTTATACTCGTTCGAGTAAATTCCACAATCGATACTAAAACGTTTACTGGACTCATGCTGAAAAGCATCAAGCAATGGAGGAAATTCTTTAACGTGTTCCCAAGTCTTAAAGAATTTCCTCTTAAAGAATGTACCTCTACAGGTACATTCTATAAGAGATAGTTTTTAATTGTTTTTATTTAGAAGGTTTGTTGGATTTTTTTTATTAATAAGTGAAGTATTTCTTACTGCCTGCTTCACATTGTGCAAATCGGCACCACGCTAGATAAAGTTTATAAAACTTGTGCGAAATAGTCTGCCATATAATTTAATCGGAACTTTTCCGAAGGATACAAAATATTAGTACAAAGAAATGTCATACAGTTCTGCCACTTTACTTTGAAGCAAGGAATTCCGTGTTTAAAGAAACACGAAATTGTTTTTTAAAGAGGTGAGAAATGGCATTTCCTCTGTAGTAAAACATTAATAGAAATTCGAACGTAAAGCACCAATTACATCATTAAATACGGGGAAAATTCACAGTAGCATACTTTAACAGAAACACCAGTTACAAAACTCAAAACCGGACGTTGTAATACTAAAAATAAACAATAGACATTATTATGAAAACGTCGAAAATGAGGGATGGAAAATTAAAGAACCCCGCTTTGTGAAAGACAAATCCGTCTGAGACGGCGTTTGAATTATTCAATGCATTCGATGAAGGTGGTTCGTATTAATTCGACTCGCGCGCTGAATTTGTAAAGGGAATTTTTTGAGCATCTACAGAGTAATATTGTGGACGGGTCTGTTGAGATCTTTAAACGATAAAAGTAAACTATACTCATAAAGTAGTAGGTAGGTACGAATCAAAAAGATTCATAAATTGATATGGAGTAGAATATCAGTTTATAGAGTTTCTTACCGTCTTCAAAAAGGCAGAGCCTACAAAAAAAAAATTATATATATAGCCTCTGTCTAAAATGAAGAGTTCTGTACAATCATAAGGGTTTTTCCTACGTCGGTTTAAACGTGACAGTAGACACACAGGTAACAAACTCATGGTAAAATGTTGCAACTCTTGTTCTAAAGGACTAAGTTTTTGTTACCAGAGTCGGAGTGACAGACGTTTTACAGGCGAGACGTGGGCCGGACTTTTCCGTGTGACGTAGCGTTCACCCAAGTTCTATCCTCCCGTATATTCACTGTGAACCCTAAACGTAATGGAAGGGAATCGTTTACATTTATAATTATTCAAAGTAGTCGTTATTACAAGTTAAAATGGTCCACGTATGTATGAGATTTCAAATAAATGTCTAATTGGTGTTTAAATTTTCAGTTATGAATACAGATGGATTAAAGAGTTAAATTAAATTCAATATTCAAACAGATTTAGTTGTGAATTAATTTGAATAAATATAATGTCTATTTTGATTAATGTTTTCCACGTGAATTTAACTTGGAGATACTTTAATGGGGTAGGCATTTATTGGCTCACTGAGCTGCTGCCAATGTTGGCACATGTTCTCGTGCAATATGTGTATTGGGCACTATTCCAATCAGAGGAAATGGCTAAGATTTTTTGCAGCACTAGGTACCTAAACATCTAAATAAAGTATTTGTTTCCTGACCTAATTTTCTTTTGCTTTTAGTGAAAAGTCGAGCCAGCTGGTGGAAGGTGATTACTGCCGCCTACACACACTCTTGCAGAAGTAATGGCAATAACAATGTGATTTAATCCCACATCCATCCCTATATTATTTATATATTATTTATTAAGAGCCGTACTTGGAAACTGGAACTCAAAAATGTTTGGTGAAAGAAACAGGTATGATCTACAGGGTGTAACCTTCCGTGGTCCTCTTGGAAGTCTCTGAACCGTCTCTGGACACAAGTGGGAAGATGTAAGTTCAACCTGGTAAAGTACCTTGAGGAAACGGCAGTAGGATGTGATTGTGGAGCTATGTCACAAACCATGCTCCACCTCCTATCCTGCCCTCTGTGTCCCAAAACATGCAAAGTGGCCTCTGCACTGCCTCCGACAACGCCGTGGAAGTGGCAGTTTCGGGAAAACAGCATTTAAAACACAGTCGTGTCAGCGATACGAATAAGAACAATGGAAATCTACACGTACATAAACTCACACCTGCTTCCCTGCAACGATCAAACTCCTTTAGCCCCGTTTTACGTTCATACATCTGGTCATACACGCCGGCTACCTACTCCTTTCACAAAAAACCTCTGCTCCTACGTTACAGCAGTTCTTGACATTTTAAAAGTTGCAAACGGGATTTAACAACCCAGTTATTAAACTCCAAAATGCATTCAAAACTTTTCAAATTCAAATATAAAGAACAATCTGAAAAATAAAAATGTAATACAAACTCAAAGTTACATTTTATTACGTACTTACACTTTTTGGAGTAAACTAGTTTTGTTGAACAACTTTGTTCATGAATACTGTTTACATTTTCTACATGACATGTTGTAGCAATGTTATTAAATAAACAACAGTTAAAACGTCTACGTGTTGGGGTTCTTTATTTTGTTGCTTTACTTTAAGGCTCGTAGTTACGTAATAGCAGCCGCACGAGTCGATCGATCAAGTTAAGCTACGCTTGCCGCAATCGGTCCATGGATGGGTGACCATCTTTACATACCGAGACTCCCCCGTCACTCGGAAAGTGCGTTAAGCCGTTGGTCTCGGCTGTCATTCTTGGATATTTGACAGTTGTTACGGGTCGTCAGAAGCCCGAAAGTCTGACAACCAGTCTTACCAAGGGGTATCGTATTACCTAGTAACTGGATTGTGGACCCCACAATCCAGTTACTAGGTAATACTAAGTAAGTAAGTCTCCACAATGTGAAGGTAAGATAGGCAGTTGCTCTATATAAAATACCGGTATTCAGCGGCATCCGGTTAGACTGGAAGCCGACCAGAACAAAGTTGGGAAAAAAGTTAGCCAGAGACTTTAAGGCTGCACGAAAAAAACCACTTTTGTCAATTTCTTATCTAATTGTTAGAAAGCTTGAAATAATTGAAACAAGTACAGATTTCGTGGCAGTTTCATCACTTTTACTCTCTCGAAAATATGGTGTATATCGCCTTTGATTTACTTAATGAAGATCCGTATTATCATACGATAAAATTTAAATTTTATTTAAAGGATAGGTAGGAGTAGACTAATGTGTGATTTTTAAATTTCTTGAAATGGTTTATATATAAATAATAGGAAAAAATCCATTGCTGACTGGGTTTTTTTAAATAGGTTTTTTCAACTTCGATACAAAGAAGTTGAAAAAAGTGGTCCACCTCCGTGAATAGAATACCCATTATTATGATATTTTATAATGTTCAAAATCCAAAAAAAAATCTTGTAAAACGATGATCAAACGTCAGTCTCGCGTCATTTGTCGGTACACTCTTTGCGAATATTAGTGATTTTCCATGAGCACTTAATTTATTTTAAAAAACCATTTCAGCCACAAAACAAAAAACTCGACTTTTTAAATCACAAATAATCCTTAAATTATTTTTCTTTTTGTCACAAACAATGAACAAACTCGATCATAATTAGTCGATTTCGTGCACGAACCCTTATGAATAATTTTACCCTTTTGCTAACTAACTTGTATACTCAACCTGTAATTGCTTGAAGCTTCCCTAAGGTTGAATTATATTGGTCTTAAACGTTCTTAAAGCCTTGAAATTTTATGATGTGCAAGGGAGATTCAACCTTAGGGTAAAGCATTTAGGTCTACCATACATTCCGTTTTGTCTGATTCATATAATTATAGTATTATTTTGAATTATGATAGCTTCTGTTACCAACGTCTGTTACTCAACTAATCCTCAACTATAGTGTACATATACTGGTAATAGCTGTACCCCGAGGTTTCACTCGCATAAGTTTCGATCTCGTGGGAATATCGGGATAAAAAGTATCCTATATGTTAATCCTAGTTATAAACCATCTGTGTGCCAAATGTTATCCAAATCCGTTCAGTAGTTTTTGCGTAAACAACTCCTCTATTATTTACTCTCACCAAAAAAAAAATCCGGTGCTGCGCAATGTCTACTGCCCTCATTAGCAAAAGTTTGTGTGAAAGAGAGCAAAAAATTTCTCATAAACTTATCATTTCACGAACAAACAGGCCAAATTGCCCCGAGAGATGCGCTGCGAAAAAATAGTCCTCTCATTAGAGTTAAGAAGGAGACTGCACTTTGAAGAAGTTTGAAAAATCATGAGGTATTTTTTCCACTTCAAATTTGTCACCCTCAAGTGTCAGTGTCAAGCTGAAGCGTCTTTGCTTTTGGAATTATTTTGAATTATGTTTGCATATTAGGTACCTAGGTACTATACCCTATCCATTAGGTAAACCGTTTTTTGGCAGATGGAATACGCATAACAATTTTTTTTTTTTTTTTTTTCAAAACTGTTATATACTTACGGTATGATAATGTCTATAAGAGGTCATAAATAAGATAAGGTAGTTTATACGTTTATTTTATTACGCATTTTAAAGTTAACTTTTACGAAATCTGGAATAGTTATATTCTAAGGCAGCTGTCAAAAAACGGTTAACCTCCAGTAGGTTAGATTACAGTTAGAATAACAGTGGACAGTGACCGTACATGGAAACCTCACTGTTTCCATGTACGATCACAATTAATCGATTCTCTTTTGCCTTGTAGTTTGTCTTTACTTTGTAAAATAGCCAACCTCAAAACAGCTCTCTTAGCGTATTATGTTTATGTAGCTTCTAACATCAGAAGGCTAATTCTCGTAATTTAAAGCGTTCAAAATCTAATCGCAGTCTCATCTAGGCGACAAACAAATGTCAAAAACATCAAAAATGTAGGGAAATTAGAGGTATTTTTGACAGATTGAGACTGAGATCAGACTGTGAACGTTCTTAAAATTATGAGAATTGCCTTCTGGTGTGCGACAACTAGGAACTTACTACTACTATTACTTTTTATTTTACTGTTAATACCTGATTGTATGTTTGTGTTAGATATATTACATCTATATTGCCTTGTTTCTCTTTTTCATGTTTTAGAAAGTTTGTATGAGATATCAGAACCGTTCAGACGTTTAGACGTGAAAAGTTCACATACAGACACAGTTACTATCGAATTTATAATATTAATATAGATGTTATAATGTTATATTCTTCAACTTATGTAGTTTGTACACACTCATATTCTTGCGAATAAATGATTCCTTTTCTAGGAACAATAAGTAGCTATTCCAGTGTTATTAAATGTACCTACCCCCAATTTCCAAATCCTTTAGAACTGACAACAAAATCCGACTTTAAAACGGACACCTCCGAACTCAATCACGCCTTAAGAATCCCAAGGAACTAATATCGAAATTCGATCAACGAAAAGAGAAAATATCTTCAGTTTCCCATTCTGAAGAGAGGATGAAACAGAATCTTCGACAAAGGCGCCCTCTAGCGCAAACACGGGACAGCGGCGTGGGCAGGCGGAAGCGATCCGTCCGGAATCTATAGTATTCATCACTTTGATGTTTATTTAGTTGTTTATACCGAACAGTTAGAAAGTCTGTGATACTTTGAATTGGGCACGGTGTTCGACATCTGGATTGAAAATTATCGATGGTTTTGCCTTTGGCATGAACTGGTATTAAAGAACAGGTCTTATCGTGGTTAAAGTATAAGCCATGTCAGCAAGGGTGATTGAGAGACTGAGTCCCGTATTACAGAACCTCACTCAGGCCTCAACCATTACTTACAACAGACTAGTTTCAACGTAATGCTTTAATGCTTGAGTATTGAGTGACGTTCAGTAATACGGGCCTGAGTGCTGTTGAACTATTGGAGTGAAAACACTACATTAATAATGATTACAGAATGCAACGTATTCTCTAATGTGGCTGAAATATTTATTTTTATATGGTTACTCCTACACACTTGACTTAAGAAATACATCATTATTTTTATGGGAATCAGGCGTTTATGGCGTGTTATGTATTTTTTTTTTTTGTTTCTAAATTACTTGGAATGTTTCTCCCACCTGCAAAAATATGCACATGCAAAATATGAAGTTATTATGATGCTTTTTTATCATATTGTTGTAAAAAACCCGGCAAGCATATGAAGATCTGTATAACAAACACATCAATAGCCAATCACAGCCGATGCTGGAGTAGTTCCAACGTGCTTGGTTCAAACAACATCCTGTATAGGCCCCTTGCTCGTTCAACTTGATCAGTAGTTGTTATTCGGAAGACACTATTGCTTATAAGACGTCCATATTCCCCATTGATAAGTTTGTCATTACTTTTTATTGCTATAAAAGCTATTCTTGCTTCTTATATATCACAAGCTATGATAATATGGTAGTGATAGTGTTGTGTTTATTACCCGACTACGGCGAAAAAGGAAGTTTTATGAATAGGCCGGCTAGGATAGTTTTGAACTACGTAGTTGAAATGATGTCACAAGAAATTCAATATGGCGGCCTTCAGGATGTGAATTTTAATTGCTTTCAGTTGTACTGTTAAATAATGTTGGTCTTGTTAACTTACATAATAGTCTAATTAACTAAATCAAGTTTTAAAGCACCGTGAGGATGTGATGAGCTCTTCTAAGTAATCAAACAACGTTACGATTTCTTCACGTTTATTTTGACTGAACCTCTTCACATTTTCACGACTAAACATCACTGTTTTTTTTTAAACAAAGTATTCCTAAGAACATATTTGACACCTCGTTCTAAACTTGCTTGACTGTCCGAATGGAACCACAGCTAAATTATTGCCAGCATGCACTACATAAAGTCGACTTTAGCGGACAACCTTTACAGTACCATGTACATACCAACCTTTATAGAAACAGAAACAAATCATCATAATCAAATAAATTTCACTCTAGATCCCCAACCCACATCCACATACCTAAACTATAAAAAAAACAGTAGTTACATATTTATAGATCCACTTCCTTAACACGTTCAGAAAGTTAGCGTCCATTCCCTTCAAGGCTAACCTTTTCAGCTTAATATCTCGTAGAATTTTTTCACGGTTTTTCTGGGCGTATCGTCAAAAGGAATGTTCTCCATTACTTTTTTATAAGGGACCTTGAAAACTTTGTCTCGTCTTTATCTCTTTGCGTTAGGAGTTATGCGAACCCTGCCGGCGGGTGTTTCTCAGTGGAGTCGGTCAAGCGGCTGTCCCTTATTGAGCCTCTCGTCGTGAGTGCACGCGTGGAGTGTGAGATCTTTGTCTTTTATTGGATTTTGGATTACAATGTGTATTAGAATTGAAGTTCGTTTCATGACCTTGGCTCCCGCGTCCGCAGTTTGGTGACCTGTGAATGTTTTTTTTTAAACCTAAGAGACCATTTAATCAAATTAAGTACCTATGTATACAATTCAATCAATTAATCAAGTCGGCCTATCACAGTCCACTACTGGGCATAAGCATCTCCCATGCTGCGTCACAACACCCTGTCTTTCGCCTTCCGCAGCCAGCTTTTTGAGGTCGTAGCTCCATCTAGCTGGGGGCGTCCCACACTACACTTGCTGATTCTCGGCTGATAGTCTGCTCCACCGGCCATCGGTCCTTAAACAAACATGGCCAGCCCACTGCCACTTCAGCTTCACTACTCTGCAAGCAAGGTTATTTTTTGGATAACTTCGTTTCTGATTATATTCTCCAATGATACTCCAAGCATAGCCCGCTCCAACATATACAATTATACATATAATAATGAAAATTGGGACAGTTCAAGTCATCCATAAATAATGTAATCTGAACGAAAGTATTTCAAGGCTCAAAACTCAACCAAAACAAATCAATCATCCCCGTGCCTCTCCACTCAAACAGACATAAAAACCTTTCATTAAATAGATTTCCTTAACTAAAGTCCTCCTCTCGACTGGAAAATGTTTCATTAGGCACCAACGAAAAGTTGTGGAGTTTAAATGATTGCTTTCAAGCTGCAAAATGTAAACAAAGTTGAAAGTCTTACTGGATAGTTTCAAGAGGTGCGTGCAACACGACTATAATTTAATTTGTTACCCTGTTATATTTATGGCAAACTTGGCTTATATTGGGATCCTATTTGGTACACATAATGGTTAATTTCCTAATTGTAAGATTTATCATATTTAGATATCGAAACGTATCACGTCTGCGGAGTTTCGCTAGCTAATTTAATTTAACCCTATATACTTCTACGCAGGGCTTCTTCTTCTATATACGTATACTTTTTAGATTGACGGTATTTATTTACTTTGAAATTTTGCCACTGGGCAACTTAGCAACTTAATAAACTAGTTACTCGTATTTTGCCAGAAAGCCAGAAAAGTAAAGTCGTAGAAAAACTACGAAGAATAAAAATAAATAAACGTGTTATTTTATTCGGTTTTTATTCGGTATTTCGAGACTAGAATTCTGAAAGTATATAGGTAGTGTCTGAATATTTATACACTAAACAAATATTTATTTTATGGTTCCAGATTCGGAACGAAAAGGGGAGATTTTTTGCTATTTTTAGTTCAAAAATGTACAAAGAAACATCATCTCATCGTGTTTACTATAATTTTATTTTAGTGGTTTTTATAAAACTCCAAAATAGTTATACTATTTTATAACACGTGTGACCTAAACGCGCACTTAAGTGACACTTTTCTGTGTAAAAATGAACTACCTAAGTCACAGATAAGCGTGACTTAAGTGCGGGTTTAGGTCACACAATGCTATAATAAATTATGAATGACGCAAAACTTTTTCAACTTAATAGATTCCTTTGGTTTTTAATTAATCTGTGTGACTTATTAAGAAACTCTGGCACTATCAAACCTCGCTTTATAGATACATCTTACAGTATTGTTTGCGTATCGTATCCAGCAGCTAAGTCTCGGCTTACATAATGCAGTATAGGCAAACTTAGTGTTCTCGCATCAAGTTTGCATTGCCAGTTCATTGATTCAAAGGAGTTCATAGTGAATGGAAGAGTCTCCTCAGTTATAAAGACGATTGCGTGTCTTCTATAAGTGCAAAATGCCTGCACTGAATGTCAGCGAAAATGTTTAGTAATTTTCCAATAGATGTCCTTGCGGAGAAACAAGCACGTGTTATTGCCAATTAACCGTTTTCTCAAGATTGGTAAGATATTATGTGTTGTGTTGATTTACGACGATAACTCATTTCCACTACATTAAAAATAAACTACCACTAGACACGTACCGGCTTCATTATTGCGACTAATCCTTTCGCACCAATCATCTCCACATTATCGCTCCATGTCTTACCTACTCCGTGACAGTTAGGTACAAAATCTTAGCGATTGTTTCTCTTTGGTGTTGTAGTTTGTGAAGCGAGTGACCGCCGCGATACTCGAGTTAGAATGTTATAGTGGCTTACAGACGAACTTGTAGTGTTCGGTCATACACGGAGTTTAGTGGTGTTTAATTAAACATACCCAAGAATTAGGGCTAGCACCTAACAATATAATTATACTTACACTCAAAAACCAAGTTTCATTTGTAGCAATATTTTAAAGTTTAAAGAACCACCTTGTCTTATATTCACGACTTAGTTACTGACGTAATGATTACGAGGAAAAACGTTTTTCAAGACTACTTGAAGTAAATACTTACCTAAAAAAAAAAACAGTTCTTCTTAAACATAATCTGCCAACGAATTTAAAACATCACTTCGCAATTACAAAATCCGATTTTCCTGCGAGTCGAATAATCGAATAAAGTAGAATCTTAAATTGAATCGTGAGCTGGCTGTAGGAACACGATTCATCGTTTAGTCTGTATCGATATTTACTCGGATGGTGGAATCAAGTTATTGGCGTCCATTCTCTTGGAATCTAGTTGATGCGTTGGAACTAGGTTTATTGGTGACGTTGGTTATAAGGGCTGTCGGGTTAGCAGTGTTGTCGTTTGTGGGACTTTTAAATTCTTCGGTTAAAATAGTAGTGTCTGTTTTTAAAGCAGGAAAATTCGGATAGAATTTGACAGTTCTTAATTGTATTTTTCGAGTAGAATTTCTCTTCCCTGAGCACAAAGCAAATTAATTTAAAAGTACCTTTATATTGCTAGGCTTACCTTTGTGTATAGGTACCTGTACATGGATGACTTAAGAAAGAGATGTCAATTAATTTTGAAAAGTACAAAACTTTACGTTAATAAATATTTGTAGTCAAAATCAGAAGTCATTTATTTAAATTAGGCTGAGAATCAGCACTTTTTGAACGTCAAAGTTACCCCAAAAGGCCCGCCCTTCGCGTTCGATTATTTAAGATACTACAATTATTTATGAACGTAAAGTTTTGTACTTTTTGAGAACGCATTGAGATAATCTTGTTTACACCTCACACAAGTCAAATGTGGTTTCGAAATTTAAAATAGACAGTATGTTCCATTGTCTAAATAAAATACCAGAATTCATGACGTCATGTGTATCTTCCAATAAGAAATATAACTCCTTCATGTAATTGAATACCCCTGTTACATGTTCACAGTCATTTATTATTTACTCATTTACTGGATCATTACGTAAATAGTTTAAATAGGTCCGCGGTCACGAGTAATGTACTTTTAAAATTACGCGGTAATACCATTGTAAACGGTAACAGTATGGAAGAAATATTCAATTAATTTACCGTTAAACTTTAATGGGCTCTTCAGTACGATTCCCTTCACCGTTTATATTTTTAAAGCTTTTATTTTTTTTTTACAGAGTATGGAGCTGCGGGTTTTAAATCTGGTACGCACTGGCTACCTTTCCTTTCCAAGCTAGCCTTTGATTTCTGAGACTTATAGCCGAATTACAGCAACGAAATCATACCTAGGAAACTTGAACTTTAATAATTATGGGAAGTACGAGCGTGGTGATAGGTAATAGCCTTATTGGCACACTTACATATAGGCAAAAATGTTATAACTTATTCTCATAAGGATTTATACAGATTTCCTTGCTCATGTTACTGTAGGTAACATTAGCTTAAAGTTCTGTCGTCTGTTCAAAAATCGACAAACACTACTGTGTTTGTCCATTGAAAGTCGAATCTATGAGATACGTAGTACTAAAGAATGATCCTGAGGCAGGCAATTGACAGTCAAAACTGCTGAAGCTACAGCGGCTAGGTACATCAATTTTTCATGCAATACCCTAATGTGCTTGTAAGTGACTAAACCCGTTCTACAAATCCACTTTGACCGCTAAACGTATCGTCTGCCCAAAAAAATATCCACTTAAATTTAAATAGTATATAAATTCAAATAAGCTTTTATTTTCAGATCTTAAAAAACACACGTTTCGCACCAACTTTACATAATTTTGCATTTAGATACATTTTCCATTACAATTTAAATTATTCATGTCTATTTTAAAATTTGGATTTAAGGTAAACGAAAATCTTTGTATTACATTTTTTGTTTTCTTTTTAAAACGTCGTTGTTTATTCATTCGAAAGCTGAATACAAGGCTGAGATAGAATTTGTAATGATTCGAAGAAAATATCTTAATGTGTTGAAAATGTATTTACATTGTTTTAGATTTACTCAAATAGTTAGTTTTCTTTTCTACTCATATTATATTAAATTAAATCTGAAATTATGAAACAAAACGGTATGTCAGTATCCTAATAGCAAGAATCACGAATCACTTTTTGCCTACGCCAGTAAAAACGACGTGAAAAAGGTATGTCGGTGTGTATGTAAATCTCAACCACGCTTCACTAGGCACTCAACATATCAGTCGATGAGGCATAAGGACAACCGTGGGTCAAACTGGCTGTCGGAGTGTGAGAGAATTTCCTTCTTCCATGTGTCGATGACTCCAATTTGCAGAGCCATCGGGCTAGCGATGGCTCTGAAAAATGCCCTATGTAATATTTCTACGGAGTTTATTTTTCACTAGCTTCTGCCCGCGGCTTCTAGATTGTATATTAACAGCACAGATAGCTTTGCTGCTGGGAAGTATGTTCCGTCACTTATTCTTCCCAGCTAAAGCACTAGAAAGTGTTAAAGGGCAGGCGTTGTGGGGAACTGTCTTATGTAATGTTGACGGTCCAAAAGTGCTAATTCTCAGCCTAGTTTGAATAAATGCCTGACGATTTTGCTTTGCCAGCGTGGACGTCAGAAATTATTCCACGGGACCGTGCTACCAGTACAAAAAGTAGCTTATGTCCTGTCCCTAGGATGCCATCTATCTCCTTGCCAAATTTTATCGCAATCCTTTCAGTGGTTTAGGCGTGAAAGGATAGAGTTACTTTAGAATTTATATTATTAGTATGGATAAACCATTCTTATGCCGTTCACGGCCTCGAACGAAGCGACGTCCTTCAAGCAACACGCGCACGTTGCTCCTGTCTCCGTCGCTCCGCAAGTCTCGTCTATACGTCACGAAATACCTACGTGTCATGCTCTAAACAACTTCTATCATTTGTTTTCTCCGCAGTAGTATTGCAAGACGCGTTTCACTTGAGCGTGTAGCTCATAGTCACTGGGTTATATTTATTCGAACGTACCTAATATCTATCAGTGTCTGCAAAAATAAAAGCGTTTTCTCTCAACATACCTATCACTTTTCAATCATTTCAAAAACAATAACGCTCATTGGACAGTTTTCTAACAATTCTGCACACAATCCGACAGCCATCCAGTCAATTCGCTGTTGAAAATATTCAGGCTCCCGCGGGGCCTGTAATAGTTTGGCGGCCGCAATATTGCATTACATTCAACAAAGATTATAGAAATTATGGATATGTTATTAAATTCTACGCCTGATATACGCCTGGTAAACTAAGTAATTGTTGAGCCCGTAAGAGGATAAAGTCACGGTACTTTGTATTTATTTAAACTTTTCTCACAAAAAGGTACAAAGGCGGACTTAATGCCTTAGGCATTCTCTACCAGTCAACCAAGGGTGGTGAAAAGATTTGATGGATGGGATGGGTGGGATTTCACTGCCCGCATACGGTTACGGACGTCCTATTAATAATAATTAATCATTTGTAAATTTTGTGTAAACGTGTCACTTAACACGCCTTGGATGGTTTGTAAAAGTGTAATATTTGTGATTTGCGTGACAAATATTTACTTTTAAAGATCTTACAGTACAGTTACCACTGCTATGTTCACGTAAAAACTATTATTATAATAAATACACTTGAGCGCTGCCCGCATGCGTACCCGGCAGCAGATGCTGGTAGGCAAACCTATTGTGAAATCAAGGGTGTAGTAACAAGAAGCCTACCCATCTTTTTAAATAGGTACATTTTGAGCATGTTTAGCGAACAATCGTACATTCCTTGGCATGTCTCCGTTAACATTCTATGATCTGCGACATTGACGTACCTCGGTATATTGGAAAAGTTGCTGAGGTCGCGAACGCGCGGTGCATTTCACGCCATATTTGCCCCCAAACGTCGGTGACGGGTGCATGCAATTATTCCAAGTGTCAAGTGCTGAGAAATAGGATGCTTCTAGAATATTATTTGTCTATTGAGTTTCATAAATTTATTTTTTTTAATTTTGGACGTTTCAACGACATCAATTTTAAATAAAATGATTGCCTTTGCGAAATACTTTTAAATCGAGAAAAAATCCTTAGTTTTTGGATACTAGTCAAAACGAAGGTTTTTCGCTCGATTCTTGAGTATGTTGAGAATGACCCGAATTAGGCTAATAAACGAAATAAAAGATTCGTCAGAAGTCACAATCCGAAAACATACAAGTGTTGAATGAATTCGTCAGTGTGAACGTGCTGATAGAAATTGGCCAACAATATTGACGTCACTAAACTTGAAAAAACAGCATCTTCAAAACACATGCTACCTCTACCCGATTTATTAGCCACTGCATCCAGCGACAGCAATTATAAACGCAGCGCATAACTCACAGGTCGCGCGAGTTCGTACATTAAGTACACCGTGTTCTAATTTATTAGAGGCTTTCTCTTGTAGATAATATCCTTACAAGTTGGTGTGAACTCTGTGCTACGTGCTTGGATATGCTGTAGAGTTATAAGGGCGCTGATGTCATCAGGTATCCATAGTTTAAGGCTGGTTTAGGAAGATCTGGGCTGTAGATTGTGCTTGATATTCTTAATTTGTCTCTAAGGCTGGTGACCAATCAGTAGGTATACTCCTTTATATTAATTCGTCTGATGGTAACGTTGCATTGGAGATTTTGGAGTCCCTACGCGTATGCTGAGAATGGATAATTTTAAACTGGAAATAAAAAATGACACGGTTAAAATTAAACACCAAAATTCTCATCGTGAATTTTGTCAGTAATTAGTATCTAGTGCCCCCTTTACCCTATAGTGGCGGAGCCCAAAGGGAGGGCTTTGTTCCGTATATAATAATTATGAAATATAATTGCATAGGGCGCAGCTAACAAACATGAGCAGATGAAACTCTAGTTACTAATAGCCCCACAATTTGCTGGATACTCAATCTCCCAATTGGCGCTCAAACGAGATACGTATACCTGCGTTTCGTACGACAGAGTAAGTCAGCTGAAACTATTTCATGTTAAATAGGATTTATTTGATACTTACTTTAATTAAGGGCCGAATTTTCCAACACCAAATAGTTTTATCCGAGGAATAATTTTGAAATGTTGACAGTTCTTCCATACAAAATCTGACAGACGTCAATTTTATTCCACGAATAAAAATTGTCTGTCGATTGAAAAATTAGTCCTTAGAGCACTTTTACAAAAATAATTACTGACAGTTTAGAATATAATAGAATACTCTTTATTATGTACACCATATAAATATTAGTATATGTATGTGTGTGTATGTATGTGTTTAGAGTGTTTTATTGTATTAGGTAGGCAGTACTCCATCTAGCAGAAAACCCTGACAATCAACAGAATGTGCAGTCAAATCGAACGATCATCATTATTTCTGTGACTTAAAATAGAATAGAAAATTTATCACAGGGTGATACAAAGGGTTTAACAGCTTACAGCTTATAGAACATAGACCTCTAAGACACACAATGAGCCAAACGAATATTCCAGACACAACATTACAGCAGCACAAGTCCTCAAAGGACAGAACAAAGACATCCAAATCCGCGGATTAAATACTTATTCGTCTAATGCACGTATAACAAGGCGCAAATTAGTGGCTTGTCTGCGGTCACCCAGACAAAGTTTTAATGAAACGTACATTCATTTGGGGAGTCCCAATGCATTTGCATGAGAAATGCTCTTATAAATCTAAAGTAAACAGGAGCGCAGGTAAATTGCACATGTTGAATTTATTGTTGAACCCGTCGCCTCCATAGTGAGTTGGCGCTGTACTGTTTGTTTTCGTTAGTTATTCGTGTTAGGTTAATGTGTAAGTTAGTTATTTTGGACTTCCTGAGTTTCACAACATTTTTACACGCAACAGCAAACAGAAGGCTAATTCAGGTTATTAAAAACGTTGAAAATCTAGTCGCAATCTCATTTCAGCGACATTAGACGTATTTTTGAGAGATTGCGACTGAGATCAGACTGATCGTTCTTAAAATTACGGGAATTGCCCCTCAGATCTCAGTCTCAATCTGTCAAAAATACTTCTAATTTTCCAACATTTTTGACATTTGTTTGTCGCCGGGATGAGACTGCGACTACTAATTTTCCAACATTTTTGACATTTGTTTGTCGCCGGGATGAGACTGCGACTAGATTTTGAACGTTTTAAATTACGGGAATTGGCCTTCTGACTGTGAACGTTCTTAAAATTACGAGAATTGCCCCCCAGGGTATGTTTTTCAGGCGTTTCTATGTGTCTTGGTATGTGGAATTCTTTATATCCTTGAAGTATACTAACGGCTGAATGGGTGTTAATCTGGGTAATAAAGTATAAGTAAAATAATGGGTGCCCATCGACCCATCTAAGTCATACGATGGTTAAAGGGTATGTTTTGTTTTTGTAATATCAAAAGAGCGGATTTTACATGTCAATAGGTAACTCGGTTTCTTTTGAGTTTTTTAGAACGAAGTTCTTTAACGTGGCTTGCGGTAGGAGGAAACTGGTAGAAATCGTCACGTAACGGAAAAAAGTTACAGAAGTGCCTCCATGCACTTTCTTTATTTTTTTGCAAGTGAGATAGTTTTCATGATTTTTGAAGGTACTGAATCCAATTAAATAGTGAGGTCAAAATGAAAATCCAAGATGGCGGTTGAGAAAATGTTCAAATGTTTCCCCATTGGTGTCGTTTTCATGGTTTTCGAGGGTATCTATTCCGCCTGAGAATTTATTTGCGTCAAAACGTTTCATAAAATCATTTTGCCATTAAATTAACACTAAATCTTTTTTTATAATGACGATGCGTGACGCTAGAATTCCTGGCAATATTGTTTCTTACTTGTTTACAAGGAATGAATACCAATTCCAATTAAATGAAAACTAGAAATAACTTCTATAAAATTGAGTAAAGACAAAAAGCAGGCTAAGGATTGAAATTGAGGTCGAGGAGTGATAATCGAATAGCAGATATCGGAAATGAAAAACTGAATATTACCGTTCAAGTCAGTTTGTTCTGAATGATGGCACTGTCTGTTATATTAATATACTTAGATTTATAAAATATTGCAAAACGTGCCTAATTTTATTAGGTACAAGCATTTATAAAGGAGTTAGAAAAAGCCAAATTGTCTAATTTTCACAAATTGCTTGGATGTTCAAATATTCAGAGGATCGAGCGAGGCATGTTTCAGGGCGATAGTTTGAGTTCGCTTTAGTTCTGCTTAGCCTTGAATCCTCTAAGCACACTGCTGGATAATTCAGGTCTATGCTATCGGCTGATAGCCCAAGCATTTTTGATGTTTTAGAGTAAAATACTGTTTACACTTAAAAACCTGTGGAAGTAGCTATAAACAGTAAAAAAACCGGACAAGTGTGTCTCGGACCACGCACAATGAAGGTTTCCGTAGTTGGAATGAATTTATCCCAAAAACAAACTTAACATTTTAGTTTAAAACCATGTTCTCCCATACATCGATATACATCACGGTCAATTCTCCAACTGCAAATGTAAGATAGTAACCGCAAATAAAAAAACGTGTTAAAACTACAAATTAACGGTTTTCTAAGTTTTTCCTCGACTTGTGCTGTAAGACCTTACTATTTGCCTTTCATGATTCATAGGTCAACGGGAAGTACCCTATAGCTTTTAATTTATTTGCGAGGGTCAAAATATGTCGCATAAATGGCCGTATCTTTTTTAATTGACGTGAAGGTTCAGAATCATTCACTGTTCAGGGAGAGCGCAAAGTGCGTCTAAAAAAGTTTTCACTTAATAATAGCACAAACTAATCAAAACTTTTGTTTAATCCTAGCGTCGCAATTTTTTTTATGTGTCAAAACGAAACGTCACAGCACTTTAAGCACACAACACTGCTTCCTAATCCGGTATTAAAACTATTGTAAGCTGAAGTATTAATAGCTGCAGACATTTACCGAGTACACGGCAGCGTCCGATGAGAGTCCTGTAATATCTGAGCAAATATTGGAATTCCAGCAGATATCAGAATCACTTCTATTGAACTGGTCCCGGTTTTGTTGAAACCGTTCCTGTGATATTTAATAGTTTAGAATGCATGGTAGCTTTGAGAATTAGCAGGAATTTGAGTGGACAGGGTAACATAAGCTTATAACGTTCCCACTGCTGGGACATGAGCCTCCTCTCTGGGGAGTGGGCCGTAATGCACCATGCGGGCCCAGTGCGGGTTTGTAGATTTTACATGACTTCGAATTGTTGGTTCAAGTTGGTTACCTCATGATGTTTACCTTCACCGTTTTTAGAACAGTGGTGAAGAAATAATTTATACAAAGTGCCTGTCCGGGTTCGAACCTACGACCTACAACTCGTAAGCCGCGGCCGTTACCACTGGGCCACCACTGTTCTCATATAGTGAAATACGCATCAAAATCCATCCATAGCTTTTTATTTCATAAAATTATAAATATTGACCCTAACATGTCTGTATATTTTCGAAATAATAATGTTTGTTACAAAAAAATTCCATCTCTATAAAACACTTCGCTTCAGAAGCGCTATCCAAACACACTTGTTTCTAATTCTCACAAAACTGCACTCTACTCAAAAAGCTTTCTGGGTATGGCACCAAAATTGTTCAATAAACTCCCCAATAATATAAGAGGCATAATTAATATAAAATTATTTAAAAATAAACTTATGGACTTTCTAATAAAAAAAGGCTTACTATTCTGTGACTGACTTCTAGATGATAAAGATAAATTTAAATAAATTTATAATACTTAATTTGTTTTATAGTTTTATAATTTTTAATGATTCCTATATTCTATCTTCGTTATTTGAATACTGTTAAAATGTTTACTAGTGATTTTATGTTTCATGTGATATGATTGAATAATATTAATGTAAATTATTGCACTAAGTAAATTTTTATTACTCTTAATGCACGCGATGTCAAATGGCAAAAATGTAGTTCTAATTTATTATTGTCATCCTACATACTCGTACGAAGTGATCTCTTAGCCCTGAAGTGAAACCACCGGTACTAGCAGTTAGCAGTATGTAGTGTGTTAACAAATAGTTGACAACTCGAAGCTATTCGCCACCGCACAGTGAGTGCCTAAGTAACGAACTTTACTTCAAGTGAATGTTCAAACTATTCATTAGTGCGATTTTGTGGCTGTTCCTAGTTTTATTTGTTCTAGTTTTGCGGCAAATATTGTAGGATAGTGCATACTTGTGATCCTTTTTTAAGGGAACAACGTTTTCCGCGTTTGCGTCAAAACAATTGAACATGCTGATGGTTATTTGTTTTAAAACAAACTTGTGTGCAAGGTATTCTTAAAAACTAACGAACATTTCGATATTCATTTGTTTTGGACAACTTATCCAAATGGAACCTACTTCTTTGGTTGAGACCAAATTGTATTCGAGCCATTCGACAAGAATTGAAGCAGTACTAACTACCCAGAATAAAAATGGATAACCCAAAATATAAGTCCAGCATCCTATTTGTCCAGAAACTGATCATTAATGTTATCTATACATTCTATTTCAGTATAAAAAACCTTTTCATCAGATACTTCACGTAGCAACAACATCATCGAAAGATGTTAATAGTCAGTCATAGTGTTAGCTAAACTTTACAGCACTAAAGCTTCCGGCCGCATTACGTCCATCGCTTTACATCGCTTTATTCGAGTATTGGTATTCTGGCCGCGTTCACGACTAAACTGATTCATCGAGTTAATTTGGGACAACTGTCGGCAAAACGACAGTTTAGTTGAGTCGATGGCGTGTGCACGGGAATTGTTGATCGTCCTAAACTTGAGTGGGGTTATGCATAGGATGGGAATAGTAATCACGGAAAAAATGATTTTTTTGTAATATGAAGTCATTTGGAAAGAATAAAACATTTATTTATTTATTTAACACTACATGCACAACTTTACGGAATTGAATCCCAAAGCGTTGTATGTACAGAGCAATTTACAAACTAAAAAACTTTTTTGCAAAAAAGTTTTTATTTTTCAGTTTTAAGTTGTAATTTTCACCAGTAATGTTGGTTTAAAAAAACGATGTGTGCGCCCATAAAATTTGAGGGTTGCCCTCGATTTCTCCAGGATCCAATCATCAAATCCTATCTTGGTGACTATGGGACCACTTCAGAAGTATCTCCTTTCGAACAAAAAAAGAATTTTGAAAATCGGTCCACAATTGGCGGAGTAATCGCGTTACAACCACAAAAAAAAAACACCGTCGAATTGAGAACCTCCTCCTTTTTTGAAGTCGGTTAAAAAGTAACACACATACCTACTTACGTAGCTAAGGTAAACTACAATTAAAAAAAAATGTAAACATAAGAAAATAACAAAATTCACAAATAAAACAAATACAAATATATACAAACACAAATACGAGTATCAAGTGTGACAAAAAATATCTTAAAATTTAATCTGATATACTCTAGGTTTAAAATTATAACATGTAAAGATGGTAATGGTTTACAATTTGTCTACTTCCAATTAAAAGAATATGACGCAAAGAATCAAGACAACACAATGCACAGCGTGAGAGTGATCAATACAATCAATGTATTTCAGTGTGCTGGGGTATTTACTGGATGGTTTTTTAAGTAAGCTCAGTTTATGACAATGGAATACGAGTAGTATCCAATAGGTATTTACTCGATTGCAGAAAAAAATGTCCTTTCCTTAAATTCGTACCTACAGCCAATTTAAACATTTTGTTAAGATTTCCACATTTTTTTATGACTGAACAAACCGTGTGCCCCATGCGATATCCAGTCGGCAAAAATTACGAATTTCCATACAAACTTTAATTACCTATTAACCCCTTTAGGGGGCGAATTTTCAAAAATCCTTTCTTAGTGTTGACTTTTGTTAAATAAGGTGCTCATCATCTTCTAAACCTAGCGGTTTAGGCAGTGCGTAGTGTATTAGTGAATGAATGAATTCAAGATATTTACTATGTAGATATTTATTAAATAACATATCCTACTAATATTATAAACGTGAAAGTTTGTATGGATGGATGGATGGATATTTGTCACTCTTTCACGCAAAAACTCCTAAACGGATTTGGACGAAATTTGGCTCACGTATAGTTTATAACCAGGATTAGCACATAGAATACTTTTTATCTCGATATTCCCACAGGATCGAGACTTATGCGGGTGAAACCGCGTGGCGCTGCTAGTATTTTATAATTTCAGGTCCACCAATAAATTAATGATCCAGGACCTTGGCACTATGCAGGTACGTACGCAGCCAAGTCGTCAGTATTGAAAAAGAACGAGCTCTCTTGGCAAGATTCTCAAAAGCATTTATGAATTATTGTCCGTTCGTTGGCAAAGTTAACAATTTATTATCACACGGTGTAATGGAGTATGTGTCTTGTTTTAAGGTAAAAGTTGGGAATGGTAGGTATGTAATCTGTGTAAGAAAATCTCAGCTTTTAAAATCTTTGCTACCTTTTTTCATGGCGCTGGAAAATTCAGCAGTTCTATTAAATGGAATGGAATAATTTGATTTTATTAAGGCAAATCAAGAAATGAAACTGTCTCGTTGGTTTAGTGGTAGCAATCGCTACTGCTGAGCTATGAGGTCCTTGGTTCGATTCCCAGGTCGGGCAGTGTTATTGAATTTTTCTATTAGGAATTTATAAGTAGCAGCCCGGAGTCCGGATTTATGCCCAATTGAAGGCCTAATCGTCACAAAAAAGAATATTATTACATAGATATTTAGAAGAGAAATGGTGTAAAAAGTAAATTCCATCGAGCTTCATTTTCTATGAATCTTAATACGGCATAGACGGTTTTCCCTACTGTTATTCATATTTACCACTGTTATAACTGAAACGAGTCGTAATATGATGCCTTGTATCTTTTGTTGTTTTTTGTTTGTTCTTTTTTCCACTCAAGACATTGTCGTTCCAGATGCATTAAGCCCTCATAAAATACATCAACATTACAATTGGCCTTAAATTAATGGCCTCAGTTAGGACCACGGCCTCATGTTCAAGGGAGCACATAAATTGCGAGTGACTGCACTTTGTCACCGGTTGGCATGGCCAGAATGCGTAGCGTAGGACCGGGGCCCGCAGCTGGGTGTTATAAGGGAAATTAGCTTGAAGAAAGATAGTTACATTATGTTTGAAGAAGGAGACTGGATAATTAATGAATTACGTACTACTTTTCAATCTGACGGATCAATAATAATTGTCAAAAGATGGCTGAACTACCTTGACAAATCATCATCAGTTAACATCATCATCTGCCGAGCCTTTTCCCATATATGTTGGGCTCGGCTTCCAGTCTAATCGGATGCAGCTGAGTACCAGTATTTTACATGGAGTGACTGCCTATCTGACCGCTACAATCCAGTTACTGGGTAATACGTAACCCCTTGGTAAGACTGGTTGTCAGACTTTCGGGCTTCTGACGACCCGTAGGTATCGACTGTCAAAGATCCACGAATGACAGCCGGGATCAACGGATTAACGTCCTTTCCGAGGCACGGAGGGGTCTTGGTATGTAAAGATGGTCACCCATCCACGGATCAACCGCGATAAGCGTAGCTTAACCTGATCGAACGACCCGTGAGGCTGTTATTACTTACACAAGCCCCTCTTCTCAGCCTCTCATCATCAGTCAACAATAGTTAAAAAATAAGAAAACCTCTAACGCATTCAAAATCACGTTATTACCCTACCGTTTCAGGGCGTAAATTATAAACCTATCTTCCTACCACATCGTGTTGTGTTTCCTTTGTCGAACGTAGCCAAATGGTCACAAAGTCACAACGTAGGTAAAGGTGCTGTCACTAAAGCTGATAAACATAAAATAAGTAATAAATATCCATTACTTTTGCATTAGCATGATTGTGATGAAAGGGTTCAATAGTTCAATGGAGTCCAACTCGAACCCGCGCCCTTCCGAGCGGATATCCGCACCCTGAGTCATTATCGCTTACAACGTCAATAGGGCGACAATAGCGAGGTTTGTAGCAGATAAATGTTAAGGTATATTTTTAATACAGGGTGTAAAGAGACCCATCACATAGCCGTCAACAACGCATTCTCTACAGCAAACTAAGTAATATTGCCCAGTGCGGGTAGCCGGTTTGTTACCATCAGAGGTACAGTTGACACACATCAGTGGTAACACTTGATCTATGGCTGGCCTCGCATAGTGACGGGGTATCAATAGCACAAGAGGCCAGCTTACACGAGTTAGGTTACCCCTGACGTGCGGACTGTAACTTAGTCCGGTTCTCTTTACGTTGTCTGTCAACGTCAATCTTGATGTCTGATTAACTTAGAAAATACGCAACTTAGGTTCGAACACAAATAAAGTCGTACTCGATAGTTACGTGTATTCCGTTTTCAGGGCAATCACAGACATTACACTGGTAACAGACAATAACATTTTTAGAATGATATAGCGAAGTGGGACATATGTCACGGTGAACCAGATGTTTCGCACGACTACACTTCGGTTCGCACGCGTTCCGAACACTGCCGGTGACAAGTTTCCACAAATCGAAACTAGTGGTTCTACTATACGATTTAAACTTTTAGCAAAAACCTATTCAGAAAAAGCTAGCCGCAAGTTTTATTTCCTACTCAAGTACGCACACAAACTTTAATCACATGTGAAATCCGTTTGGGACACATGAATAATTTAATCTTTTCTTAGTAAGTACACTTCTACCACTTAAGAAATTGGTCTCCACGCAAACTGTATATTTTCATATTAAGTTGACAAAGGACTGTTGGTCGTTGAAGCAGACGAGGTCACAAGTTGACGTATGACTTTACAAAGAATCTGCGACAGGATGCGAAAAGTAAAGAACCGGGTGTTGTGGCGTTTCTTAGGAGAAGTCTATGTGTGTCACATATACACATACTGATTGATAGCTCTTCGTAATGTTATAGAACAGTAATGGCCCAGTGGTTACGGCTCGACTTATAATTTTTAGGTCGTGGATTCGAACCCAGTTAGGCGCTTTACTTTGTGTAATTTATTCCATCACCGCTGCTCTCAAAACGGTGAAGGGAAACATCGTAAGAAATCCGGAATGTCCTAGTACCAAAAAAATCGAAGACATGTGACATACTCAACCCGCACTTGCTGGTTGATTAAACCCTAATCCATCTCACCGAGGCGAGGCCTGTTACCCAGCAGTGGGAACATTATAGGCTGATTATGCAGAATGTCACAGCACTCATTGACGCAATCTATCACAAACTCGTCACTACTCTAATCATTGGGACTTAAGTTGGCAACACCTTAGTTTTGAGTAGCTTCGTGGATACATCAAAATATCTATCTATTCATACACATTCCACGAAATACTCGTAGAATGTATATGAATAGATAGAGAGTTTGATTAAAATAGCCATTCTTCCACAATTACGCCTGAACTACCGCCATGTCGCTACAAAGCGATGCTGCGCTTTGTACACGTTTTCAAATTCCACACGTACTTGTGACATTTTGCACGTCACAAATCACAAGCGAATATACAACAAATTATGTAAGTACTGAAAAAAAATTGTTTCAATAAAAGAAGACTAAGAAAAGGTTTCCACGATAAACATGACCCTCCCTGGCAGTCGGGCGGAAGAACCTCTTACTCGAGGTGCCTAGGTTCAATCTGGTGGCCACGTATACAAGAAGCAATTTCTGAACTATTAAGAAAGAAAGAACAACATTTATTTGGCAACAATTCATGTAACACGAAAAAAAAAAACAAATGTGCTTTTAACACAATAGTCTGTGCCTGTGCCAAAGAGGTACATTTCAGCATGAATGCCAGACGGTTGATGTCTGACGCTGGTTTTCTAATGAACCTTTACGACAATACATAAACCACATGCTAGGGCAGTTGTCATAAGTTGTGTGAAAATCCTGTTTTCCTAGTCGAGCAGTTTAGATGACAAATGTTTCGCACAGCCCCCGAAACATGCCATGAGGGAAGTCTCATGTGAAAAGTTCGTAATTGTGGGGAACCTAATTAAATGAGTATGGCCCTGGCAACAGAATAAATGGGAGAAAGGTTAGAAAGCGGTTGGAGGATGTCAATACTTATAACAGACCAATGCACGCTGACAAGCAAATATAAAAATGCTCTTTTTTTACATTTTACAAACTTTTATTTAGTTTCAACTGTCCCGATGTTTGTCTGCAATCAAATCTTGCAAGTTAAATTTGATCCACTTCCCGGTGATCGATTGAGCTGAAATTTTGCATGCATGTGTAAATCGGACGATAATGCAAAATTGTTATAACATGGAGCTGGTGTGATGATGGAACCGGAAGGTGGCCATAGGAACTCGGTAGTTAAACGACACAACCCCATGGAGGTTGGACTCGTTTGATCCGTCTTGACGAGTACTTTGGTGCTAGATGGTAACTAGCGTCTGATGATGGAGCTGGAAGAAGACCATGGGAACTCTGTAATTAAACGACACAACCCCATCGAGTTTGGGCTCGTTTGATTCATCTTGACGAATACTTTGGTGCTAGATGGTAACCAGGGTCTGATGATGGAGCCGGAAGTTAAAAGCGTATTACATCGTGATTGCAGAAGAAAAATAATAAAGGTGTAATATGCTAACTAAATGTTCTTTAATATTCGATCAAAATGTAACACGCTTTTATTTAGTAGGTACCCATATACCTAATGGGATTTTTATTATCAGGTTTAAATTATTTTTAACTTTTTAGTTCTTTTTATTAACAAGTTTGTTTTTAAAAAGTTTTATTTTTATTTTAATTCTTTAAAAACTACTCAGACAGCCCAAAACATTAACAATGTTATTTGGAAAATTACTATTATAATTTAGGCTGGGTTTCTTTTTATTTTGACCCCTTGCACCTCCACTTTAACCATTGACATCACGATGCAAAAAATCCTGTCATAAAATTATAATTCTCGTTAATTATGAAGAGAAATTCGGTGTCAGTCAAGTATTTTTATATTTTGTGACTTTGAATGCCTGTGTTTTTAATAAAAACTCAATAATAACCTCATACACATAGAACTGAACAAGCACTTCGAAAGACTAAGTGAGCACGTGCCAACAAGGGGCTCAGGAGTCAACCATCTAACCGTGACAAGTGCTCCAGATTGAAATACGAAACTCAACGGCTTGACATTTATAAAACGATGTGGGAAGTGGCGTATATTTCAATACGCGCGTGTGAACTCGGCACGAGGTATACGATAATAACTCAGCAGTGAAAAAAAGATTTGCAGGTCAACTATGTTGATAGCAGGAATTACTGCCCAGCAAGTGTGCGGCCCGGAATCTGGGTTTGTGCTTGGTTGATAGCAGTACGCTCGCCCCAAGCTAAATGGGACTTAAAGATAACTGGCAAAATGTGGATGTACAGATACACCTTTGCCTGACCCTTCGGATAATACAGGCGTGATATTATGTTATGTAAAGCTTGTATACGCACTTTGTAGGCATCGCCACTCGTGGACGTACTTTATTTATTTATTAAAATCTCGCTTACAACTATCATTAGAGGTATATGTACCCAATGCGACAGTTATGTATACTCGTATAGACTAAAGATACCTGGTCCATGTCAAACCAGTGTTTGAACATGTCTTTTGTCTGTTAACACAACCTATTCATTACTCGGAAAACACAGACACCGGAAAAATTCCACTCCTGAGCGTACCGTCGTACGAACGAACGTTAATGGTGTGAAATCTTCCGGGCTACCAGTTCAGTTAAGTGTTCCGCAAGGCTCGAAACTGGGTCCATTCTTGTTCTTAGTATATATCAATGATTTACCATTCCATTTGAAGGGCATCTGTGACGTTGAACTGTTTGCAGATGATACTTCTCTTATTTTTAAAGTAGACAGGAATAGATAAGATTTTGATGACGTAAACAGTGCACTCTCAATATTTACAGATTGGTTTACGTCAAATAACCTAGTTCTCAATACCAAGAAAATGAAATGTGTAAAGTTCGCCTTACCGAATGTTAGAAATCTAGGACCCAACATCGTCCTAGATAAAGAGGTGCTTGAAACTGTAGGTTCGGCAATTTTTCTAGGACTAACAATGGATGCCAAACTTCAATGGGGACCTCATATATCAAGTCTAGCAGGAAGGCTCAGTTCGGCTGCCTATGCTGTCAGGAAAGTAAGACAATACACTGACGTTGATACAGCTCGTTTAGTCAATTTTAGTTATTTTCAGTGTTATGTCCTACGGTATTCTGCTGTGTGGCAAAGCCGCTGATAAACAAAATATATTTGTTCTTCAAAAACGAGCTGTTCGAGCAATTTACCAGCTAGGTGCCAGAGTTTCTCTAAGAGATTTTTTTAAAGATATTGGTATTCTCACGGTTGCATCACAATTCATATTCGCCAACATCTTATATATTAGGCAAAATTTACACTTGTACTCATAAGGTTCATAACTCATTTGTTGGGCTTGGTATAACTTTTTATAACAAGATACCCTCTTCTTTGCTAGACTTGCCTTTCAATGCGTTTAAAGCTCAAGTAAAATTCAACCTTTGGTCAAAACCATACCATTCCATCAACGACTACTTACACGATAAGAATAGTTGGTTGCCTTAGTTAACGCAAGACAATTTTTATGTTCTTTCTCCAGAATTAGCTTACTGACAGGTTATTGTTATTATTATTAACTTATTTATTTATTTATTTTACTTCGGTGGCCCTAGTTTATCATTTGTGACTTCAAGTGACAGCTACGTGAACAGAACCCAGCAATGCATAAATATGTAAGCTGTCACGCCCTATATGCCTGGAGGCTTTTATTTACATTGTAATTTTTATTTATTATTTTTTAGCTTGAGTACGTATAGTTTTTTATTATATTTGTTGGTTTATTAGCGTGGCTAGCTGACATATAGCAAATAATTTAATTTTATGTGTTTTGTGTCTTGTAATGTTAGTTACTTAACATAGGTACCTAGTATTTTATACAATCAATTTTTAACTGAACAGACAGCTGTGCTGCTGGGGAGTTTGTTGCGCCACTTCTTCTTCCCAGCGTTAGCACTAGGAAGTGGTGAAGGGCAGGCGTTTTTGGGGGCCTGTCTTTTGTAATTCTGACGTTCGAAAAGTGCAGATTCTCAGCCTAATTTGAATAAATGACTTTTGATTTTTTGATTTTGAACAAGTTATAGTATTTTAATATTTTCGACTAGTTATAGGTAACAAAAAATAATACATGTGCGCTAACCTTCAACAAAATAAGATCACGGGTGAAAGTTTCGTAGCTGAAAAATCAATCAACCTCTATTTTTGTACCCTTAGGCGGATCACACACTACAACGCGCCACGCGACGGGGCATTTTTTTTACATACAAATTCGATAAAAACGCGTTTCCACGCGGGAATTTGGCTCCGTTTCCCGCACTCCGTTGCGTGGCGGTTGTGTGATCCTAAGGTGTGCTCTTTTCTTTTTAATTTAAAATGGATCCGACATCGAGGTACTTATCCTATAAATAAATTATCGTCATAATAGGGTCTACTCTGTAAAAATTTAGGCGCCAAATGCGTGTCAGACTACGCACACTGACCGGTTCCGTAGTCGGTATGAATTTACCCCAAAAAGAAACTTAACACTTCCAAGCGCGTTATACGGCTATAGCCGTCATAACAGTAAAACTTCTATTGTGTCTCGTTTACAGCGCCGGAAGCTGTTAACATTGTAGTTTTAAAACTTGTTCTCCATACATCGATATAACATATACGTCACGGTCAAGTCTCCAGCTGCAAATGTAAGTTTGTAATGGTAAACAAATTAACAATTTTCAGGCTTTTTCCATTACATGTGCTGTAAAACCTTGTTTCTGGCCAAATTTCATGATTCTAGGTAAACGGGAAGTGCCCCTAGTAAGGTTTTGATTTATTTGCGAGCGTCAGAATATGTCGCATAAATGGCCGGATTTTATTATTGCGTTGACTAAGAAGCTTGATTTTTTTAGAGATCTAAGGAACCGTAGACCTACGTATTCGACATTAATTTTAACTTAATACCTCCACGCGTTCCTGAGAAAAAGGGTCTTGAGACAGACTGACAGAGAGTCAGACAGACGGACAACGAAGTAATCCTATGAGAGTTCCGTTTTTTCCTATTGAGGGACGGAACCCTAAAAATACGCGTCGACTTGAGAACCTCGTCCTTTTTTTTTGTCGGTTATAAATACAATAAAATCCGTTGCTTAATGCAATCATCTCCAAAAACTAACTAAAAATACCACGATAAGATAAAATGACGATGTCTTTAGTAATCTAGTTGTAGCGGTATCTACAACGCCACATGCGAACAACGCGTCATACTGACGTCACGCAAAATCCTGCATCTCGCAAACAGAGTTTACCACGCAATTAGAATAGATACAATTTCCCAATATCAAAACGTTGGGCAATTACCCGCCAGACCCAACACCCGTCTGGTTGGAGGATCCTCCCTTTTCTATGGAGGATGAGTGAACTTTACACCCTGTTCCTCGTACCTCCAAATAGTATTACTGATAATATAATGTTTAGATAGAATTAGTGCACTTCACTGCATACGTTATTAGATTAGATTTCACTGTAAGTAGTAATCAAAACGGTTCTGACCTCGCATAAGGTGCTCGCCAGACAGAATGCTGCTTGTGAACAAACGTTGCGACAAATATATTTATATAGTATAAAAGGTTATAAATACACACAATAGCAATAGCTACGCTTGCCGCGGTTGGTCCGTGGATGGGCGACCATATTTACCAAGACCTCTCCGTGCCTCGGAAAGCACGTTAAGCTGTTGGTCCCGGCTGTCATTCGTAGATGTTCGTAGAGATTCTTTGACAGTCGTTACGGTCGTCAGAAGCCCAAAGGTCTGACGACCAACCTTACCAAGGGGTATCGTATTACCCAATAAATGGGTCGTGGAGGCCAGATAACCAGTCGCTCCATGTTAAATACTGGAACTCAGCTACATCCGGTGAGACTAGAAGCCGATCCCAATATAGTTATTTAATTTTTATGTTCTGCTATTCGGGCCGGAGACAAATGCAACAAATCTCAGATCATAAAAATCTGTCCAACCGTTCTTGAGTTACACTTAAATGGTGTAACTGACCCGACTTTGTTTTATTTATACATGTACATAATTTTCTTCTCGTCCTATTGCACATAATCCCACGACTAGACTAAAGGATAAAAAACATAATTTTAGTGCGTTTTTTCCTCCGTTTTTCTGCTAACCAATACATTTCCCTTACCTCCTATACAAGGGGGTTTCAAGTAGATCGTCTGTTGGTGCCGTAACTAAGGCTACTACCAGGCAGTAGCCGAGGCCTGCACTCAAGTTATTAGTAGGTACTTGTGCCCGTCGTGTCCAGTTTCTCCTAATCCGTTTAACTGTGATCATACCCTTAGTTATACATTATGTACATACAGCTTAGTCAACGAAATACGTGACATAGGACTTTATGGAATATTTTATATTACTTTTGAAACATTTTAACACTAACATAGCATATAAGCACAATCTGTTACTAACAACTAACAACTTACCGTAACTGTTATAGGTCTTCCTCACCGGACACGGAAGTTTCGGGAGGTTCCTGCACATCATCAGGCGGGAGGACACCATTGCCAGGATCGCCCAGAGGACACGGTGGAGCACACGGTGGAGGTCTGCCCCGCTTGGGCGGAGCACCGCCGTGTCCTCGTAGAGGCGATCGGCAGCGGAGGCGGCCTCTCGCGCCCGGCCCTGGTGCAAGCCATGGTCCGGAGCGAGAGGGAGTGGGAGGCAGTCGCCTCCTTCTGCGAAGCAGTCATGCTAGCGAAGGAGGTGGCGGGACGGATGAGGGAGAGAGCCTCCCGTCCCAGCCGCCGCGGGAGACGCCCCGGGCGTCGGGAGTCGAGTGAAGACTACCGGCCACCGTAGGCGCGGGCCTGCGGGCGGAGAGCAATGGGTAGCTCACCGCCCGATCAGGACCAGGCCCGTGCCGGACGGCGCGTAAGTGTTCCACGCGCGCCTCAAAGAGATGTCAGCATAACGAGGGGCCCCTTAGGGCCGAAGCCTGCCGGGTCAGCGGGATTGTCCGAAAGGGTTACCGCTACCCCGGAACATAAAGGGCGAAGGAAGGAACATGGGTGGGTTTTAGTCAGTAAGAGTCTGACACGCCCTTCCGCTCCACCCAGAGCGGGAGGGGTCATTTGATGATTTCCCATGCGGAAAAAAAAAAAAAAAAACTGTTATAGGTTTGAAATAAAGATATTTTATTTTTATTTAATTTTTTTATTTTTAATAAGATTTTCGAACAAAAATACTAATATTTCAACACATACAATTACCTGTATTTTGATGTATAACCGCGGTTGGGAGACGGTTTGGTGATATCAATTTGTTATTATTAGCAAAGAGCAATCAAATGCTTTGTTCTACAAAAGTAAACTTAGTCCACAAGTTAAAATAATAAAATTATGTTTCCCTTGTAACAATAATTTTAGGAGTACTTTATTTGTTCTTTTGTCATAAGGAAATGTAAGAACACTATTTGGTTAATAAACGATTTATTACTATTATAAAAATGTCTTTGACATATCTCAGGACCCTCGGGTCCGGACCTTTGGAAGGCATGTGAGGGGCCGAAGCCAACTCGCAAAGGCCCCTTAACAATTTTAAATGATGAGGAGGAACTAACCGACGATTATCCCTGTGTGCACTATGCAAAGAGTACCTAAGAACAACCCGCGGTTGGTGCAGGACTATTGTGTTATTAAACAAAATACAAATAACGTGACGTCCGACGCACCCTGGGCAGCTCTGTAAGATATTTTTGCCAGTCTGCATTTTAGCTTCTGCTTAAGTGGAGGTTACTCCAATTATGCCCGCGGGAGTCGTGAGAGCAATAAGCTAATAACTACTAATTGTCTTTAGTGGCTCAGTAGTAATAAACAATGTTTTAAACCGCTTTGAAGTTCTTTATACCTATTCCCGTAACGTACAGAAGCCACTTTAGGCTTCTGTACGTTAGGTATAAGAAAAACGACCGCTACCCATACTGATATTATTCATAAATGAGAAAGGTTACCTTTCCACGCCTTGGCGGCAGCACGGATTTCGATAAAATTAGGGACACAGGTAGACCACGATCTGGGTTAGGACATGAAAGAAAGAAAGAAAGAAAATACGTTTATTTGCGGTAAACGTGACGCAAAAAGAACATAAAAAACAAAAAAAAAACAATAAGTAAAGGTTGACATGCGTCACATCCACGCAAAACGGCTATCGCTCAGCATTATGCTGCGACCCTATGCAAGACAGAGCCCCAGCGCTGGTTTTCAGCGACAGCCGACATAGGATACTTTTCGACCCGGTAATACGTTCCCGTGGGATAATTTCCGTCCTCCATGCGGGCGAAGCTGCGGGTAAGAGTTCTGTATGTGTGTGTGTATTCTGTACCAAATACGTCAAACGTGTTCGTATGAGCACACAGCAGGCTGTCATCGTGAGTTTTTAGTTTTTTTTGTATGATTACAGAACTTATTAACGGTCTTCGACCAACCGAGGTCTCATATAATGTATATTGTTGGCTCAATGCGGCAGCTATGTTTTTTATTGTATTTTGAAGAGCTTCAGTCAGCTGCACAATATTGTGCAGCTGCAATACCGTCAATGCAAAAAAGTCTATGGAGTAATGTCCACTATGCTTGATCTATTTGGTATTTGGTGCAGAATTCATGGAAAACATTTACTGTTCAATTGTTTATTTAGTTTACTGCCCAGTAAACAATTGAACAGTAAATATTTGACTGCCCAGGCATGTGTCTACTTACAGATTTAATTCCAAGAATGTTAGTTTACTCTCATATAAAAAGCTTACATAAGTGCTTTCACTCCATAACTTCTCTTTATACGTGAGAAATGCTTCAAACTTTCCGCACGTGCATACGAAAATATTATCTATAATTAATAACCAGACCACCTCACACCGAAGGCGAGCCGAACGAACGGCTAGCCAAACAAACTGCTTAGCTCGAATGTATTTGTAAAGTAAATACGTGGAGCTACTCGCAGTTTCCGGTCGGTTGGCGGCCATTAGAGCTGGCTAGGATTGTGCTTATACTTTTATTGAATTAGTTTGTGTTTGTGTTGTATGTAGGTACCTGCGTCTTTCTAGGTATGGGAAATGGTGTGCACTCGATTTCGATTTGGAGTAAACTGACGCTTTTGTTTTCGACCACTACTTATCCATTAGGAATTCCAGTGGAATTCCGATGGAATTATTTCACTGCATTTCATTTAAAATAGTCGGATCACTCTCCGCACCGCAGGCTTCACGAGTTATGTGATATTTCATGTTCGAAAGATGTCACGGATATTTGCTTGGAATGCCTAAAGACGAGTAGACTAATATACACAAGTAGGTATAGATAAACGTTTGCGGTGGTCTAATATCGTACCCTCGCTGAAGTGAAGATGCTCGTCCTTTCTCTGCAGGAGAAGAAGCCTTTACCTTGCAGTGAGACAGTAACAGACCGGTCTATTCTGTAAAAATCTCACCGTGCAAACTTAGGTGAAGTGAGCTGTCATTCCACCTGACGCTAAAAGATTGAGAACATAAAGCTCACTCCGCCGTAATCCACCACGCGGGCCCAGTGTGGGTTGGTTTTGAGATTACTGGTGATTAAATCATTTACACAAAGTAAAGCGCCTAACTAGGTTCGAATCTACGACCTACAACTCGTAAGTTGCGACAGATTATGTATAATCCCTAATAATTCTATTCGTAAATCTAACTAGATGAATGATGGCTATTCCAATTCACGTTTTAACTAACACTCGTGAATTCGACATTTCAGTTATTTTGTCAAACGTGCTGAACGTTTGACATCGATAGCTCCGATGAAGTATATTCTATGAAAGCGTTCGCTACTCGTTCGATGCTAACTCAAAGCAGTTAGAACCTGCAGTATATATGATATGCTATCAAAGAGTATTGATGTAATACATAGAAGTGAACTTAGTTTGATATGGTGGTGAAGAAAATGTAACTAATCTAAAATATTTCTAGGCACATTGGTGTTTACCATACGGATTTGTAACTGTCCTAAGGCAAGACAAATGAGTCGACATAATATTACGCTTATATTATTCAAAGGGATAGGCAGGAGAGTATAGTGAACTCACATTTAATCGGTTATGTAAGGACAAATCTTTTGCCAAGAATTTACTATCGAAAAACCCAATAACATTTTTTTCCGGAATCGAATCCAGAATCAACAGAAACAAAGTTTTTTTTGCTTAAATATACCTTTTTTGTGTAAACAACAGTCAAGGGTTTAAGTTGAAAACCAGCGCTTAGCAACCCTCTAGGGGACCTAAGCGTAACGCTGGCACTTTCTGTTTTGCTTCAGGTATTGTAGTTTTGCGTAGATATGTACCGACTTAGTACTACTAGCTGTAATACTGAAGACAATAAACATTAATCTATTGTATTCATACAGACAATGTTCACTATACCCTGTCCATTAGGTTAACTGTTTTATGACAGCTATCTTAGAACGTACATATTCCAGATTACGTAAAAGTTGACTTTAAAATGCGTAGTAAAATAGATATATAAACTGCCTTATCTTATATATATAATTATGGCTTCTTACAGACATTATAATACCGGAGTGTATCAATCAATGTATTGTGTGTTGCTGCAATCAGTAGTTCCATCTGTCAAAAAACCAGCCAAGTGCGTGTCAGGCCACCAATAGTCCTTAGTCACCCATAATGGCACTTGGATTTAGAAGGATATTTTACATGTTTACTTATTATTTCGTTATTTTTGTACGAAGTTTTCCAAGTAAGCGCATTTTACAAGTTAGGCCTGCATAACTCCTGAACTAACAAAGTTATCTAAGCCGTTATAGTTTTCCTTCAAAGTTCATCACAAGAACTACCATCATGAATTTATTCAGATTTTCCGAGCCAGCCCTTTAGCTTTTAGATGGGGGGGACTACTGGAACAAAAAATTGCACTTTAAAGTTTAATATTTCGTAAATGAAGTATTAAATCGAAAAATAAATTTAGCAACCCCGAAGTCATTTTAGAAGACGTCGGGTAGACGACGAAAAAAATATTCATCCCCACTTCACATGTAGGGGAGCTACCCTAAAAAAAATATTTTCCACAATTTTATTTTACCACTTTGTCGGCGTAATTAATATACACACTTCTACAAAATTACAGCTTTCTAGTACTAACGGTCTGTTAGCAAAACCTCGGACAGACAGGCAGACGGACATGACGAAACTATAAGGGTTCCTTGTCAGAACTACGGAACCCTAAAAACGGTTTACTTAATGGACAGGGTATAACAATGCTCCCAGGTTAGTTAGGGAACAAAATTGTTCCTCTTGGTTGATCTAGTCTTTGAAACCTAGTAACCGTACTAAAATGCTTTGACAATAAATTTGAGAGAACACAAATTCATGCACGAGCGAGTCTGTTTCATGACGAACGGTTCTGTAACTTTGTGATTTTATTACCTGTTACTTGAGTTGAATGAATGCTTATCGTACTGAGAATTATTGCATACCTACTAGCTATGACATGCAGTTTCACTTGCTATCTTGGACACCTTCTTCCTGTTGTAGATAATAAGTAACCTATGTTTGTTCATAGTTTTAGTTAGGTTAGGATATTATATTTTTAGTTTTATCGTTTTTTAGTTTATTTAGTAAGCTAAGTTACGCTACGCTTGCCGCGGTTGGTCCGTGGATGGGTGACCATCTTCACATACCAAGACCCCTCCGTGCCTCGGAAAGCACGTTAAGCCGTTGGTCCCGGCTGTCATTCGTGGATCTTTGACAGTCGTTACGGGTCGTCAGTAGCCCGAAAGTCTGACAACCAGTCTTACCAAGGGGTATCGTATTACCCAGTAACTGGGTTGTGGAGGTCAGATAGGCAGTCACTCCATCTAAAGTACTGGTATTCAGCTGCATCCGGTTAGACTGGAAGCCGACCCCAACATAGTTGGGAAAAGGCTCGGCAGATGATGCAGATGATGACATTGAATATGTTTGAGAAAAAGTAACTGCTACGAGGTATGGGAACGAGACTGATGTCGCAAGTATTGTTTTTACCTATATTTTATTTTGAGATACTTATTTGTGTGCCAAATTCCATTAAAATATGTTCAGAACATCTTCACCAACTTTCTCTTTTTTCTTGCCTTACCTTATGGTGGATTAAATCATAGGTACTTGTTGATATCGTCTAAATATTATGATGCCGGCTTCATAAGGTTCATAACTCATTTGTTGGGCTTGGTATATCCTTTTATAACAAGATACCCTCTTCTTTGCTAGACTTGCCTTTTAATGCGTTTAAAGCTCAAGTAAAATCCAATCTTTGTTCAAAGGCATACTATTCCATCAACGACTACTTACACGATAAGAATAGTTGGTCGCCCTAATTAACTCAAGAATTAGCTTACTGGCAGGTTATTGTTATTAGTATTAACTTATTTTACTTCGATGGTCCTAGTTTATCATTTGTGACTTCAAGTGTGAACAGCACCCAGCAATGCATAAATATGTAAGCTGTCACGCCCTTTATGCCTGGAGGGTTTTATTTAGGTAGTAAGTTTTTATTTACATTTTAATTTTAATTAATTATTTTTTAGGTTGAGTACGTATAGGTAGTTCTTATTATATTTGTTGGTATATTGGCGTGGCTAGCTGACATATGGCAAATAATTTAACTTTATGTTTTGTGTCTAGTAATGTTAATTACTTAACATAGGTACGGACGCCAGCACATCAAGTTACTACAATCTGTCAAATTTATCTAATAGATTTTCAACTTTATCGCTGACGCATTAAGGTTCAAGGTTGATTGGGAAAATTTGACAGTTTCGGGTAGCTTGACCTGCTGGCGTCTGTACCTAGTATTGTATACAATCAAGTATTTTCTAACTGAACAGACAGCTGTGCTGCTGAGGAGTTTGTTACGCCACTTCTTCTTCCCAGCGATAGCACTAGGAAGTGGTGAAGGGCGGGCGTTTTGGGGGTCTTTTGTAATTTTTTACGTTCGAAAAGTGCTGATTCTCAGCCTAATTCGAATAAATGATTGATTTTGAGTTTGCAAATCGTCTAAATATGATCAAAAAACGCGCGCAATCATTAGCCGTATTTAAGAGACTCGTGAAGGAACATTACTTGTTGTTGTGATCTTGTTTTCGTAGCTGCAATAATCTGTAGTCGTCATTTATTTTCGTTTTTTTTATATTTATATTTTGTATGTATTTATTTATGTATCTACCTACCCCATTTTTTACATCCACGCAGTCACTGTCCATTCCAGGGTTGCTCGGAAGAGATCGCAGAAAGCGATAAGGCAGCCCATAGTATGTTGCACGTATGTTGTATGTATGTTTTGTTTTAAAATTTATTTTTGTCATGTATGTTTTTTTTTTCCGGATGGGAAAACATCAAATGACCCCTCCCGCTCTGGGTGGAGCGGAAGGGAGTGTCAGACTCTTACTGACTAAAACCCACCCATGTTCCTTCCTTTGCTCTTTATGTTCCGGGGTAGCGGTGACCCTTTCGGACAATCCCGCTGACGTCATGTATGTTCTGGTGCATAATAAAGTATAAATAAATATTAAACGTACTCTCATTGCATAATCACCACTATTTGAAATTGATTTCTGAATAGCAGTTATTACGAAGGACTCGCTTAGATCTACAGCAGACAACACCCTTTGATGAAAAATCAGTATAGGAAAACCATAGAAAAATTTGGATGAGTTAATACATAGATAACTTGCGTTTATCAAAACCCAACGACTAGTGTGAACAAACGCACGCCACAGCACTAGTAAACATATAGTGTCACAAATTATAGAACGTGGTGCCTCACGCACTCAGTCACACATCGCTGCGTAGCCGCCGCCTCTGTTTCACACATCACGGCTTCAATTTGTTTGTTGTTTTAGAAAATTACCGGTGAAACACTATCGAAACGTGATATGTACTGGTTTTGTCAAAAGTTGCAAACGATAGTTGAGGTTTAGCAGATTAACGACCGGATGCTCAATTATAACTCAATTTTCACAATTTAAACCATGCTAGTTTTATTCCAAATGTAATCTCATTATCAAGGAAAATGAAATGAATGAAAAGTTTTTCAGGTAAAAATTAAACGTAAAACTATTAGCAACTTCTGCGAAAATATCATTAGCGTGATTCAGACTCCGCTCACTCACACAAATAGTCATCATGAACTACTAACGAGTTCACCCACTTGCCGCTAGATGTCACTATTCTAAACATGGCACGTAACCTCAGCAGTAATTGGACCGTTTTGTGCTCTTACACGCGAAGTCTCTTTCTTCGAAGTTTGTTAGCTACACCCATTGTGTGAGATCGTAAAAGATTAAACACTGTTTTATAAGACCGACCTAGATTTTACGATAAAGAATGTTGGGGAAGTTTTTTAGCTAATAAACTGTTTTCTTTTAGGACTTGGTTGTTTATTCCATGACGAGCTTTTCACATACCTAACGACCCGAGAGTAGTTACACCAAAGGATTTTTATTTTTGACATAAATTGTATCAATAAAAAGAGCCTCCACCATCGTATCTACCTCATATCTATCACAAAAACACAAATATTATTTGATATTTTTTAATAATATCGCGCCAACAAAGTATGGCTACGACATCGGAGTTCGTGCTGCGTTAAAATTCAAGGAGCAAGTTGGAAAATTTTCCGTCGAGCGGCCGCCATTGAGAGGAAAAACTTTGACATCTGCCCATGAAACTGTGAAAATTGTTTACGCTACTAGCGGAGGTGACAGCGCTGCAAAGTTGAGGAGATAAAAAGAAAGGATTTTTATAGTTCTGTACTGAAGTGACGGAGGACTTTCAAGTCGTGCTGAGCTACAGCTAGTAGGTACTAAGGAATAGTTTTATCCATTTTCTGAAATCAAGTAATTAAATAGGTAGGTACTGTTCAAACGAGTGCACTCAATTGGCGCTTGCGCTCGTTCGAGTCGAAATGAAGTGATTTCGAACGTTCCAATTAGAATCTTGTCAAGGTTTTGGACATTGGCCGATAAAAGTTAATATTATTTTAATTGAGACGTAAAACCATTACGTTCTAAACTATTCCGGATCAAGAAGGTAAAAAAAAAATGGAGGCTACCTTATAGCATTCCCCGTGAACATACTTAATTGAATCTGCAAACTGTAAATGTAGAACACAACTGTGTTCTACATTGTACGACATACGTCAAAGAACGTCACACAAGCAAAGAATTAACGCAAAAAAGCGAAACAGCTGTCACCATCACATTGGTCCACATCTCTCCTACAGATCAACGGAGCTATAAAAGCAGTAATTTCGCTAGATTTTTATGACACTTTTTTATATGTTATTGTTACGTTGGTCCAATAATGGAAACTGAACGGGGCCATTATTTTATTTGCACTCACATTTTATGGTTGGAACGATCGCATAGCGAAATGTTTGGGTTTTATTATAATGAAAGTTAAATTTTCAATTTACACGATGGCGAGTTGTGTTTTGATTTTTTGTTGGTGATCGAGGATGTTTGTTTTTATTTTGTTTATCTTTTCGTCGTGGGAACCATTCAATCTTTGACTGACACATTTTTGCAAAGCGCGACCACCAGGACATCATAATGCTTTTCTGAGTCAGCTGTACAGACCTACTTAATATTTCTTACAATTAAATACTTATTGCTGCATTAATATAATCTTATGATTCTCTGATCACACGATAGACTGAAAGTCAAAAAACATCAAGTATAATCACCTAACCCTAAAGCCCTGCCGATCCTCAAAAAACAGCAGAACCACGTTAAACAAATGCACCACATTAATAGGCAGAGAGAATCTCTAATAATTCTTCACGGTCCCCAGCCGGGCGCAGCTGCTAAATCCCCCTAACCGGCCAGCATTAGAGAATTACTCGATATAATCCCTCCGTGGGCGTATTATTTGCTCTCTCTGATGCTGCACTGAACCTCGTCAAACGATATTATAATTCCTAAGGGATTGTGAACAGGTGCCTGTTGAGTTCAGCAGTCGAGATTTTTTAAGGATTTATCTGATTGGTTAAACATTTTTTTAGATTATTAACACAGCTTGTTCTTTGTTTATAAGACATTTCGGGCTAGGACTAGGATTTAGCATAATATAATCAGCCTATAATTTCCCCACTGCTAAGACACGAGCCTCTCTGTGAGATGGAGTGGGCCGTAATGCACCACGCGGCCCCAGTACGGGTTGTTGAATGTCACATTTTGATGATGTTACTCAAAGTGAACCGCTGAAATTACATTCAGTTTCATACTGCGCTTGAATTCAAATATCATTTATTATACCTACTCATTCTCGGGGCTAGCTGGCTCGTACCAACGCAAATGTACACGTACATCGGTGGTGGTGCGACCCGGACTGCCGGGCACTTCTTCTCCTGCAACCGAGCGGGTGGGCAGGTTGCGGATAGCCCAACTCCGGCTGCGGGACCGGCTGTAGAGCCGATCCCGCACCCGGAGCATCTTGAAAGAGATCCCGGACAAGAGAAGTGCCCGAACACCAAGTCCCAGGTTTAGGGTAACCAATACACCTTGTTCCATGTACCCAAATGACCCAACCACACGCAACCCTTCCCTATCCACAGATCCTGTCAATCCGCAAAACCCCTAGGCCAAATCCCAGACCTAGGGTGACCCCCAAGTGACCCATACCCTACTACCAAACACCCTCCCTCCTATCCCTACATCCTGTCGGTCCCTGAGGACGGGTAACCTCGATTCCAAAAAAGCCCACCCCCCAACACATGAAATGCAGGAAGAGATAGAGACTACCCAGGTGGGTTCCGGCCAAGCCGGGGAATCCCACACCGCCAAGGCGGTCAGCCCCCAACGTATTCTGGGGGGGGCATCTTACTGCTCATCATCTTTGCCGCGCTCTCCAGCGCGGCCGGCTGCTGATTTAGCGCCACAAACACCGGCAGCGACAAACGCGCCAATGAACACAACCCCGGCAGCGACTGACGCGCCAACACCCACTACGACACGTATGCCTCCCGCGAACCTCTGGCAACAGAGCATCGTGCGGAACAGCATCACAAACCCTGACACTGAACGACACGGACAGACTGCGACGGGGAAGGTTAACGAACCCGTCGGCCCTACCACTCTCCTGGTAGATGGAGTACGCCAGCTGAAAAAGCGCGGAAAAATCACAGACCGGGGGAGGAAAGTAGGCGATCGAAAGTGCAACACCCGCGAAGGCAACAGCCAGCGCGAAGCGCGATCGGACGCCGAAGAGGTAGTACGCGACCAGCCCCGAGTACGCGACGACAATACCGAGCGCGAAAAAGGGCCGGACGCGGAAAACAGAGAACGGCCGCAAGTACGCGAAGGGGAAACCCAGCGCGAAAAGCGGCCTAAGGTGGGACCACGCGACCAGCAGCCAGTACGCGAAGGGGAAACCCAGCGCGAAAAGCGGCCGGACGCGGAACCACGCGTGCAGGGGCAAGTACGCGAAGGGGAAACCCAGCGCGAAAAACCCCCGCACACGACAGAGCCTACCGGGGGCGCCGACCGACCCCTGACCAACGAACCCAGACTAAAACACAACAGAGGAAAGCGGGGTGGAGGCTTGCACGTTAAGGCGGACACCTCTCAGCCGCAGCCTGGACCGAGTGGTACAGGGCCGGCGAAGAGGGAGCGCCCGGACGACTCGGCTTCACCGAGCACGCTTCAGAGGGACGCCAAGCGTGTAAGGGTCCACTCCGCCCAAGGGGAGCCGAGGACCTACGCGCGGGCCACAAAGGACATACCTGCGCGGCTCGCCGTAGCAATCTGCTTCCCTCCCCCCTCCAGAGACTTGACGAACGAAGAGGCCGAACAAGTTAAGACAGGCCTAGAAGACATGCTCATGGGCGCAGACACATCGTCACCGCTCCCTGCTTTCCGCGGATACCCAAGGGTAGCGGAGGGTACAGTGCAGATGTGGTGCGAGGACGATAACGCCCTGACATGGCTGACCCAAACAATTCCCCTCCTACAACTCCCTAATACTGACTTAAAGCTGACAGTAGTGCGACAGTCAGACGTGCCCACCCGTGTCAGAGCCTCGCTTTTCGTCCCTCGGTATAGAGGTGACGTACAGAGGCTCCAAAGTATTCTGACTCGTCAGAATACTTGGTACGACATTGGTAGGTGGTCACTATACAGGGCAACTACCGTCGGTGGTGACAACTACGGGACTTTTCTGACCCTGGGTGTACCACCGGAGGAAGCGCAAAAGGTCCTGGACCGGGAGCGACGGATATCGTACCTACTGGGTTCGATATACGTACGCTTCTGGCCCACGACCCAGCCCGCTGTCAGCAAGACAGACTCGACCACGACACCGACAGAGACACAGACAGACGACACGGACGAGATCGCCCACCTGGAAGAGGTCATGGCCCGTGCGGCGATGGCTGACGATGAGGCCGCGGTTCCGCCAACATCCCCCGGTTGGAGCGAGCAGCTTTTGGCATCGTCGCCGGGCGATAGACACGACGACCCGTACAGGGAGGAGGTGGAGGAGGGATTGTCCGATGGATCCACCATCGACTAATCCCCCCCCTTCATCGCCATCACCCACACTCAACATCATCCAGACAAACCTCCAGCATAGCCAGACTGCTACGGCCAGCTTACGCAGGGCACTGGAGGTCAACCCCCGAACCATCGCACTGATCCAAGAGCCGTGGATCAGGAACAACAGGGTATGCGGCCTTAATAACATCGGAGGTAAGCTAATACTCAACACACAGAGCTCGGACAAACCTAGATCCTGTGTGTACATACCCAAAGACATCCCTACCGCACTGCTCACCCAATTCTGTTCCAGAGACTTGACAGCCGTCAGGCTCCGGACCACAGACGATCTCCCAGACGTCGTCCTAGCCTCGGTGTACATGCCGGGCGAGGACACAAACTGCCCGCCACAAGAAATGGCCGACCTAGTGCAGCACTGCGAGATCACCGGTCTGGACCTGATCATCTGTACCGACTCCAATGCCCATCACCCGCTCTGGGGCAGCGACACATCGAATCCCAGAGGAGAGGTACTATCCACCTATTTATTCTCTACTAACCTAAACATTATTAACCGAGGTTCTGAACCCACTTGGGTCACAGTCCGAGGACAAACGATCATAGACTTAACACTTGCTACAGAAAACGCGAAAAACCTCATCACAGACTGGCACGTATCGGGCGAACCCTCCTGCTCGGACCACAGAAGGATCCGCTTTGCATTGACCACCAACACCAAGAAACCCGAACCGAGAAGAAATCCGCGGCGCACCGATGTACCAGGCTACAAGCGCCTCCTGGCAGCCCTGCTAGCTAGGCATCTATCACAAATAACAATAAGAGAACCAGCACAGCTGGAATATACTGTAACAAAGCTATCAGAATACCTTACCGAAGCTTACCATGCATGCTGTAAACTAAGGACGCCACGGTCCAACACCGAGAGAAATCCCTGGTGGAACGCCGAACTTGGTAAACTCAGACATGCACTACGGAGGCAATTCAACAGAGCCAAAAACACCAAACTCCCAGAAGACTGGGAGATATACACAGAAACTCGACACACATATAAAAAACAAATCAGAACCGCCAGAAGGACAGCATGGCGGAAATTCTGCGAGTCCATAGAAACCAATAATGAAGCTGCAAGGGTAAGAAAGATCCTATCAACTGACCAGGACCGGACCCTTGGCTCGCTGAGAAAACCCGACGGCACTTTTACACTTACGGACCATGAGACCAGCAAGGTTCTTCTGGAAACCCACTTCCCAGACTGCAAACTTCTAGAGGACAGAACCTGGGAGGACGCACCAGATTGGACCCCGACGGAACGGGACTGGGCCTGCGCCCACAGGCTAGTAACAGAAGACCGGATAAAATGGGCTATCAACACCTTTCAGCCATACAAGTCCGCTGGACTGGATGGCATCTTCCCAGCCCTACTACAATGGGGGCTCGTATACATTACACCATGCCTGGTAGAAATCTATCGGGCCTGCATAGCACTCAGACACATACCCCTAGCCTGGCGCGAAGTGAAAGTCATCTTCATACCCAAACCTGGTAAAGCTGACTACACGCAACCCAAAGCGTACAGACCCATAAGCCTCACATCCTTCCTACTAAAGACCCTGGAGAGACTATGCGATCGAAACATCCGAGACGGTCCCCTTAGGGCAAAACCACTCCACAAACAACAGCATGCGTACTCCACAGGCAAGTCGACAGAATCCGCGTTGCACAGCGTGGTATCCAAGATTGAATGCGCAGTGGACCACAAATGCTCAGCACTGGCTGCCTTCATCGACATTGAAGGCGCCTTTGACAAAACCACATTTAAGAGTATCAACACGGCCTTAGACAGACACGGCATAGATCCGTCTCTGAGCGGCTGGATCACCAATATGCTTAAACAAAGAGCCGTACAAGTGACCGTAAACGACACCACAAGGGCCATTGTGGCAAAGGGCTGCCCGCAAGGGGGCGTCCTCTCGCCACTTCTATGGAATCTGGTTGTAGACAGCCTGATAAAGGCACTAAACGATAAAGGCTACTTTACCGTAGGCTACGCCGACGACATAACCATAATAATAAATGGCACCCACGAAAATACCCTGTGCAACCTAATGCACCAGGCCCTGAAAATAGTAGAGAACTGGTGTAGCACACACCAACTATCAGTGAACCCAACAAAAACCGAACTGATCCTCTTCACAAAAAAGAGGAAACTTACTACACTACAACTTCCAAAATTCTTTGGCACTACCCTAAGCCTATCAACTGAAACCAAATACCTGGGCATCTTTTTGGACAAACAGCTGAATTGGGCAAAGCACATCAACTACATCACCACGAAGGCCAGCATATCCTTGTGGCAATGCAAGAAAATGATTGGTAAAAACTGGGGCATTAGCCCCAAGATCACCTACTGGCTCTATACCACAGTTATCCGACCAACTATCACTTACGGCTCACTAGTCTGGTGGCCCAGAACAGACCTGAGCACAGCCCAAAGGGATCTCGAAAAGCTGCAGCGATGCGCCTGTGTGGCAATCACTAGCTGCATGCGAACTGCACCCACCGCTGCCCTTCAGGCTGTGCTTGGACTGCCTCCCCTACACCTTATCGTGCGGGAGGAGGCAGCCCTGTCCGCCTTCAGACTCCATCTAGCAGGAACTCTGAGCAAAGACTCGAGGATCAAACACACCCGTCTAAGAGATGAGGCGATCAAACGGCAGCCAATGATGGCAGCACCCTGCGACAAGGCCCCTAAGCAATACTGCTTCCGAAAGCATTATAACATAGTGCTTGAAGAGGAGCAGCACGACTACTCGGGCCCGAGAGAGCTGAGAGTCTACACTGACGGATCAAAAACCGACTACGGAACTGGAGTCGGAGTTTTCTCACACGACCTCAACATAAACATATCCAGCCCGCTAGGAATGCTCAACACGGTCTACCAAGCGGAGTGTGTGGGTATAATACGAGCGGCTCATGCCATAGCAGCCAGGAGGATTACGGACGCTCATGTTCGTATAATCTCTGACAGCGCCTCGGTCCTCCAATCCCTGAAGAGGGGATGTATCACATCGCATCTAATACTAGAATGTCACAAGGCGCTTGAACAGGTGACTGTATCAAGCCGCAACACAGTGACACTACAATGGATAAGAGGACACAGTGAATCACTAGGTAACGATGCGGCTGACGAGCTGGCCAGAAGGGCATCCAGCACGTCAGTCTATGGTCCAGAACCAGTCGTGCCCATCCCCTTCAATCAGCTACGCAGGTGGCTACAGGAGCACACCCATACACAAGCGGAGAACTGGTGGTCCTCGTCACCGGGCTGCAGGCAGTCCAAGGAGGCCATGCCATCACTAGATGGCAAGCTAACTAAAAGATTACTACGCCTGGATAGGAAAGGCCTGCGCCTGGTGACGGGGACCATCACGGGACACTGCTCACTAAACAAACACTTTCACACGATCGGTATAACGGACAGCCCCCTGTGCAGAGCCTGCATGGAGGCTGATGAGACCGTCGCGCATGTGCTCTTTGAGTGCACAGGCATCACCCAGATTAGGTCGGAAACCCTCGGGACACCCAGATCATACACAGATGTTCTTAACAGACCAGGAGACCTAATAAGCTTCTGGAGGGAGGTGGGCTGGTTGGAATAAACCACCGACGGCCGCCATGGCCCACGTACAATGGTCCACCTGAAGGACTAAGTGCGGAAACCAATCCCATAACATAGAACATAGAACATACCTACTCATTTTGAGCGGTGCAAATTACACCACTGTCTTCCCTTTCACGGTTTTGCCTCCCGACCGATTTCGGACACGATGGCCAATCCCAACGGAGACGCGGGAGATATTATAGCGCACAATTTTGTGCGTAAACATAGGTGCACTCTCTGTTCCTTTACTCTCATAGTCTATGGGACGGCAATCCGACATGACCGGGGAGAGATCTGCCGTAGGACCAACGGCTTTACGTGCTTTCCGAGGCACGGGGGTGTTAACCGCCAACTTCCAAACTCCGGCTTGTTACTAAATAATTCCCAATGGAAAACCCAATAACACTTTGCCCGACCTGGAAATCAAACCACGCTCAGCAGTGGCGCTTGCAACCACAAGATCAACGGGGCAGTAAAAAAGACACATAGAGATATAATATGTGTAAACTCCTAGACACATATAACATTCTTAGGGTTCCTCCAAAGTCTAGTAAAAACCCTCCGTGTAGTATAAAAGCGTGTCACAATGACAAATCTCCATGCAGTGCCGACGCGACGCAAGAAGAACTTACACTCACCTGAGTAATGGTCGCGCTTCTTACGGATTTACCCTTCAGTCCGGCGGATTTTACACTGTCTTCTATTGGAAAATGGTAGAAAAGATACTTGGGATAAACATGTCAGGTGCCAAATATGTGATACAGTGTTGGGTAACATTATTTTGTTCTTGGAAGAGATACGGAAGGTCTTTTAGTGCCTAGAGATAATTCATTTTGGATTTACGGGCATTCTCGTGTTATTGAACGCTGTCCCACATTGAATTTGTTCTGGGTCTTGAGCGCGTTTACAGGAAACACACAAACCCTTTTTTTAATCCTTTATTAAAAATAACCTGATTATAATATATCTATAAGACTAATTGGCATTTTTAATCTATCTGATTTTTTTACGTGATAGGTAATTATTTATTAATTGCACAAGTTCCATTTTCTTAGAGTCTGATATACATAATAATACATATAAACACTTTGTTCATTGTGTATTATGTGTGTCACTGTCACTATTATTTCTACACTTTTTAGACTTATATCATTATAACAGACTCAAACAAAGTGGAACGAACAAATTCTTTATAAACAATCTGTTAACCCTAAAAACTTTATTTTACTGCAAGCCGGAAGCGGACCCGAGATCCGTGGCCCACAGGCTCAAAAGTATGCTCAGTTACACAATGAATAACGATTCATTTTATCTTCATTCACCGAACAAGCTAAGAAACAACTTAGCGATTATTTACAACAATGTTAGTCACATAGCCTCATAGCTCAAACGGGTTAACGGTTCACAAATACCTACAAACGATCCTCATGTCCATCCCTCCAAAGTGCTGACCTCTCCCCAATTGACCTTTACTCCTTCCGATATGACAAAAGGCTCAATTTTCCCTCTCGTACCCAAATCAGTATAAAAATGTAAGAACAAAATGGTAACACACTTGGCTATGCAAAAGGTGAGGTCTCAGATATTTCACACACAAATAAATTTTACGCTAATATTTCTTTTCAAAGCTGACATCGCGTCAAAATGTCCTGGATCCTAACACGTGGAGACATTATTCAAAAAGGTTTTCCATTTTTTCGTCCCAGATCCTACCCAGGATTTGTTCTTACCTTGTTAAAGAAAGGTCCACAGAGCAAAAAAATATTGAGACTGCTACAGGAGAAAGTACGGTGTATCAAATTTTTGTAGTTTCGTTTTCTATGATGTGGCTTATTACTGTGGTCGCTCCTTAGGATTATTTTTTTGTAACAAGTTAGATCTTAGTTAAAAATGTAAAATAATATTAGTGAGATAAAGTCTTTTTGTTACAAGTAAGGCTTAGCACGGGCGGTTTTGAAATAGCTGAAAACTAACTTTGAAATAACAAACACGTACTGTTGCTGGCGTTTACTCGATTTTATTTAATTACCACCATGGATTGCTGGCGACCACCACGAGTTGTGGCTTTGCTTTAAAAAATAAAAAAACGTAAGCAACGCCGCCACCATAGACTCAAAGATATTTGAATGGATACTTTTACAAAATACACAACGACGTGAGAGAGCATCCCGATAAGTCTTTTAAATAATGCGGAATGTCGTTCGATACTTTTGATAAATTATTACAAGCGGTGGGCAATATCACCAACAGTAGGCAATATCACCAAAAAGAGCGACTTTTTGTTAAAAATTGGTTTTTGTTGCACCACCATACTACCATGGATTTCTGCTCTTCTCTCTGCGTATATCACCATGCGATACAAAAAGATCGCGCGTTTTTCGAACCACTAACCAAATGTAGCAAATTACTTTTTTAAAATCAGTCACTGAAAAATCCGCTAGTGCGTGCACTAGTATAGAAAGCTATACGTTACATTTTTGGGCGGTTTCAAACCGCTTCCGATTAATCGCAGTGTGCGTACTAAGCCTAAAATCTAACATCGTTGACTTGCCTGTTTTTTAAGACAAATTATCATTATAATTTTGAACGTTAGCGCTAATTCTAGCGAGCAATTTAATGTTCTACTCCTTACACCTCTTTTATTAAAAGCCTTATAATATTATTTTAACGACATAGTTATTATAATAATAGGGTCTGAAATTAATCTTCTCCGTGGCCTCGCTTTTTTCCCGTTCCATTGTGAGCTCAGTCCCGCTTTGCCTAAAGAAACCATTGTGCATTGCTAGCTAACGCAAGACTAGTTGTTTGTCAAAAAATGATACAGTTTTCTTATTTCAGGGACTGGAGAAAGACCTTCTGTATTATTCAGTAGTAGTACTTCATTTGTACACAGTTGTATACGAATGTTTTACCTAAATTACGATGACCTTAAAGTATTCAATTGTTCTTGATTGCGTAAAGACGCAGATTTTTCTTTATTAGAGGTCTTTGTCCAGGAGAAAGACAATTTGTAGGTTAGCATAATGGATGCAGTGCAACGTCCAAATTCAAAAGCTATGGATGTGCTACCTGTGGTAAAAATACGCAAGCTACTCTTTCAATATAATTTAACTATGCACCACCGTCGCGACTCAAACATTGATACAAGCACAATTAAAAAAGAGTCACGCGCCTTCAACCCTGTAACGCGACGGCCCAGTCGGGGCGACCAACGAGGCGTCGCGTAACATACTGTACTCGCACTTATGCGTAAGTGCGCGACATTACTATAATTCTCAGCGAAGGCGAATTTCGAGCCCTTTGAATCCTTTCGGAGCGTGAAGTGCTCTAATTAAATATTGCGTCAATCTCGACACACCTGCAAGCCTCGTTATACCTGCCCGGCGAACAAAGGGTTGAATATTTTGTGACAATATATTTTGTATGACAATGTTACAGTGTCGAAGTTGTATCGAGTGTTTTGTTTTGTTCGTAGGATTGCTTTTGACTAATTAGTTCAATAGTGTGCAGAACTACATAAATAATTGTTGATTTTATGAACAATTTTCGTCATGCCTGTAGGTAGTCGTTGAAAAATTTCAGTTTTGCTTTTTTTAACCAAACCCAAAATTTTGTTTTTTTAGAAAAAGTAGTTAAATCATGTAGATAATACGGATATTGTCTACATGATTTAACTAGTAACTTAACTACCCTTTTCTGCGAATACCTAGTTCAATTATTTCCACGAAATCCAGATTTCATTGCTGAATCTCTGTTCTTTATTGTTAGTACCTAGGTATCCATGTCAACTGTATTATTTTCACTGTGCAACCAAAATGTCTAAACTTATAATTAGGTTTAATACGCAGAAAAAAACCCAAAAAATGCAATAAATTACTTCCAAAGTGATTTTTTTTTTCTAAATAATAATTTATTTGATTTTATATCCACATGGGTACGCAAACTCTGAAGCATCTGACACGAATGATACACAGTTGAATATATAATTAGTTAGTATAGCTTTTTTTTTTTCTGGTGGGAAATCATCAAATCACCTCTCCCGCTCTGGGTGGAGCGGAAGGGAGTGTCAGACTCTTACTGACTAAAACCCACCCATGTTCCTTCCTTCGCCCTTTATGTTCCGGGGTAGCGGTAACCCTTTCGGACAATCCCGCTGATAGTTATTATAGCTTATAGCATCATCACACACCTCTCTTCGATAGGCTTATAATCTAGCACGCGGGCCTAGTGCGGGTTGATAGATGTCACATTTCTTCGAATTTTTGGTTCTAGGACATGCCGGTTTCCTCACGGTGTTTTTATTCACCGTTTGGAGAGCAGTGGCGATGAAATAATTTACACAAAATAACGTTTCGGGTCGTGGGTTCGTACCCACGACTTACAACTCGTAAGTCGGGGCCCTTATCACTGGGCCACCACTGCTCTTCAATTATTTAGATACAGCAATAAATATAATTAAGTACAATAAATCCACTGAACCAACATGGCGGCCGTCAAACTTGCTCCTATAGACTACTTTGCTAATAAAGTGACGGCTCGCAATCGGTTCCTAAGACGTGACCACGGCCACCGTCGGCTTCGGGATGAGATATTAATTGTGCTAACAAGACAGTTACGTAATTAGACAGGCTTGAGGCTTTAGCACGATTTTGTGGTAAAGAGATTTTGACCTTGTTTCATGAAGTTCTTGCAAAAGGGCTTGTCTTATAGAATCAAGATAGGCATTTCTACTTAATAAAAAGCTTAAATTCATTCATTCACTGACCGACAACGCAGTGCTTAGACTAGTGTAAGCCATTTTCACAAAAAAAAAAAAAACAATTAATAACGAAAGTCAGCACGAAGGAAGGATTTTTGAATATTCATCACCTTAATTAAGTAGGAGATGAAAGTTTGTATGGAAGTCCGTAAGTTAAAAAATGGAACCGATTACTCTTATTTGCACTAACCTAGATTTTTCATCACAAGTTGTTAAATTAATCATAAATGGCAGTATTTAACTCACCATAACGGTCAAAATAATAAATAAAATATTCACCAATCAAAATTCGATATATATTTCGCCTTATTTACTTGATGTTTTTACAACCACTAATCTTCTTAACATTTTTTCCGCCAATTTCGAATCAAAATTTTCCTTATCGTCCCAATTTTCCTTTATTGCTCCAAAAACGTTTTATTTTCCCAAATTAACGTGAAATTGTGTCTAAAATGTTGTCATTATTCAAAATTACACGACGCCTGTGATGGGTAAGCCTGGCAGCCCGAAGTTTCGGGGTAACAGCGTATAATCTCTGGCCGACGGAAATGTCCGTCATGGCGATCGGACACGACTAGTTGTCTACGTTAATTACGACAGCTTTAGTTACCCGGTTCGGGTCAAAGTGTTCGTTATTATAGAAAATGGGTGTAACTGAAGCTAAATATAGGTAAGTTTATGTAGATATTAAAATTATTTTCATGATATTTCGCAAACACCCGTGATTAAAATAATTATAGCTTTATTTTCTTGTTCCTGATTCCGATCAAATGTTCACGATATAAGTAGTCTTGCAATCAAACTCATTTGACACACGCATGAAACCACTATTAGCTATTCCGTTCAACAGTTCCACAAACATTATATTTTCCTGTAAACAAAAACACACAACATAGGTACAGCACAGCACTTAAAATAAGGCAGCATTCGTTAGCAGTATGGAGATACTCAAAACTATTAGTTAACAGACGGACAAGCAAAGTTTGGAGAGCTAGACTGTCCTGTGACTGTACGGAGTCGACGTTCCGGAAACGTTCCTCTCTATGAACGACCGCGGTTGACCACTCAACGTTCATTATACTGTTTTAGGTGGCCTGCCATGTTATGTCTCGATGTCTTCTTTTTCACCTTTATATTCGTAATCAGCTTTGGTATTTTATGCACCTTTGTCCGATGGGAAAGTTTACGTTTTATTTTCATGTTTATGACTGTAGGGAATCAAGAGAATAAAAAATATGTTGAGGTACTGACGTAAGCTACCAGGCTTAAATATGCGAGTTTTAGAAAGAAATTGTCACACAGGTATCATAGATAGATAGATAGAGACGACGCTTTACAAGGCCAAACTTTTTCTAGAACTCAAACTTTTATCAAGGATTATTATTTGCCTACTTCTGCATTACTCAAGGAATACATGCATGATGTGAGTGTACGTGTGTCATGATTAATTCTAAGTTCAATTATTTCCGCCAACAATTCCTGGCTTAGGAAATCTACTATAAACACTGCAAACTCACCGACCAATCAAAACCAAAATTAACCACGTCACTGTAGAACATCCAGTCCAGACGTTTGGGCCACGTAGCCCGAAATCAATTAGAGTGGATCCGTGCCGATCGGGGGCTCACTGAGAAGTTCGCTGACGTCACTTCTACGGCCTTTATTACCAACCCGTGTAATTGACTTTTAGAATCAGCGGTGGACGAGTGACAGGGACGGATTGACGGGCCGGCTCGCCGGACCAATATTGTTTCTAGTTTGAATGTTAAGTGTTAGACCGACGAGTTGAATAGTTTGACTTAGAAACTCGTTAATGTCTTTTGGCAATGTGCTGGTAAACGATAGGTCTTCAAAGAATAGGTCATGTAAATGCCGATCGGAATAGTCATCATGATGTTACTGAATATCGGGAGTTTTCCTACGGACAAAGTTATACATTCTAGCTAAATATCAGCATCGCCATATGTGGCAATGCTTTCAGCCTTTTGGGTACTGTTCCTGTTGACAGCGATGCGGATGATTTTTGTTTATGCCCAATGATTCTTTTGCTTATTTTTTCATATACTCATGTACATATTATTATGTTAAGTCTGTTAGCGTATATTATGTAAATATGTGAAATAAATATTCATCACAAAATAAAAGTATCAGATACGATGAACAAAGAGAAAAAAGCTACAGCAGCTAAAGCTATCTAAATACATATCTGTATAACATAAAGCACCTATACTAAATGCAGTTGTGACGCGTCATTTCGTCTCACTGGAGCTTTACTTCACATTAATAAATGCAAAGATAAGTTGGTCCTTATGCACATTTATGAAAGTGTTGAGTATACCTAGGACGAAGAGAAGTGTTAAACTGGCATTTTACATTTTATTACGGAGCAGAAGATAAAATCTTTATCTTTCAGATAAAATCAAACTGGTTTCTAATTTAATTGTATAGTTATTAATTTTTATGCCATTGATTTTACATTCTGCGACTACTTTAGCTCACACACTTAAAAACATTTTAGGAAAATGAGTCGTGGCCCAGTGGTAACTGCCGTGACTTACGAGTTGCAGGTCTTTGGTTCGAACCCAGAGAGGCGCTTTACTTTGTGTGAATTATTTCATCACCACTGCTCTCAAAACAGTGACGGAAAATATTACGAGAAAACCGGCATGTCCTTCAACCAAAAAATTCAAAGATATGAGACATCTACCAATCAGCACTAGGCCCGCGTGGTGGGCGGCCACTTCCTTTCACTGAGAGGATGCCTATGTCCCAGCTGTGGGAACATTATAGGCTGATTATGCAGAACACCACACCAGAATTCCTCCATTGGGCACGCCAAGGCGTACCTACCCATAATACACCTACATTATACCAGTTCTGTTTAGTTACATGAAATAGAGGGTCAGCCAATTGCCATTACTGGTAACAAAATAATAAAGACTCCGGGCTACTTCTGAAAAATTCCTAGTTGACAAACCCAATAACACTTTGCCCGACCTGTGGATCGAAACTTCACGCTCAGTAGTGTGGCGGTTAAATGTTTTAACTGTGTTTAAAAGTAGTTAATTATAAATTATAATTAGAATGTTGTACGCCGTTGACGGCAATACGTAGTGTTCATTTTATTAATAACTAACTAACCACCCCAGCTTTGCACGGGTTTTACGACTTTTCGGCCATTTTTCTAGGACTAACAGTAGATGCCAAACTTCAGTGGGCACCTCATATTTCAAGTCTAGCAGGAAAGTAAGTTCAGTTCGGCTGCCTACGCCTTCAGGAAAGTAAGACAATACAATGACGTTGATACAGCTCGTTTAGTCTATTTTAGTTATTTTCACAGCGTTATGTCCTACGGTATTCTGTGTGGGGCAAAGCCGCTGATATACAAAATAGATTTGTCCTTCAAAAACGAGCTGTCCGAGCAATTTACCAGCTAGGTGCCAGAGTTTCTCTAAGAGATTTTTTTAACGATATTGGTATTCTCACGGTTGCATCACAATTCTTCTTATAATTAGGCAACATTTATATTTGTACACTAAAAACATTGATATTCACAGTGTTAACACTAGAAATAAGAACAAACTACGTGCCCCCTTTCACCGGTTTCATAAGGTTCATAACTCATTTGTTGGGCTTGGTATAACCTTTTATATCAAGATACCCTCTTCTTTGCTAGACTTGCCTTTCAATACGTTTAAAGCTCAAGTAAAATCCAAACTTTGTTTAAAAGCATACTATTCCATCAACGACTACTTACACGATAATTATTTATTATAATTATATAAGTTTTTACTTACATTTTAATTTTAATTCATTATTTTTTAGTTTGAGTACGCATAGTTTTTTTTTTTTATATTTGTTGGTATATATTGGCGTGGCTAGCTGACATATGGCAAATAATTTAATTTTATGTTCTTTGTCTTGTAATGTTAATTACTTAACATAGGTACCTAGTATTGTATACAATCAAGTATTTTCTAACTGAACAGACTGCTGACTGACTGACAGCTGTGCTGCTGGTTAGTTTGTTGCACCACTTCTTCTTCCTAGCGATAGCACTAGGAAGTGGTGAAGGGCGGGCCTTTTGGGGGACTTTCTTTTGTAATATTTAAAGTTCGAAAAGTGCTGCAGCCTAATTTGAATAAATGACATTTGATTTGTCAAAACATTTAGTTGTTTTTTATTATATTAAGTTTCATATCAATGTATTATGCATGCAAATAAACCTTCCGGAATAAATTCTCTAAATGATGGTGAAAACCGCATCAAAATTCATTGTAGAGTTTAAAAGAACAAGGTCACACAGCCAGACACGAAAAAAGATTTTTATCTATAACTAGCGGACCCGGCAGACGTCGTCCTGCCCGAAAAAGCAGCGCCACCTGCTGGGTCCAATTGAGTACATAAACCTTGTCCTGACAATAACAAACATAAAAAAGAATTATCCAATTTGGTCCAGTCGATCGGAAGTTATGCGCGTACATACATTTCGGTGGTTCATTTTTATTTATATACCTATAGATATGTATATAAATATAAATGAATCTAAATGTATTTTCGCGACCACTAATCTTTTGAGCCAAAAAGGTAAGTAACGTTGTGTTCACACAAGTAATACCTGCAACAACATCGACTTAATTGTACATACAATTGCCACAAAACACTGATTATCTCCAGTCAATCCCTCACATCACCTCAGATAAGCTTCACACGGTATGTACTCGTGACAGTGTTCATGGCACGATTGTGGAGCTAATTGCTACTTTGTTTCACCCATTACCAAGTAGCAAGAGTGTAAACCTTTCAGTTGAAACTTATGTATGCAGCGCTTTTGACTTTGCGGAGAGGGACTTTGAAAGAGGTTATGTGGAAAAGGATATTCGGTTTCTGGTTCAGTTTGTTGACACTTAAAGCTACACGTGTGAGTAGCGGTATGGACTGGGTTTGGCAGGTTGGAAAGTTTCTTGCAATTAAATGTCATCAAGCAAGAGGGAATGAATGAATGAATTTGTGTAAATTTGTTAAAAGAAAACACTTTTACTTGTCAAAAATAAATTATGTTTTGTGATGGTTTAGAACGTCCGGCATACCGTGGTCAGTCCGGCAGGGCTACTGATATCCTTAGAACATGTATATACTGCAGCATATTTTTCCACAATAATATTGGTTATCCTCATTATCCATCATTTGCCTAGTTTTTTCCCAACTAGGTGTGGGTCGGCTTCCGGTCTAACCATATGCAGCCGAATACCAGTATTTTACATGGACTGCCTGTCTGACCTCTACAACCCAGTAACTGGGTAATAGGATACCCCTGGGTAAGACCGCCTGTCAGACTTTCGGGCTTCTGACAACCAGTAACGACCGTCAGAGATCCACGAATAACAGCCGGGACCAACAGCTTTCCCAGTCACGGAGGGGTTTTGGTATGTCAAGATGGTCACCCATCCACGCACCAACCGCGGCAGGTGAATACCCTAATCGATCAACCCATGCGGCTGTTATTTAAAATAAAAACCCAATAATTGGTATTGAAACAAAAATTGTTTTATTATTATACTGCAAAAATACTGCCTCAATAATAAAAAAAAATTAATAAATTTCTGCTGAAAACGTTCTAATTGATTTGGTGAACGGAAAATGTCTGCCAAAACGTTAATAGTAGTGGAGCCACTCAATTTGCAGTACCACAACGCTACTAAAATAACAGCCCTATCAGCCCCAGCCATCCAAAATCCAGTAGGTACAAAGTGCAGCCGAAAACATAGCCCCGTAATCCGGCTCTGTGCTAATTCGTAATAAACCATTGTTGACACCTGCACCGCGGTTCTAGCTTTATTGTATGTCACCGGAGCTCCACATTAAAATAAATTGTTAGTTAAAGTTCGTCTGTTTGTGTTTGTGTACTATGCTGCTGTGATTTATGTACTCGAGTACTTGGAAATGTAGTTTATGGAGTGGAAAGTAGGAGATGCTTATTTAATTTGCACTGTAATACTTCTTTGTGTGTTTTTAATGTCAGACTTCAGAAATAATATAAAATATTAGGTGGTCCCTATTCTAGTTTCATTTATATGTATTAAGCGATGCCAGAGATTATAGTAAGTATCTACATAAAATTATGTTGGCCGATGAAAAAAATCACTTTACTACTTTACAGATTCGAGCCAGAAAATCTTGCGGAAAACGGATCCTTGAAACTCCGAACCATCACAAAGTTTCGATGATAACTAATATTTGCACAAACTCATAACTTCGAAAAGACAAAAAAACTTTTTGTTACCTTCCTACGAGTTCAAACAAAAAGTAAACAGAACCTCGTAAAAACTTTTATGTAAATACCTCAGTAGTTTTCCTCTTTGAGTATAAGTATTCGCATCGCAAAAGTGAGTGCATAATACCAAGCATATGGAGTTAATTGGCGCCCCGACAACTAGGAAGTAATTAGGAGCAGTCTACTTCTTTTATTAAATACATTTGGTAACAAGAAGTTTCCGAGTCCCTCCTGTTGAATTCAGACAACTCTTTCGTAATTATTGTTTTAGTTTTGTAAGCGACTTAGGGCTGATTTTTCCATCGCCAGATAGGTTTTATTCGAGGAACAAAATTGACGTTTGACAGTTTTCGTATGAAATAACTGTCTAAGTTTCAAAATTATTCCTCGAATAAAGTTATCAGCTGATTGAAAAATCAGCCTTTAAAACAATAATGTTTAAAAGAAAAACTGGCTTTTATTACTCTAATCGTTTGCTTTGCACCATGTATTCGTGCCTTACTTATTTGTTTTAATCGTTACTTACATAACTTTGTTTATCTGTAAAAAGTAAGGGTATCTTTCAATCAAATATACCATAAACACAAAACTACACCGTCCATTGTATGTTCAATTTATTTTTAGCTATGTATTTGTCTTGTGTACAATAAAGATATAAATAAATAAATACACCATCCGGTTTTATCAATACTTTTTAAATAAGTACTCATAATCTATACCCATGCCATCCTCCGAATCCCCCTTTTACTCCTATCATGTAAGCAGAAGATTAAATACTGTCTTCACTAGCTAGTAACCAGCGCAGTAGCGCGGTAGTGTAGATATTATTTAAGCGCTCCTTGCATAGCGGCGCTTAATCCCGGCCAATACCTGCTTACAGGGAAGGGGAGGATCCTCAACGAATCAATTCGGGGAGACCCGGACATACCCCGGTGAATTATCCTCTAGGCTGCTGCGGAAAGCCTTTGTTTAGAATTTTGTGAGCTCTTTTGCGAAAGTGGTACCTATAAGGACTGCTCAAATAGCGGAAAATTGGGGTTTTGTGTTGCATCGGTAGCGATGATGTTTCAAATTGTTGTGTGTTGCCGCGTGGGTCAAACTTATCTTCTTTACAAACAGTATTTGCTTTAAGCATGAGTACTTGCCATCCGGATGGAAGCTGGTTCTGTAGTTTTGAATTTAGTAGAAATAAAACCCAGTTTCAGATGTAGGATGAACCGGCGTCCGTGTATGACCGAGATGTATGAAGGTAAACGCAGCAAAAGGAGTATGTAAGGATCGTAGTAGGTGGCGTTCTGTAGGTTCTGCCTACCCCCATGGGCAGAAGGGGTGAGTTTATGTATCTATGTATGATAAAAGCAAGGTCGTTAGTGAAATTGCCAATACACCTTTTCAATTTGCTATCAGCACGTTCTTACTTACTTGATATTTTTTACCCAATAAATTAAAATATATTGTATCGATTACAAAACATAATATTATGATTTTAAGAGACCCACTCTCGAATATTATTAGATCATATAAAAACACTGAGAAAAGAGTTTAATTGAACGGCAATTTTTTTTTTTTTTCAATTTTCGTGTTTCCCACAAGCAAGACCACACCAATTTTCCAAACCTCCCTGGGTTTGGAAGGAAAAAGAGGAGGCCTTTGTTCAGCAGTGGGACACAATGTAGGCTAACAAAAAAAAATATGATCGTGTTTTCTTTTGATTTTCGTTTTGAATACAAAGGAAATGGTTGAAAACCGCCCTGAGGGTGAAAATTTAAGAAAATAATGTAAGTATTAATTTTGTATTTTTACCTGTTTTAACTTACGTCCTGCGATCACACATGTCATGATTAATTAATAAAGTTTTTTTGACTATTGTTTCTATTAATCAAAAATTCTGAAAAAAAGTTAGAACTTGATTCTTTAGGAATTAGTTATGTCGTATATACCATCAGTTCTTTAATTTCCATGTTCTCTTTCGTCATTTTTATAAAAAATTCAATCTATTCATTTCCTACTCAGTGGCAGCGAGCCTTCTGAAGATATCCCCTTATTAATTATATCCTCATCCAATAAGCTCCCCGGATCAAAAACTTTTCGTTACGCCGCATTGTAAATTTTAAATTTTCCCTTCCGCCTGTTAACTATATTGACACTGACGACCGAAATGCTTCCAAACAATTGGTTTTTAAAACGAAATACTATCTTTTCACTTGATGTCACAAATGTGCATTAAAAAGGACTGGCTGTTTGGAATATTTTTTGTAAGGGGCATTTCAGCTGCCCGTTCTTGTTTCCAAGAACCCGCGAGGTATTTGCGTTACACAGTAACGCCTTTCATTTTGGAAATTGAAAAACATTCATTGCGTCATGCACGGTGTCGAGCAGACGAATTTTTTAAACATACGAAGCAATACATTGGCACTTTCCTTTAAAACTGCGGATTGTGATGGTGGGTGCAGAACCAATCTAGCACAAACTTTTTGTCTCCACTCGTCTCGACACTTTTCACACTTTAAATTTTCACCAAAACGACGCCTTACCTATATTCCGGGAAAAGCCATAAAATGACAAACAAAACTGTAGAAAACCGTTTTTCGCACATGCATCCATTTTTGTACCTACCTTTTTACCTAGCCTAGGAAAGATAGATAGATAGGTACAGAAGGTTAGCTCCGTACAACAACTGTAAATAGGCGCACCGTACATAATTATGTGTATATGGGCCCGCGTGCTGGATTACAGCCCACTTCCTCTCATGGTTTGTTTACACTTTCGTCAGATACTTTACGTACGACAATCTCAAACAAATGCCTTTCGAATCGCGAGTGCAAGTGCACTCGCTGTACGTGAAGCGTCGTGCGTTGTGGCTCGTTGTATGGAGCATGGAACAAACCCTCTGTGCCTATCTATCTAGTGCCAACATGTAGCTGAGCACGGCTAGACTAGCCCGCGGCCCAAAACTGAATTTGCAATTGAAATTCTCGCCAACCCATAACTTTGTCAGAGACGTATAGGATGCGAGTCTGACGGATACAGCGATTGAACTACCGGAGGTTCGGTTCCTGGGTAGTTGAATTATTGTTTGAATCTTGTCTGTATTTAGTATAGAGGTCGGGTGGATAATGTAATTGTGTAGGTACTGTTGTTTTACATTGGTGTTCATACTCATTTGGTTGCTAATATCACTACATTTTATAAAACAAAGCCCCCCGCCGCGTCAGCTTGTCTGAGCGCGATAAACTTAAAAACTACCGAATGGATTTCCGTACGGTTCACCAATGGACGGAGTGATTCATGAGGAAGGTTATGTGTATAATTCATTAAGGTTTCGCGTAAATTCGCTGAAATATGATGATGATTGTTGATGATGTCGAAAAAAATCATGACGACTGGGAGCTTTACTGGCGTGCGACACGTAAACTAATAGAGTTATATGAAAGCAATGTATTATGGAATTAATACATTGTTTACCTGGAATAACACATTGATTCGTTAAGTTCTTTTTTAAACGCATTATTATGTCAAGATATTGAAACAACAGCACTATTGAATTGATGAATTCCGGTTAAGAATTTAACTAAGGGTATTTTTAATCCCGGCAGTACTTTAGAGGTATGAGGAACAGAGTGTAAAGTTCACTCATCTTCCATAGAAAAGGGAGGATCCTCCGACCAGACGAGAATTGTGTCTGGCGGGCAATTGCCCAACGATTGATGTTGGGAAAGTGTACCTATGCTAATTGCGCGGTAAACTCTGCTTGCGAGATGCAGCATTTGCGTGACGTCAGTATGACGCGTTGTTCGCATGTGGCGTTGTAAATACCGCTACAGTACGTTCCCGTGCCATATTTGCCGACCTTCCGCAGGCGAAGCCCCGGGCAAAAGCTAGTAATAATTATTTTACTAAGGCCGAATTTCAGAGAGTTCAAGAGCTCAGTGTCAATATGGAACTAGTATGTATCTATAATTTAATCATCCACAACAATGACGACACTGAGAATTTTGAACGTGGTTTAGATCTGCTGATCCGTTCAGTTTCATTGGTGAAACTCGCCTTAAGCAATACACAGCACGAGTTTAATTAAACTTACTTAAATTATTTGAGATTCAGTATCTGGTTATATTCGTACGTTTATTAGTACTTCACTTAGTAACTCGCTGGGGATTCACTGAACTCAGTGCATTACCTTGAGTGTTTTGGCTAATTTGTTGTAGTTAAAACAATTTCCAGCCACTAAACGAACGACAATGTAACAGGATTTGAATATTCTATTGCTTATGTTTGTTACTATTTGTGATCGATTTTCAATAAATTATAGTTACCTACTCCTTACACCCTGATACCCGGGGCCCAAAGGTACTGGAGTGGCCGACTGTGTACTGGAAGACGTAGCGTTGGAAGTCCTCCGACCGATGACCTGGCGACAGCCGTAGGAATCCGCTGGATGCGGGAAGCACAGAACCGGTAAAGGTGGCGGTGCTTGGGGGAGGCCTATGTCCAGCAGTGGACGTGTTTCGGCTGAAATGATGATGACCTATTCCTATAACTATTACCCCAACTCTAAATGCTTATTCTAAAGCTAACTATCTGGCCTGTAATGTCCCCCTGCTGATCAAAGGCATCCCTCTTCCTTTCCCACACACGTCAGTCCGCTGTCCCCAATGTTTTTTTTTCTAAATGCAATGTTCATATTCATTTATTGCATTCCTTATTGCACTTATATGTTTAGTACATTGCAATCTGAGTAGTGGTGGCCCAGTGGTATCGGCCGCGACTTACGAGTTGTAGGTCGTAGGTTCGAACCCAGACAGGCGCTTTACTTTGTGTATATTTATGTTTTATAATTTTTATGGTGTACATTAAAGAGTATTCTATTCTTTTCTATTCTATTCTATTATTTCGTCACCACTGCTCTCAAAACGGTGAAGGAAAACATCGTGAGGAAACCGGCATGTCCTAGAAGCATAAATTCGAAGACATGTGACATATAGCAAACCGCACTGGGCCCGCGTGGTGGATTACGGCCCGCTCCCTCTCACCGAGAGGAGGCCTGTATCCCAACAGTGGGACCATTATAGGCTGATTATGTACATTGCAATCATTTACAAACCAGGAAAACAATAATTACAAATAAAAACCAAAACTTTACTACTTAAAGAATTGAATGTCTCAATTTTCTCAAAGCAAACCCGCATACCAAAAACCAAAACTTTACTACTTAAAGAATTGAATGTCTCAATTTTCTCAAAGCAAACCCGCATACCAAAAACATGTAATACACTTATACATGTACATATATGCAGTGAGGAATGTATGTTTTGGAAATAATTCAAAGTTCGCTGTAGCGAGAGACGCTGCAAGCCGCACTGGCTCGTGCTAAGAAGCCATGAATATCGTCCCAACACTTACGTTGCCGATATACAGAGAATGGAAACGAAACTTGGAACAAAGTTTAACAAAGAAAATTGTTTGAAATTTCTAAAAAAACCAGCAGCTCTTATTAAACAATCTGAAACAATTTAACCATGATGATTATAATAACATTCCTAGAAAATCTTAACTAATAAGTTTTAGTATAGTTAAATAGACCTGCTCTAGACCTTGATATCGCCTGATGAAAATCATGTAAGTAAATAGGTTTATTTGTTACGGAAATTTGTGTAGATACCATGAGATTTGGAATATCTACAAATCAACCTCCAAAGACCACAGTTTTACACTCAGAAAAATCAAGCACAATCTCCAAGATACTCGAAAATAAAGTAAACTTCTCCCACAAGGCACAAGATTGAATCTCAAGTAGGTACATAACTACTAACAAGTCACTTTATATTAAACCGCTTGCAATCCCTGCATTCTGCACGGCGGTGATTACCTTAGTTATCCCCGAGCATCGAGCTAAGTGCGGCATTAATACACTGTTACCTACCTAGCACAGGTAATGTGCTGATGCATTATAGTTGAAGGAAAAGTGTTTTCAAGTATTTTCTTGGAGAGGGAAATGACAGTTATTTAGGTATTTGCTTTCAAGTCCAGAGGGTATTCTTAAATCAGGTCAATTTAAGACGAAAAATTAGGTGCTAACTGTTAACTGTCACCTTGACTTACCGTGCACATCACCTGCCGTGCAAATGAATAAATCCCTTGGGCCATGTCGGGAACCAGCTTTCGTCATGTTGTTTTCCTTCGCGCCGTTAGACAGTGGTGGACTTAAATCGTCAATCGGTGTCAGTCAGAAAGCTTGACCATAATTATTAATCTTCTATTTAAAACAACTACAATCATGATCAATTTTCTTTGAAAATTTTTCGAAATATAAAAATCAGATGAACCATACGCAGATGTAAAAAGACTTTTTAAAATTCCGATTACTTTCATAGAGGAAGGAAAGCTCTAAAAATCACACATGCAGTGTTGGAGTCGCTTCCTGCACGTAATATTCCACGTTTGCATACATTTCGCTGCAGGACAGGATGCGGAGGCATTTCGCACGGAAACATTGAATAATTTTATGCTAAGAACTTGGCCAAATGAATTCCTAACCGCTGAAGGTATCGTAAACGTCGGTTTGTTTAAGTTACTCTTGGGATTTTTTAGTTTACAATAAAATTATTACCCTAAGCTTAGTTTAGACTCCAGCAAACCTATTTAGGTACAACCGCTCGATACGCTACCAAAGACGATTGTAACGGTTCTTTTAGGGAAAATGCTACAAAATGGTAACTTTTATGATAGAAAATATTCAAGCAAAGGTCGTTTGTTAGTCAATACCGGGAATACGTTCCCGTGGGAGAATTTTTCGAAATTATATCATTTTCCTCTGAAAAACGATGACAATTTTCTTTGTTCTGATTTCGACCCTCACCCCATATCGTTTTCCGACGATCGCATATTCGGGCGACCGCGACAATCGCTTATATTAGGAAAAGACATTACGCGGGCGAAGCCGCGGGCAGGAGCTATAATAAAAAAGAAATCAATATGACTTGGCGGAATAACGAATTTGTGTTCATTTATATGCTGTGTTTGTATTTATTTGTATGTTATTTTTATCTATTTATTGGATCTCCAACAGAGGCTACACAATTACATGCAAGTTGACAAGAATAGGGACAAATACTAGTGTGCGCTTCAAATATAGGAGACCACATCATTCTCTTATAATCTAGGTTTTGTTTTAAATATTACCTTTTTTTTTGTGGTAAAACACATCAAGTGTTTAACTCGAGCAAGCGACTGCTCTGTAACTATACTGCACCTATTCTATTGTTTTAAGGATAATTAATTAATACTGGAGACTTTCCGCTTACGAGTATGATTGCGACCCTACCGACCCATGTGTAGGTAATGTCACATTACCTATGTGTAAACTTGTCGGTGTCGAGCAATTTTATGATAAACAGGAAAATAAAATAAAATACATTATAAAACATAGTAAAATATCTGAAATTAATATTATAATAAGGTAAACTTGTTGCTCTATATGTTTGTAGGAGGTAATCTCTGGAAGTACTGCCGATCTATTCAGTAAAAATCTCACCTTGAACGCTTGGGTGAAGTGGGCTGTCATTCTTCCTGCTGCTGGGGATTGACACTATTGACATAACCATTTTATATACACATATATACAATTGTCAAAGAATGTCAGTTGTGGTTTGAATATGCGTACAATTTAAATTGGTAGTCAATTTACTTAACAACTAATTATCCTGACTTTACATCAACACAATGTCGTAGTAGTGTTAGTATATTATTTAAACATTTTTAAGATATATAACGTGTTTATAGATTTTAGTGTTTGGGTATAAAGTAATAATGAATACAAAATTAATAGCATACGCGAGCTATTAATAGAGATAGATAAAATTTGCGCAATTTGGTCGTTCGGTTTAGGAGATAATACAAAATAAGAAAAATAAATGTATTCACGGCCATGAGTGTTATTTTCCTACTTCCACGCGGACGAAGTCACGGACAGAAGAGAGAGAGCTAGTTGTTTATAATTAGGCAAAAACCAAAAATAATTTTCATGTTTGTCACAATGGTATCTACATACTATTATTTCGATACATTATTCTAGTTTGTATCGCCTGAAAGTCTTCCTGAAAGTGCTTAACGCCAAATTGTACACAAATAATTTTATATTTTGAACACAAAAAGTGAATATAATTAGATACATTATTTATTTAGTAATATTGTAAAATTTTTATTTTTATTTTTATTTATTACGTAATTAATATTTATGATCCCTAAGGTAAGTTATTTATTGGACGCTTCACATTTATTTAAACATTTAATTTCCGTGTTATGAGTTGGTAGGCGTATCTTTAATATAGTATCTGTGATAATTATGAAGTTGTTCATAATTTATCATTTAAGAATTCGCTTACACTGTAATAGCATTTGCTTTCAAGGAAAAGCTTCAATTTATTGCTGAAGATGTTATAAATAAATAAATAAATAAATAAAATCATTTATTTCAGATGTCTAAAAATCCATATTAGTTTCAAACATTCATTAAAATTATTAAAATTAGATACATTAAAAATTACATTTATCAAATTATTAAAATTAAATACATTAAAAATTACATTTATCAAATTATTAAAATTAAATACATTAAAAATTACATTTGTCAAAATTATTAAATTAAAATACTAAATTAAGACCGCCCATTGTGTCACCGGTTTTAACAATTTTGTATTTTTATGTTTTATAAATTGTATGGTGTACAATAAAGAGTATTCTATCTATCTATCTATCTAAATTACCCTTCTCACAAAAGACCTCCAAAGTGGGGATGAGATCCTGTCCGCTACAGTCTCCAGGATTTTGTTCCGGCTGCCACGCAATCTGCAGATCAGGGATACCGTCTTTTTGCGAATAACGGCGTGAAAACCATCCGTGCGATATAGCGCGAACATCCCCGAAGCACTACAGAATCGGGGCAGCCCCAACATCATCCTGAAGATATTGTTATACTGGATGCGCAGGGCATCCAACGATCTTTTGGTGTGACTGACCCACAGACTTCCCGTGTAAAGGCTCTGACAATATGCCTTAAAAAGCGTAGTCTTAACTTCCTCAGAGCAGCGGGAGAATCTGCGGACCAGCATATTACCTCTGACCGCTAGAGCCCTGCGCTCCCTCTCAATATCAACATCATCCTCAAGGCCGTCGGTAAGGTAATGCCCCAGATATTTAAATTTAGTGACACGATTTACGCTCAAACCATTTAGGGTAACACTGGGTGAATTAACGAGACATCCACCGCCGGCCCTGAAGATCATGTATTCACTCTTCTTTACATTGTAAAGAAGACCATGTACATCAGCATAGTCCTCACACACCTTTAACATCTCTCTGAGACCACCCACCGTCGGGCTCAGCAGCACCATATCGTCCGCGTAGCTTATGTTGTTTACACATACACCATCTATCGAGCAACCGACGCGCCTGCTGCTGAGCTCCACAATGAGGTCATTTATATATAGATTGAAGAGCTTGGGAGATGTCAAACCCCCCTGTCTCACCCCGCTCTCCAACCTATACGCTTCAGAAAGCGAATTAGCCCACCTTACAAAATTTGTTTGGTTCCCATACCAATACCTGAATATATTGAGCACGGCCACCGGCACACCCCTGTCCCTCAACTTTCTCCAGAGCACATCGTAAGACACGAGATCAAAAGCCTTGGAGAGGTCAAGGAAACAAGCGTACACCGGCGTCCTACGATCGGTATAGTACCGGACGGTATGCTTGAGACTTACTATTGCGCTCTCAGTCGATAGCCCAGGCCGAAACCCGAACTGAGCGTCATGTAGTTTGATATAATCATCTAAGCAAGAATCAAGCACACCGTCCAGCACCTTAGCGATCACAGTTGCGAGGGATATGGGGCGGTAGTTCCCCTTATCCGATATATCCCCAGTCCTGTTCTTCACAATAGGCACTACTCGTTACTCGTACTATACTCGTACTCGTATACTCGTTTGAATTTTTTATTATTTCGGGTAACTTATTATAAATTTTTATGGACATGACAAAGGTACTATTTGAGTGCATTTTTAGTCGCGATTTTGGTAAGTTTAGTCTATTTCTATGTCTTAAAATAATGTTCGTTTGTATGTCCTCTATTTTTGTAAAGAACTCTGGATACTTGCGTACGAACTTGCAAATCTCAAATATATAGAGACAGGGTAGGGATAAAGTCTTTAGTTCCTGAAAATGTGGTTTACAGCTATCGGTGGCTTCAATATTTACTAGGATTCTTATTAGCTTTTTTGTAGGGTAAATAGCATGGGCGCGTCGGTGCTGTTGCCCCATAACATGACACCGTATTTGAGCCATGCGTAGGCGTATGCGTAGTACGTTACTAGAGCTGTTTTAAGGTCTGTAGTTTTTTAATCTCGCGGAGGGCGTATGAAAATTTCGATATTTTTGCTCTTATTTTCTGAATGTGTGACTTCCAATCAATGTGGGTCTCATTTATTCTATGTAGATTTTGTAAAAGTTTTCGTGGATATCCAAAGGCGATATTTAACAAGTACCTTGTTTGCCTGGGGTATGTCTTTTGTAACAGCAGCCATTCTGATGTGTATTTATTATTATTTAGTTAATATGGTGCTGCTCGATAGTTACGTTTATTTAATTCTCGTCAGTTCAATTTTAACGTTAATATGCAACTGTTATGTTTATTCAGTTGGTCGCAGTTTAAAAACGAGCGCAAATACAGCTACCAACAGCTGAAGTCGCTTGTACATCGCCACTTTGATATTTATATTTAGCGACTTCATAATGTTGTCCGAATTGGTTTTGAGTTTATTTCGTACATTCTATTGGAATACTTTATTACAACTTTGCAAAATATTTTTGGTGACTTTTAATGCATTTGTATTATGGGTTTTTTTTTATATTTGTTAAGAGTAACCGAAAAATACGGTCTGAGTTTTATGGAAATAAATTAAAACAAAGGTCGTTATCAGCAAGGCATAGGACTCACGATATCAGCATGCGTGAAATAATTGATTGTAACCCTGCTGATTGCCGGCCGGAAGTTCTTGATCTATAATTGTTAAAAATAATAAATTAAAGGTGGTTGATGAACAATTCAAGTATATAACCTAAGATTTTTTAAATAATAATGTATGTACATTATCAATATCTAAAGTTATTTTTAAGTCTTATAACTACGATTTCCTCAAATAATGTTAAATTTTACAATTCACATCACAATGAATCCTTTATTTTACAATCCTTTCATTTTATTGACACGGCAAATTCTGTACAACAAAATAAAAAATAATTGTAAAATAATAATTAATTGTAAATTACATAGACGCAAAATATGTATGTCTTATGATAGTTATGATGTAGAAAAGTTGTTAACTAAGAAAACCTTTTTAATTTGAATTATAATAATAATAATAATTCATTTATTTCAGGTCTTTAACCCATATAAATTTAAACAAATAATAATTTTACAACTGTCATGCTTACACTATGTCACATCCCATTACAGATTACAAATTAAATCATAATTACAGAAAACAAAATTTAAAAAATGTCAAAATAATAATAATAATAAGAACATAATAAATTACTGAAAATGTCAAAATTTAAAATGATACAATAAAATGTCACATGTTCATACCAAATTTAAAGATGATAATAAGTGCAGGCGCTGGCATGCAGCTGCAGCCATCTCCGCAAGAAAGGAGAATCCCACCGCTCGGACAACACGCTCAGGACTCCGTTCGAACTGCCGACAGCGACGCAGAAGCGATGCACTCCTTTTCCGGATTATTCCGTGGAAGTCATCGGTAGTAGCATCAGCGAACATCGCTGATGCGCTACAAAACCGGGGCCGCCCCAACAGAATCCTAAACGCGTTGTTGTACTGGACACGTAGCGCATTCTATGCCCGCTGAGTAAAGTTAGTCCACAGGCTGCACGTGTAGAAGGTCTGGCAGTAAGCCTTGAACAGGGTTACCTTCACTTGTGAAGAACAACGTGCAAACCTGCGAGCCAACATGTTGCAACGGACAGACAACGCCCTACGTTCTCTCTCAATGTCCGTATTGTCCGACAAGTCATCAGTGACCCAGTGACCCAGATATTTGAACTGATTTACCCTGTTCAACAATGATCCGCAAAGAGAGACAGGAGGTTCAGTTGAGTAACTTTTAGTACCAGCTTTAAAGATCATGTATTCACTCTTCTTTGGGTTATATCTGAGCCCATGGGCCTCCGCGTAAGCTTCACAAATGCTCAACAGTTTACGCAACGCAGAGAGCGAAGGGCTCAGCAGCACCATGTCATCCGCATAACTGATATTATTTATACAAACTCCATCAATAATAAATAATAATAATAATAAATAATAAATAAATCCCTGGACATTTCACACAGCACCATTTGTCCCAAGCTAAGCAACCTAATGCTTGTGTTATGGTAACAAGATGGCTGATAAACTACTTATATACAATTTTTTTTTTGTAAATACATACATATTATAGATAGAAAAACACCCAGACTCGGAACAAATACATGTAGGTCATACAAATATTTGTTCCGTGCGGGAATCGAACCCGCGACACGCAGCGCAGCAGTCAATCGCTTAACCACTGCGCCAACCGTGCCGTCAAAATCAATAGAACAACCGACTTTAGTGCTGCTGAGCTCCCCAATCAACTGGTTAACGTACAGGTTGAAAAGGCGCGGCGAGGTTAATCCCCCTTGCCTCACGCCACATTCCAACCTGTATACGTCCGAATGCGTTCCCGCCCATCTGACACTATTCCGCTGATGACTGTACCAATACTCAAACATCGATACGACCTCATGTGGCAGTTGCGTCTCACACCGCAATTTATGCCATAACTTATCATAGGACACCATGTCAAAAGCTTTTGAAAGGTCTAAAAAACATGCGTATACAGGAGTATTCCTGTCAGTGTAGTACTGAACAGTTTGCTTGAGACAAAGGATAGCACTCTCAGTCGACAGGCCAGGCCTAAAACCAAATTGAGCGTCATTCAGATTAAGGTGCTCCTCCAACTGTTGGTCAAGCAAACTATCCAGCACCTTACTTATGACTGGTGCCAGTGAGATAGGTCTGTAATTGGAAATGTCAGCAGAATCACCAGTTTTATTCTTGATTATCGGAACAACTACGGTGTACATTAAGTCATCAGGCAGATAACTGTGGCTCACACACAAGTTGAACAACAAAGCGAGGGCTCTTGGCAAGTGTACACCGGCGTACCTCAGATGCTCGATGCTGAGCCCATCATGGCCCGGAGACTTACCTCGGACCATCTTCTTAATAACAGCAGCCACATCTTTGGCAGAGAATCTAATGGCAGAGAATCTAATGGCAACTTCAGCGGGGCGACTCTCAGCATCGAGCACCCGCGACGCAGGCCCGAGCGGCGATTCTACCTTAAAATGTCGCTGGAAGGCACAAGCTATGTCCCGGGGCTCATGTGCGCCTCCGACACTCACAGGAAGGCTCGACACTGAGTTCAAGTTCTTCGTATTCTTCCAGAAATCACTGAAGTTCTTATTTGCGTGGTGCTCAGCTATATTATTCATTTTGATCTGTACTTCATTATTTTGACAGTATTTTAATTTGGATTTAAATATTTTCCTGGATTCACACATATCTTTAAACACAGATCCAGTGCTAGGTTTACCATGGTGCACCCAAGCCTGAAAACAAAGTCGAGCCCACCCGTGAGCGCCACTGACAATCTTGTTCCAACCTGGTACACGTTTATATTTTCTACAGTTGCGAGTAGGTACATGTTTGTTACAGCTGCACTCAGCTGCTTTAGTCAAAATGTTTACAATATTTTTATACAGTTTGTTTATTATTAACTTGTGAGCCTCATTATCACACTTACGATCAGCACAATGTGTAAACTCCGATGGGAAATCTACCTGTTTTAACTTTGAGTTACAATAATTAAAGTAAGTTTCTATTTGTTTATTATTTTTAGTGCCCCAATTAATCCTATTAAATGAAGAGATCATTATCTGCGTTCTGGGTAGAATTACATTTAGATTGCATTCCACCAGTAAGGGAAAGTGATCAGACCAGTAGGTGTCATGCAGAATAGACACATTCACTATCGAACGACGCGCTGAACCAGTCACCACGCAGTGATCGAGCCAGCGCCGGCACCCGTGTGCATCGCTAATAAACGTAAACGCGTCGGTAGGTAAAAGTTCCATGTCAACGCACGACCACATCTGTTCCGCACAAAAAGTTAATAGTTCACAAGAAAAAAGCTCACCTGGGTGCGCGTTGAAGTCCCCAAGAATAAATACAGATTCCACATCATTACTCTCGATTATGGCATTCAGTTCACTCAAACACTCAGTAAACTCGGTCAAATTCTCAAATGAATCGGTTGGCATATACACCGTTATAACTAGAATTGACTTGTCGTTAATCACTATCTTAATCGCAGCAAGACGCACACTTCTGCACATAATAACTGACACCACCGGAAATGCAGACTTTCTCCACAGCAGGGCGACCCCGCCGTAAGGTCTACCTCTTACAATCCCGGCAGACGTATCCACAGCAGAATTCCCAGTGTAGGAGAACGCGTCATCGATGGTACCCAGGAACGTAATATCATGTGGAAGAAGCCACGTCTCCTGAAGCGCAACAATGTCAGCTGTTCGACACAATTTTCTTACACAGTCAACTGAACGAGTGACGCTTTTGCAGTTGAAGCTTCCAAGTCTAGATATACTTTTATTTACATCCATTAGTAATAGGTTCCGTAGTCGCCCGCTCCCGATAGTCACGCTGCACCGTGTATCGATTAAATTCAACGAAACGGCGATAAAGTATATTATAAACAACATGATTATTTTATTAACATTATTTTATTAAGGGCTGATTTTTCAATCATCTGATAACTATACTCGAGGAATAATTTTGAAATTTTGACAGTTGTTTTACACAAAAACTGTCAAACGTCAATTTTATTCCACGAATAAAAGTTATCTAGCGATGGAAAAGTCAGCCAGAAAAACATTATTTATAGTCAGATAAGGTATTTGTTTTATAAATATTAGATAATTTTATGTATACCTTGAGTGAGACACCTGAGGTCAGGCTAATTCCTAGTTCAGGGAGATTCCAATGAATACTCATTGGAACACCCTATATTCATAGAGGATGAAGTGATTATAGGCCCTAATATTGTAAATATTTATGTACTTACATCAATTATTTCAATAAAAAAAGTTCAATTTCAATTGAATATTAAATCACCAAAATACTACCCACCCCGTATTTATAGATACCTACACTGTATGAAGTTAGGCTTATTGTTTTCTGTCTACCACCGTAAAACTTTTATACATAATTATTATAATTGGTTAGACGAATAAAGTAACGTAGTGTGTTCTGCCCGCCATGACGTACGGTGCTGAGTCGTGAACGCTCACTCAGGAGTGTGTACAGGGTGAGAGTTGCACAGAGCACCATTGAGCGTTCCATGCTTGGCTTATAGACCGAGTTCCAAACGTCGAGATCCGAAGACGTAAGAAGAAGGTTTTCGATATCGGAAAACAAGTTATGAAACTCAAATAGATTTTGGCAGGACAGCTGGCAAGGCGCAGCGATGGCAGGTGGAGTAAGGTAGTGACCGAGTGGCGTCCAAGGACTAGAAGATGAAGTGTTGGTGGTCCAGCGGCGGATATTCTTGCTATCGTAGGTATAACCTGGATGAGGCTGACACAGAAGCGTGGAGATTGGCACAAGAAAAGAGAGGCCTATATTAGCAGTGGGTGAAGTCGGGCTGCGGATAATGATGACGATGAATTAACGCCACTTATTGTAAAACTATTTCAGAAATAAAATAGATTAGGTACCTACATTAAAAGCATTTTTTATGATTAAATTCATAACCTTGCTAGTCCACATCAGCAAGGTAATTGCGTAACACACTAACATTAGAATAGCTTTCATTTTGACAGTTCAACAACATTCATTGCGTTATTTACGTTGCTGAGCAGACAGTTTTTTCGAACATATGAAGCAATGGATTAGCAATATCCTTCAAAATGATTCAGATTCTGATTGATAGTGTTAGTGGATTGATAGAGTTACACAATTAGGGTGCTGATATTCACGAGAAGAATGGAGTTACAATCTGTCAGTTGGTAAAAAGCGGTCAGGGAAATTACTAGTTAAGCTAATTGACGTCGGGTGTAAAGCTTAACAATTTATTTCTCAGATTTTACTGACGTGAATTTGAACTTTGTTTCATGGTGGAATAATGGGTGGTTCAAAATGCTATTTTCCGATATCCACGCGGACGAAGTCGCGGGCAGAAGTCGTTGAGAAATATTAAAATATGCCAAGTATACCTAATACTTTAAAATGTTTCGAAATTCTAGTGAAACAAAGTCACAATATCCTTGAAAACGGCATTCTACTTACTTACTGACTCTTACGAGTATGTCAAACACATTAAAATATTTTTCTACCCATCTATTTTTCTGTGGATTTATTTTGGCTGACATGATGATGAAGATATTTATAGAAACATCTTATAGTTAACCTATGGAAAACGCTTTGAAAAGTCTTTTCAACTCCAGAAAAAAAATACAGACATTGGAAATATTTGTAAGAAAAATGAACAATTCAGCAGCAAAATGTACCAGGAAAGCATGTAAAGGTGAGAGCATTACGGTTGTCACGTATTACTTAAGCTATCGGAGATTATACAGCAGGCGACAGTGTTGCTAAGTGGCCGTCACTGGCCTACAGACAGGTAGTTTGTTGTGGGGCTCCGAAGCAAGGTGAATGGACTGGGAGATATTTTACACATTGTGTAACTGAATTGATGCACATTATGAACGTAATTGCTTCAGAATCGATTTCTGTCATTTTTAATATAGGAAATTTATTATCCTAAAAATAATTAAATCTACGTAAATTACAGTCACACTTCCGCTGTAGGTACTGTCAAAACAAACCAAAATGGAAGTATAAAGGTCTAGTAGGGGGGGGGGGGGGGTGTAGTAGGGGGTATGCGACTGTGTGCATGTGTAGATTTGTAATGTGACCACAATTTTCTCCCACAATCAGTAAGTATAACCAATTTAATAAATAAACAATGTTTTATACGTAATAGTAAAAATTCAGTATGTGTATTGTGTTAATAACATAATAATTCTAATTGGGGTGTTTGCTAGCTGTATAGTTAGCTAAATAAAGGAACAGAAATTATTGATGGTTGTTTTTTTTTTTTTCATTTACTTATTGCATTCTCTTAAAGTTATGAAAAACGGCTAAGTAGTATTCTAAGTTTTTGTTTGGGTTTTATTTGTAGGTAGTACATACTAAGTACTGTAGAGATTCTTAACCTGCATGGTTTTTTAACATGCAACCTTTTTTGAATAATTATAAGATAATCGCTTACGATTACGACATAAACCCTATTGGGAATTAAGAATAGAACAGATATAATATAGAGTCAGCTTGGCAAGCTGAACATCCATGACATAAAATGTAAAATATCGTGAATTACTTTGTCCACAGCACAACGTCAGCGGAACATACATAACGAGAAATGAGATTATTATAGAGACAAGTTACATGTCGAAGGGAACACAGACGCCGGAAGAGAGTTCCACACTTGGCTGTGCGCATAATACACGGAGAAGCGCTGCATGAGTACGACTGGTCGGGATATCAACCAAGTGTGGATGGTATGCTGCAGTACGTCTGGTAATCCGGTAGTAAAAGGGCGATGGTGGGATCAGGTAATGAAGCTCCTGCGCACACTCTCCGAAGTACAGTCTGTAGAAAAACGACAGGCAAGCAACATTACGCCGAAATGTATGTAAGATCGCTACTTCAGCGCCGCGCTGTCATCTCGTTCTCCTTGACGTCCCGTTGACGTAGCGATGCACAAATGGCCTTATTCTGTAGAGGCATTCGTGGTACACTATTCTCAAAAATCAAAATAAGTCAATGAATCGACAGAAGCAGAAGAAGCTTGTAGTAGGTCCTCAATAGAATTCCTCAATATAAGCGTCCTATAATTATCGTCCCTTATTTTTACTGTTTACTTATTTATGTTCTTAATATTTTAGGACAAACTCTTAAGGAAAATTATCTTGAATTCCAGATATTATAAGGCTGAACAAAGCGACAGGAGTGTTGAAGACATCGCTGGCGGCGTTCTGTACTTTCTACCTACCTACCCCCATGGAATGCTAATACGGCCACCATCAAACACCAATAATCTGTGCAGCCCATCTCCTCACCGCATGAAGTCAATCTCAAGCAACACATGCTCGAACTGGCTCGAGAATTAATTAACGGCTACATCTGTCAGGCTGTCATACTCCTTGACGGCTGTTATCTCAATGACACGAATGTCAATAATTGGCCGACGGCACAGAATACATAGATAGGAGACAGAAGGCCGGCTCCATACAACGAGCGAAAACAGGCGCACGTTTGCATAGAGGCGTACGTACGGCGATCTCAAACGAATGTCTGCCGCGTGTTCACTTCTACGTATCTACGTAAACCCGTGTCTATGTGTGCGTGCGTTTTGTCTTGTTGTATTGAGCTGAGCTTCTGTACCTTCTATTTTGTGTTGATAGGTGCCTTAGAATCGCACCAATTAAGGTTTCGGAATAATCTTGATTTTTCTTAGGGGAAAGATGAGGGATATTGAGACGTATTTTTTTGTATTATAATCCTACTTGAGCAAGTGTGGTGATCAATGCTGTTGCCTTCACTGTATAAGAAAAAGTCTTTGCCCGTCAGTGCGACAATTAAATAAGCTGGTTTTATTTTGTTATAAACCTTAACCAAAACTTTATTTAATTTTATTTTTAAGAACAATCTACGAATAATACAACAAAGCTTTTTATTTTGAAAAATGGACAGCCCTTGTTGAAATACCGTTTAAGCTGGTATAAATAAATCGCTTCTTAATAGAATGTCAGTTACTCTTACAGCTTCCCAAGAACTTGAAACAATGGCCTCATAAAGAATTTCCAGAGACAAAATCCGATCTTATTATACATGTTAGAAACAGACGAGGCTTTCCATTATTTCTCCGCCATTTAATTGAAGATTCCGCGTTGACATTGACAGACTGACATCTAATCTGTAGTAGAAGTTATTAGTTATGTCAGGCGCAGATCAATGGCTAAATGATAGTCGCTTTCAAGAACATGATGTTACTCTATCTTGAAGGGTTGATCCTTGAATGAAGAAAGGTATTTTCGTTTAATTTAACCTAAACAAGAAAGGTATTTTTTAGAAGTATAAATTGTGTATTTTGTCTATTTTTATTTTCACATTCACAGCCGTATGAGTGAAAGAAACAACGATCTACAAAGGTCATCATCATCTGCCTAGCCTTTTCCCAACTATGTTAGGGTCGGCTTCCACTCTAACCGGATGCACCTGAATACCAGTATTTTAAATGGAGCGACTGCCTATCTGACCTCTACAACGATCTACAAATACGAACAAATAAAAACTAGATATATCATATTTACTGCCGGGTAGGCACTGTCGATGTATTCTGTAAGAATCTCATGGTGTGAAGTGAATTGAACTGTATGCTATCAATAGCACCAGGTGGAACGACAGTTCGCGTTATCTCTCTTCTCCTAAGTTTTCAGTGTGAGATTTTTACAGAATAGACCGGCTGTACACATAAATACGTACCTGCAAAACAAACCAACATCCCCATACGTCACAACACAACATTAACAAAAACATTATGTTCTCAGCGCGCGACACAAAAATATATTACATGGAACAAAGTCGCAAGTCCCGTAACGAAGACTTACACAGATTATGTACTGTAAAAATGTCGTAACTTATAATAAGGAAAACTGGAATTTGCATTCAGCTTGAAATGTTTCAACAAGATCTCTGGAAAATTAAACAATACTAAAATTACAGTGACGCATTAATCAGGCTTATGGATCTGCCACCTAGCGAGGTATTCTAGAGAGTTTTAGCCTACATATAGTATGAGCGACGCGCGTGTACGCGCTGCAAACATAACAAGCGCTGTTTTTTGAAGGTACACCACAGACTACCTTCATACAGTATTTGTCTCTCCTTCCCCTTTTTAATCCATCCAAAGGTTGTCTTTAAAAGATCGCTCTTAGCGATAAGACCACCCATTGTGTCACCCTTTGTAAAATTTCTATATTTATGTCTGTTATTTATATACGTGACGGCACGGTTGGCGCAGTGGTTAAGCGATTGACTGCTGCGCTGCGTGTCGCGGGTTCGATTCCCGCACGGAACAAATATTTGTATGACCTACATGTATTTGTTCCGAGTCTGGGTGTTTTTCTATCTATAATATGTATGTATTTACAAAAAAAAAAAAAAAAAAAATTGTATATAAGTAGTTTATCAGCCATCTTGTTACCATAACACAAGCATTAGGTTGCTTAGCTTGGGACAAATGGTGCTGTGTGAAATGTCCAGGGAAAAAAAAAAAAAAAAAAAAAAAAAAAAAAAAAAAAAAAAAAAAAAAAAAAAAAAATATGGTTTACATAATAAAGAGTATTCTATTCTATCCTATGGCAGAAAACGCGTCCTTGACGCGCGTATAGAAACGCTGGGCACATTCAGAAGACCGTTATTACAAAAAATCATTCTTAACCACAAAACATCACGTCAGGATTCCTGGAACAGGAATGCTGCTCTCGACAACATTTCTCCAGTTACAAGTTCCACTCTCATGTTACTGCAAGCCTTGTGAAACAAATCCCAACTCCAGGCTGCTATTGAGAATATTCTAATGCTTAAATCCAAGAATACTTTCTCCACTCCGAGGAAAGCCCAGGATTGCACGCCGCTAGAACAACAACGCAGAAAAAATAAGTAAAATGAACAGCAGTGAACAGTAAAACCTCTGTAAGTTTTAATAAACCCGCAATGGAACAAGTTTGTACTCAACCGGAGACCTGTCGTTTAGAACGTGGTTATTTTCTCGACAACTTCTTTGTAACTAGTTTAACACTCATTTTGCGACACAAACTGTTTTCATGGGTAAGCTGAAGAGGTGGTATTTTTATTTGGCGACTTAATTTGAGCATTGTTCTGTGGGCTCTATAAGAAAATTTAATTCTATGATAGAGAATGGATAATTATATGGTTTCCAGATTTTCAAGTCGCGGCAGCCGGTATTGACGTGATGACGTCCACCAGTGCTGCATGCGATTATATATAAATAAAAAGAACAATCAAAATAAGATATAAAATAAATATATATTACAAAAAGATGGTACAAATATGAAATATACCATCATTCAGAGAATTTATTCCGGAAGGTTTATGCTAATGACATATAATAAAGGAATTTCCATGTTTTGGCAAGTCGTAAAAACCGTGTGAAGCAGGGGCGGGTTGCTAGTAATACACAAAGTTAAAAGTTTTTGAGTTTACTTCTGTTAGTGTTCTCTCCCACGCTCCCTAATCGTCCGTCAGTCATTACTCTAACCGCTTCGGGTTTGACGTTTCGACGCCGCGACGATGGCTTCCCCGAAGAGGAGCCTGCCAGTAAATCCACTGTCACTTGCATTATGTCACCTTCGATACCAGGATGCTATGTGGTTCAAGATATAAATTGAGTATTGTCGTTAACTTGGCACGGGCATTCTGTCCGTTATAACATGCAACACGATGATTATATGGCGTACAAACGACGAACGACGTACGAAGATGACAATGTCCGTCGACAATCGTCATCAGCATATAGCAGTCCACTAGACTGCTATATGCTGATGACGATGATGTTACGTTATTGAAATAATTACTGTAGCTTGGTCTTTGGTTTTAGTAGCAAGATAAAGTTGTCATACTCATTGTCTCTTGAGACTTGTTTTAAAACACATATAATAAGTTCATTTTGTTTTGTATAAGGCCCCACTTGTACCACAAATCACTTAATACTTAATCATAAATCACAAAACACTTAATATAAACATTTTTCTATTTCTGTCAATCTTTTGAAGATGACAGTGACAGAGTAATGTTTTAAGAACGTTTGGCGTTTAAATAAGTTAGGTACATATTTATGCTTCACAAAGATAACCGTCTGATATCTATAAAAATAAATCATGAACTATTAGCGCTTGCAATTCCCAGTTAAAAATATACACAAAAATATCAAAGATAAAATCTTCAACAAACATAACAATAGACCGCTTATTGTTTTATTTTATTATTGTACAACAACAAAGAGTTGATCGATCTATGAATCCTTTACTTATAAATTCTAGTTGCCTAACAATTTTGTCCTTTAGCTGAAAGTACATAAAAATATGTAATTAAGAAATTAAAAAGTCACATTGCCCCTTCTCAGGTTTGAAAAACCTTTCGAAAACCCCAACCACGATGTATTTCTGAATAAAAATGTATAAAGTCTAACTAGTGAATAAAACATTCTCCTCTATACCGCTACATTGTACACCAACAAGTAATGAAAGAAAATATTTGCCTTAAGACACCGGTAGAAAGAACTCAGGAAGTTAGTTCCCCAGGGAACATTTTATACAAGGCAAAAATGTATTTAGATGTGGGTAGGATGAGCTTTCTTAAGTGTATAGAAGGCTGTTGTGTTCTCTCCAGGGCTATTTTGGGTTATAAGGTTCTAGTGGCCGTTTATAGTTGTAGGTAGTGATAAAAGATTTTGGATTATCGTACGGTGAATGTAAGATAAAATCCTTGTTTTCATTTTATTGGTCCACTAACAATAAAACGAAAACCAGGATGTGAGGTATACCAGATACCAGGTATTAAATTCGCAATAATGCCAAAACCAATGGGAAAAATATAGTACATATCATGATTTAACCTTAAAAATTGTAAAGACAGTTAATATTTTAGATTGGTTATTTTATAATAACATTTGTTTACACATCGATACATTTATTTAGCACAAACTGCTCAGTTTTCCTGCTTGAAGTATCATAACGAAGCATCTTAGACACTATATAGTTTGCTTGAATCTTAAGGTCAAAAAGTAAAGTATTGGATCTATAATACACAAGAGACCCAAACTAATAATACAGACACACGCACAACCCACACCTTATTGCTGTACACCTCTGCTCGTCCCTTCGGGGAACCAAGCCGTGATGTTATGTTATTACGAGAAGCACTTAGACTACTCATTCCGCCCTTCATCCCTACATCCATAACTGACAAAAAAGCCAGTTCACCCTCACTATAAGAAACTTTACAACTTAACAATGGTGTTCATAAAGATACACCAGCGAACAGTTGCAGCGAGCAATGAAAAGTTGCGGAGAGATTGCGCGGCAATAAAAGCGTTATAACTCAGAGATAACAAGAAAACCAACAATGGACACGTTCCGGCCGCGCCGTGAGAATGGACGAGGGAAAAATTGAGACCGTTGTTGAAATTAAAGGTTCTGTAGATAGAAGAAGATTATTCTTTACAAAAAGCGAATGACACCCTTCTTTTTCTTAGCGTATCGATGGCAAAAAGTTTAAACATTTTTGGCCCAAAATTCAGCTGCGCGAACTCCGCTCACTGACGCAGTCATAAGATCATCAAGTGCACAGGTGACAGGGCATGCGGCGCAGGATGGAAGGTTTGTCAGCGTTGCTATTGACATTGCTGGCTTGCTTGTTCATTTACCACAGAAGAAGCTATTTACTCGTAAATCTCCATAGGAAAAACTGTTTCAACTATGAATACACAGGTATTCAGCAGCAGCAAAAATAATATTAGCAGCTAAACCCTATTGGCATATATCTAATAAGTGACAGGAGAAGCTTCAGTCATAAGTATGTGGTGGTAGTACTTTTCCGAACGTTGTTGTGTTGTGTTACTACTCTATGACTTTTCTTTAACTACACAACACAATTCAATAGGTATAATTCAATTCAGTAGATTTTTCAACGGCCACGCGGAACCCTAGAAAATCAGCCATTTCGCCGAGTTTAACCGTCTCGTTTAGACTGTATTGTGACTGTCGCCGGCTCCAGCAATTCCCCTTAGTCAATAACTCGCTCCAGCCAAATTTGGCCACTTTCACTCTAGTAGTTTCTAATATACATCACCTACTGAGGTTCGTGGTTACTGGTCGTGGTGCAGAGAAAATGTATTCATATTAAACACAATTCCTTTTTTGTTCCTGTCCCTAACCAGCGGTAGCTTGGACCTTGAACAGATACCGACGGACTTCCTTTTTTATATATTTTTAAATGTTTTTTATTATTAAAAAACATAATTAATGAGTAAGATAATAAATAAAAGAGATAATAAAATAATAATTATTATTTAAAATGCATTAATTAATCTGGCTCGCGTTAAGTTTTCACTGGCATATTTTTATTTGTCAAATCGGATTAGAACAGTGTCAGTGGCAGTGATCTATTTAAGTACTTCTCACCTCATCATCTAATCTTCCTGTCCTTGTCGTCCTCGTCCAAGTTACTTGTGGTCGGCGCAACACGTTTTCTTCTTCCATTCTCCCCTGTCAACCGACACGCTATCATTCACTCTCTTTTCTCTCTATTTATTCCTTACCTAAATAAACGAATTCGTTGTGGTAATAAATTTACTTGGTATTTTAAACTAGTAAAATTTCATGTAAACGGTGGCATGGAGTTGCGACAGAATGTGCTTTATTCCGCGACAGGTCGCCGGTGAAATTGTTTCAGAGACAAATGCTGAGTTTCTGTTAGAACATTTTGTGCTACAGATTTGGTTCGTATTTTCGTCAGACTTACTTAATTTTTTTTTGTGTTATATGTATAACAAATCTATTGTAAAATATCTACTTGTGAACACGGACTTACATAATAATTCCATTTTTTTATTAGGAACCTAAATTATTCATTAAAATAAAATTTTAAAACTACAGGCTATAAGACCGCTAGAGACTGCGAGATGGTGGAGACCGCGAATCGGTAAACGTAAGGTGGGACGCCCTCAGGCTAGGTGGAGCGACGATCTTTGCAGGATGGCTGGTAGCAGCTGGATGAGAGTTGCCGAAAATCGAGTTGAATGGTTGAATGGCGTACAATAGGAGAGGCCTATGTCCAGGAGTGGACTGCTATAGGCTGATCATGATGATGATGATAGGCTATAACAACATTTAAGGTACTTTCTGTCGACTTACCTTCCACTGACAGCCTTATTTTCCCCTTCCCTTTTTTTTTGCCTTTTTTTTTCTTTTTTACTTTGTTTTTCTTAGTTCTCTTCACCGCATCCGGCGATAGCGATCCAGACGAAAGGAAAGATATTCCTTTCGTGAGCTCTCTGATGAATAGCAAAGCCAAATTGATGACACCACCCTGTATGATCCTGTATCTGCAATACCGCAAGACTTGTTTATTATGTGCCTCCTTACTTTTACATCGGTTGAGTCTCTATAGACAGACACACTCGCCCTAAAGAACACAATGTAACCAATATAATTGACAAACCGTCTGCAAGTCTATCCTTTTGAGCCGATTTCTAAAAAAATCTCGTAACATGTCTATTGTCGGGAATAACAAAAGATCGTTCATAATACATAAAGTAGCTCCGGTAAATCGTGAATACCTCGATGGATGCACGAGTGGTTTATTTGAGTTTACGGTCTATAAATATTATGAATTAAGTATCTTTTCGTGTCTGTCTCTGTGACTGCGTTTTTATTCTAAAGTACTCAACGGATTTCGATGCGGTTTTCACCATTGTTTAGAGAATTTATTCTAGTAGGTTAATGTGTATAATACACCGACTTGGAAATCTCTAAATAGACTTCAAACCCAAGTCAGCTGGAGCTAAGACAATCTCCACAGAGGGGGGTTCACGGACGGCTCAGATCTCAAGTGCATATGTAGCCCCTCACCAATGGCCCACTTTCCTTCCTGCGCCGCACGCCCTGTCACCTGTGCATTTGATGACTTTATGACTGCGTCAGCGAGCGGAGTTCGCACAGCTGAATTTTGGGCCAAAAATGTTTAAACTTTTTGCCATCGTTACGCTAAGAAGAATGGTATTTCCATTGATTGCAGCCAACTGCACCAGACTATTATAAGATCATGTTTCCTTTCGATGATTCCCTTTTATGTGATGTTTTAGATGCCTAAATTAACTTAGGCGTTAAAAAGTCCACATTGCTATTTCCAAGGCCTTGAACTCATATCGATCCTGCTAAAAAAGCAGGTCCGTAACCCACAGATCACTAAACTATACCTTAATATTTACAACGTAATCACAAAATCTTAAGAATAATACAATAGCAGAACTTACTCCGACAAAGTTTTCGGACGAACTCTAAATTAGAAAATTATAAAAACGATCGTTCCAAGTTCTTGAACTAAGTTTAAAAAGTTAATTATATACGTTAAGCTGGGCTTTAGTAATGCCGGCGGGAACAATAGAGCGATTTGGGATAGTAATCGAAGCAGCCTATTGTTTAGCGCGGTCGTCGAGCTCGGGAGCTTCAGATGATTAATGATTTCTATTTCAAACTTCACTGTTCTGAATTAGGTCATTGTGCTACACACTAACATCTGCATTGTCTGCGGTAATCTTAGTCGTCGTATAAGATGCTCTTTGCTGGGAAACATTGATGTATGAACGTAAACAAAGAAAAAGGAGTGTGAGAGAATCTAGCAGGTGGTGTTCCTTAGTTTCTGCCTACCTTCATGGGAAGAAGGCGTGAGTTCACTGTAGATTTGTACAGACGCTAGCACATCAAGCTACTACAATCTGTCAAATTTCTTTATAGATTTTAAACTTTATCGATGAAGCATTAAAGTTCAAGGTTGTTTGAGAAAATTTGACAGTTTCGGGTAGCTTGACCTGCTGGCGTCTGTACAATGCTCTGCAAAGCTTCATCTAACCATACGATTCGCTGTCGGATTTGATGGGAAGGTTCTTAGGGTTTCACATTATTTATTATGTCGCCGCAAGGGACTTCCTGTTAAGATTATTACATAACGTACATTCGTAACGAACTATTACTTCAATTTATCATAATCTTGATAATTACGCCCTCTACGGGATATTCTTACAATCAATATGCATGTTATTATCAACTACTGTAAGAGATTGGCGCCTTATTAATTCTGATGTTCTCGTTAAAACTACAGTTACAACTAAAAGGGAACATTTATTGAATGATTTTTAAGTCAAATTAACAATTCCACATTTGACATAGTAAGTTTTGTTTATGAATTGGCGTCACCCAATATTGCACCCGTAAGCACAATTTTGAAGTGAAAACTTCTTTAGCGGCGTTGAACACTTTTTTTGTAATGGGTAAAAAATGTTAAACTCGCGTCAGGACACGTGACCTGATCGAAAATTCGTAAGACGGTAAGTTTTTACGTGTGTTACATTGCACACTACCGCAAACAGAAATTTTTCACCCCAAAAAAATAAAAGTCGTTTCCCAGAAATTATTTTTGTGCAATGTTACTTAGTTTAACGTACAGAATGCGTCGTTGACGGCTACGTGATGGGTCTTTTTACACCCTGAAGACCTACTGACAGGTATGCAAAGAAGAAATGTGTAGGTTTGTGAAAAAAGTAACAAAGTTTTCTCTAGATTGATAGACAGATGGAAATAAAAAGGATACTCTTTATCACAAATCACAAACAATTTTATATTTCTTAGAATCTTATGTTAGTCCCATACTTAGGGGGGTGCAATGCGAGGTTTTATTGCTACAAGAGATCTTTTAACAAAGGCCCAAGCCGCCGTGTCACGTTATTTCAAAAAATCTTTACTGCTCCGTTCTCACAAATTTCCTTAGCCTCACACAGCACTCCACGTCTAAACCCAGTGGTTCCCCTCCATCTAACACTACGTACTCTCAGCACATTTCCATTATCCGGCCCTTTTACCCCAGCCCCCGCCCCCAGCCCCCGCCGAGCTGTAATTAAATATCAAATGCGGAACCTTCCACCACTTCCCTCATTAGTTTTTAATTATTTTAGTTAGATGATGTCGTAGTATAGGTCACTTTGTAGTTTAGATGTTGTGTTGTGTTTTAAAAGGTTTTTATATAATTATGAATAAAGTAAACGAACAAATAATAAGTTGCAAGCAGAGAGGACAATATTATGATGTTACATAATCCATGTCCTATACCTATCTGTTTAGGTAACCTACCTATCTGATTAAATACAAAACTCATTCTCAAAAACATAACTTTACAATTCTAAATTCTAACGTTTTCCAATTATGCATTAGCTTAGTTAAAATATCGCGTCAGATAAATTTTACCAGATAATGGCGAGACGGTTAGGTCGACGAACTCACAAATTCAATTTTAAAATTGAAACTGTTTTAAGGAATCCGATTTTCAAATGAACACTGAACTTTTTAGAATTGTTCTCAGGGAGGAATTCATAGGACGGTCAACTACAACTGTCTCGTAACTGATATCAACTTATGACAAACCTAGCCTAGGTGTTATGATAATGCACCTAAGAAGTTAGTTGAAGAAAGACAAAGTTATGAAGTCTCGTTTGTTCAGCTTTTACATACAGGAAACAGGTTGTACATACAGGAAGGAAAGAAATCAAAAAAGTATTTTATGGCACAATTAATCCCGCATTCCCATCAAGCCATCAATGTGACACGACACAATGATTCTTGGAAGTTTCTTCCTAATTACCTGGGTTCAGGAGGTAATACTTAGTTGTCTTTAGTTAGAACGAAACTTTTTGAAAAAAAAAAACGAATATTACCAAGCAACCTTTGTATTCTCCGCCCACTTCTCAAAAGCCAATTACATAATTGAACTCCGTTTCGCAAAACTAAAAGTACCAATATTAAAGTGGCTTTTGTGAAAAACTTATTCCAATTATTGTAAAAACTATTAATTAGGGAACTTTTTAACTCTCCGATCTTTGTGTCGAGAGCGACTTTCGTAAGTAACGACAACTTTTATGAAAGAAATAATCATTTTTTTTGATACTTACATACATACATTCATAATTCTGTCCCTAGTTCTTTAATAGTAGATCTAATTTTCTGATTCCCTTACCGTCAAAGGAGATTTGATATTTTCAACAGACCAATTTTTTTAAAACTGTCTCGGGGTAACATGACACTTCAGTTACATTTATGTATTTAGACGTCGTATCGAAGGAGAATATCGCATTGCACATGTGTGTGTGTGATTACTATGTACCTACTAAAAAGCGACCATTTACTGGGTCTTTCACTGACTTGAATGTTTCCTGGCGGCTGAGAGTATGAGTTAGATCATTTAGTTCCCTTCAAAACGGTTCAGCTGAATGATGCTGATCCATGCATGACGCATGGTTCGTCGATATGTTCATGAACGGGCACCGTCAGTTGGGAATGGTCATCTCTTAGCTGCCGCGGCTTGTTTTGATTTATTTAAATGTTTAAATTGTTTTTTTTTTTCTTTTCACTACGGATGGTTTAACGTGCACGTCACTACATCGTTCTCACATGCATAATTTCAACATGAATGATGTTACCAATATTTTGTAACAATATTTTGATTTAAAGGAGTATCCCTGGTGTTTCTTGCCCGTTCTTCTCCATAAAAACCTACTACGTTTTGGAATGGGTACCTAGCTTCAATTTTCTGTCTTACCGAACCCTTGACAATCAGAAGGACCTGTAATTGGTTTAATTGGAATAAATGCTTTGAGTTTCAGTCGAAATACAATAGATGATTGCAATACCTTATTATAGCTTAGAAGGATACCACAGTCCTCAAGACGTAAGTATATTTAAAGACGAAGTTGAACTCTCAGGGTACTGCTCCTTATAGAACATAAATCTTAGGGTAACTTACTCTATTGAAGAATGTTGAATAAATAATTAACCATAAAATCTATACAAGATACATTGTAAAAAGGTAAAATTGGTAAATATGCCAGCAAGGGTAATCTTCGGAACTACTGATTCGGTTTGGAAAATTCTTTCACTAACGGGAAGCTACAGTATTACCGAGTGTCATGGGGTATATTTTATGTTAAACCAAAAATATTCACGCGGACAAATTGAGGGACAGAAGACGCAGAACATCATCATCTGACTAGCCTTTACCTAACGATGTTGGGGTCAGCTTCCAGTCTAACCAGATGCAGCTGAGTACCAGTATTTTACATGGAGCGACTGCCTATCCGACATCCACAACCCAGTTACTAGGTAATACGAAACTCCTTGATAAGACTGGTAGTCAGACTTTCGAGCTTCTGACGACCCGTAACGACTGTCAAAGATCCACGAATGACAGCCGGGAACAACGGCTTAACGTGCTTTCCGAGGTACGGAGACATCTTTGTATGTAAAGATGGTCATCCATCCATGGACCAACCGCGGCAAGCGTACCATAACCTGATCGATTGACCCGTGCCGCTATTATAACTTAGCCATAAACCCTTCTACACAGAACAAACCTTCAAAATTCAATAAGTAGTACAATACGACCGTTTGAATTCAGTGTTCATCCTCTATAACATTTGTGTATACATACCATTTACTCGTATATTATCTACAAATCATCCCAGTTATGGCGGGGGTAATCTTAAGAGCATTTGTTTATTCCATGGGACATCAAATTTAATGTTCAATGCAGTTTTATGGGACATAAAATTCAAGACATCTATGTATTAGCGAACACGTAGATTTAATATGTTGCTTTAGAATTGGTAGTATTTATTGCGAGGTGCTGTGGCCATTGAAGTGGTAGAATACTAAAATGCAAGAATCTTAAAGCTACTCAACTCTGTGAAGTTTTTTTACATTCGTATTTTAGAAAAGTTCAGAAATCTTCACTTTTCTACTGGGTGTAACTTTAGAAATCAAACCCTCACATAGCACTTGGATATGCAATAAAACATTGTCCATAAAAATCTGCATATTACAAGTAAATCCCTCACAATTTATGGATAGAGGCGTTATTAAACTATAAAAATGAAAATGGGCGTAAAATGAGGTCGGTTAATGGTTCCGCATAATAAAACGCTAGAGTAATTGTGTCGTATAGCGCTAATAAAGTTTCGTAATTAACGTAAATAGTTTTCTTTGTTATGAAGCGACGGCCAAACTGTAAAGTCCTCAACTCGGTGGGTAGTTTAGTAATTATATCAAGTTTCTTTACCGAAACTGGTGTCGTGAAACCATCAGTACAAAGTGAAGTTTACGCTTCTGTAGTCGTAGCCGCGTCACAGCGCTACGGATCTACGGCGTAGCGCTACGGGCTACGCCGTGTGTGATAGTGTAGTTTTTTTTTCTTTAATATGTTACGTACTATAGTTAAGTACAGTAAAAAGGTTCACAGGTTAAAATCAAGGAGTGTAGTTGAGTAGTTTATATATCATGTATCGTCATTCAGTGTTTTTCAAACTACTAAATGTTTCATTGTCTTTCATTTGTCAACAAAGTGAAAGGACAAAATTAATTTCAGCAATTATTTTAGCCCAAAATGTATAAAAACCTTCATGAACTGTTTTGTTCATGTTGTTGTTGGCAGAAACCTCCAGAGAATCTAACCGCGCAACTCCAAAAATACAACCTAAATTAACCAGGTTTAATTTAAAATTTCGACCTCTATAAGAATATAGAGGTCGAAATTAAAACCTAGAAAGGTTTAAAATTTAACAAAAACTGTACCGCAGACTTAAATGTTCCAGATCTTTATTCAAGTACAACAAAGGGTTTAATCGTGTGGAAACTATTGTTGGTTTAAAAATAAAACTGGCTCGGCTTAAATCTGTACATTAGCTATCCTAAACACAGTCGGTTTGGTGCCGTAAGGAGCTCGTTGAGACCGCGAGTACGAAACATTAGAGTAAGTATGTTTATTGTTATTTTAAATCTCGGGTAAAGTGGTGATAAGAGTATTCGCAAAAATGTTGGGTCCTCCTGGAAATTACGGAACATAGTACACTTGACATCGTCGTCTGATGAAGGAAAACACAATAAAAAAAACAGCTGGTTTTATAAGAAACCGCGACTTAAAGTAATCAGAGAGGAAATTCTCGTAATTTTAAGAACGTGAAAATTAGAGGTAGAAATTAGAGGTATTTTTGACAGATTGAGACTTCAATTTGTCAAAAATACCTCTAATTTCTCTCTCTTGATTGTCGCTGAGATGAGATTGCGAGTAGATTTTGAACGTTCTTATTTACGGAATTTGGCCTTCTGTAGTCATCAGTAATTTCGTGTTCTACTAGTTTGGAGATTCAGTGGGACAAATATTGTCTAGAATTAAGATATTGTCAATCCTGTAAACTACTTTAATGCATAATTTGCATTTTTTTCTTTATATATGTTAGTTTGTATGGTATACAGTGGCCTCCAAAAGTTAGTTGACATTTTTCCACTTCAGCTTTGACACACCACATTATGATTTAAAATTCTAGTAATCCAAATATTTGAACAGCTATAAAGTAATTATTGACTAATTCAAATACCTTTGACTTATCATAAAAAATAATCAAGTAAAACCTGGTATTTTTATCATTTTAAATCATAATGTGGCATCACAGCTAAAGTGGAAAAATGTCAACCAACTTTTGGAGGCCACTGTACGGGTATGTGTATGCGGAATTGTAGCCTAAAACAAATCTTTATAATTTATGGCATCTACAAACAAAAGTAAAATCACAATAAAACAACCTACTTCAATCATTATTCGTTTCTTTAAAGTCCCATTTCTAGAATATTTTCCTCCGGCGGCTGATTCTCGGCTTATCGGTGAATAGCCGAGGCGTCTCTCATTCATTCATTCAGTATTCAATCGCGCTCTCAATCTCACCGCCATTCGTATTAGCGTCCGCGGTAACTCAATAATAATGCCGTCGATTTAGCGTCAAATATTTATCACAGAGTAGGAAGAAATATAAACATTATTCGCTAGAGATTTGTTAGGTTCATAGCGATGTTTTGAGGATGGACAGACTGAGCCAGCATAACATATAGGTACATAACACCATGCCTTGTTTCCTCGAAGGATTAAGCAGAAGTGTACCTACAGTACTGAACGGACTGCACTACATACTAATAGGTACTTATTTACCTGCTTGTGCAGATCGGGAAATTAACTATTAAAGAAATTGACACCTTGCCTCAATTTTCGGAGTAGGTAATAGCCATTTTATGTACTGTAACTGTCAGAATGAAATTTGTGATTTGAGTATACGGAATGTTAGTAGTCAGTTTGGTAAACAATGAATTTCCCTGACTTTACATTGATTTAGCTTGGTTATAAATTGTAATATTTGCAATGACCGAAGCATTTCGTTAACGTATTTTTTCTGTCATACTCGTAGATAAGAACAAATCGAAAGGCTCTCCAGGCAGTTCACCTGCAATTTCTGCCATGGCCTCTTTATATGTTTGTAAAACACATGAATACTTATTATTAGTACAGAAAGCTTCAAAAATACAAGTTTCAAGTAGTAGTTATAACTGTAGTAGTAGCTAGTATTAATATAATCAGTTCGTGACATTACTCGAAACATTAACCTCTTTTCTTGAGACCAAATGCATAATGTTTTTACTAGTTACCAACAAAACGGTGAAGTTTACTTGCGGACTATGGCTAAAGGAAAAGATCTGCATCGGCACTCTTAATGCAGAGTCATTAAGCAAGTCGTGTTCTGTCGCAGGAACACCGAGGGGCGGAACTAGCACTGCCCGGGAGGACGCAACCAATAGACAAGTAACAGAAGGAAAGGAATTCAAAACGTTATATCAGTCAATAATTGTCGCACTACAGGCACAGAATTCATGGCCCTAATTCACTATGACCACTTAAGGATTCCTTACCGAAATCACTTCGAAATCTCGTCAATTCCTTAGCTAATCCCGCCAATCTAGCGTTGATTTCGCGCGGTTTCGTTCATTGTGTCATAGAAAATTACTGCCTTTATGATATACAACATTTAATATAAACACGTTTGTATCTGAGCCGATTCCGACCATTTGTTCCTAATTGAAATACTGAATGTTAATACTAATATTAATACATATGTCGAATCTACTGTGCTAGAGGACAGAAGTCTTTTCTCAAACAGAAAAAAAATATGACCGCACTTGGTCACACGCTACTTGGCTACTACGAGCAGTGTTTTGGACAAAACAAATTAAATTGTTACTGAATAATAATACCGTTATGGAGGAAGGATAGCCAGCTTCCCGCACGAGGTTTGACTTTACCAAATTAAGGTAAAAGTATGCTGCCTTGAATATGGCATATAATTACATATGTCACAAACAGTTTAATAAAAATTTTAGCTTTGTCGAGCGTCTTCGTTCAAAACCTGAAATGTCATATTAAAGCCCGGGTACTGTATGAGTTTTATTTGACACCTTTGTGAAAACTTTATATTTAGTATTGTAAGTACGACTTCTGTTTCTTTCTCTTCTTAGGTGTTACTCAGAGGAACTTGATCTCGCCGCACATTAATCCTTGCCAGGGACAAGACACTGCTTGGATCTTTTGGTTTTTCACAAAGCTCTGCGAGAAACCAAAACGGCTGACAAAATAATTGTGAACTGATTGTTTAGTTTCAGTGAGTATTAATTTTTATCTTTTTGAATGGATGAGTGCAAGGACCAAGCTTAGTTCTGGATTTGTGCCCAGTTAAGGGAAAAGGCCTAACCCGGCATCTATTGCATTGAACTTAGGCAGCTACATAAAAGAAACCTACAAACTCGAATCACCAATAAGCAGTCAGGATGATGCAACAAAAATTGCAATGCAACCAGTCACTAACAAATTAATAACGTGTTAGTGTGTCACGAGTTGAATGGAACTGCCATTGAAACATTATAGTGCTGTGACACGCGAGCTACTTACTGTTGATTTGAATTTGTAACGCGTTCCTTTTGTGTAGCGTCATGGACGATGGAACTAAATTCCTAAAACATAACAGTATTGTGAGACAACGACTGAAAAAGTATGTATTGTGCCTAACGTAATTCAGATGTGATGCTTTGTTATGATTTATTAAATTCCACTATCTAGTGCCTGCATATCTTACAACAGGTACCTGAACGTAGACCCCACGTGCAAGTAATCACTGAACTTGTAGCGTTACTAGGAGCAACTCGGATTGACTTCGAAGTCTGATACAAACTTCCGATTGCAGTCTGAAACTTTCGAAATTCTGTTAGTAGTTTATTGCAAAAAAATCTACATCATGTTTGAACGCGGAAATTTCGTGATGTTATGGCGCCAAGGCCCAGGCTCTTTTCTTTGTGTAAATAATTTCATCACCACTGCTCTCAAAATTATAAATGAAAATATCGTTTGGAAACCAGCATGTCCTTGAACTAAAAATTCGAAGACATTATGACATCTACCAACCCACACTGGGGCAACGTGGTGGATTACGAGCCATTTTCTCTCACAGAGAGGAAGCCTGTGTCCCAGCAGTGGGAACGTTATAGGCTGATTATGTATGTATGCACTCAAAGAGCAAACGCGGTGATCAATGATTGACGACACGGTTGGCGCAGTGGCTGGGCGATCGACTGCTGCGCTGCGTGTCGCGGGTTCGATTCCCGCACGGAACAAATATTTGTATTGCCTACAGGTAGTTGTTCCGGGTCTGGCTGTTTGTGTATGTGAGTTTAAATGTTTGTAAACGCACCCACGGTACAGGAGTAATTCCTAGTGTGGGGCAATGTTTCTTCAAAAAAAAAAAAAAATGATTAGTCCCTATTGTAGTAGCTAGTTCTCTGTATATCATTTCTTCCCTGCAGTCAAATAGGAATGATGATGATGGCTGAGGAATGATGTGATAAGGCAACGTTACGGTTTAAATGAAGTGTGTGAGTAAAAGAGTATGCTCAGGTTATTGGTCTTGTTAAGAAGATAAATGAAAGGCGACTAACAAAAGGTATTTACAAGGCAGATGTGAGTGGAAGCGCTCAGGAGATGCCCTAGAAGGATATAATATCCAACGTGCGTGTATGACCAGATGTATGAACGTAAACGAAGCAAAAGGAGTGCTTGAGGATCGTAGTAAATGACGTTCTGTAGTCCCTGCCTACCCCTGTGGGAGGAAGGCGTGAGTTTATGCATGTCTATATGTGTCAGATAGTAAAATTAATAGTAAAACATTTACTTTACATAAATCAACGCCATTCTATTTCCCACAAGAAAAAGAGCTGAACAACGCACAGGCCGTGCATGACATCGAAAGCCAATAAAGGCCATCACTCATTGTCTATGGACGCATGTTTTATTTATAGACGCCATTAGGTTCCATACAGACGTATGGAGGATTCAGAGCGGGTTAGGATGATTTTTATTGTTTTACGTCCGTGGTTGTTTATGGGTTAAGTGGCGACGAATGGTAGGGTTGAATACGGTTGAGTAACCGTGGGAGAGTAGCCACATTTTTCCACGGTTACCACTTTATAAATAATTTCGAAAAAGCAGGAGTCTTTGGGACCAGCGTAGCTATTCACGACCACTCGACACGCTTCCGTACCGTATCGAACATCAATCAATGTTATCGTCGGAGTCTTCTAACCGCTGTTCACAAGTCCAAAGCCCGAATTTTTTCAGTATAAAAACTCGACAACTGTTTGCTGTCCGGGGCAAGGCAAATCAGGTTATTGAAGTGTATCATTTTCGATACGATAGCGTGTCGAATGATTGTGAATAGCTATGTTGTTGTTGTTGTTGTTGTTGTGTTTAGTTTATTTATAATCCTGTACGAGTCGCAAAAAATACTTTTTCTTTCTTTCTATGTAGTTCTGAATAAATATTCTATTCCCAATCCAAAATATAATTATATATTATATATAATTCCAATCTTATTCAGTATGGTGTACAGTAAAGCGCTCGTCAGTCTAATACTTGAACTACGAAAACCACCCCTATTGCTAGATTTACAATATATTGTTACAATATATTTGTATGTTGTTTACAATATATATATATTGTTAGATTTACAATCTTAAAACTATAATGGCCCCTTTACATTCTGCCAGTACATATAGTGTGCAAATATTTAATTTTATTTTGCACAATGCTATTATTTTAATTATAGTAAAAAAAGACAGCAACAACAAATAAGAGCTTATGCATTAGGCTTTTTAAGAAAAAAAAAATGATGTCAAAGTTATACCTACAGTTATGTCAGTTCAAAAGATGCCAGAAAAGAATGTACATTCATTCTTGTAAATTGTAATTACTTACTGTTCTAGTAATGTCAAAGTGTTGACTTAGTAAAATTTGAACATAAATTAATTATTATATTTACCAATATTATACATTTCAGTTTCCTTCTCTGCGAACTGAAATATATAAAAAAAAACATACGTCTTTAATATCATGTCCTATGAGCAAAAGTGAAAAAGGCTAAAATATGAAATAATACATGAAAACCATAACATCGATATTACGTTTAGAGCACTCAAACCGGTAACAAAGTAATAACATAAATATCAGAAAATTGGAAAGTTTTGCAACCCATAGCCCATTTCTTTGCCAAACAAGTAACAGGTAAGTCCATGGCTGGGTCGTGAATACAAATATTGAGTGTTCGGTATTCTGGGCAGGGGACCGTTAATTTGTGCGGGATCCCCATTAGCTAGGGTTAAGCTTGATGGTGACGTAATTGTATGTATAAGTAGGTATACACAACATAATAAAAACAACAGCTGTTTGATGGACGATAAAGAAAATGCTTCTGCGTGATTCTGTGGTGATTGCGATTTAAAATTTTAAGGCCCTGCCTAGGACAGGTTTCCTAATAATTCTACCTCCTGACTTCACCGTAAGTCAGTACGAACCAACTATTTAAGCATATGAAAGACAAATAGTAAAAGCCTTTCCAAATATTCCTGGTTAATGTATATACCTTGTGCTTACGAATTATCGATAGATAGCCCTTAGATTTACGGCCAAACACAATTACCTATCTATCACCAGTTGTGGCACACTGGGGGGAGAACAACCTATCTATCTCTGGTTTCAACGTCTCAATAATCTATAACAGTAGCGATCCGTATGATCATATTAATAAACTTACGGTTATAATTATACTGGCTACCATCAGTAGCCATCTGTCAATGGGTTATTGGGTTCGGCCGTAAACCATGCTTTACCAACTAGAGATAGAAATAAAGAAATGTGGTAAAAAATTACTTCAAGAAAACCAATCCTATTCCCCAATTTCTCTGTAAAATAACCAATATAAGCCTTACTTGACTGAAAAATAAAAATGTGTCCATACTAACAAAGAGAGCTATTATGTTGCCCAATTGTTGGTTCACAAAGGGAATCGACTTTTTTTAATTAATATCTGTGGCAACACTGGCGACCTTCACGCTTGACGAAGGGGGAGCGACAGCAATTGATCGACTATCGCGACACGATGATTGATCATGCAATAATGCCTACATGAAAAGTTCGAGGGACGTTTTGTACGGACCTCTGTTTTCCTTTTTAGTACGTCGACGATGTATTACGGGTTTTTGTTATTAATTTAAAACATAGCAGGCATACTTAGAAGGAGTTTTAGCTGTGTCTTACAATTTGTAAATTGTTTTCTGATAATTAAAACTTTCAAAAACTACTGAACAAACAAAATCTCACAGTCGTTTCTTCAACTGTAAAATCACAAACACCTGAAATAACATTTTATTTAATTCGCAAATCAGTATTCAAAACGGTTTCTCAGAACCTCTTTTCTACTGAATAAACAGAGCTCGTTTAGGTCTTAAAAGGTCTTGGAATTAGAACTGTTTACCAACCTTTTAATTAGCATAATCTTTAGATTTTGGTACTTACCTGCAAAATGTTATGAAAAAAAGCTCAGAGAGAAGTAGGTACGAAATGTTGGTGTACTAAAAGTACACCTCTGTATGACCTTTCAGGGATTACAGGCGTGATTTTATGGTAATATTCTAAAAGATACGATACATTATGGTGAACTTCGGTCTTAAATGTACATTACTTAAGGTTTTTTTTTGTTGAAAGTATTTTTTGAAGGTCAGATTAAAAACTTGGAAAGTGCTAAGGGGTGCTTACCACTTTTTATAAGTATTCAGTCTAGAATGAAGTGGCGTAATGAACTTCCAAGATATACATACCTACCTATGGCTCTGTCAACAGACAGACAGACATAACAGAAAAACAAACAAAGCTAACAAGCTTTGTTCTGTTTAACTTTTATTCATATCATGCGTTTCTCTTCGCAATTAACTTAGTATTCTGTTTAATTTCCATATTATTAGGGATCTAAACAGTGGCCCATCCAATTAGGGACCACTCCGACGCTTAACATAATAGCAGCTCTTGGTTTAACCAACCTCTGCGAATCTAGTCTTTGATATAATTGTAACTATGGAGAGGGTAATGTCTTAAGTGTGGCGAGAAATCTGGTAACAAAACCTGCACCCTAATTGCGGAATACACTCGGGATGACAATCCCTATTCAGTTTGGCAGTTCAATGATATCCATTGCGTTATTTTTGCTATCGAGCAGACAAATTATTCAGTCTGATGTAGCAATGAATTTTGTTGTTATCAAATAGAGGTCCTGTCTTGCCGAGTGTGTTACGCATTTAAAGTGCTGGTTTTTTCTAGGTATGCCTTAGATTTGCTACAAAATCAAAATAAACACTCATTTATTCAAATCAGGCTAAGAATCAGCATTTTTTTTTTTACAACAGAAGTTGTTCATTTCACCAAAATCTAGTGGTTTAGCTGGAAAAAAGCGACGCAACAAACTCTCCAGCAACACGTCTATACATAGTTTATAACTCGCCATTCATATTAAAGCAGATTCCAACTTCACCACACATGATTGCGACCGCCTGTTTAGGAGGCGTCACACCCAACGACTCATTATGCGTTATAAATTCGCAACTAATTAGCGGCTGCTCGCTGACAAAGATTAATGTCGCAATGTGTGCGACGAGCCTAATGCGTTGTGAGGCAAGTCGACAGTGCAATGTGTGTTTAGATAATTAGTTATGATTTTGTCGCTGTGGGAGTCATTAGGGTTTAGCCTTAGGTTGGTATAGGTAAATTCATTACTAAGCAAATTAACACCCTACGTAAATTTTCGTGTTATAGATTTAGTATTCCTATACTTTTTTTTAGATTTAGACTTGGATGGATAAAGCTGAAGACTTTGTTTGTTTCAACGCGCTAATCTCTGGAACTACCGGTCCGAGTCGACAAATTATTTTTGCAATTGATAGCCCAATTCGTAAGGAAGGCTGTAGGCTAACGGCACGCCATAGCCCATAGGAGCCGAGCGAAAAGGGAAAAAGTCACAAATAAAGCTAAGTGATAACGAAGTGATAGCGCGGGCAGGTGACGCGATGCGACGGGGTGTGTCTGGGGAACTAAACATTTCACGCAGACGTAGGTGCGGGCAGAAGCTTGTCTATGGTTATACCCATTTAATACTGTCAAAGAATGACAATTCCGATTTGAAGATACGCGCAATTTAAGTACGTAGTTTGCTCAACAATTAGGTTCCCTGACCTTATCTACATGTTGTAATAACATATTGGTATTAGATGAAGTTCGACAACGTAAAACTTTGATAGTAGTAATGAAGCTTCCTTTGAGAGAGTTGGTCTAAGAAAGTCTTTCTTTTGTCACTGAAAAGTTTGAACGGCTTAAGTACCAATTCTAGGCATTTGAAACTTTTCTCTTTAGTCTCTAAGGACTAAAATCAGCAATCCTCTAGATTTTTCAGGGTCTACATTCTATATTGTCTATATTCAGTTATTTGCCAAGCTTTAATAAAAAATTTAATCACATCCAATATCCACGAAGCTCCCATGGTATTTCCATGGACCGACCCAAGTTATGAAGACCATCTCCCATATTTGTGATTCACAATTACATGGTCCCGTTACGGACCCCATATCCTCATAAATACTAAACTTTGCAACCATTACCGACACCAGGGATGCCAATCCTTAATATTGCCGTTTGAAATGTGAGGCGATTTCATTGTGACTTTTTAGGGTTCTGTACCCAAAGTTTTGTAACTGGACCATACTTTTAGGGTTTCCAACAGGTGCCAAAGGAACGCTATTATGAACCTTACGCCCGCCGTCTATCTGGCTGTCGCAGAACTGTACCTTTTGTACAGTGATAGGTAGGCACTCTTTAAAGTTTCAAAGAATACGTATAAGGCTATCCAAAAAATAAAAGTTTTGGTGGAACGGAACCCTCAATATGCGAGGTCGACTCTAATTTCACAGTTTTTTCCTTCTCTTAATTAAAAGAGAGCGGTCGCTGCCGCTTCCTAAATTGACTCTTTAAAACTTGTGGTTTGCATTCATTATTTACGTGGAGGCTCTCCTTGGGTTTTCTGTGCGCCTAGAGAAATACTTTAGAAAATGTGTAAAGCTATGACTTCCTATAATGACGGTAGCCGCCACATAGCGTCTACAATTTAGCGATGAAAGTTGGTATGTTTTGCTAGAGCGCGTTTTTTGAAAATTTGTTAAAATTCGTCACTAAATATCACTTTTCTACTAAAATAAACTCTCACATTGAATGGCCTTCATTGCTATTCCGTTGGCCACCTAATTAATACTTTGACACACCTTTCGATATAACCAATTAATGTTCTAAATCATGAAACAGTTAAGAGTTAAAGGAATAAGGTTATTAATCATTTTCAAAAATCATGTACGTACATGAGGTTTGACACCAGTTTTAGGGGCATTAACCGTACAAATTACGCGCAAGATCAATCATCAAATTTGGCGACACGGTTGGCGCAGTGGCTGAGCGATCGACTGCTGCGCTGCGTGTCGCGGGTTCGATTCCCGCACGGAACAAATATTTGTATTGCCTACAGGTACTTGTTCCGGGTCTGGCAGTTTGTGTATGTGAGTTTAAATGTTTTTAAACGCACCCACGATACAGGAGTAATTCCTAGTATGGGGCAACGTTTTTAAAAAAGAAAAAAAAAGAGAAGAAAGAAAGAAGATCAATCATTTAGTTAACTATCTACCTTCAATTTGAGAATTGAGAAAAACAATACTTAGTCAGGAATTCTGGGAAATTTTCAAAAATACCTAAACAACAACAAGCTGGCAGGACTACGTTAAAGAAAGGAAGGAACGAATACGTTAAATTACAAACCACCCTGTATAGGTTGTACCATCATCGGCCGGATCAATGTTTATCATCAGCTGAGAATGTCTTAAAATGGTCCAATGAGCCTATGAACGCCAGTGAAAGAATCAATGATCCGTAATAAGAGTTGTTGTAATGTTAACAATTAAATTATGTATTTTACCATGAACTGGATAATTTCTTTAAATAATTATTAATACCTGTTCAGCGGATTTAATTACTATACCTTCATGAATATTAGGATGGCAGCTGCTCAGTGAACGTTACGTTATGACCCGCTTTTTATATGATTTGGATGGTAATGTTAAATATGTGCGCACCGGTATCTGTGTACATACATACATGAACCCACACGCCTTTTCCCATGAGGGCAGAAACTATTTAACATCTGTGTGTTATACTGTGTTCATAATTTAGTTTTCAAACTTGTAACCAAATACGTGGTTATCGAAAAACACCTTTATTGAAATTGTAGCGCAAACTCAACTTTATGATTTCCCACACAATCATAAAGGTCAGTTTGCGCTACAATTTCATTAATGGCGTTTTTCCAAAGCCACTTAGTTTTACACCTCTTTCAATAGTACTGATTATTCTGATATTAACTTAGTTTACATTGGCATGAAGTTTAATATTCGTTTAAATAGAAATAACATGCATTTGAAACGAGGACCTGAATATTAAATGCTCCTTACTTACTACTTTACTTGTTACTCCTTTTGCTTCGTTCCTTCATACAATTGGTAATACACGCGACCCCTTTCATTACATTATATTCTGTTGTACTTTACACCTGATCGCCATCGAAGATACTGAGCAAACAAAATACTTTTCTTTAGCTGTCGTCTACAATCTAAGAAAACATCGTCGTTGCTAAAAAACCAAAACAAAGTAAAGATGTAAGTTATACAAATTGTTGTTTAAGGTTTAAACTTTCTTATTTCTGATAACAAAGCTGTGGAAAAGTTTTATACCCGTATATTTACAATCTACAAAGTTTTGACGGATTCTTTTACAAGGAATATCGGAAACATAAAATCAATGTTAACGATTGTGTTGTAAACGCATCCGACTGTTTAACGAGAGTTTTGATTTATTTGTTTTAACGATACCATTATATGACGCCGTGTCACGAATTTGCATACAATACTATTGAATTCCGAAATCTGAGAATTATTACATAGTTGCAATTGTCTATTGGCCCATTCCTATGTTGAGCCATAAAAGCAATTAATGAAAGGCAATTGCATGCAGCTGAGATGATGAGGATGAGGGATGTGTTACGCTAGTAAACGAGACGTTGTGTGGAAATCGGTTGCCATGGTATGATCATGTTATGCGGAGGGAAGTTTTGAGTATGAAAGAAAGAAAAAAAGAAAGAAAGAAAATACGGGGGGAGGTAATATGGGTGTGTTTTGAGGATGGATTGTTTGACTACTAAGATGACGGCTTATAAATATGTATAGAAGAAGAAGACTTGCTGCTCTGACGCCAAATAAATTGGGGATAAGGGCAGGAGGATGATCAATGGCTCATGGTTATCTCAATTTCCAAGAAAACTAATTTAAGATACCTCTAACTTAAAAGTTAATCCTCATAATTGAGTTACAGCCATCAATCAAAAAATTTAGTCTTTAGGATTATAATATTAATTGAATAACTAGAATAGACGAAGTCTAGACTAAGAGCTACAACTCACAGAAACTTACACTTTACAATAACTCTGTAATAATTTTGCTAACGTCGGTTCATGCTAACCGAAGTTTAAGTCAAGAAAATAGGGAACTAAATTGCTTTTGTGTTTCGTACGGTGTACAGAGTTGGTTATACTTTATGAGTAGTCTCTTGTGACGAGGTGTAACATAGTGGACACACTTTCAAAGTATCCTGTTCCGTAAATTAAGTTATTTTATTTATTTAAGGATTACCAACGAGATACCTTACAATTATCTTATTTATTTTAAGTGCAATAGTGCATATTTTAGAGCAGAGCTTTTTTTTGTTCCCTATGCTGTCCCAGTGATGGGCAAAGTCCTCCCCCAAATCTTTCCAGGAACTCTTTTCGCGCGCCATCTCGAACCAGAACACTAGATTACAAGAAAACCGAGACTTGTCTATTTATATTAACCAGACAGCACTTAGTTATATGGGAACTTAACACATCATCATAAAATCATGCTGGACATAGGTCTGCCCAAAATACCGCCATGGCATCAGAACATCAGCCGCTCTATTCTGTAAATATCACACCGTGAAAACTTAGGTAAGGTGAGCGTGAATAGCGAAGGAGGTGGCGGGACGGATGAGAGAGAGAGCCTCCCGTCCCAGCCGCTGCGGGAGACGCTCCGGGCGTCGGGAGCCGCGTGACGACTCCCGGCCACCGTAGGCGCGGGCCTGCGGGCGGGAGGGGTCATATGATGATTTCACATCCGGAAAAAAAAAAGGTGAGCGTGAAGTGAGCTGTCAATAGGAGCAATCCCTAACATCAGGTGGATTGACAGTTCACTTCACCTAAGTTTTCACGGTGAGATTTTTACAGAATAGCACTGCAGGAGCAATGAAAATATAACAATGCCTAAATAATCTACTTAACAACAACAATAATGTTACCTTCGTTCACGGACAGAGAACGCACAGCCTCAACTGCTGGGTTCAAAAGCATGAAATTTTGTACAAGAGTTCCTTTTTTAATGAAACTGAGCACTAAGGAAGCATTTTTGAAAATGAATTCCCCAAGGACTCGGCTTGTAATAATATAAGCAAACAACTCCACGGCCCCTGCAACATTCCAGCTATAATTAAATCTATAACCTGAAAGCCGCCATAATCATTTATTTTCCGCATACATTTGATACGGTTCGCCGACGAATTAGCCTCGATGTTATTTTAAAAGCACAACGCTCCCCTTCGTGGTGTGCAAATAAATGATTTATATTTCTGGTACGTATGAACCAGTTATAATGAGCCATAGCATATATTTTAAATTCATTTAAATCAATGTTAATATACCCTGTATAAATGAAATTGTGTAAAGATTTTTCGATCTTGGCACTGTTCCATGAATATTCAAGTCTGCTCTTAGAAAGATTTTACTTGAAAAATCTTTGTTTTTGTTTCATTAATTTAAAATGTAAACTTTGAAGCGTCCTCAAACTAAAATCATTTATTTCAATTAAATCATTTACAGGCACTTTTGAATTGTCAAAATTAAATAGTCGGTCAGTTAGTCAGAAAGTTGAAGCTAGTTGCCCATTCCAAAATGTAGATCTCTGTGGAGAAGAATGGGCAAGAAACTCCACGGACACTCTTTTAAATCAAGATATTATTACAGAATCTTGGGTACATTATTCTTATTGCTTCTATATTATGTGAGAACAATGTAAAAAAAACAAATAAAGAAACAATGTAAAATATAAAATTAAAAATAAGCCCTGGCAGTTAAGAGATGACCAGTCTCAACCGACGGCGCCCATTCACGAACATGACGCGTGGATCAAAACCATCCAGGTCAACCATTTTGTAGGGAACCGAATGATCAAACACACGCGCCACCACCAGTGAGACGTTTAAGTGAGCATGACATATTCTCAGCTGCCATGCTCTTTCAAGTCAACATCAAAATATAATAATAAACGGATCCATGGTACTTACATTTACAAAATTTAAAAAAATGCTTCTAATTTATACAAAACTATAGTTTGCAATTTATTTAAGAGATGAAAAAAAAAATACTACCAATCAGGAAGAGGTATATAATATTGAAGTATTCAAGAATCAAATCTTGATTGAATAAAATAAACATTAAGTTCGTAATGTCAGAAACACTAAAAAAAAAAGGAAGCATCTCTAAAAAAAAAAGAGGAAGCATCTCTTCCAAATATTGAAATCACAATTTCAATATTTGTAATTAGTGAGCCCAAGTACCTGTGGAGCAGGACCAGCATTAGCCAAGCATTCTTATCTACGATATACTCATCCAACTTATAATACGCTTGTCTACATAGTGTGCGTTTAATGCATGTTTTAAATTTCTTCTCATTTAGTTGAAGAATATCGAGTGGTATTTTATTAAAACATTTTACACAGTAACCCATAAAAGAAGTTTTTACTTTAGACAATCTGAAGCGCGGTTGATCTAGTTTGTTCCTATACCTAGTGTTAAAATTATGCCTGTCACTTATCTTACTAAACAGATCTAGATTTTTTCGAACGTACATAATGTTTTCGTATGTCCGTACCGTCATGATGTTGTTTTTTTTAAACAGTTCCCTTAGAGATTCGCATCTGCTGAGATTGTAGATGGCTCTGGCAGCCCTCTTTTGCAGAATGAAGATAAAATAAATATCTGCAGCCCGTCCCCACAGATGGAAGTAACTAAAAAATCATCTTCAAAATAAAACGGCAGTCAAACAAAAAAACAGCTACGAAATTAGCACGAAAATATAAAAGGATAAGATGAAAGTGACTGAAAAAGATTTTTCAACACCGAAATAATCTTTCTTTTTACCCCCCTACCTGAGTCTGGAGTCTATTTAGTATAAGTTTCCAGACTTTAAATAGACTCCGGACTCAGGTAGGCCGAAGCAAAGAAAACCTGCTCAGGCGGAGATACACAGATGAATCGGCTCTGGAGGCTGACTGTATATAGATTGCCATCGACACGCTAACAAGAAGACCGTTAGTTACCCTTTCCGTTTAAAAGATAATGCATATAGCGATCCCTCGTCTTATGAAATCATATAGGAAGCTATGGTACTTAGGTATTAAAGGTGGCCATTATAATCATCAAGGCTCCAACCCAAACACAATAATGCATGAGATACAAAAACCGCAAAACCTTGGTGCGTTAAAGTAGCCCGCGAAATGTAAATTTTCTTACGTTTCTTGGAATTAGCAGCTTGGCATTAGGTACATAATTATAATTATAATCCTGCAAATACATGGATACGAATCATATTTTAAACAACATAAAATATAACAAGGATAAATTGCAATTAAACGTAAGAAAAGTCAAATTTAGGACTACCCTGGCGCATTCGCTATGTTTACAAAACGATTTCACTATTACAATACCTGAAAAAATACCTAATGATAAATAAAGCGCTCAGTACTGAACAAACCGCAATAATACATTCATACATACATTGTAGTTCAGAAAAGTTTGCGATTTAAATAGCTATTTATGACTGTAATAACCAGGCCTGTCCATTTTAGGCAGCTGAAATATCTGCGTCGTTTATGTAATGGCTAGTTATTAAAGTTACCTGTCCGAATAAACGATCGGTAGACCTTTTGGGACATGCTAATGGCCACTGGATGGGAAAGTGAAGGGACATACCGCGGGTTCCATTTTGGAATATGGAAAAACATAAATCATGGAAGTGTAAAGTAGACGGCGGATCTAAGAGCCTGAGTAGAAAATGTATCATGATCATGTCAATCACTGTCAAGACAACATTTTTATTTATGATGAATATTCTATTCTCGGTAACATATAATCTGCTCCCGCAAAATGAAACAAGGCAAGGAAACCTTTGAGAACAAAAAAGAATAGATACCTACGATAAGACTACATTAAATAACATAAACAAAGGCTGTTTCTTAAAAGTTCAATCATCTAAAGATTTTTGTAAGAATAAAGTGTCTGGCATCTCGCTGAAAATATATTTATCATTACTGTTACTGTTAGCCAGCATCATCCAACTGCTGGGCAATGATGATGATGATTTCCATGATTTCCAGCTCTTTCTATCCAGGGTTAAAGTAGACCACTGGTCGTTTATCATAACTTATTTATTTTTTGAACCTGGGCCTATTAAATTTAATCAATCTGACGACAAGCCGACAATTCGACAGTTTTACATGATTTTTTTATAACTTTAGTGCTTCATTGAACAGCACCTTTCGTGAAAATGTATCAATTTTGTCTTTTGTAGATAAATATGTCGCAGTAATATGTCAGTTAATGTTGATTAGACTCAAAATAAAAATACAAACACAGTAAAACAGCATCATGTCATATCCTAATGGGCATGGCATACACACATAAATGTACCTACGTGTTTCCCAACATTTCTACTTCTCCCAGTAAAATTGTCGGGCGATACAAAATTCAATAACCATGCTCCCTCAGCAAAGTCTCGCTTCCGATATTTTAAAGGATATGTTTGCGAAGACTTGTGCTCAGTGAATTTTTATTTCTTTAACAATGCGAATGTTACACCCGGTGACAAAGGCATTGAAGGTATTGAAGTGCGATTATGTCATTTACACAATGTATGGTTCATTTACTACTCTTTTGAAGTCAGTAGTAGACTAGTAGTTTAGTTTATGGGGCTCAAAGGCACGACTTGCTGTTTCTAAATGGAGGAATTTTACATTAGCTCAGGAACATAATAATGAATTTGAAACAGTATTTATTGTTTCCAAGCGAATGTTATTTTTACTTGAAGTAATGTATTCTGAGCCATTTGCCTTGCTACAATATCAAAAATTAAATACTACCTCATTAATTGTGCACCTTTTGCTCATTTGAAGCTGCAATGCAATATTCTTGATTTATTTAATCATAGAGAAGTCACGTATGCTCCACATACAAAATATTCTCATAAATGTTCCTTTTCATTACGTAATTTCCCGCAGACTTTTCAAGTTTGATACTTGGTAATTTATTATAGAAATGGTCGTCGGTGTCACTCCTCATTACTTTCATCAAAAGAATCCAGACGCAGCGGGCACTTTGTGCATTTACGAGTTTATTAAATATGGCTGCTAGTTCTGTGGTATTTTCCTCTTTACATTAAATAAATATAATAACTACGAGAATGAAGATCACTGAAGAAATGTAAGTTGGGGAAAGAAAATAGTTAATCTTGCATTATAAATAATTATGAGGATGCACCAACAGTAGTTGGTAATAGGTAACTCCTCATACTCAATACCCAAAAAGATTTTAATCCAGAGGACCTTAAAACAGTTTCTCCTCATTATGTTAGTTATTTTAAACTAAGGCTATAACATAGCAAACTGCCAGGACGCGAGTCTGATGTAGCGGCAATTTAGCCAGAAAATTAGATCAGTCTGGCTCTAACTGTGGCTAGTCTCTACTTGAAACTTCCGTGTGTGCACCTAGTAACTAAAGCAGGTTTGGCAGAGATGCTAATGTGTTTCTAATTTCTTCTGGTTGCACAGTTTGAAAGCAGTTTTTGGAAAGTTTCGCACTTTGAATATGAATGGCGCTCGGGTTTGGTATTCTGTGCGGATAAAAGTAAAACGAATTTTGTTTTATTGGATTGAACTGAGTCGGTCACAGTTACTTGCTGTACACGATTAAATTCTCTCGCAATAACTAGTTTATTGCAACTATTGCAGTCTTATATTGTTGTAATCTGTTAGTTTTACAAACGCCTGCATTAATTTGGTACTTTTTATCGCAATACGTTACAAAAGGGTAAAAGTAATCAAAAACTGAGATAGATACAAACAACATGTTACAGCATCGAGGTGTCAAAAATAATCTTAACAATTTAGCACTGTCTCGCCTCAGTCTCCGGTTTCCACCAGCGACCCTTGGCCATCAACACGACGGTTTTAAGTGGTGAACTTGGCACAACTCGACACAACTCCACCGCCCGGCCGACCGCGCACTTCGTTTATTAGTTTCTCTGGCCGACACCGGACTGACAATATGTTGCTGTGTTGTTACGTAGATGTTTACCTAGACAACTTAACTTTTTTTACATGAGATTATTGAAGTCTGTTGAACATCTTAGAATCTACTTTAGTTCAGTAAGTAAACTGTTATTCAGTGGATGTTTCTACACCTAAGCTGCTTTTGTAAAACCTTAAAAGCTTTCAAATTGCTTTAGCGGCAATGATATAGAACGCATGGTGGCTGAAACAAATAACTTTTTAGGACCGAAAATGAGTCCGGAAATAAATCTAAATAAACCAATGCTGAATCATCGATCGACTCAAATGAGCGCAACGCTCACAGCGCGTCACACGTCTCCGTGAATGTGCGGGTTCAGACGCACGCGATCGCCGCATAACTTACAAGTTATGGGACGTCCGTGACAAGTGTCACTTGATTTATTTCGGCCCGGTGCCACTGACGATAGTTAATTAGTGGTTACGCTGTACTGCACGGTTTTGGGTTAACAATTTTTGGGGAAGTTTTTCTGATTTATAGCTGGGTTTGTAAATCTGTTACGATTTAATTAAGTTTTAACATTGAAACAATGCATACTGGGTTGATATGAGCATATTTTATTATTACGATCCTTACCTGATAAGCCATTGATTAAAATAGTATTATTTCGGCAGTTAATCTAAGCTTACTGACCATTTCGCAGACTAATTGTATTACAGTCGTTAACAAAATGCTTCGTCATTAACATAATTAAACCGTTTTGTTAAAGTCTAGATTTTCTTAGAGGTCAAATTGTGTTTTAACTTAAGTAGACGTGCGTAAATAATATTATACCTCCTCTTCCACTAAGAGTAGTATTCTTTATAAAGAAGGTTCGAATATACAATGTTTAGTTAGGTTTATATATGTACGTACACCAGCTAATCAAATTATAACATAACATAACATTTCGCCTCTATTCCCCAAAGAGTTAAGCAGAAGTGTACCTACAGTAAACCCACATTTCGCCAGTTATGTTCAAGTCCCACATAATAAGAGAAGGATTAAGTAAACCGTGTTGCGCGGATCCCGAGTAACATGGGACAATGGCAAGATGATGATGAATAGAAGGTGAGCCTATTAGCCGGGCACAAACTGGCTGACCCGGGAATCGAACCCTCATGCTCAGCAATAGCGCTGGCGACCACTAGACCAATGGAGGCAGTGTAATTGTATATCTCGTCTATAAATAATATTTAAATATAAACAAATAAAAAAGGACAATAAAAAGCTCTATATTCCATGTACATGCATTATTCCATTACGCTTCGTACGTTTCAATCGAACGAAACACAATGCTAGAGCAAACACATTCAAGCAGCGTCCGGCCAATGAGCCCGGACCTTTTCATATGTAACGCGAAGACGGTGTATTGAGAACGAGCCTGGCCCCAGAGATAGTTGGAATATATTTAAATAAGCGAGAACAGCCTGACTATTGAAGGTGAGGGCCTGTAAGATCGCGCTTTGTGATGCTAGCCTTCCGGCGCTGAAAACCAACGCAATACATATCCAATTGTTGCAATTTTGTAAATGTTTTCATATTTCAATGCATCTTAACTTTTATTCTTCTTTCTTAACGCGCACATTAATTATCTATATTAATTAGGTAGTGATTTAAAATTACACATGAAACTTCTTACATAGACTTTCGAATTGCAATTTGAAACCATGATGTTATAATAATTATGTTCCATCTAGTTCAAGCTTACCTATTTCAAATTAATTAACCCTATTATCCAGAGCTATGTGTGTTTATATATTTTTTGCATTAATAACTGTTACATTCAACTTGAAAAACCATTAAAAATCTATTTTTTTTTTCTTTAATTTCTTTCTATTACGAGTTCTACTGAAAGCGCTATCTTAAGCCCCCAGTTTGCATATTTATAGGCATCGGAATAGCGATGAGACGACCTCCAAGAGATTGCAGCCTCATTCACTCAGTGGCTCGCTACCGATGCGCTTCATTGCATTTGTTAGCACTGTGTAATACTGTGTATAAGTTACGCCTAGGCGGCTCACAATAGCTGAGCTGTAACGAATAGCTCTTACAGTCTGTATTGAAGATGAAAAGGTTATCTTACATGTCGTGTACCTATAGTTGGAAGTTTCATTGTAACTGAATTGAATAAATGAAAGAAATGTTAAAACAGTCAAAAGCAACATAACACTACAAATTAATAACAAAGTCCTCACGGAAACTAAACACATTGCAAATATACCAAACAACTAAAAAAAAAAAAAAAACTTCTTTGCATCTATCGGAGCGGGGCCATACCCAACCCCCGACAAGATCCGCGCGGCACCTCGGTTACTTCACCCCACAGAAAACACTATTTTCTTATTCCTAAGCCCAGTAGATCCTGGTGAAATAAATGGTTAAAAAGCCTAAAAAACCAAAACAGCTACGGAATAGACGAACTACCACCAACCCTAGTGAAACAGTGTGCTAATGAACTTACCCTGCCATTTTATCTTCAATCAGTCCTTTGAAGAAGGAAAGTTTTCGAACTACCTAAAGAAAGCTATAATAAAACCAGTTCACAAAAAATATTCTAAAACCGATCCCACTAACTACCGTCCTATAGCTTTGTTACCTACAGCATCGAAGATGTGTAATCGTGAGTGAACGAATACAACGATGGGTTCGTGGAAACTGTCCATACGACCGGGTCTAAGTTCTTTAAGACACGTCGTACAGATCAGAACAAGAGGCTCTCCGATCACACTCTCAAGCTCATGAAGGAGCGGCGTGAGATGATCCTGCAGTCTCCAGACGAGGCGCGGAAATACCGGCAGCTCAATAGACGGATCTCTAAATCCTTGAAGAGCGACCTCCGCCGCTTTAATACCGAGCGTATCAAAGACGCGATCGAGCGGAACAAAGGCTCCAAGGTATTTGCAAGAGATCTGGCTATTGGGCAGAGCCAGCTCACGAAACTGAAGACCGACGATGGTAGGATCTTATCCGCCAAACCGGAGCTTCTGAGGGAGATCGAGAGCTTCTATGGACAGTTGTACACGTCAACCAGTAAACCCGTTGTAGATCTAGCAAACGACCCAAGAGCTAGACTGACCCGACACTATACCGAAGACATCCCGGACTTCAGCCTGTACGAGATTAGGATGGCTCTGAAACAGCTCAAGAACAACAAAGCACCAGGTGATGACGGAATTACGGCCGAACTCCTGAAGGCGGGTGGAAAACCGGTACTTAAGGCCCTTCAGAAGCTGTTTAATTCCGTCATACTCGAGGGGAAAACGCCACAGGCATGGTGCAGGGGTGTGGTGGTACTCTTCTTCAAGAAGGGCGACAATGCCCGGTTGAAAAATTATAGGCCCATCTCACTTCTAAGCCATGTCTACAAGTTGTTTTCAAGAGTCATCACGAATCGTCTCGCGCGCAGGTTTGACGATTTTCAGCCTCCCGAACAAGCCGGTTTCCGAAAAGGCTTTAGCACCGTGGACCACATACATACGCTGCGGCAAGTTATACAGAAGACCGAAGAGTATAACCTGCCACTCTGTTTAGCGTTTGTGGACTACGAGAAAGCCTTCGATTCGATCGAGACCTGGGCTGTACTGCAGTCTCTCCAACGGTGCCAAATCGACTATCGGTACATCGAGGTGTTGTAGTATTTGTACAAAAACGCCACCATGTCAGTCCGACTTCAGGACCAAGCTTCCGAACCTATCCTTCTGCAGCGAGGGGTGAGACAGGGAGACGTCATATCTCCGAAACTGTTCACCGCTGCACTAGAGGATGTCTTCAAGGTTCTGGACTGGAGAGGGCTAGGCATCAACGTCAATGGCGAGTACATCACTCACCTTCGGTTTGCCGACGATATAGTGGTCATGGCTGAGACCATGGAGGACCTCAGTATAATGCTCGATGACCTCAGCAAAGCTTCCGGAAGAGTGGGTCTTAAAATGAACATGGACAAAACCAAGATCATCCTGAATGCCCATGTCACACCCACTCCTATCAAGATCGGAGACTCAACACTCGAAGTTGTAGACGATTATGTGTACCTGGGACAAACGGTCCAGTTAGGTAGGTCTAACTTCGAGAAAGAGGTCAATCGTCGAATCCAACTCGGCTGGGCGGCGTTCGGGAGGCTGCGCGGTATCTTCTCGTCCAACTTACCACAGTGTCTCAAGACGAAAGTCTATGACCAGTGTGTGTTGCCAGTGATCACATACGGGACTGAAACGTGGTCGCTCACAATGGGCCTCATCAGAAGGCTTAAAGTCAGCGCAGGGCACACCGCGATAGCGGCGATAAGACCCCTCTTTGAGGAGTGGCTAGAGAGGCGCCACGGCGAGGGCGGTAGGTGAGGGACCTACCGCCTGACGCAAGTCCTCACCGGACACGGAAGTTTCGGGAGGTTCCTGCACATCATTAGACGGGAGGAAAAGCCCGGGTGTCACCATTGCCAGGATCGCCCAGAGGACACGGTGGAGCACACGGTGGAGGTCTGCCCCGCTTGGGCGGAGCACCGCCGTGTCCTCGTAAAGGCGATCGGCAGCGGCGACGGCCTCTCGCGCCCGGCCCTGGTGCAAGCCATGGTCCGGAGCGAGAGGGAGTGGGAGGCAGTCGCCTCCTTCTGCGAAGCAGTCATGCTAGCGAAGGAGGTGGCGGGACGGATGAAGGAGAGAGCCTCTCGTCCCAGCCGCCGCGGGAAACGCTCCGGGCGTCGGGAGTCGCGTGACGACTACCGGCCACCGTAGGCGCGGGCCTGCGGGCGGAGAGCAATGGGTAGCTCACCGCCCGATCAGGACCAGGCCCGTGCCGGACGGCGCGTAAGTGTTCCACGCGCGCCTCAAAGAGATGTCAGCATAATCCGAGGGGCCCCTTAGGGCCGAAGCCTGCCGGGTCAGCGGGATTGTCCGGAAGGGTTACCGCTACCCCGGAACATAAAGAGCGAAGGAAGGAACATGGGTGGGTTTTAGTCAGTAAGAGTCTGACACTCCCTTCCGCTCCACCCAGAGCGGGAGGGGTCATTTGATGATTTCCCACCAGAAAAAAAAAAAAAAAAAAGACAGCTGCAAACCACATTTCCAAAAACACAAACTTTTGTCACTTCCCTGTATATATCCTAGAAATAAGCAAATTTGTTAGAAACCAACAATTATTCACTACACGAGAAAACATACAAACTAAATAACATTTAAATAAAAAAATCTAAATAATAACTAATAACCTTTTCTTATTGTTTTTTTTTGTTTTTTATGTTCTTTTTTGCGTCATGTTTACCGCGAATAAACGTATTTTCTTTCTTTCTTCTTTCAAATATACAGTACGACACAAAAATAGGCTAAACCTACCTCACCAAGTTAGAGCCACCGCTCTAAGCTGAAAATACACTCAACAAGCATTTTACTTAAAATATATATATAATCAATTACCAGAAGCAATTAAAAATAAACAAAAACTTAATATATTTATAAATAAACTAAAACAATACCTAATCCACAAATGCTATTATAACATTAATGAATATTTTAATGATAAATAAAATTAATACCAAAAATAATACATGAAATCAAAGTCGAAGTTAGCAGTAGAAAAACATTTATATTCTACTTTTTCAAATAATAATATAATAATTGCCCTCTTCCTCTATCCTATCGTGCTGTGCCCGACAGGATCCCCAATGATCTAAAATTATGTATATTTTATAATGTACCTACCTACCACCTATAAGTTCACATTGTGGAATGCAAATAAATCAATTGAACTTATTGAAGTTGTTTAAAAAATAGACGTTTTTCAAATCCAAATTAATTGGATCAGTATTAGACTAAGGGCTGATTTTTCAATCATCTGATAACTTTATTCGAGGAATAATTTTGAAATTTTGATAGTTATTTCATACAAACACTGTCAAACGTCAATTTTTTTCCTCGAATAAAACTTATCTGGCAATGGAAAAATCAGCCCTTAGTTATTGTAAGCCAGGAATAAAGCTAGGTTGCTTTTTAGCAAAGAATAAACAAGTTGAAATGAGAAAAATCTCCCACATGCCAAAGCATTTCATGCGGCCAATATTAGACCAAATATTGCGACTAAACCATTAGTCATAAACCCGAACTAATACCAGACCACTTCAGCTGCATTACAACATTCGTGACGCCTTAAAAACGAAGAAGAATCGAGTGTCCCAATGTACATTTAACGTGCTATGATTTATACAGCCGCAAGGAATCCTGTCATTGGCCAACAGCCAACTGCTAACTGCGACCAAACACGAGATTTTGCCATTTGAGAACGCCAACACATTATCACCAAGTTTGGCGGTTGGTGAAAGTATCGCGTATGGATTTTATTGGGTTACGCTGTGATTGCAAGAGGAGGGGGGGGGGAGAATAATCCAGTGTTGATGGAAAAGTTTCGCAATTTCAGGAGTGTTGTTTTTAATTTGATTTTGACAGGGATATATTCAAGTTTGCAAGTATTTTAACATACTCCGAAAATAAGTATTAATTTACTGAATACAGATTGCCTATTAAAATTCATGGTAGATTTACATTGTACTGTAGAAATTGTAAAATGGCCACACTAAAACACACACATGAACAGAAAACCATCTCTTTAGATCAGTTTTGTCCAATATAATTTGAAAGTACTACTCAATCTCATCGATTTTCTAAGTTCCAATCACAACCCATTAAAGCAAACTGGTACTTAACACAAAACCTAGCTTTAAATAAAAATTAAAAAAATAAGCGTATGCCTCACACCACACAAGACCCTGAGACACACACATAGCTACCTAAGTGCCTACTTTTCCAGCAACCTTAGAGTTCCTTGCAACTATTTTATTGTTTGCCCGTTGCTAATGACTCTAATGCGATGTTCCGCGTACATTAACAGTTACACTACTCTCCAGATCCCAGTTACTAACAATTTCCCTACAATTAGACTCCAAACGAGCAATGGAATGACTCCTTAAAGCTACCGTCGAGTTTATAAGAGATATTTTTCAAGTTTCCGCTTTATTACCGAAGTTCTTAATGGCAGTTTTATCCTTAGTAATATGCTATTAATGTAATATCTCTTAGTTGTCTGCGAGTTGCAATCTTTTGATAAAATGTTGGGTTTAAAAATAGCGTGAAATAAAAAAGTGAGATAAAACCTGGTTCTAAACATATTGTAGCTCGAACTTGTGATGTACCTACCTAGTCTTGTTCAATAATTGATATACTTATGCTTTTGTCGCAAGTACCTAATATTAATGAAACGATATATGTATTACTGATATCAATGAAGGGAAAACATCGAGAGGAAGCCTGGTCTTATAATTAATATAATCAATGGTGGTGATCAAAGCTCGTGCCTTTTCTGTATGAGAAAAGGCCTTAGCCATGTGTGGGTCGCAGTGGGTTAATAATAGGATGGTATTATGTTAATGATAATATAGGCTGGTACGGCCATTTTCAAATCCCGTTGAAGCAATAAATAGAATATTCCAAAATGTATACCAACACCGCGATACTCATAGCATTGTAACAAGTTGGTAAAAAATACTTTTAGTATTATTATTTTGTTCATGGCAATGCACAAACAACCAAAAGGTAAAAGAAGATTTGGCGTCCAAAATCATTATCCAAGCAGAAAATCTGTACCAATAGAGCGAACTTTATAATCCGTATTAAAAACGAATTTCCTGATAACCGACGTCATTTTGCCATAGTTATGCGCGTTCTCGTTAAAACCTGCAAGAATTCTCGCCTCATTTACCGCTGACGGCGTAGTACCGTCTGAGTGCGGCCAACTGTATGGAGAAAATATTACGCGATCTATTTTAAAACGTTCGCATTTGAGACGAGACTTACTGGGGTTTAGACGGGCCACTAACAGTTGGTTGGTTTGAGTAAAAAGCCACTAGTTATTTTTGCAGACCGTGTGGCTTATTCACACAAAACGTTAGTAGGTATCCCAATCTTTCCTATAATTAAAGAACGAACTCTCTCATTAAAGAACCTTACAACATTTGTTTTGTGACTGGGAAGTTGTATTTCTGAACAAGCATTGACTGGAAAACAGTGGATATGCTGTGTGTCCCACAAAAATACAGTTCATCATGACGAAACGGTGTAAAAACTGCCTCTCGTTAAATGACGTATATCACAAAGAAACTGCATCACTTCAAGAGTTATGACATGTGACACCCCTCAACATGGGACATGATAATGTGCTCAATGGGAATGTTGAGCGTTTATATAAAAACGACCCACATCGATCTGTGTTGTTACTCAGAGATTACGGGTTCCTGGCAAGTTATAATTTCAGCTTTTAATAAATCTTAGACATTCCTAATGACTATCGGTGAAAAAAAACATCGTGAAGAAACGTTGAGGTATCAGAGAGATGGTCAGAATTCATCACCCACGCTGAACAATGCTTATTCGGTCTCTCCTGCCTCTGATGCCTTCTAGTGAGAAAGTAAAAGGTGAGTAAATTAAAGTGTCTGTCAACAGTTTAGTCGCTGGAAAGTGGAGCGTCTGAACAAACACTATGGAGGCAGGAAGGCAGCACTCCTAATATAGTCGGATTATAACATAATGTTCCTCGGTGTTTTGATTTCGGTAAACGTCGCAAGCATGTAAATGAAGGTGGATTGTACGGTCAACCGTACCGTAAGTCAGGAGAAATACTTTTGAACCACGAAAGCCGTCCTTACTGCATGGAAATAAAAGGGCTTTCAATGTCAAATTTTTAACATGGCTGTATTACTATATTAAGATATTTTTTATTAACTGTGTCGTTGGCCTAGTGGTCGCAAGCGCTACTGCTGAACATTGGGTTCTGGTTTCGACTTAAAATCCCAGGTCGGGCAAAGTGTTGTTAGGTTTTTTTCATCTCGGATGTCACAGTAGCAGCCCGGAGTCTGGATTTGTGTCCGGTAGATGGCAACAATAAAAAATTGGTTTATAATTTGTTTTGTTTTTTTTTACTGAGGTTCCCGGAAAGATCATGGAAAAATCAACTGAGGGATCAAATAAAGATTTCCTTAAATAAATAATTAAACAAAATTGCTCAAAGTAAAATACATGCCTAGCTGGGTTCGAACCTACGACCTACAACTTAATAAGTCGCGACCAGGTGGTACCAGCTCTCATCGGTTTTAATTAAAATAAAATCCGAATTCAAATTCAGCAGTGAAATATAACGGTATTATAAATTCAGAGGGCCCTGTATACGGCTAAACTAATTGTTATACAGAATTAATGTAACACCCTTTACCTATGAACATCCGCAGGGATCCGTACATGGTATATTGAATTAAATGCTCCATTCAATTAATTAATTTGATGGCGCGTTAGGTTATTGCGTTTGAATTCGTTTGTGGTTTATTACTGTTAATATTTTAACAGCAAAATATTAAACCAAAGGTAAGCGGTAAAATCATATTTTGTGTATTTTGATGCTTTACCTTTTTGGCGGGAAGAGTTACTTATTTAGGTAAATAAATACTGAAGGGTTGAGGAACCCTTCGGGGAATACAGACGTTACTATGTTATGTTTAATACTTCTTCTCATCGTGTCGATGGCAATCTAAATGGACTCGGCCCAGAATTCGGATACGTGTTTGGCGCCATCACTACCGTCCATCAGTTCCAGTAACGAGCAGCTGATAGAACAAGTAAGACATCATCATCATCTGCCTAGCCTTTTCCCAACTATGTTGGGGTCCGCTTCCAGTTTGAACGGATTCAGCTGAATACCGGTATTTTACATGGAGCGACTGCCTACCTGACCTCCACAACCCAGTTACTGGGTAAAACAAATATCCCTTGGTAAGAATGGTTGTCGGACTTTCGAGCTTCTGACTATCCGTAACGACTGTCAAAGATCCACGAACGACAGCCGGGACCAACGGTTTAACGTGCTTTCCGAGGCACGGAGAGGTCTCGGTATGTTGAGATAGTCACCCATCCACAGACCAACCGGAAACCGACCAAGCGGAAAGCGTAGCTTAACCTGATTGATCGACCTGTGCGGCTGTTATTATCATGATAATAAGTGTCCCATCATTTGTAGAACAGCACTACATTTACACTACGGCCGTTCTATGGATCTCACATGAACAGGTTTTCCTTGCTTCGGCAAACCTGAGTCCGGAGTCTGTTTAAAGACTTTCAGGTTACCCAAGGCAACTCATGTCCAGGTGGGAGACCTTCAGCAGAACGAATGGTTTGAGTAAGAAAGCACTGTCTCGCCACAGCTTCAGTCTTAAGGTGCTCCCATACAGCAGTTATATAACGTTATAAAACATTGTGTAGCACGATAACATTTTATAACAGTGTGTAACATTTTGCTACAACATCACTGGTTCAACACGTTGTATAACATCGTATAACATTCTGCAACCATCGGTTTAGGTCTGCCTTTCGAGGAAGCTGGTGTGGCTTTAAATGGAGGAAGTGCTTATTGGTTTGGCTTTTACTTTTGGTTTGAAAAAACAAAATAAAACGCGCTCTTACTGGATGCGTCGAACTCCGAAAGCGAGAGAACAGAGAAAAATTTGTGACATGAAGTTGTATAACACCACTAACAATTTATAACTTTTGTTACAATTTGTTAAAAAAAAATTAGATAACAAATGTTCTCACATTCTCTAATGTTATATACTCGTAACTGCTGTGTGGGAGCACCTTTAATATTGCAAGATATTAAGTGGAACTTAGGTGTTAGTGCGTATCACTTAGGGAGATTAAGTATAAAGTTAGTTTAAAGTACTTAAGTAGTTACGATTACCTACTTCCATTTTCCGGGAGAGTTTTTTTTGAAATATCTTTTAAGTTGAACTGAATTGCAAATTGCCGTTTTCAGCACACACGAATAAACTATTAATACACCCTTAATGACTTTATTCACAAATCTGAGACCTTATTATAGATTCACGGACACAAATATTGTGTCAAAGTGAAAATAACTTTAAAATTTACGGTCGAATCTAAACTAACATTATAAAGAGATCATTTGATTTTTATATAAACACAAAAATCAAATATTTTCTCTTGTTAAGTTTTCGCGCGAAAACGGCTAAATAGATTTGGATGAAATTTGGCATACGGGTAGACCTTGACCTGGATTACGCCACAGGATATTTTTATTCTGATATACCCACGGTATCGAGACGGTTATACGGGTGAAACCGCAGGGCGCAGCTAGTATATCAATAAAAAGACAGTTACCAATAACAGTGCAACAGTGTGGTGAAACAGTGCGGTTACAAAGATGTTTTTAATTTACCCTTGTAACGTTTACAAAGTTTTAATCGTACATAAGACAATTACTTAGGAAGAGTAATGATCGTGCCGCGGTAAGCTAGCAAGATTAATTGAGAGAGAGAGCGCAATAAAAAGCCTCCGGGATCCTGTTTGTGTTAGTACAGGTGCTAGGTGCTGCTAATATGATTATGTTGTTCGGGGGTCGGAGTCCCCTTGAATTATAGATAGACAGACATTAATATGACGTATGATGTAGTTGGTATTTGTCTGTCTTATTAGAGTAAGAAATAAATAGAAAAAGGTGTCGTTTTATTGGATCCTCCCCAGTGACAAAGCTGAAAGTTTTATGCTCCTTTAGTTAATAATTTTCAAAATAAATGCTAATTATTGGTAATTAAATGTTCAAGCATTTACCACGCAGTGACATAATCCAAAAAATCCTGAATAGAACCTTCTATTTTTTATTTTTAACCGTGTTTAGTTTAGTTTATACAGTACGAGTCGCAATAAATACTTTTTCTTTCTTTCTTTTTCTTTCTTTCATAATGCACCTACTTCCACCCCTGCTTGACACGGTTTTTAAGTCTTCACAAAACATTGAGATTTCTTTATTATGTGTAACTTTAACATTAAACACAGTTAGTTAACGAGCAATTAAAGGTAAACAAAGTAAAGGAGGATATACTGATGATAGAAAATTCATACAAGGACAGACTTAAATCCGTCCAAATAAGTTGGCTGTAGACCTGCTTCAACCAAATATCACCAAGCGCCTCAGAAGGCACCACATCCTCGAGCTGAATAAATAATTACCGTATGTGCGGTGCTTGCTGGACCTCTGCATAACCACGCCATAAACCAAACAGTATATTTGCTTATAGCCGAAAGGCTGATTGCTGATACATAAAAAAAATATTTTAAAAATTTTGATAATATTGAGTTATTCATATAAACTTGCCGGCTTAAGTCCTGTAAATGATAGTAAAAACAGTATCAACAGCGCGCATTGCGTTCTATGGAAGAACAACACGGTCCTAAAGACACGCGAAAAGCGACTTTAATTTAAAATCTGTATGGATAAAACATAGTTTAGAACAAAATAATCAAATAATAAACCTGATGACAGGGACATGTTTACTCATGTCGTCGCAACTGTTTAGTGAAACATGCCAGCAGCCAGGGAAAAAATATCTCGGCCCATTAACCAGGACGAAATATTACTAACCTAACCGATGCGACGTGATGTAGATGTTGCAGTTACTCCTACTCCACTCGGCGCTCGGCGAAGATTGGTGCCATTGTAGTAATGCTAAAAAAAAACATTATTTGTTATATGTTCCTACATAGATATAAATAACATAACATGACATCTTGCCTATATTTCCCAAAGGAGCAGGCAGTTGTATATATAGTAGGTACAGACGCATTTCGGCAGGTATGATTAAGTAGGTATAGTAGACCGCACGTCGGTGTTGACACTTTGACTTTCAGCTGGCCTAGCGTAGTACGGAATTTCAATAGAATGCGAGGCCAACTTATACTAGTTTTATTACAACTGACGTGCGAGCTACTGTACGCACCATGTAATAAGGGGCGAGCCTAATGCCATCTGCCGAGCAGAAACTAAGACTGAGAAATTATGACCCCATTCGATCGAACCTTTGATCCCATTTCCGGCTAACGAGGCAGTCAAGGCAGCATTAAATAAATACAAAAAAAATGTTCGGATAAATGTTTTATACATATATTTATAAAGCAAAATCTACTTTCCATCCCGTAGGTATGTACACTATTTCAAGCAGTCAAAGAGTAAAAGAACACAAGTACTACACAACATCAAAGGAAATGTATGTTCAAATCAATTGGTAGGTATCGGAAATAATGCACAAGTTATGTTACCGACTCAACTTGGGGTAACTTAACGCGTTTCCTTTGTTCAACCTTATAACTTATATGCGAATAATATACGCTTTAGCATCACTATTTTTTCTATTGTAGTTCAAGGAAAATACAATAAAATAAGTTGCTTAAAGTTAAGTGACGTTTAAACGTCAAACATTGATGGTTAAACAGCCGCTAATTAATACTTAACTACATGAACAAACACATGAACTAACCTTCATTGATTTCATGAACAAACATTTTATTAGAAAAGACAATGTAAGTACTGGTTTAATTATCCCCAAAATTACCCAGAAATATTGTGATTCGCAGCATAATGCCTATGCTCGTAGCGTCAGACAATGAATAGATAACACGCTTTGACAATGAAAGCATTTTTTTAAAGTATTAATACTTTTCTTTCGAATAATTGTGCTTTTTTTGGCTCTATTATAACAGAGATAATTTATTTTTGTAATGTTCGTTTTATTTTATTTTTTACTATTTCTTTCTTTCCAGTGCGTTATAATAATTAAATAAGTACTTTTTTTCAAGCATCATTATCACTTACAGACGTCCATATAGAAGAGCATCAATATTTCCACACCCACACAGGTAGTCTACACCCTCACCCGAATTCCCCATAACTTCCTTTTATCAAATCAACGTCAACCTTGCAATCTCTATCTCGCGTCACTCTCAATATTGGAGCCGTTCCAAATGGAGAAAACATTGTCTTAGCATCGGAACGACCTTACCTAAGTATAATATGGTTCCATAACGGTCGTCACGGCTGTTATCACAAAGGGGGTAGACAGAAATGTATACTATTTCCTATACATCGCTAAGAGCTAATAGTTATCCTGGAAAAGTGCTTGTAAGCCATAGTGTATGAGATTGATTATAATTCAATCAAAGTTAGAGATATACCCGTACAAAATGAAAAGTCAAGGAATCTAGGGCGAAAAAAGCAGACAGTAAATTAAAACGTTAACTTCTACAGTTCTAATCATGTCTCTATTCAACTAATCGGAAGTTAACAAATAATGTTAGTTGTTGAGTTTAAAAATATCAAATAACAATAACTTAAGTTCACCTTCACACTACTTTGACAACAAATGAAACTGATCAGAAAGCAACGTACCCAGAAAAAGTATCGTCTCAGATTTGTGGTTGAATTAACACACCATTTACAAACGAAACTAATATGTTCTTTGATTCTAGATGTCACTATAAAAAGAAAATCTTGAATTTAAATTCTTCGCCAGAAGCCCTGTGTAGAAGGTCTCGCATCGTCGACTACCGGCTCATCCAATTTGGTTAATATTCGTCCTAAAATGTTATAGCTCATGGGGTTATATTGTTAAGCGTCTATGGGTACGGCCGATGCATAGAAACGTGCATTTAAGGGTATGAAGCTGGTAATTCTGGTTGAATGTCAAGTAATCTTCAAGATGAAATTGTTGATTCGCTTATTTCCAAAGCGTTTCCAGAATTCTGATTGGGTTATCAATGTCATTGATGATTAGTAAACCCAGACAGGGTTGGGAATTAAACTGTTTGCTTGTCATGGCAATTGTCCGTTGCTAAGCAACACGCTTTGAACAATATAAAATGAAATCACTCCTGAGCTAAGGTAAGATCTTGACTATCAAACAGTAAAATTAATGATCGATTGGTAAGATAATAAGACAGTTAAACGGGTTAATGAGTGATACTCATTTTATGGGCACACCAGCTGCAGTTTGTTTTCATAGTATACGAGTATTTCAATAATATACTTTTGAGTAGATAAGTACAATTGTCTTTTTATTCTTACTACTTCTTATTTACTGTTAGGTATATCTGAACCCTTGTCAGCTACTGTCAAGGGGTAAATAAAAATACGTCAGTCTTAATTACCCCAAGATTTGGCAAAATCTGCCAGTAAGGAAGTTGAGCCACACAATTGACAAGCTTAAGCACGTCCATACAGGCGCGAGCTTACTGTCGCTCAGCTGACCGTTGACGGTAAGTCTCTCCATACCGACGCAAACTACCCGAAAATCCCCTAAATGCCCATCATATCGCAACCCTGACGACACCATAAAAGTAAATTACGTGACATACTCATCCCGAAGCTGGTCTTTTGTCGTTCCAGATTTATCTCCGACATTAGCCGAAGACACACGAAGATAAAACTTAGTTTACGACCATTCGCCACTATATTTGGACGATATTCCTTTTGATACGCGATGTTATTTGTCGAGCATTCAGAGAAGCCATTTTATTGGTGAGTCCGAATTGGGGTAATAAGGTAATACGAGTCAATTGTTTTGTTAGACGTCATAATTTCTTGCGAAGATTTTGCGTGTGATAAAAATGTAGTTACGTTTAATTTCCCAAGTCTCACGAACAACGAAACAACATACCCAAAGAGTTTAAAAACGTTCCATCACGAAGGTGTCATCTACGCATTCTTTACGTCAAACAAAGTAAAACTTTGTGCAAAAAAAGATCCTGGCGTCTTTTAACACCCTTTTATTTCACATGTTTATTTCTTTTTTATTTAGTATTGCCGTCAAAGAACCTAAAAAGAGACAGTAAAATCACGTGCTCTATATTTGAAGGAAGGATACATAAATCAATGTATCCATCTGTCAGCAGATGGAGACAGGTGTTACTTCCAAATACTGATTGTATTCTTACCTTTTTTCCTAAGAAATACTTTTGTAATGTCAATGTATTTTTAGTCCTTCGAAAAAACAAAACTTAGAAAACTTTTCATACATTGACTAAATCACCGTTGATATATAGATATTAAGTATAAACAATTTATAGTCAACTTCGTTACAAGAACAAGATGGGCACGACGGGGCGAGGACGACCGGGAATAAACAGACAAATTGCAGTCGAGGAGGTTACCAGGATGAACATACCTTAGGAACTTTAATTTAAATCGAATCATTCGAACAAAAAAAATAACTTGCAGTTTGAAATTGCAACCGTTTTTCCTCTCGACTCCATAGTCATTAAATGAGGAATGAGGAACAGACGTTTTCAAACAATCTCCGAACTTGTCCGTATAAGTCAATGAGTGTCTGCGGAGCAAAGGACCAATTACCCCCCTCCCACCCCGCCCCGCACAAGCCCACAAGTGGTGCATTCTGTAAAAGTTTTCTCTAAAAGGCTGATTAACTAAATTAGCTACCGTTGAAGTCAATTACGGAGTTAGTTCAGATAATTTGTATAAAGTTTGGAGGCACAATGTGATGTGGGCGCTTATTAGTGATCGAGTTTAAAAACTGTGCTTCTGAGTACGGAAGATGTGAATTTGAAAGTTTTTGCAATCTGTGTACACAATAACCAATTAGCAACGTTGTACATACAATTACATCCCCAATTAAACTGGTATCATTTTATTGCACTTACGCTCACGTATTTTTTTACAGTACGCGCCACAAAAATGTATGAAGCTGTCCGATGCAAATTTAATGGACTATCAAGTTTGTAGTCACCCACGTAAAGCACCAAGTTTATTGTGGCTTTTACAACGCTTTTGGTGATTTCATCTGCACTCCAGTGTACGTTTTTATATGTCCAGTTAATGTGAACTAATGTGTGCGATTATGTTGACGTTTGGGGGGCGGGCTTATTTTTCGTGTTTCAAGGCTTATCCCTCTCTCGTGTTGGTTTGTAACAGCTGTACTTAATGTACCCGGGAAATTGACAAAATAAACTAAGAGATTTACGCAATACAGTACAGTACCCGACCGTAAAAATGGCACATCCAATTATAGAAAAAAATCTGCAGTAGAGGACAAAACCAGCTGTCTTAAGATACCAAAACATATGAATATGTAACATTATTCCGTTGACTCTATCAAGAAATAAATGTTATTACAACATAAAATTAAACGTAAAGATTAACTTCAACAAAAATGTCGTAACAAAAGGAATTCCTGATTGATTCAACAACACGGTCATCAGGTCGTGATTAATTCTATGCCTACGAAAGGTAATCAGTAGGATATCGATGAAATAACACTGAAATTATTTCTAAGCTAGCCATTCCAAAAAGACGACAAATTTAATGAAATTCTACTAAAAGATTTGGCGAATATTTAATGTTTAAGGCTTTTTTTGTCCCAGGGGATAATGTAAAATGAAATTTTAAACAAAAATAGTAGCCTTCTATCAGACGACGCCGAGGATTTATTGAGATGGTACAAGATAAACCAACGGAATTTGCTGTACTTTTCTTCAGTCACCACTTTCATCATCATTCACAGAACACCCGCTGCTGGGAATACGCCTCTTACTCCTTTATTATCAAATGAAATTAGCTTGTAAAACTTCGTGCAACCACAAAACAAAAAAAAAACCCTCTAATTTATGTAACTACAGTAGCAACCCGCGGCCTTTGACCCTGTAATCAGCTTTATTTACTTGAAATGAGTGAGTTATGAGTTTAAAAATTATTTTTTATCGTCATTAGATATCAATACCCATCACGTCTGCGAAGTTAAGACAGCTAATTTAATTTGTCTTTGTAATTATGGTCTTGGTATGGCTTGTATGGCTGAAAATAAACTATTCACGGGATTAATTGGAGAATTAAAGTCAAAGTCAAAGTGTAACATAATGTACATAGTCACAGTTATCTTTGTTCATTCCTCCAGGTCAGAACAAGCATTCCGTTACTGTTAGGCGCTGTTTTGATTGTCCCTCACGACACGTTTTATCCACAATCAGTACACAGACACAGCCATCAACTTCAACACAAGACCTTTTGATGTCACTGAATCGTCGTACGATTTAGTAACATCAAAGGGTTGGGAATTTCGCTTATATTGGTTGATATCACTTTTTCGTATAATCACAACACCATTAAACACAATATAACGTTAGATTTTATTGTATTTTATTAATATTTATTTTATCATGACAACGACGTTTATTACGTCGCCCTGACAACTTCTTTCAAATTTTTAACGGCCTGTAACTTTTTAGCGGATTATACATTCATACTTCTTCAAAATTACTCATAGCCACTAACATATCTCAAATTCATATTTTATACATGGTATTATTCTACGAGTTCACATTATAAATCCACGCAATGTGAGGATCAGTTCCCGTTTCGCCTCTAAAGCGAATACATCAAATAAGCCTGATACTTCAGGGCCACCTATCCCGGGAATACCCAGCGTGCCTCTTCTAAAGGCTCCGGTACCAGTCGGACCGCCGGCGCGCCTCAACCGAGAGCCGCCTCAGAAAACCGTCCTGTACCTGTACTATGGATTAATGTAATCATGACATATAAATTAACTATGTGATAGATACATGGTGCTCACATATTTACAAAAATTCTAAAAGTGGACGATTTTCATAAAAGAATAAATAAATAAAGAGTAATAAGTCCGTGTAAGGGTGTGACTTTAAGTAATTACAGAATGTAAATCAACGTCAAAAAAAAATACAATTACATTAAGCAACCAGTTTGATTTTGACTAGACTCTAGAGATTGTCCTATGGAGCAGGACCAGCATGTTTCCAAGTATTCTTATCCCAAGATAAGAATACTTGGTCTTCTAAGTATTCTTATCCCAAGATAAGAATACTTGAAAACATGCTGGACAACATCTTTAAGGATATTACAAAATTAGAGGATTATATCCAAATATAATCCTCTAATTTTGTAAGAGGCTGCGGAAAGGGAGAGGGAGATCTCGTCCTCTCACCCGGCCCGCAGTAGGCGCACCGGGCGTCGGCGGAGGGCGGACAACGCTCTCTTCCAGCCCCCCTAAATGGGTCCAGGGGCGACGGACTCGAGGACGTCCGTCGCCCCCCACACATTAGGACCCGAGGTGGCGGCGCGTAGTGTTCCACGCGCGCCTCTCTTAGACGTCGCGGGGGGAGTCAAACACCTCACTCCCCCCCCTGACCCGAGGATGCCCGCGGTGGCGGGCCGGCACCAGTCGGGGGTTGCGGAAGGATCGTACGTTCCCGCGACCCCCGGCGTAGGTGTGAGATGGAACACTGGGGTGGTTTTTAGTCAGTAAGAGTCTGAGTGCCAGAAACATATTTTTGAATGATAGATATTTAGTCCAATCAGTATTTTAAACTTAGTTAATTCGAAGGTAGGTCTTGGTTGCTTAGGTATTTAAAAATATTAGGTATTTAGATTTTAGGGATTTTGAACGTAGGTTATTTTACGTTACTTAGTTCTTTTAATTTAATATATTATAATACCTACCCCTAATTTTAATATAAGTTTTAAATTTTCTTACATTTAATTGCAATATTTCACAAGGTATTCTGTTGTAACATTTAATAATCTGAAAAAGGTTGGCCTAATTTATCTTTATTTCTAGTATTAAAATTATGTCTATCACTTATTTTATTAAAAACATGTTGATTTTTTCTTACATACTTACATAATATTTTCATAAATGAATTGGCAACGTACCGTCTTAATATTAACACTTTTAAATAGCACCCTAAGAGATTCGCGGTGACGTAGATTGTAAATGGCTCTGACAGCTCTCTTTTGCAAAAATAAAAATGGATTCAATGTCAGCAGCCTGACCCCACAGTAAAATGCCAGATGACATAATACTGTGGAAGTAACCAAAATAGACCAAACGCGCGGTTTCTACATCTTAATTGTCTCGTTAATTGTCTTATCTGTCTAACAGCATATGCGGCCGAGCTTAGCCGCTCCGCAATAGATGTTATATGAGGTCCCCATTAATATTTTCCTTCTAGCGTGATTCCTAGGAAAACTGATTAACAAATTTTAGTGTTTGGCCATTCAATAAGATGTCACATCGCTACTTCTAACATTAGGTAATTTAAATCTAATGCATTTGGTTTGTCTTTCATTAAGTACTAAATATTTACCGTAAACCAATCTTGGACCTGAAGAATAGAGTTATTCACGTCGTCAAGATTTTGTGACCGTCAGTCTATTTTAAAGATCAATGATGTGTAATCTGCAAATAACACCATCTTCGGTTGATTTTGAAGTAATCGGGGTAAATCAATAAAATAAACAAAAAAATAATCAATAATTATAAACTAAAAATAGGAATGGACCCAATATCGAACCTTGAGGAACGCCCATTGTCATTTCTGACCCCAATGAATTAACCAAAAAGATATTTACCACAGCATTCGCATACGGCCATTGTTACCAAGTTCGTGCCGATACTTGAGTAGAAGAATTAGCAATACCTACGTACATATGCTTTTTATCCGATAGGTAGGTACCACATATGTAGGTAACCAATAGGTAAGATTACTAATATTAGAAATGTTCGAACAAATAATGTAAATTCAAAGACGGCATAGTAAAATGAGATAATCGAAAAAATCTGTAGAATCGATGAAAATATCTGTATTATGCAGAAGCTACACGCTTTAAAAGTTTTTGTAGGGGATTATTCCCGTCCTTGTACGGACAATGTATGGCGCTAGTATGAAGTTACATAGTCGTGACGTCACTTCTGTGATAGCGATTATTTTAAAACATTTATAACTTGCAAATTCTTTAAAATTTTCACATTTTATAATATTGTTTGCACAATTTGGACTACTATTTTTTAGATATTAAATTAAAAATATTTTCATCATCTCTATTGAAAATTTTGAAACATTTTCTTCATTGATCGCTGTTCTACCAGCACACAGACAGCTCCCCAACAAAATAAGGTTCGTAATAAAATTTCTGTACACAACGTAAGCGGTTTATGAGTTTCCTATTTAGCTCTGCTCTTGTATTGGAATTGAAATTTTTTCCCTTTCTTCCACCTGAGCGTTCTGTTTGCGCCAATTGTTGCCCCATTGTGCCTCAATTTGTTTTGCCTAAGTATCTACCTTGGATAAGTTAGCTACTGGAGTGTTCATAAGTTTCTGAATCCCGATCCCTGTCACCTTATCGCTCGGTAGAGGCTTATTGCTTAGCGCACTAAGCTTTCTCTCGGTTTCTGAAAGCCTGGTGAGGTAGCATCAATAAAATGTTATGTTAGCCGTTGTGATAATGATCAATTTTTGTGTGCAAACCAAAAACCGGCAGACTCAATTCAACAGTAGAATGAATTATGTTTTGTTTCATGTTTAGTGTCGCGTGTTCGATCGATGTACATAAAAAATATTGGAATTCAAATAACATTATGGCGACAAACGACGTTACACAAAATTCGTTAAATGTTTGCGTCGTTCGTGCGTTCTTCGTACATTAGCACTCTATATAAACTTTTCTGTGGCACTTATCTGACTTTATTGGATTCACTATAGAAATGTATCGTCGAACGTTCTTAAGACTGTTTATATTGGGTTACGTCCTATTGAACGTTTATTACATTGTCTAATGAAATGTAAATATTACGTTTAAAAGTTTTTTTTTAAACATCAACAGTAGGTATTGAGGAAATTTATAAAGACTTTATTTTGTTGTTGTTAAGTTGTTTGTTGTTGTCAAGAAGAAAATTTAAATCAATACCTACTCAATACCTACTATTGAAGAAATTTTCTTCTTGACAACAACAAACAACTTAACAACAACAAAATAAAGTCTTTTTTAAAAGATAATAAAGACAAGTTACTGTAACACAGAACTTGTGGAATGAGTAAAAACAGTGAAACTGTACTCACTTATTTACTTTAATTAAAACGCAATATTAACTTTGTTAATAGTAATATTCCGCACCTAACATTTTTGTAAAATAAGCGAAACAATCAACTGTCACTTGCTACTAATATATATATATAATATTATAAATGCGAAAGTTTGTATGGATGGATGGATAGATGTTTGTTACTCTACCCGTTGGATGTTTGTCTCTCTAACCGCGGGGCGCAGCTAGTACATTATAATTCAATAATATGCCACCTTGTTACTAAATAAATAACCTTTCCAATTTACCCAAATTTCACCCAGTTAACCTAAAGAATCGCCCTATCTAGATCTCAAACTAACATACCTTGCCTTACGTACATCATAACAGTTCTTTCTACCGGTAACGTAAATGTTTGGGGCGACATCTGGCGGCCAATTAAGGCTAAACTTATCATAGGAACAGTAAACTGTAATTAGTATAACCTTATCTACGTCACCGATCTAGGGTTGTGCTGGTTGGACATCGTGACACGCGCTAGTTGTTACTTGGAACCTGAAAAAACAAGTAGTTTTATTCATAAAACCTGTGGATCAACTGTTGAGAGTATCGTATAATAACAGACAAAAGCCATAGCCACGATGACGATGACGGTAAAGAGCTCAATCGCTGCGATGACTACCTATTTTTGTTGGTACAGACGCCAGCACATCAAGCTACTACAATCTGTCAAATCTCTTTAATAGATTTTCAACTTTATCGCTAAAGCATTAAGGTTCAAGGTTGATTGGGAAAATTTGACAGTTTCGGGTAGCTTGACCTGCTGTCGCCCGTACCTACTATTGTCAGTGTAAAACTGTCTGTATAAACGTACTTACAGAAATAAAATAATTTAATATGAATGCTCACTTTATAACATTGCTAAATTATCATCAAAAAGGTTCAATCTTTTAGTTCTTAGGCAGCATATTTTGACGTTACTTTTCAACTTATTCTGAACCTGTAAAATCGAAACGAAGAAATTATAAAACACATGTACCATTTCCGTTCTCATTGTAACTTCGTTCTCGTGTCCAACTCAACTGTAAACTCACGTAAAAAGTATTTCATACTAACATCCGGCGAGGTCGACGTTCGGCCGGAAACGGTAATCGGCCGCCGGAAGTAGCCCCGCTGTTTATTGTTGATTACGAGTCTTGCTTACACCACAATTGGAGCCTTACGTCGCAATCATACGACTTCAATTCACTGTAATGATAGAGTGCACCCGGTACTCAGAAGTAGTTATTGTTTAACTTTTGTTCTGTGATGGTTCTTTGATTTTCAGTGTATATTGTGTGATTGTATGTTCATTGGGGTCAGATTGGTGAATATTGGAGTATGCTGCATAAATCCGGAGACAAAAAAAAACACTTATGTACAGACGCCAGCAGGTCAAGCTACCCGAAACTGTCAAATTTTCCCAATCAACCTTGAACCTTAATGCTTTAGCGATAAACTTGAAAATCTATTAAAGAGATTTGACAGAGTGTAGTAGCTTGACCTGCTGGCGTCTGTACATATTGCAGTATTTTATGTGCAGTCAACTTCTTGTTCATGGTAAAAATTCCACTTAGACAGCATCATCATTACGTAGCACTAGCTTTTGCCCACGGCTTCGCCTTTCGTTTCGTATCCTATGTGTTAATCCAGGTTATAAACTGTCTGTGGCTCAAACATCGATATCCGTTCAAACTAAAGAAAAAACAACAAAATAGAAGATAATTCTTAAACTGTCCGCAGAACGCACGTAGCCCGGCAATAGCTGGATTTACCCAACTTACCGTGTGATTAAAAGTTACCAGCGCAGAAAATAAGATGCTTCGGGGATGCACTTTTAGCGATGTCTCCGGTAAATCTGCTTACTGGCTGGGGCTGCCGGAGCGTAGGAGGCTGATAATCGCTTGATGTAGATGGAGACACGTAATCAGTATGTAGGAGCATTCCTAATGTGATTGAGATGGGATGGAATTGAGAGAAATTAGAAAGGAAAGAATGAGTGTTTTTTTTGTGTAAATATAGTCTGTTCAAAGAGTATCTGATGGAAATATAAACAAATGGATCAGAAAACGTACTGTGGATGCCAATTTGTAGTGCTAACTAACTAACTAACTACTACTAACTAATTGAGTGCTTTGATTTGTTTATTTGAATGATTGAACCCAAAATTCTAGCTGTTACCGTGGCCACCATTGACTTTTATTTCGTGTTGCCTTAAAACAAGTTTTTTCAAACACGTTATTTTTTAATTTTTCGTCAACCTACGTCACCATAACATGTGTATAATTATGTATCTACAAACATGCAGTAATGCCCACAATACAGGGTTATTAGTCAATTGCCTTATGTAACACTGACGAGGGTGTCGGGGCGCTGAGGCCGGGGTGCGACCATTAATTTCCATTTATTCGCACTGACAGAAGGCCGCGGTCAGCAGTGTATGGCCCCGAACATTTACTGGCTTCAACGCGTAGGGTTTTAAAATCGTCAATTGGTAACTCGATATGTAACATCCTCCCGACCGAATTTCGGCCACAGTGGTCAATCTCAACGGAGATTTGCCAAGTACGCAAGAGAAATTATAGTGCACCAGCAAGTGCACAAACACAGGAGCGCTCTTTCCCTCACTCGTATAGTTCGATGGGATGGCAATCCGACAGGATCGCGGGAGGTCAGGCGCAGTACCGGCGGCCTTTTTGTGCTCTCCGAGGCAGGGATATGGTAGTAGTAGGGTAGGGTTGATATGGTTGTGAAAACGGTCACCTCTTCTTCCATAGACTGACCGCGATCAGCTGCACGCGCCAGTTTATCTTCGCAGATCAATCGATGCGTGTGTTAGATATTTCACTTTGATATAATTAGAATATTAGAATATTGTTTGATTCGATAATGGCATCTGGCACATTTATGAAGCTTGGGACCAACGTAGAAGTACCTAATTTGACTAGATATTGTGTTTACAAAAAAACAACAGTCTTAACTTGTAAAAAAACACTTAAATGTTATTACTATAAATGATTAAGTAATATTTGATTATACTTGTAGTATATCTTAGATTTTATATTGCTATTTTAATATAATAGGTTGTTTCAAATGATTGGCACAATACTGTCAGTTGATGTTGATATACTTTTTGATGATGTCTCAGAATTACGAATTAACTCCTCTTAAATTGATTAATTACCTTATAATATTTTAAAACGGTTTCAGTACATAAGATTTGTTTATTACTACCTGGTATTAAACCAAAATATATAATGATCTGTGGTTGGTTCAAAATGGCGGTAGATGTTTAACGTAAAAGACGTTGGTAGTATATAAAAAGGATTGTAATGACGTTATCGGGTCAGTTGCTTGGTAGATGTTCAGTTGGTTAGTTCTAGTGCCGTTGTTAAGTGGAATAGATCGACCAGATGTCACGTAAGTTAAGTAATTTGATATTATACCTTAATTATTGCTTATTACGACTATGATGTTGTGTTAGTCATATTATGGCCAATATTCCTAGCTATTGTTATTATGTTGCTATTATTTGAATTCTCTTGGACCGTTGTCCAAGAGATATAATTAATTGTTTTTAAAGATAAAGATAATTTATGACAACGTGAGAAATGTATTGATAAAATACTTTAATACTGTTTCCATGGAGTTTCTTGTCCTTCTTCTCCATGATGACCTAGTTTTACGAACGGACGACTAGTTTTCTGATTAATTATTGACAAGCCTAAATTTAAATAAATGTTGAGACTTATCTATCTGTGCTTTACTTCATAAAACCCCTTTCCATACAAACCATATTCAATAATAACTTTCAAACACAGTAAATAACTAACTAGTAACCATTCTGACATTCAAAGCTTGTTATTTGGATAATATATAGGTACATATACTTCTAGTCTATAATGTAGAATCTAACATCAGAAGTGGGATTGTTCTCTGGCCTTTTAAAACCACTTACTAATGCAATTTTATTTTGCTATTTTCATGATTGATGTTGGAGCTTTTGACGATCTTTTGGAAGCCGTTGGTCGGTGGGTCGCTGACTCCACTCACACCATAATGATGACATCGCGCTGCCGCCTCTGACGCTGAAGCTGCGGAGCTGCTTTTTACTGTATGAGCTTTGAAAATACGGGACCTCAATCTGCTGTAAGAATATCCAGAAGCTTTCCGGGGGTAAGAAGTATCTGGAGTCGGTAAGAAGTATCTGGAGTCGGTAAGGCCCTTATAGGCTCTTTTACATCAAAACAAAATGCAATTGGATAAGATGATTACAATCAAAGATTATATATTGCAAAATACTTTAAGATATTATTATGTAACATTTAGTTCACGCTTGGCTTATAAAGTACGAACATTAGGGTGTTTCGACTATGTTAATCACGTGATAATCATTGAACCTATTGCTTTGAAATATAATTTGAGAATACAATAATATAAAAAGAGTAGTATAATGCACAAAAGTCTTTGATCGTAATCACAATGAAATGTGGTTCATAACATTCCATTAAGCATTTTGTTTTATGTGATCTCTAATTATTGATTGTGCTGTAGAGATAATACTAAAATTACTTATTTTAATTTATTTTGAAAATATCTTGTACCTATAATGTTAGTAAACCGCTGGGCGATCGTATACTTGTCTATCTCACCAGCAGCGGGTGGAGGGGGCTTGACACGTCTAGGCACTTGGCAAAACAAAAGTAAATTACAAATGTAGAAAAAGGGTATCTAATTTCTTCGAGAGCGAAGTGTTAACAGAAAATGTTTGTTGAATAGTTTTCAATAATATTGTCAGACTGGCCGAGCGTTTCGTGGAAAGTCCAATTGTCCTTAAACACTACAGTGAGCACATCAACGTCTTAAAATTGTTACCGATAAATTCAAAGACCGCTTTGATCAAACGCGTAGAGATAACGTAAGTTATAGCGTAGGTGACACTGTTTATGTAAATCAAGACCATAGGCGACATGACAAAGCAACAGCAAAATTTAAGGGACCTTACGAAATTATGAACATATTAGATAATGAAAGATTCTCATTAAGGGGTATTGGAAATATAAGAAATATAATGGTTGCAAAAGATAAAATTCGCCTATGGCCTAGAGAGTGGACTGAACAAAACGCTGTAGTAGGTTTATTATAATTTAAGACATATTGTATGATCGATTAAAACCTTAGCTGTGGTATGACATTCACTGGCTGCGGGTGATTAAGCTTCACCGACTGCGGGGGTTTGGTCTGCCCAGTAAGGTCTGATTATTAGGTTTATTATAATATTAATTTAAGACATGATTGTATGACGGATTTACCTTAGCTGTGGTATGACATTCACTGGCTGCGGGTGATTAAGCTTCACCGACTGCGGGGGTTTGGTCTGTCTAGTAAGGTCTGATTATTAGGTTTATTATAATATTAATTTAAGACATGATTGTATGATGGATTAACCTTAGCTGTGGTATGACATTCACTGGCTGCGGGTGATTAAGCTTCACCGACTGCGGGGGTTTGGTCTGCCCAGTAAGGTCTGATTATTGATTATAGCATGATGATTATGAAACTATTACTGATAGTATATAAACAAAATGTACCTTTATATAATAAGAATATTGCATAAGTACTTCGAGAACGAAGTACTTGTCAGTATGGCCGTGTTAGATATTTCACTTTGATATAATTAGAATATTAGAATATTGTTTGATTCGATAATGGCATCTGGCACATTTATGAAGCTTGGGACCAACGTAGAAGTACCTAATTTGACTAGATATTGTGTTTACAAAAAAACAACAGTCTTAACTTGTAAAAAAACACTTAAATGTTATTACTATAAATGATTAAGTAATATTTGATTATACTTGTAGTATATCTTAGATTTTATATTGCTATTTTAATATAATAGGTTGTTTCAAATGATTGGCACAATACTGTCAGTTGATGTTGATATACTTTTTGATGATGTCTCAGAATTACGAATTAACTCCTCTTAAATTGATTAATTACCTTATAATATTTTAAAACGGTTTCAGTACATAAGATTTGTTTATTACTACCTGGTATTAAACCAAAATATATAATGATCTGTGGTTGGTTCAAAATGGCGGTAGATGTTTAACGTAAAAGACGTTGGTAGTATATAAAAAGGATTGTAATGACGTTATCGGGTCAGTTGCTTGGTAGATGTTCAGTTGGTTAGTTCTAGTGCCGTTGTTAAGTGGAATAGATCGACCAGATGTCACGTAAGTTAAGTAATTTGATATTATACCTTAATTATTGCTTATTACGACTATGATGTTGTGTTAGTCATATTATGGCCAATATTCCTAGCTATTGTTATTATGTTGCTATTATTTGAATTCTCTTGGACCGTTGTCCAAGAGATATAATTAATTGTTTTTAAAGATAAAGATAATTTATGACAACGTGAGAAATGTATTGATAAAATACTTTAATACTGTTTCCATGGAGTTTCTTGTCCTTCTTCTCCATGATGACCTAGTTTTACGAACGGACGACTAGTTTTCTGATTAATTATTGACAAGCCTAAATTTAAATAAATGTTGAGACTTGTCTATCTGTGCTTTACTTCATAAAACCCCTTTCCATACAAACCATATTCAATAATAACTTTCAAACACAGTAAATAACTAACTAGTAACCATTCTGACATTCAAAGCTTGTTATTTGGATAATATATAGGTACATATACTTCTAGTCTATAATGTAGAATCTAACACGTGCGGTTGTTACTTAGCCACGAGCCCTTCAATACATAGTTATATTAGGTAGGTAAGATTGCCTATTATTGTCCAACTGCAGAGCGCTGTAACAAGTCAATAACGCACGAATATCTCGTTCATTTTATTGCTGTAATTATTGTAATTATTGCTGAATAATTTGAAAAACCCTAAACCCTGGTATGTGTCAAATAATAACATAGTGTAATTGGAATTACTTATAAAATATCACAAATAAATATTTATCGTCCCAACCCTATTTGTCCAAATTATTTGTACCAAGTCCTTCAGTAATCCAAAACAATCTTCACGATATTCGAAGGAAAACCAAGTTTCCGTTAATTACATTACCACCCCGTGGCGAAGGGTTAGCTGATCAGATTAACCGTAATTCTAGTTCAGCCGGTTGGCAAATAAAAACAATATTTTTATTGTCTCTCATAAGAAACAGATTGATTTACTTTTGTCGGCAATAATGCCGCTAAGACGCAGTAATTTATCATTTTTATTCTCTTACACAACATAATCAAAAGCATAATTAGCCTATAATGTACTGCTGCTTGCAGCATTGGCAAATGCTACATTATAATTTTATCACGAACGACCTTCTTTTATAACAAATCAAACCTTATTTTTAACCAGAAAGGCTTTTTTCTTCATATTGGTTTTGAATTTAGAATCGAAAAGTAACATGTCTTTTCTCTTACCGAGATTTTTCATTGGAAGGATTTTTTGGACACAGGATGGAAGTCTAAATATTATTTTTTCCTGCCTTCACAATTAAATAATTTGCTAACGGTAATCTATAAAAGATTGAACGACCGAGTTCTGTGCGGCCATCCACTGGATCCAAGGGTATGTTTGCTTTCCTATTGATTATTCAAAAGTTCTTATCGTTTCCTAAATTTTATTCCTACATTCTTTTCTTTGTAATAGACATTGTACCCGAAAATACACGTATTGTATGTAGGTACATCACTAAAAAGTGGTCTCAAGGCGAAGCGTGAAGACTCGGGTATGTATTTTACTTTTCTTCAGTTCTTTGGTTATAAAAGATTCTGCCTGCGTCTCGGATTGTCATGTTTGCTATTTTCTGTAGATTTGTCCGAAGACTGTAGGGCCATCTAGAATTCGCCCTACGCGCCACCTTAGTACCAGACGTCTACAAGCTTCCTGTTGGGAATCGAACCCTACATAACATCTTGCGCACGACCAGCACTTTTAAGAGGATTCTGATTCCGGCCAGCGAGGTGCCTTCTGTTTGTCAGCGTGGAGCCTAAGACCGGAGTTTCATACGAGTATTTTATGTAGCTTAGTTTTCAGTTGAGCCTATTACTTGATGTACTAGCAATTAGCCGTATATTATCATTGTTACAATTTTGATCAGGCGGTAATTTTTGCTTCTTATTAACGAACTGACTTGGTGCCAATTACCCATTAGGTCGTCCTCGTATTTATCTAGTTACGTAAGTTTAGGAACGTTTGCAAACGTATCTTAATCGACCCGTACCAAGAATACGTTAAATTTATTATAGGGCTTGAACACCAAAAACGTCCGCGTTGGTATCACGACGTAATCTTTTTTAATAATATTCTTTCTGTGTCTTTTCTTATGTTTTTATTATTATTTTATTTTATACAGTCAAATTAAAACGTGTAAAAATGAAGTTTTGTTATTATTTTGCTACATACTGTACTGTACTGCTGGGACACAGGCCTCCTCTCGTTGAGAGGGAGTGGGCCGTAATCTACCACGCGGGCTCAGTGCGGGTTGATACAGCACATGTCTTTGAGGTTTTGGTTCTGGGACATTTCGGTTTCCTCACAGGCAGATGGAGGGTAGCCACAACTTTATTTTGCCAGTTATTCAAGTTTCAAGGCAGCGAGCCTGTTGCCTGCCACTAGGCAGTACTCTAGGCTCTGGACTGCTACTGAATAATTCCTAGTTGTAAACTCCAATAGCACTTGGTGTTTGCATCTGGTACCCCATGCTCAGCAGGCGTGTTTATGACCACTATACCAACGAAGCAATTATTTTTTATCAAAAAAATATCAACAGAAATAGTAAACTGTTGGCTTAGCAGCATTTTTGTTCAAAGTATTTTTGCAATGTTTTGTTATACCTTGTACACACCATTCAAAAGTTCCCTAAGCGATTAGCTCATCGCAATATTTTCCCTCATCACATTACTTTAAAATTATTTGCCTAAGCACAAGTATAATCCCTGTGGGAAATCACGTAGAACAATGTGTCCTCGGCCGAGCTAGGCACTGGCATGCTCGGGACAACTACACTATAGCCCACTTTGAGATCTAATTACCTAATTGTTAATTATGCCAACGAAACAAACGCGATGTTTGCGAGCGGCTGTAACGTTGAACGAGTCGCTTTGCTAAGCGTTTATGTGGCCGTTGTTATTTTGAGTATAAGAATTTGTGGAGGTCCTCTAATGTATTAGAACTTTCGCTGTGGTGAAAGGTTTTTCGTAAAACAGCTAGGTTCTAGAGTTAATAAATAAGTAGAGACACACTGAAGCCCTGCAAAACGCAAAAACTTATTTAACTCCTAAAAACTCTTCGGGCGACGTCACAGATTATTGCAATGCGATGTCGCAACGCTTTCACTTGTGTCGGCCTTTGGTAATATTGCATTAAGTGAAGCAGCGGGTTAAGACTCGCTACTTCACTTAATGCAATATTGCTTAAGAGCAGCAATTATATTATGTTCCTGTTTGGTAAATAAAATATTTGAGTTTCCCAGCAGCGGGACAGCATAGACTAATAAAAAAATAAAAAATCAATTGCATCTGCTTTGCTTTGCATTAGGCGGCGGTTTGCCACTTGCCACATATCTTGTCATCAAACCACCAGACTTACATCAGACCACTGAACATCCTGCGTAAGTATATCTTGAGGGTTTTGTAGTAGTAAGGTTCCATAACCAAATACGTAATAAGTAGACGCGTTTCTAATTTTCAATAGTCACATAACTTTTATCTTAAGAATAAAGTTTGACGTATTGTCTATACAAAAACTATCAAACCAAAATATTTATTCCTCAGATAAAAGTTATCTGACTATTGAAAAATCAGACCTAAGTAAGCAAATAAGTGTTCTATTTTAATTGTTAAGTTATTTATTGACAATGTGCCCTTTTAAGAAATTTTATTATTATCATCATTTCTGTCCTCCATCCTCTGTCCAAATGCTCATCCAGCGTCCAAATCCACAAGCACCCGTCCATGCATCACAGTCTAGAGGTTACATTGATTAAGCCTTCCCAAGGAAACGGATAACGCAGCCGCCAGTAATCCACACAGATCCGCCGCAAGCCTGCTGTATGTATCCCAGCGGGTCGCAGTCGCACTGACTCGCTACAAACATAAACGATAAAACTGCCAAAGAAATTTCGCATTTGCCCTCTCCACATTAAGGGTTTCCAGAAGTACATTTGTAAGCTTGTTATTACGATTTATCGTCAAAATAAACGGCAGACATGGAGTGGCCTTCTGTATAGACAAGTTAAAACGTTAATGTCTCTGAAGTGTTTAATCCCGGGTTAGGGATCTTTGATTAGGTTCTCAATGACGAATATAGTTTGTCCGAGCGGAACGTTGCGTGGGATTCGGTTATTTATGCTATTGTGAGGCAAATCATTATATGGACTGAAATGATCGTTTCCTAAATACAATGAGCATTGAACACTTGATGCGTAAAGTCGGCAGCACGTCTGTGGTAACACTTTGACCTTGACCTTTTCTGGCGTAGTACGGAGTTTCAATAGAATCAGAGGCCGGTTGGCTGAGAGGCTGGTTGTTGTTACAGACGTTTGTGAAATTACTAACAAACTCAAACAGTATGAAATATTTTTTTTAGCCTACTTTGTGTCCCACAGAAATTTCCCATTTTTCCTTCCAAGCCTTTCTATTTTGTGCGATCGCTGGCCATAATGGGCACGCAAACATGATTAGATCGTTGGAGTTACCCAGAATTACCTACCTATAATTATAGTCTGTATTTTAGATATCGTGTGTCTTGGATTCAGGAACGTTTAACCGGTTGAATGCCGTAATTACAGAAACAATTAAAAAGCCATTGTATCTCGCGTAGATCCACGTTCCACGAAGATTTAATATTCTATAATATAATATGGTTTGATTATATAATCTGGTTTGAAAACGTTGCAACGGTTAAAAAAAAACATTGCTCTCCGTTTGACTTCACCGCAGTCAGGTAAATTGTCATGCGAATTTAGCGGAACTGACAACACGCAGCTAATTTCGTGGTAGAAAATATACCGGGTCCTACCACTCAACAAGCTCCTACCAGGCCCACCATTGTCAGTAACAAACGAACAAAAAGCTCATAAGCTCAGCATCGGAATTAACTTGTAAACAAAAGCAATCGATGCTGGCAAGTAAAGATAATGCAACTATTGAAACGCGAGCGCATCAATACATTTGTGCGGAGGGTACAACGGAGTACAGTGATGTTAGTGGATGATTAACGTTGTTTGTTTTTTAGCATAACCACAACCAGGACCAGGTAGGACGATTCCCGACTAAGAGCTCTTGAACACGGTTTACATGTGCTGACCGCGTTCATTTTCATTGGTGTAATTCGCCATAAATCGCCAGCGTACTTATATCAGAAGGCCAATTCCCGTAATTAAACACCTTTAAAATTACAGTTACAATCTCAGTTCAGCGGAAATGAATGTTAAGAACTTGTTAAAAAGGGGATTGAAGATTTTTATACGGAGATATTAACGTTCAAAGTTGATCACGTGACTGAATCATCAATCGTCATCTTATTATGTTTTCTGTTTGCATTGATCTCAGCTATCAATTTATATAGGACTCATGCGTAGACGCCATTTTCAAAATGGCGCGACAGTAGGTATGCCACGGATCTTCAAACCCCTCTAGAGGAATCGTTGACATGAAGATTGAGATCAGATTGCGAACGTTCTTAAAAATACGAAATTTGCCCCTCACATCCGAGGTGTTGGTAAAATATTAGGTATGACACTTCACTATTAGTCTATTGCTCACCTGCTAAGGAACCCCCTCCTGTATACACAACACTTTTAACAAAAAAAAGCTTAATATTTTTCACCTGCCACGCTTTTCGGCTGCACGTAGGTATAGTACACACTTGGGAAATTGGATCCCAAGCTCGTACATTGTTCTGAACCAACCCTATCGCGCCACACAACGACATTCAATTAAAGAACTTAATTACCCGTCCCGATTGATAGAACTCACTGAAACTTCCCTTTTTAGTACGGTGAACGAAATTCACTGTATTTCTACAATTGTTTCTGGCTGTTAACATTCTAGCAATTATTATTTCTACATACATAAACTCACGCATTCTTCCCATAGGGGTAGATATAGACTTCAGGCCGCCACCTGCTACGACCTTTACATACTTATTTTTCATCTGAAGGCCAATAACAAAAAAAACGTTCAAAATCTAGTCGCAATCTCATCTCATCTCATCTTAACGACTTGAAACCTGTTCAGATGGAGATTCATAAACGACTCCGCCTTGGAGTGTAAATGTGGTGCTGTTCCACAAACGATGGGACACTTAATATCGTGCCCTGCGTGTCCTGTCAGCTGCACGTTACAGGAACTGATGGACGCTGGTGATGGTGCCAAACAAGTGGCCGAATTCCGGACCGAGACGGCTGTCGTTGACGACAATCAATGTCAATATTTTTATTTAATTAGAGGTATTTTTGGCAGATTGAGACTGAAATCAGACTGTGAACGTTCTTAAAATTACGGGAAATGCCCCGCTGGTCATATATGCACGCCAGTTGCGTGTACTACGAACCTGACCATTCTGAAGAACATCATCAATAAGGTCACTAAGTATTAATGGAGGGGACGTCCTAGAAGGACATATATGTCCTTTTAGGGCGTCCCCTTCATTAATATTTGTAGTTCTATTTACGTAGGTGGGTAAACTAGTAAGCTAGGTACATTGGGTAAGATTGTTATTTCGATTTTTTAGTAGGCAAAGAGTCACCCGCGCGTCTATGGTAACATTAAAAAAAAAAAATAAGACAAAAATAACTTTAGTTTTTACAATTCGCATTACAAATAATAAATATGCAGTCCTTACATTTCATGGCAAATTCTGTACAACAAAATTGAAGCGATCTTGTTCGTAGGTATTAGTTGCAAAAATTGTCATAGAACATTGTAATTACAAAATATGTCTTAGTTACCTACAATGATGCAGAGAAGTTTATAACTAAGGGCTGATTTTTCCAACGCCAGATAACTTTATCGGGGGTATAATTTTGAATATTTGACAGTTTTTTCCATACAAAAACTGTCAGACGTCAATTTTATTCCACGAATAAAAAATATTAAGTAGATTGAAAAATCACCCATAAGCAAGCTAATTTAAATAAAACCATAATTTATAGTCAGATAAGTTATTTACTGGGTATTTTTTTTTAGGAAGCTTAGATAATTTTGTGTATACCTTGAGTGAGACACCTGAGATACAGGTTTATTCCTAGTTCAGGTAGATTCCAATTATTATTATTATTATACCTTTAGTTAAGAACCTAATATTACCTATAAATATTTATGTACAGACGCCAGCACATCAAGCTACTACAATCTGTCAAATTTCTTTAATAGATTTTCAATTTTATTGCTATTAGCATTAGGTTTAAGGTTGATTGGGAAAATTTGACAGTTTCGGGTAGCTTGACCTGCTGGCGTCTGTACATCAATTATTTCAATAAATTCAATTCAATTCGTCATTGACAACGCCTTTATTTCGCAGTAGTAAGTAAACACCCAATTCTATCCAGCTGGACAAATTTTGGCAATAATTCGGGTACCTACTAAACGTAACAGTGTTTTTTATATATTTTTGTTGCTCTTTGTTTGTTGAAAAACAATCTCAGTAAAGCGCTTACCAATGTCTATTAGAAAACTACTAATAATAAATATAGGTAAATTAATTTTTAGCCCCCGACGCAAAAACGACGGGGTGTTATAAGTTTGACGTGTCAGGGTGTGTATGTGTGTGTGTGTGAGGGTGAGAGGGTGTGTGTGTGAGTGTGTGTGAGAGAGAGTGTGTGTGTGTGTGTCTGTGGCATCGTAGCTCCCGAACGGGTGAACCGATTTTGATTTTGTTTTTTTTTTGTTTGAAAGGTGAATTAGTCGGGAGTGTTCTTAGCTATGTTTGATGAAAATCGGTGCAGATGGCCGCCGCCCAGAATGGCGGATTACATATTTTTTCACAACTCCCTCAATATGTACCCATATTGAGGGAGTTGTGAAAAAATGAAAGGGCTTGACTAGTAGAGTACTATACACTATGATAAATTTCAAATCCAAGATGGCCGCCACCGCAAAATGGCGAATTACATTTTTTTTCCCACAACTCCCTCAATATGTGTATCAAATGAAAGGGCTTGACTAGTAGAATAATATACACTATATTGAAAGGGAATGAGGAATATTAACTAACGAAATGAAAACTAAAAACTTGAAAATAATTTTTTTGTCTGATCAATGCCCCAGAGTGAAGAGAAAAGTGGAGTGAAACCCCGCGCGTTTACGACCGCTCAAAAAATTAAGGGAAAAGAATAAAAGAAATGAAATAAAAAAATTGAGGAATCTCTACAAAAAGCATGAAATAAAAAATTTAAAAAACCCCCGCCACAAAATAATAAAAATAGTATGAACGTAAAAACCAAAAAAAAAAAACTATGAAAAAATTGCTACAAATAGAACAAAAACGGTATAAACGTAAATAAAAAAAACACCCATTTTTTCTGGGTGGAAAATCATCATATGACTTCTCCGGCTCTGGGCGGAGCGGGAGGGCGTGTCAGACTTTTACTGACTAACACCCACCCGTGTTCCTTCAGTGGCCTATGCCAGTGGCCACGGTATCTCTTTCGAACAACCCGCGGCCCTGGCAGGCATCGGCCCTAGCGGACCCCGTCAGTTCGTGCTGACATCTGTTTGAGGCGCGCATGGAACACAACGCGCCATCGACCCGGGCCTGGTCCTTGCCGGGCGGCGAGCTGCCCATTGCTCGCCGCCCGCAAGCCCGCGTCTACGGTGGCCGAGAGTCAGCTGATGACTCCCGACATCCAGGGCGTCTCCTGCGGCGACTAGGGGCGTGAGGGCTCAGAGATTGCCTCCCCTAACGCGCTCCGCCTCCTCCTTTGCGATCATTACTGCTTCGCAGAAGGTGGTGATGGCTTCCCATGCACTCTTGCTCCGTACCATGGTCTGGACCAGGGCCGGATGCGAGAGATCGCCGCCGCCGATCGCCGCCACGAGGACGCGGCGATGCTCCGCCCAAGCCGGGCAGACCTCCACCGTATACTCCACCGTGTCCTCCGGGCGATCGACACAATGGTGAAACCCTGGCGTTTCCTCCCGCCTTATCCTGAACAGGAACCTCCCGAAACAACCGTGTCCTGGGAGGATCTGCGTCAGGCGGAAGGTGAGGGCGCGAGTGGCCTCTCCAGCCACTCCTCAAAGAGGGGACTTATCGCCGCAATTCTGGCGTGCTCCTAATTATTAGCCTAAAAAAAATTCATACGTACTTACGTAGGGTCAAAATATTTCATGGTTATTTTTTTTTCTTTTTACAGAGTTTCATGTTTATACCTTTTTTGTTCTATATCTTGTGGCTATTTTTTCATAGTTTTTTTCAACTTGTGTTAGGCATTTACGTTCATACTATTTTTATTATTTTGGGTCGGGGGTTTTTTAAATTTTTATTTAATCACTTATTAGAGTCTTAATATTTTCATAAATGTTCTGTTTGTTAACGTAACGTTAACGTTAAAAATTTTGTTTAAAAAGATTGATAACCAGACATGTTACTTAGGAAAGAAGGTTTTAATCGCAGAGATCACGCTGCAATAACCGGAATATTCATCAATTCGAAATCACTTTTATACCTACATAAAACAATAATTACCTATACTAAGTTTACTTGTGGAAGAGACGAACTAAACTAAAGTACAAAAGCTTCTGTATTTGGAACATCGCGTCGGGTTCAATAAAACATTCCATTAAATATTATAAACCCTTCTAACATGTGCCAACTATAAGCTGCGTAATTTTAGTAATGTAACTAAGGGTGCTTTCAGACGTAATCTTCATAATGAATAATGTGCTGTGAGTTATATACCGAATGATTCTAATAAGATTATTAGGCAGTTTAGTAGCGATGCTAAGTGCCCATTGTATGCTGGGCGTCGGTACTGACGGCTCTTATTAATTCACCAAAAAGTGCTATGAAAACCTAAAGAATATTCATGAAGAATACCTAATCCCCACAAAACCTATACCTAGTATTATTCTTCTCGCATGTTCTCACCAAAATACCTGCTACCTACCCTATGCTCTGCTGTCACGCTTGTGACCACTAGACCAGCGCGGCAATCCCTGTATTTATAACTTTATGTTCACAATTTTTACAAATAAAATAAACAAATCTTGACTAATGCTAGTCCCATCGCCTGTGCTCACCCTAAAACGTATGCGTTATAACAGGGGAGGCGTGTGACGTCACACGTCACGACATTAATAATAATCAACACGGCACGTCACCGCTGTCACGTCATGTGTTCACAACACGCCGCGCGACCTTCGCGGTGGAATATATTTACTACTTTAGCAATAGAGGTAATGCGTTCTTGGAAACAACCACTAATGGCATTCGGAAAAAACGTATGTTGGCCTAGACGTGACCTTGGAAGGAACAATAATCCGTCTTTCTCGTGCCAATAGTAGAAAAGGTCTTTACTAGGTAAACATAATTATACCTATAACCCCTGTCCTCCTCCTTGTTTCCTTGTTTTTGTTTAGTGTCTGTGGTTATTAACATAGTCGTAAGTTTTACTAACAATCTTGTTGAGTCTTTGTAACTTGATTAAAGAAAATTATATTCTATTCTATATAATTAACGAATCATGTTTTTAGCGGCTACCACTGCTGCCAGCCTGTGCAATAAGGCGTTTTTTGTTAGATATTATAATTAATTCGTTTGACAAAATGATTGGTTTAACAAACTAAAGTTATACATGCTAAATCCAAGTTCGATACTGGTGTTTCATTGCTGCAATAAAAACAATTCAATCACACCAGTTTCCGAGCGTGCAGTAACCATACAGTTACGTTTGTCGCTAACTGTCGTCACAAAAACGTGCGTGCCAAGTGAAAAGTTACAACTCGCGCGAAAACATACTGACATACTCGTTGCACGCTGCGTGTCTATGCAGAACGTGACAGGCTGTGGTGTAAATTAAATCTACAAGTACACCTACACGTACTTGTAGATTTATGTTACCTACATGTGTACGACGTATCTACTGAATGAATGGAGCAAGTGACAAGAAAGTATGAATGTGGCTTGAAGAAAAGATAGATGGATTGTCTGAAAGATGATAAATGGTAAGGATGGAAGTGAATAACTGTTATTAGAGATGTAAATTAAAAAAAACACGTATACGGTAGGAGGAACGAAGAAACGAAGTTCCTTACGCGGTACTCGCACGCACACAAACTCGTATATAAAGAGACAGAGAGAGAGGGAGAAAGTGTGAATTGAAGACGCGTTTTAGTACAGACCCATCTAGTATAAGTTTTTAGAAGCTCTCATAAAATTGTCGCCATCTTGGATTTTCATTATGTCGTGGCTATCGGCAGTGAATACCATGAAAACTATCTCTCTCTGTCTCTTTCTATATACATGTAATAGAAAGAGACAGAGAGAGAGCGAAAGTCGCATGGAGAGGCAATAACGTTTTTTCGTTACGTGACGATTTGTACCAGTTTACTCCTACCGCAACGACGACCACTTAGTATAAGGGTAGGATGATGATGGCGGTGCTCTACTGAAAATTATTATTGTTCAACTTCAAATTCAAGAGCAATGGCAATTTTATATTTACTACGCCTTTATGTCGTACCAGTAAGGGTTATTTTTGTAATGCAAGTGTCACCACTGATGTGCGGTTGACTACCTACAATACCAGAGATAATTCAAACAATTCAATGGTCTGATGACTGCTAAGTAATATTACTTAGCAGTCATCAGACCATTGAATTGTTACGTTTTACATACATATGTAAAACGTAATGAATGACACTTTGTGTGCTCGACAACAGAATCAACACAATGAATATTGTTAAATCGTAAAAACTTGGCTGCTGGTGTCATAAGGATACAGAATTATCTTACTGACCTTTGCTAACTATAGCAAAGGTCAGTAAGAAAATTCAACAACGAGTATGACTTCCAAGGAATTTTATCTGGTAAGTACCTACAAATACTACAAATAACGGCTGGGGAGCAGAACTGTAGTCGTATTTCTTACTAGTTTCGATCAAACAAACATGACGCAGCTTCAGACTCCGCTGCCAAACAAACAATAAATTCTTCTACGTAGTCAGCTCCCAAGTGCCCACAATAAAAACCAGTCAAGTATTCTTGAAAACTTTGCCACAACTCGTTTCGAGGCAGAAACTACGCGGGCTATCCTTCGCGCTTTATTAGAAAAACTTCAAAGTAAGGGGATTCAATGAGATTCATTGGCCGCTGTAAGGCGTCGTTCGACAACTTGTATCATGAAAGCATTCAGTCCATCTTTAAAAGAAAACAAGCCTAAAATGATTGTATATTGTGGAGGTCACAAATTATTTTTTTTATTATGCAGTCAGGAAATTAAACGGTAGCAGCCTGTATGCACAGTAATCCGCACGTTAGTGCAACACTTCGATCTTAAGCTGGCCTAGCGTAGTACGGAGTTTTAATAGAATAAGCCAGCTTATGCTGGTTTTGTTACCACTGACGGGCAGCCTACCGTGCGTACAGTTTAGAAATCCGCGGTTTTACAAAACGGCTCCAGTATGTAAAACAACTGAACGACTTTTAGAGTTTAGAAAGAATATAATTGCACCTAATACAATGTGTTAAGTTGTAAATGGTTTGACATACCTGTTCACGTCTTTGAACCCAAAAGGATCCAAACTCTCGCTGTCAGAAGCTTTTCAAATAACCGTTAGTACTATACTCCAACATGTCGGCCAACACGTCGGCTACACGAAAGTGCGCAAGTAATAACTTGCACAGGTAAGTTACGATCATGATGACCTAAGTTAGATCGAGTTAGAACAGCGACGGAAACAAAGCAAAACTTGGGATAGCCGACCTGATGGCTTGCTTATAGTGCATACAGAATGGAACAGCTTGTTTTATTTCGTATTCGTAACTTGTTAGACAAATTACAGTGTTTGAATTTCCTAGTTTTACTGAATACTTTGACACGGATATTTTGTAGGTACAGACAACCGCACAGTCAGAGGGGTTTTCAGAGAGAGTTTTGTTTACGCAGCGAAAATAAGCCCATTTTTTTATCGAATAGCATCAACACTGAAATAAGCTTATACTGAATAAGCTGATAATACTGAAAGACTGAAATAAGCGAAAAAATTGTTTTAATTCGCTTTTCTCGAAAATAAAGAGTGCTAAATAACATAATTAGGTGCGCGCTATCGAATGACATCAAGGATATCGCAAAATAAGCAACAAGTAGTTTTTATTTTCAAAACCATAATTTTGGTTTTGATCAAAATAATTCTGCCAAATAACGAAATTAGATGCTTGCTGTCGATTGGTGGAATCATATAAATGAAGCGAAAGAAGTTTACCTGTACTTAACAACAATTCACACTAACTAATAATCAACTAAATATGGCGATGCTTTACTTCAAAATCATATCTGGGTCAAACAAAACCCAGCCACATCTCACATACACTGGATATCCTTAACTTGACCACAACGAAGCCACTGGCTCGAATAATTTAATTGGTCTAACGCTCAAAGACAGTAAATATCCCTGTGCATCCAACAGGTTATCGCAAAACACCACGAAATGGGTTTAATGCGCTACATAAGCTCACTTAGATTTACTCACCTGCTGGTCTATCCCCGTGGCCATGAGCTACAGGCTCAAGTGACACGCATCATGCGACTATGACCGCAACTGCGGAGAAAACAAATGAAATAAGTTGTTTAGAGCATGCTACTGTCATCGCGACTTGCGGAGCGACGCACGGTCGCAAACAGTCGACGCGCACGTGTGTCGCTAGACTCGTTAATAACTCTAATTACTCGGCCTACTGTCTGTCACAGGGACGTGTTTTTTTTTCTGTTTACTCCGCAGCATTTATTCCATTTTGTTCCATGCCTCTTCCCCCACACCGAATGTTCACTTCCCATTTCTCAAACATAACACACTCACCCATTTTTCACTTTAAAATAAATAATTAAATTAAAATAAATATTTAAGGGGGTTCCCATTGGGCGCCCACGCCACAATCGCGGCTCAAAGAGGGGACTCCTCAAAGCCCCTCTTTGAGGAGTGGCTGGAGAGGCGCCACGGCGCCCTCACCTTCCGCCTGACGCAGGTCCTCACCGGACACGGTTGTTTCGGGAGGTTCCTGTTCAGGATAAGGCGGGAGGAAACGCCAGGATGTCATCACTGTGTGGATCGCCCGGAGGACACGGTGGAGCATACGATGGAGATCTGCCCGGCTTGGGCGGAGCACCGCCGCGTCCTCGTGGCGGCGATCGGCGGCGGCGATCTCTCGCGTCCGGCCCTGGTCCAGGCCATGGTACGGACCGAGAGTGCATGGGAAGCCGTCACCTCCTTCTGCGAAGCAGAAATGCTCGCAAAGGAGGAGACGGAGCGTGTGAGTGAGAGGCAATCTCTGCGCCCTCACGCCCCTAGTTGCCGCAGGAGACGCCCTGGACGTCGGGAGTCACCAACTGACTCTCGGCCACCGTAGGCGCAGTTTGAGACAAGGACTAGGCCCGGGTCGACGGCGTGTTGTGTTCCACGCGCGCCTCAAAGAGATGTCAGCACGAACTGACGGGTCCGTTAGGGCCGATGCCTGCCAGGGCCGCGGGTTGTTCGAAAGAGATACCGTGGCCCCTGGCATAGGCAACTGAAGGAACACGGGTGGGTTTTAGTTAGTAAAAGTCTGACACGCCCTCCCGCTCCGCCCAGAGCGGGAGAAGTCATATGATGATTTCCCACCCAGAAAAAAAAGGGTGTTCCCATGCAACACACGTGATTTTTATAAATACTGGTACGGAACCCTTCGTGCGCGAGTCCGACTCGCAGGCTCGCTCCTTGGCCGGGTTTTTTTTTTTAATTTTCACCTCAAGTTACCAATAAAGTACAATTCTCAGGGCTCTGATGTGACATCTATAGTGAAGTCTGCATCGAACGCCTGAGGGCGAATTTGACCAATTAAAATGAACCAAGAGCTGCCAGAGCTCATTGTTGTGGAATATTGACACTGACAGTTCTTGAACACTGTTTGGTTTCGGTCGGTGTTGAACGGGTTCAGTTTCATTGGTGAAATTCGCCCTTAGTAAAGTAACTATGGAGAACTTTCGTTTGTAGGTACTCGTTCGTCATTGTGACAAAATGTCTGGCGATATGTAAGTAAGCGCAAATTATTACAGCCGAGCCGTATTGTGCACAAAAGTACAATATAATACTTTGGATGCGGTGCAAGCTTGTGCGAACTAGCGATTTCAGCCTAGAGATTATGTACATTGTAGAACAGAAGAATTGATTAAACCTATGTAGCAATGGATTATCAATTTCCTTCAAAACCGACGAATTGTGATTGAATGGCATATCCTAGAATCAAAAATTCGAAGACTTGTGACATCTACCAGCCCGCACTAGGTCCGCGTGGTGGATTACGGCTCACTCCCTCTCACCGAGACGAGGCCTGTGTCCCAACAGTAGGAACATTGTAGGCTGATTATGAATTATTAAGTAGTTATATAAAATAATTAGGCAATAAGGGCAGTAGTAGGTATAAAGATTCCAAGATTATCGCGATATTTATAATAGTACTAATAGTAGATAATGAGTTATCATTATCTACTATTATAATATATAATAATGAGCTTACGTTATAAAATCTAAGCTTATTTTGTAATCATCATCATCATCATCATTTCAGCCGATAGACGTCCACTGCTGGACATAGGCCTCCCCCAAGTGTCGCCACATTGACCGGTCCCGTGCGACTCGCATCCAGCGGATTCCCGCAACCTTCACCAGGTCATCGGTCCACCTAGTGGGAGGCCTTCCAACGCAAAGTCTTCCGGTTCGCGGTCGCCACTCCAGAACTTTTCGGCCCCATCGGCCATCCGTTCTGCGAGCAATGTGCCCTGCCCACTGCCACTTAAGTTTGGCAATTCTTCGGGCTACGTCGGTAACCTTGGTTCTCTTGCGGATGTCCTCATTTCTGATTCGATCACGCAAGGAAACTCCGAGCATAGCCCTCTCCATTGCCCTTTGAGTGACTTTAAGCCTTCTGATGAGGCCCAATGTAATCAATACATTCTAAAACAACATAATCACTAAGTAAGTACTGTAACCGCAGCCTCTTACACCTTGTTCTTTCATAAAACTGCCAAGCGGCTGTGAAAGGCATATGAAGAAAGTTAGCCAAATTCCAAACTTTAACCAAGGATGGATCGCGGCTGAATTCTTTGCGAAATTGTTTAGTCTGCCTAGACCTAGCTAGCCTTTATCATGCTTAGAGGTTTCTTGTCGTTTACATTGTTCTTTTTTTTTTGTTTACGTTAAAACTGTTTCGAAACGTAATTAATTAAAGAGCTCGCCTCTAATAAATTATTACTTCAATTATTTAGGTACCCAGATGCTTTGACTGAATACTTTACTGAAGAAATTTGAGTTTTTCGAGGATAAGTTAAATTTAAGTTCAGTAAGTTATAAGTAGGTTACATTTTTTGTAAAGATATACGAGTGTGGATATGAAACCTTCAACGAAAAGTTTAATGAAAAATGTAGATGGTGGGTACATACCTATTATCAAAAGGAATATACCTACTTATAATATTCTGAATTTAAATTAAGTAATCAAATAAGAAATTAGCAAAGGTAAAAGTTGCCAATTGACAATGTAAGGTATACCGGTAAACTGTATCCGGTTAGACTGGAAGCCAACACCAACATAGTTGGAAAAAGGCTAGGCAGATTGATTGAATATTGATTAATAAAGAAATGCCAAGGCAAAGATAATTCCGTGGCATTCCTATCTATCAGACGAGTAAGTTAGTACCTAGGTATGAGGCTAGGTATTGGGTTATCACCACGCGAGCCCATTCATCAAAGCGAATACCAGCTCTTTACCAAAAGTCCATACCCGTTCGCCTGACTTCAGAATGTCAACTTTTAACAGAATTTCAAGCCGCAAGCTGCTGTAAAAACAAACTGGGTGTAAAGTTGACACCGGTGTCAACCAGAGACTGCTTAGCAAAATGGAGCTGATGGTTCTTTTTGAAAGGGATTGAGAGGTGAGCCAGAGAAGTCCACCCCACGTGTGTGTGTTGCTTCACTTGTAAGATGTATTTATCGTCGTAGAACTGAAAACCAGGCTTATATATATTTTGCCCAAAGACACATTCACCTGTCCATTGTAAATATTTGCTAGCCAAGGCAATTAAATAAAGAGAAACTTATTTTTGACCATTCAATGTCTTCTTGACTTGTATCTTCGGTATGTCAGTAAATGTTACGTCCGAGCATGGACACTTCATGTGCTGTCTACTCCACGGTTTATGAGTACGCATGGCGGCGCGGCGCGGCGTACGTGACGTAGCTAAATTGGACTTATCGCGGCAGATCCCGCGCGACACTTCATTTGCGAGCATCTAGGCAAAGTATTAAAAAGTTTACGTGATAGAAATGCTGGGATTTTGTGCGACGAGCAAAATATTGAATGCCTAATGGTTGGTGCGTACAGATTCATAAAACATGTTACGGTATTTACCCCACTTGGGTGCGCAGTATTAATAAAAGACAATAAAATTACAATAATTATACAACTTGCCTTACATTTATTGGTACTTAGGTAGGTACACCAATAGCAGGATTTAGGTACAGACGCCAACACATCAAGCTACTACAATCTGTCAAATTTCTTTAATATATTTTGAACTTTATTGCTAAAGCATTACGGTTCAAGGTTAATTGGGAAAATTTGACAGCTTCGGGTAGCTTGACCTGCTGGCGTCTGTACATAAGCGTTCTGAAGAATAAATATAGGTAATGGCAATACTTCGTCTTTATTAGCAGTAGAAGTATTTTTATATCCTGTGCGTGCGAGGGGTCTAAATAAATGTAAATCCTTCATGGGTTAAACAGGCAGTTTAGCACACCCTTACCCCATCAGTCATGTTTAAGTCTCAATCCAGATTCCGGGCTGTTACTGAAAAATCTCTAAAAATTCAATAACACTTTGCCTGACTTTGAAATCGAACTCAAGACCTCATGTTCAACAGTACTGCTTGCGACCGCTAGACCAACGAGGCAGGTTAAACAACTAACAATGACACAGTAAACATCAATCATCACTATTAGTTTCAACATAAACACCTGGTGGGTAATTGCGTAACACTCTTGTGACACTCTTCACACTGGTTTCCCCCCTATTTCCCAACACTATTGACTACTCTCTCACCCATTTGTCCGTAGTCAAGGCATATTGTTAGAGCTTCTGGTTTTGTTTCAGAAGTATCAGAATCCTCCCTGTATTATTTCACGGAAACTAAAAAGTTGATCCTACAAAACACAAAGCAACAGTTCCTTCTCTTCGATCTAATTTTTTTTTTTCATTTTTGGTGGGTCGCCACCTCAGTACCTTTTGTATTCAGGGCTTCGTCAAGTTGACAGCTGTCAAAAATTCGTTCGTCCGAAAGGGTTACCGCTACCCCGGAACGTAAAGGACGCAGGAAGGAACATGGGTGGGTTTTAGTCAGTAAGAGTCTGACACTCCCTTCCGCTCCACCCAGAGCGGGAGGGGTCATCTGATGATTTCCCATCCGGAAAAAAAAAAAGTTGTCCTAGTGTTTATATTATCACATTAGATCAGTGCTAGAATTAACATCTCTGAAGTTTTTCAGTCAGGAAGATCGTACTCGAGTTGGTTTTCTGATCCAGATTATTCCTGTCGTACCAAAAAATTAACTTCAAGTTAACATAATTTATCGTCTTTTCCACTAAAGCTGCTTTTACCAGTATTAAACGCTTCCCTATTCCTTATCTCGTCTTTAAATAGTGATACACTCCAAGTCTCATTCATATTTATCTAGTTTTTGTTTAATCTGTGATCGATATAAAAGTAAATATATGGCGGCTTGTAGACTTTGAGCATGCCACACATGCAGCCACCTATGACGAGTTTTCAGTTTTTAACCTTAATAAACAAAACATTACTTATACAAAACCATTTAAAAACAGTTACAAAATAAAAGTGCTGGTTCTATACATACATAATTATAATATAAGTACCGCGGTGTACTGCGCGTCGGGAGGCACGCACCGCGCTGCAGGCGCCGCTCTGATACTCTCATACTCACCCCGCGCAGGAAGATCAAAGGAGATGAGTATTCATGGGTACGGTACGGGATACGTTTTTATGCATATTACGGCTCTATTCGTGTTCACGTCATATTCATATGAAACGCTTATTGGTAGATATTGGTAGAGACCTACTTAGCTTAACCAAAGTCGAAGTACGCTTTACAGATCTCAGCCTCAGCGTCACGTCTTGCCCAGTTGAACGGACAAGTTCAGGTGGCCAAAATTTGCATTGCATTTGTACCCTAAATATCTTAAACTGCGAAAGACGTCTGTTTCACTGGTGCTTCGATTTTGGTTTATTTCATTTAAGAAAGAAGTTCAACTTGCACAATATAATAAAGGCTAAGGGGGGGTTGTTTCACGTCCAATTGACGCACGCGTATACATCAAAAATGGCGCTAACTATCGTCAAACAAAAATAAGCGTTGTTTCAAATTACAATTACAAAAATACAGCCTTGACCTACGTCAAATAATTACGACTACGTACTCGTTATTATTTAACGTACGTATGTTACGTTAAACCAACCGTTTGAATTAACCGGCCCTTAAGCACTAACAGCTGTAACTAGGGATAGTACGATATACCTAAGTAGTTAACTATACAAATAATATTATACCCTAATACCTAGGTAGCTTTAATAAATGTAAAGGTAAATTTAATGTTGTACCTTCCACATTAAATTCATACATCCAATAATAATTTATTTATTTTATGCGCGTTTCACATTTACCGGATGCAAAAAGGTGAGTCGGGTCAGTAATTAGATAACTAGGTAGGTAAACATAATTAGTCCGACCCATAATATTTCATGCAATTTGTTGATTCGTTCATGCTTACTTTGCTGTTTATACGGGAAAATAATTAGGTTACCTACATAATAACTAATATAAATAATAATTACCTACTTTTAAGATGCTTTTAAGAACATACATCAGTCATTTAAGGTGTGGCTTCTCAAACTTCTGAGAACAACTTGACTTCTGTGTAGTTTACCAGTTTATTTGCGTATCTGCATTGCTATTCAACGTGGCAAAGCTGCTAGACTTTTAGGAACTTTGCCCGGGGTCAGTTACAGTCGTTACGATTCGTCAGAAGCCCGAAGGTCTGACAATCAGTCTTCCCAAGGGGTATCGTATTACCCAGTATCTGGGTTGTGGAGGTCAGATAGGCAGTCGCTCCATGTCAAATACTGGTATTCAGCTGCATCCGGTTAGACTGGAAGCTGACCCCAGCATAGTTGGGAAAAGGCTAGGCAGATGATGATGATGACCCGGGGTCAGTTTATGAGTTAATATTTATACCCTATATATAAGTTGTTTCTTTCTAATGCTTATTATTTAAGCCAAATTTTACTCAAATATCAGAAGAACATAGATACTTAAAAAAAGTTAATACCACCGTCTTCCGACAGTGTAAAAGCCACAGAGTCAGTAATAGTATTATATAAATTAACAGCACCCCAAGCAGGTCATGAACTGACCTCTCCCGGTAATGGAATACGGCGGCAGAGTTTAATAGTTCCCCGCACATAATTTATATGTTGTTCACTTCTGTCCTTTCTACTAGTTAGGTGCAGGCATAGAGTAGGTAAGGAATAGGGGGGATTATAGTATCCATATGGTGAGTAGTCTGCTATCCAATTTCACAAGCTCTGATGCCAGTCTGTGCAATAACAGGGATTTCAAGATCTTCTTAGTAAAATACTTTTATTTACTCAATAAATTGTGATTGTATTTAAAATTGTATGGTAAGTAGGTATAAGCTTGTACAGGGTGGCCGGAACATTGACGTCCAAAAATAAAATTTAGGTCCCTCGTATCGTGGGGTATCCGAATCACCCCCATGTATGCTCCGCGACTTTTCATAGTTTTCGAGTTACGAATTTTTTTCTGATTTTTTGAGAATGATCGACCTGACCAATCTAAAAAATGGCTTTGTCGAGATTTTTTTTTTGCAACTGAATCTTCGTGATTAGTACTTTTATGCATAAAATAATCAGCTTCGTAACTGTGATGAAAGTTATGAAAAAGTTGGTCTAAAGTGCTAATTTTTTTATGATTATGAAAGCTGAGAGTCTGGCGCATTCTTGAAGCCTACTTAGGAACCATGAAGTTTCCTGTTTAAATTTTTTATTTAAAGTTAAAATGCTAAGCCATAATTTACCGAACGTAATTTTTTCACTTTAGACCAACTTTTTCATAACTTTCATCACAGTTACGAAGCTGATTATTTTATGCATAAAAGTACTACTCACGAAGATTCAGTTGCAAAAAAAAAATCTCGACAAAGCCATTTTTTAGATTGGTCAGGTCGATCATTCTCAAAAAATCAGAAAAAAATTTGTAACTCGAAAACTATGAAAGTCGCGGAACATACATGGGGGTGATTCGGATACCCCACGATACGAGGGACCTAAATTTTATTTTTGGACGTCAATGTTCCGGCCACCCTGTATAATTCAACATCAACAAAATTTGAGATCAAGCGCAAAATACATTAAGTATATATTTTGCGCTTAGAAAAAAACACCTTATTGCTAATTAACGTCGGATTTAATCGACACCTACATTCCTCAGAGGTACAACCCATTGGACCCCAAAGGAAGATTAGATCGTTATGAAGAGCTTGTCTTTTACCTATTTATCACACGATATAACAATCGAAGACGCGTTTGCTATACCGTGTCAAACAGAGAAAATAAAACTGAATTCCCAAATCACTGGAATTTTTAGGGCATGACTTTAAATAGATTATCTAGAATGAACTCATAAAAATAACATTTGGCAGTTTGATTTGTGCAAAGTAAATTTGTCTCTTCTGCAATTCTCAATTCGAATCGCCGCCGCCGCAGAGCAGTGTCATCGAAATGAATTTATGTTAGTGCACGTAGCGTTTCAGCTACATGCGTTATATTGTGCCACTGAATTTGTCAAGGCTGACTAATGCCTGCAAATTATGGGAGCCTCCGAGCTCCGAGGACCGAGCTCCAGTATTTAGCCTAGCTGGCAGGCTAGTCGTTTATGTATCTAAAGAGACTGGCTTTAGCGCTCTCTCGTTGATTTAAACTTGGTGTGGTGGATACTTGACTGTACAGGGTTAATAACTTTATAATTCACTTATAAGAAGTATACAGGGTCAATTTCAATTAACTAGCGAAACTTCAAAATGTGATAATAAAAGATAGATCTAAGAGAGGATCTAAGTATCACTTGTCTAATTAATCAAAATAAAACCTCCTTTTTCGTTTTAGGATGTTTAGAATGATATAGATATACTCGTAGGTGTGTTTCATCTCACGAAGGCGGGTTGGTCTCAAAATTGTTTGTGCAGACTGTAGAACCTGTAGAGTCAGAATCCCTTTCATTTTATCAATTCAACTATATTTCATTTTTGACGCTGACGAGCAGACGAATTTAAAAGCATATAAATGCATGCAAAGTTATTCCCCTTTAAAATGAAAAGGATTGTGATTGTGAGCCATTTGAGTTACGCAGTTGAGGTCCTTTTCGAAATCTTAGATGCTCCTTTTTACTTCTATCAGCCACAAAAAATCTGAGTATCAAGGTCTACATCCAACAGCCACAGCTCAGTAATTACATGGGGTCAGCAACCATCCGTCATGCGGCACATATCAAGCGACCCAGTACCGGTTCATTTGTCATTTCATTTGCTCAGCACCATGATCATGCAGTGAATATATCTATATCTAGCCTAGTCTTGAATTATTCATTTATACCTCTATTTCCTGTAGGCACAAACTATAGATTGCTGCGATATATTAATTTGCGAGTAGGACAAGCAGTAGCGTACTTATTGTGCTACAAATCGAGTACTCTGCTACGCTGCGGAGGTTTTAATTGTAAGTTGCTTATCCGCTTATGCATATATTAAGATGTTATTAAGTTTTCATCACATCACATTTGAGTACATTTTCGCACGTCTTTTAAAAACCGAAAACAAGTCATCATTAAAGTACCTACTTATCTGTATTGTAACCCCGTTCAACTAAAATCATGACTGACAAGTCCTGACAACTCTTAAGAAACACTTGATCGACATCAGCGCGGCACCGACTTCAAATGAAAATAACAATAAATAATACATAAAACCAGTTATCTATCAACATTGGCCGGATAAGGCGAATAAGCGATACATTGGATAAACTCCGCGAGCGATACCGCCATGTATTATGGATAAGAAGTGAGCTCTTAAGAGATTTATTGGGTGGGAAACAAAATGTGGTACATTGATTGTACCTGTATTTTGATGAGAGCCATTACATATTGTATTTTCGGGATACGAGCTAAAATGCAGTTGCGATATTGTTTTTCTATCCCCTGATCATTAAACAAGAGATGCCAGTCCTTTACTTAGCTTTAGTAGAACCTAATCACGAGTTTGAAAAAAAAAAACTGAAACCTCATTGCAACTTTATAAGTATGTTTACAGAGCTGAATGGAAAGAAGCATTTTGAGAATCAGACTATCAGACAAAACATGAACAGACAGAGCACTAGGCACAAAGGAAAAGATCGGCAGATCTATACTAATATTATAAAGAGGTAAAATGTGTTTGTCTGTATGTAGAGGGTAATCTCCGGAGTTAATGATCCAATTCTAAAAAGGTTTTCACTGGTAAAACGCTACATTATGTGTGAGTGCTATAGACTATAAATTATGTTTACATCATCCATTTTAGCTGAACTATCACAACTTTTGTCTAGCAAGTCGGAAAGAAATACCTCGTAAAAACAGAATTATTTGCATGCGCTGCCTCAACAGTTGTATATAACTAAAAACAATGTAAGGCAATCTGATCCGCCTTAAATTATGAATCCTTATCAAAATAAATTATTTTATGATCACAAAGATATTATAAAGATAAGATTTGCTCTTTACAGTATGTCAATTGGTCATATAGTTTCGGAGATAATAGAAAATTACTAAAACGCAAATTGCCGCTAAAATATTCACGGATATAACTACACATGGTTTGTGCAGACGTTTTATCCATTTACCCATAGATGGCGTTGTACAAATACGTAATTTTTCTGACCCACAGTGTTCATACTTTACGCGGATTAATAAAATTGTCGGTATTGCCATTGGGTGGTGTAAATTGATTGGATGTCGTTCTATTGATTTCTATTGGTTTTGGTTGTTGTAAATACTTCGTTCCTTCTCCTCTTCGTTATTCTGGTTTAGATTGTTTCTATCTCAAGTTGAAGTAATAATAAAAATAAAGCTGAAGAGTTTGTATGTTTGATCGCGATCTCTGGAACTACCAGTCTGATATTATTATGAATAAATATTTTTGCATTTGATTGATAGCCCAATTCTTGGCTATTTAACATCACGCTACGACTCTTCGGAGCCGAGCAGAAAGAATAAAAGTCCGAAAGAAGAAAGAACGCTAAGCGAAAACAAAGTAATAGCGCGGGCAGGCGACGCGTTGCGACGGGTCGGGGCGGAGGAACTAAAAATTCCACGCAGACGAAGTCGCGGGCAGAAACTAGTCTATTTATACAAAGACTAGCCAGGGCCGAACTGGATGACCAAAGTCAGGAGGCCAAGAAGCCGACTACTACTAATTTAATTAATGAATAGCTTCTTAACACAAATAAATGATTATAACATAAAATTAATAAGTACAATTACATTGAATTGAGCACTATCATACAATAAAAACTTTAAAACTCAAATAGACAATTAAAGTTAGAAATGCACCGTATTTTTCATGTTATTTTTTATTTTTTTATTTTTATTCAAACTCAAACTCAAACTCAAAATATTTATTTCAATTAAACTAATTACAGGCACTTTTGAATTGTCAAGGGGTCGGTCAGTCAGAAAAATGAAGCTAGTTGCCCATTCCAAAGCGTAGTAGGTACCTATGGAGAAGAACGGGTAAGAAACTCCATGGACACTCTTTAAAATCAAAATAGTATGGTTACAAAGTATTGGTTACATAATTCATGTTAAAAATTATGCAGGTGAGAACGATGCAGAACGTTAAAAGCGTCCGTAATGAAAAGTTTAAAACAATTCAAAAATTTAATTAAATTAAAATAAGCCACGGCAGCGAAGAGATGACCAGTCCTTACTGACGGCGCCCGTTCACGAACATGACGCATGGATTAGCACCATTCATTTAACCATTTTGAAGGGAGCTAAATAATCCAACACATGTGCCACCATCAGCGAGACATTTGAGTGAGCATGACATACTCTCAGCCGCCAGGGCACATTCATGTCAATGAAAGACGTACCCAGTAAAATGTAGCTTTATAGTATAGCACATGTGTGAGTACATAGTACTCACACATGTGCTATACAATTATACAATACTAGGAGATTGAATTTATATAATGCAAAAATAGTATTTTACAATCTTCAGCAGCTCCAACAGTATTTTCAAATGCTAATCAATTTATTTATGCGTCCTTATGGAGCGTTACCAGCGTTAGCCAAGCATTTTTATCAGCGATGTAATCCCCTAATTTATAATATGTCTGGCTGCGTAGTGTGCGTTTTACACAAGATTTAAATTTCGTTTCATTCTGTTCAATTATGTGGGGAGGTATTTTATTGTAACATTTTAAACAGTACCCCATGAACGATGAGTCTACTTTAGCCAGCCTGAAACCAGGTTGAACTAATTGCTCCCTATTTCTAGTGATATAATTGTGTCTTTCACCTCTTTTACTAAAAATATGTAGATTTTTCCTTACGTACATAATGTTTTCATAGATATATTGACAAGGTACCATCAAGATCTCTAAGAGAACTGTTTAAAGATATTAACATCTTTAAACAGTTCTCTTAGAGAGTCACGCCTGCGGAGGCTCTGATGGCTCTTTTCTGCAGAATAAAAATAGACTCGATGTATGCAGCCGTAGTAAAATACCGTACGACATAATACTATGAAACTAACTAAAATAGACCAGTCTCGCGGTATCGACATCAGTAAATTGACGGATTTTTCTCACAGCATGCGCTGCTGAACTTAGTCATCCTGCAAGGGATGTTAAATGAGGACCCCATTGAAGCCTTGAGTCGAGCGTGATCCCCAGGAAAACAGTTTTATCGACAAATTCTAGTTTTTCTTGATTCAATTCTATCTCACAATGACTACTTTTGACATTTGGTAAAGAAAATCTTATACACTTCGTTTTTTTTCCATTTAATACTAAATTATTAGCAGTGAACCAATTTTAGATTTGCAGTAGGGCGTTATTTACGTCGTCAAGATGTGATGCACGTCTATTCATTTTAAAAATCAAGGAAGTATCGTCAGCAAATAACACCATTTGTGGTTGGGTTTTTAACAAATGGGGTAGATCATTAATATATACTAAAAAGAGGAAAGGACCTAATATCGAGCCTTGCGGTACACCCATTTTTACTTTTAAACCGAGTGAATTGACACCATTTATTTGAACTTGCTGTTGTCTATCATTTAAATAAGATTTTACTAAACTGAGCGCAAATTTTTCAAGTCCGTAATGCTCAAGTTTTAAAATTAAGGTTTCGTGGTTGACGCAATCAAAAGCCTTGGAGAGGTAGGTAACAAAAAATTCCTATGGCGTCTTGAGACTCTTCCCACGCCGTAAAAGTATGTTTTAATAAGGTGATACCGGCATCAGTCGTACAACGTCCCTTGGTGAAACCATACTGTTGGTCGTGTAATAGTTTATTGGTGTTAAAATGATTAAACATTTGGTTCAGCATCACCTTTTCAAACACTTTTTCCCCCGATTTTAAAAGTGGCATCACCTTGCTGTATTTCGTTACATCCGGGAAGACTCCTTGATCCACACACAAATTAAATATTAAGACTAAGTACGGCGCTATAGTCTCAATAATGAAGGTACAAACTTTGATAGACATTCCCCATAGATCTTCGGTTAGTTTGATCTTGATTTGCTTGAAAGCTTTTATTACTATTATGGGGTTTATATGCTTGAATTTAAATTAAACCTGGCAGGATGAGACGTTTGCTCTTAATAAATCAATAGAACGCAAGAGGGCGAGGAATTTTGGGCACGCCACAATTGCGGCGATAAGTCCCCTCTTTGAGGAGTGACTGGAGAGGCGCCACGGCGCCCTCACCTTCCGCCTGACGCAGGTCCTCACCGGACACGGTTGTCTCGGGAGGTTCCTGTTCAAGATAAGGCGGGAAGAAACGCCAGGGTGTCACCACTGTGTGGATCGCCCGGAGGACACGGTGGAGCATACGGTGGAGGTCTGCCCGGCTTGGGCAGAGCACCGCCGCGTCCTCGTGGCGGTGATCGGCGGTGGCGATCTCTCGCGTCTCTCTATTTAGACTGCTTGGTGTTATTTGTCTAGTTTGTATCAGAATTTTTTGTACTGGTGTATTGGACTTGAACACAACGGTTTGACCGCTGTGATCAGAAGGGAGATAGTTTACTATGACTTTATCTAAGTATTCGCAGCAACAAAAAACATTATCAATACATGTAGCAGAATTTATAGTTATGCGGGTTGGTTCTGAAAACACATTTGACAAATTGAATGATTTAAAGAGACTTAATAATCGACTGCTATTTGAACTATTCTCTTAGATATTAATATTGAAGTCACCACAGATAATTAGCGATTTTTTGCCAGTTCCAAGTTTTTCTAGAACATCTTCCATTACTGACTCAAATATGGAGTAGTTTTGATAATTAGGGGGTCTGTAAACGCCCACTATAACATGCTTCTCTAGCTCAACACAGGACAATTAAATGTTATGTTCAACCGAAAGATCAACTATATCTGTACGAGTGTTAGATTTAATAGAATTTTTAACTAAGATTAGTGAACCCCCACGCAGAATAGATTTTTGGATAAAACAACTATAATTTTCATAATTAATTAGCATTTCATAATCTTTCAACCAATGTTCAGTTAAACAAATAATTTCAAACATAGTTCTTTTCTGAAAATAGCTCAATTTCTAATTGTTTGGAAGAAAAACCTTGAATATTTTGATGAAATAATTTCAAGGAATCCTGCTCAGACCCGTTTTTACACTTTACTATTTGAGAGCAAGAAGACACCTTGTTTTTGATAGGTATAACAATATTGTTACTAGTGTCTTCTGCTGTCTTATTAGCTAGTTTAAATCAACATCCAGAGTGAGCCCCAAGACTCCCAAGCCATCAAGAGGCAATGATATCCGACTACTTGTGGACCCCACGTTAGGACAAGCATTTGCCAAAGTGACACATGGATCCTCCTTACATGTGTGAAAATCATCATCATCTCAAGCATTGAAATCCATCCGGCCGTTAGGGGGCTTCGGGGGCAAAGAACCGGTGATAAGAGCCACGACTTACGAGTTGTAGGTCGTAGGTTTGAACCCAGACATGCGCTTTACTTTGTGTAAATCATTTCATCACCACTGCTCTCGAAATGGTGAAGGAAAACATCATGAGGAAACCGGCATGTCCCAGAACTAAAAATTCGAAGACATGTGACATCTACCAACCCGCCTGGGCCCGCGTAGTGGATTACGGCCCAGTCCTTCTCACAGAGAGGAGGCCTGTGTCCCAGCAGTGGGAACATTATAGGCTGATTATTTATGTATGATAGGTAGGTTCTCAACATTATCCACCACTTTGATTTTTTTTTTATTTTATAGAGTCCCCAATTTTTTTTTACGTAACATCGCTTTACTTAATATCGAAAATCTGAAACAGTTATTGCCATGATTATATTTAAAGTGTAATATTAAATAGTCGTAAGATATACAACACTCTCTAACACTCTGTGTCTTCTCCTGCCCCCCTGAAAGTCTCCAAACACCCACGAGTGGGCGTTATCGCCCACATTAAGGACCTATGAGCCAAACTAATCAAGTTTCACTTAAACTTCTATGACTAAAATGATCTTTTATTATATTTTTAAGCTAAATAGTGTGAAATGTAATAACAGACGGCACGATTGGCCCAGTGGTTAAGCGATTGACTGCTGCGCTGCGTGTCGCGGATTCGATTCCCGCACGGAACAAATATTTGTATGACCTACAAGTAGTTGTTCCGGGTCTGGCTGTTTGTGTATGTGAGTAATGTTTGGAAACGCACCCACGATACAGGAGAAATTCCTAGTGTGGGGCAACTTTTTTTTTTTTTTAATAAAAAAATATAAAATTAAAAAATTAAAAAAAATAACAGATTAAAAAATTAAACTCATAGTAGCAGCAACCGCGGACCATTGCGTCCAGACCGGAAACAAAGTAATCGTAGGGTGCTGACCGCGGCCGCACAGAACATAGAGTTCAGAAGGTAGGCTCGGCCAGCATACTATATAACGAGAAAATAGGCATGCACAGTTGCACAGATGCGTCTACGTACATCGAGTGCACGCGACTTTGTATGCATACGTTTCACTTAATACCACTTGAAGTCCCCGTACTCTGTCAAATTTCTTTAATAGATTTTCAACTTTATCGTTAAATCATTAAGGTTCAAGGTTTATTGGGAAAATTTGACAGTTTCGGGTAGCTTGACCTGCTGGCGTCTGTACATATGCTACATGGATCTTTTAGCGATATTTTGAATAACATTAACATGGAAGCGCTGTTGGTAAACATTTGTGAAATGGTTTTGCAAAAACAAGATGGCGGCGTTAGTTCCAATTTTGGTCACACACAAGAACCTTGTGTGTGACCTCTTCCTCCTCTCTCCTACTTGATCTATGCAGTGCCCGACAGGCTTCATAATTGTGACTAATAAAATTATTTCCCTACCAACTGTATACATTATGGTACGCAATAAAGAATTGAAAATTCAGAATAGTAAAACTCTACGCGTCTATGTGTGTGCGCCTATTTTCAATCGTTGTATGAAGCCTGCCTTCTGTACCTATCTATTTCGTGACGTGGTCGCACGTCTCACAGCGGAAGGCAAGCGTTCATTCTTTGCTTTATTGCTTGAAATGTTAGTTAGCGGCCAGCGAGTGGCGACGAGGGACAGTTTTTATTGCAGCATCATTCATTAGGTCTCCGCTTCATGTTTAATCGGACGTAAGATTCATATTAGATGAATTTTGGGACTAGTTTCCTTACACAGGTCCTTACCTTAGTTTCCTTTCTGAACTATGTGGGGACATCCGGAACCATCCATGCCGTGTGAGGCTTTTACGGCTTCAACGACGATCGCCTACGGCAAGTCTACGACTACGAGGCAACGCAATGGTGCGACTGGGCGGCCGCCGCGGGCGAGGCGCTGCGGAAATAAATCATTTAAAAGTCCAACTGGTCGACTCAGACCGATCGGATCCATCTACTGTTCAGTTTTATCTCTTCGCGTAGGTAGGAAGGCAAGCTTAATGAAACTTCGTTCTATTTGTATGGGTATATACCTACTGTGCTTATGTTATGAAGATGATTCTTCAAAAGAGTTTAAAGTTTTCAAGAGAGTCTTACGAGTTAAGGGAAAGTTAAATGTTTTAACTTGTTGTAATAGGTAATTAGGTACCTCGGATTTTGCATCACATTGGTCTCTAAGATCCTTGCAATAAGGTTGCTGTTTGTTTGCTGACCGGTCTGTCAGTAAAATAACAGACCGAAAGGACTGTAAGTATGGTTATTTGGTTACATAAGGAATTTGGTAAACGTAGAATGAAAAGTAGCGACCTAATTATTATAATGTGCGTTGTAGTAAGTAGCATAATCAGCCTATAATGTTCCCACTGCTGGGACACAGCCTCCTCTCTATAAGAGGGAGTGGGTATAATCCACCACGTGGGCCCAGTGGGGGTTTGTGGATGTCACATGTTTGCGAATTTTTGGTTCTAAGACATGCTGGTTTCCTCACGATGTTTTCCTTCATCTTCTTCTTTTGTAGCAAGTTAACATACTTAATAATATCCATAAATAATAGACAAAAATTATGTATTTTGTAATGACACGAAGTTAGTAACGAAATTACCGAGTTAATTATTAAAATTTCACTATGTAAGGGGGCAATCAACTAATCCCCCAACAGTAAATAGCTACCTATATGAAGCCTATATGTGAGGCGGTAAGTGCAAGTGCAGGTGAACAAGACAGTTAGATTGGACATAATTGCGTGTCGCTGTTAACAAGATAGAGCCTCTCGTAGGACCCGCCGCCCCGCAGGAGCTGCGAACATTCGGGCTGTGATGGATGGAGTGCCACGTAGCGCTATGACGGACGCCAAATCTATATCTTTGTCTGGAAATGATTATTTTCAAAGATTTAATTTATTATAAAAAAATTAAAATAATATTAAACAATAATAAAATAATTTATATATATAATATACCTATATACATATATATATATTATTATTTTACTCATAGGTATAATAAAGGAAACTGGACGAAAGTGATCTAAGGACAGTCTGGTACCTGGAGATGGTCTGGTGATGGAGCCTGGCATGCCTACTGTCGCGTCATTTTGATTTTTTCGATCCGAATGGATATTCAAAAATGGCGCGGCTTTGAAAATCCGTGCCATACTTGCCTATCCAGGTAGGTATGGCACGGATCTTCAAAGGCCTTTGGATTGGATCACGCAGGAGGGCAGAGCATATATGTAGATATGAAAATTGTGTTGACAGAGAACAGCTAGAAGATTAAGAGTAGGTTGAGATAATTGCAGATTGTCGGTGCGGGCTTCATCCGGTTCTGTCTGTATTAAATTACTCTAAGTAAGTCGATCCGCAACGAGGTGATCCGGCAGAGAACCAACGTTGTCGACATAGCTCACAGAATAAACAAGCTGAAGTGGCAATGGGCCGGCCATATTAACTGTAGAACCGATGACCATTGGGGAAGTCGTGTTTTTGAGTGGAGACCGCGAATCGGTAAACGTAAGGTAGGACGCCCTCAGGCTAGGCGGAGCGACGATCTTCGCAGGATGGCTGGTACGTAGCAGCTGGATGAGAGTTGCCGAAAATCGAGTTGAATGGCGTGAAACAGGAGAGGCCTATGTCCAGCAGTGGACTGCTATAGGCTGATGATGAAGTCATCTATTTCAAGCTTTGTTTCTGTTGCCAGGCGAAATATTTATAATGGATGCAGTGGTTTAAAATAGTTTTCTTGTTAATATAATATATTCCTAACGAGAATAAAAAATATATAACGATTATTATTCCCAAGATAATCTTTTATTAAAGATGAAGATGAAACACAAAATGACAAGCTGTCAAGTAGGTACCGGAAGTGGAGTGGGTGTCAAAGACAATGCAATCATTTGAGCGGAAAGGACACTTGAAAGAGGAGGCTGGCAGTCGTATATGCTATAAGTACTACTTACCTTATATTTTTCCGAGGAAGTTATTAATAAGTAAGTAGCATTTTATTGCAAAAATTAGTTCTACTATGTAATAAATCACAAACTCATTATTTTACTTTATTATTTTATTATAAGTCGTGTTGTCCCCCCAATGCAGGGCAAAAGCCCCCCTTCCCTCATTATTTTACTTATTTAAATAATTACCTAGCCAGACAAAGAGAACCAAACAATGGAAATAATGTCATACCACAACAATTTACAACTAAATAAACATTACTGGCTCCAAAACCCAGGAATTTCTCCTAGCTATATCTGAAACAATGGAGGCAACAGCCATAAATACTAACATCCGGAACAAACACACTTGTCACGGTGTGTGGACCAGTGAAACAGACTCCCTCCGCTTGCCAAGGAACCCACCTTTACACCATAAATTGTCCAAGCGTATTGCCTTCAGTAATAAGAAGTAACGCGAACTTTTTGGCACAGTTTCAAAAGAAAAAATGAATTTGTCCATAACGTTTGCTAACTACCTTTCTTAGTTACCTATTATTAAAGTTGTCTTTGAACGAATGTGTAATGAATGTCCTGTGAGCCAGAAGCATATTGTTTGTACTTAGGTTTTTTTTTCCGGATGGGAAATCATCAAATGACCCCTCCCGCTCTGGGTGGAGCGGAAGGGAGTGTCAGACTCTTACTGACTAAAATCCACCCATGTTCCTTCCTTTGCCCTTTATGTTCCGGGGTAGCGGTAACCCTTTCGGACAATCCCGCTGATTGTACTTAGGCTTACATCGGTATTACAGAAACTAATGGCTTTAAAAGAGTTTTAAGACCCTAATGCTTGAGTCTTGACTCTTGAGTAAGGTTTTGAAATAGGTACCGACCCTGGAGACTTTTAAATCGTCATAGGTAGGACCTACTTGAATATTGACTGAGATAAAAAGTTAGATAGAATACTCTTTTATTATGTACAGTAGGGTCATTAATCCATTATCACCTTAAGGACTGTATTGCTGTGAACGCGCGGTAAAGGCCGTACCGTACGTTTATGTGCTTATGTGATATATCAACACAGAACGCTCGCCTCAGAATTCGCACACTGACTGGCGTCGAACGAAACAAAAAACATACCGTCGCTTTTGCACACCGGCTACGTATGACCCTGGTTAGTTCATACCATTGCTAAAATTGAAAACGTTACTTCAAGTACCGATAGCTGGTAGTCTTACGTATTGGATTATTGAACGCATAGGTCTGGGTTCCAATCTCGAGTTGGGATCTTTATCTTACTTTTCCAAGAATAATCTTTATCGATTTTTTTGTTATTCGTTTTTTATAGATTAATAAACGAGAATAATAATGTAATAATAATTTTATTTTTATTATGATAATGTTATTGTAATTTATGCGGGGTTAAAAATAAAAACGTTATATAAGTGACATCAAAATGTTTATTCGTTATAATTTTATAAACTAGAAATAAATAAACTTCTAGTCAAAACAGTTTATTTTCTCTTAGAGAACAATTTATTGAAGTAAAGCAGATAATCAGTGAACTACGACCCTTACACTTAAAATATTGTACTTAGGTACCTAGTAATATAATAATATTACTAAGTACAAAATTTTATTTAAAGTACTTTAAGAAATTACAACTAGCAAATCTACCCACGTAAACAAAAAAATTGCGAACTCCTTGTCACAATACAATTAAAATACTCAGTAGTCCTACTTTTTCTTTACTGCCAGTGCGTTCGTTTTATTTATTAGGATTTATTGTGGTTATAGCTTAAGTATTCATTTTCATTATGAAAGGAAGATTGAAACTAAACCTCAAAATAATTCCAAATCCTTTATTACGGATATGACACAATATTATTTTAATATTACTAAAATCAATTTGTAATTTATAACTTAATACTTTGTATAACCCCCATTATTATCAATGCTATCAATAAAACGCTGGCGCATGGATCCAACTATATTGAAACATATCTGTTCCTCATAAATGTTCCCATGTTTCCATGCAATGCAAGTTCAACTGCTCATCAGATCTCTCGTTCCGTGCTTCCCGTCGCTGTATCATCGCTGTATCGCAAAATGTAAACGTTCTTGTTTATTTTTTTCAATCAATATGGGCGAAACGAAAACCAGCTCAACAAGCTGGTTTTCGTTTGCACGGCGAACGGTTCGTAAAGACTTGTCGAATAATTCGACAAAATATCTCGTTGGTATGAAACTAGTGGTTTCATACCAACGAGGAGATATTTTGTCGATATTTTGTTGCATATTCACTGACTAGCTGGGGCCTTCCACTTTGCTTTCGACTGGCAAGGTTACCCTTTTCCTTATATCTTTTGACCCTCCGACTCACAGTAGATATTTCTCTAAAACAAAAAAGAGTAGGTACTGTAACGATACTAGCAAAATACGAATATTACCAATTAGAAACAAAATTATTTTGAAAATAGAAATGTATATTAATGTTTATACAATATTGTATTATAATACTTAATGTTATATTTTATATTCATCATTTTTTTTCTTCTATTTAGGCTTTATGATAAATATAAAACGTTTAAAAAAATAACTAAAAGGATCGAAGTTATACGTCAATTAGAAAAAATGACGATAAAATAATTAAATCGACTCTAATTATTTTGTCGATTGATATAATATTAAGTCCACTTTTACACAGTGCGATAATATCTGCTTTCGTCTTAGTATTTAAATTTCCTTGCATTTCAAAATGAACTACAAAAACGCTAATAGATTAAACACACGTCACTAATCCACAACAACAACCAACCACAAACAAATAACGTTCTATTTAGTAGCGGTGAATGAGTCGTAAGTTAATTGCATCTGTCTACCTTTTAATATATTTATTTAGATTTATGTGGATATAATCATAAAGTTTTACGAATTATGTGAACAAGACGAACAAGATACAATAGCGTGATTATTCGAGTAGATAATAATAAAAAGATTAACACCGCGCGTGAGATTCGTACTCGCGGCTCGCTACGCACGAACGTGCTTACCGACGTATAATAACCGCCAGGCTATCATACCGTATAACCTACCTTGTTGAATTTATGAAATACAATCACTTACAAACGAATGTGACAGTGTGTGTCTATAGTATAGAAATTACTAATTAGAAGAAGGTCGTAAGTTAAACAGAAGTGTCAATCTATTGCTTCATGACAATGTCACTCCACTTCTGACCCTTACTGTAAATAATAAAAATTAAGATATACAATGTAGAACGTTTACAAGTGGTGACACAATGGGCCGTCATAACGTTAAAAGCGATCCTTAGGAAAGACAATACTGCAAGTAGTCTGTGGTGTACCATTTACACAATACAATAGGTACATGCATACCTGCATAAAACATATTATACTTATCTATAAAAATGTGCTTATACAGTAATAATCATGAAACATGTACAAAGATCAAAAAAAATATATGAAGAGGGAGATAGTGTTTGTTATCATAATAAAAAAACACAAAAAAAACTCGAAGCATTTATTTCAAATAAGTTACAGGCACAGGGCTCGGTCATTCCAAAGGGTAGAAGGTACAACATACCTATGGAGAAGAACGAGCAAGAAACTCCACATAGTTAAAAACTTTATTTAATTTATAAGCAGACTTTAGTAACATCGCGCCGGGATTACTCCTACAGCATTACTAACTAAACCCATAAAGATAAAAAGACACGGTTTCCTCAATCCCCCTATTTTTATTTTCACGTATTTTTTCACAAGGAACAATGGAGTTCAAAATAATATAGGGCAGGGTAATAAAGCGTTCTGCTCCAAATCAGTTAGCGGTCAAGTGGTCACATTAGGTGCAGATTTATGGCCTCCTCCCGACGGGACCCGAAATAGAAGCCCTACTATACTTTTCATTTTCTCACAAGCACAATGGCCTTCACAGTCTATAACAGGGAATGCAAACCTTTTGACGTACGCTTGTGATATATAAATGTAATTATTAGGTGTCTAATAGTTAAAAATATATACTTGATATACATATAAATGTAATTATCTTTTTAGTATCTTATACTCAAATGTTAAAATTAATTAAAGAATTTACTAAATGATTTAATAACAAACTTATTCAAACACTGATTTGACTCAACTGTCACTTGGGAATCATACTTGTTTGTTAACGGGTATAAAAGAGCGGAGCCACACTGGAGCAGTTCAGGCCCTAAGCCGAGGTTCGTACCCCACAGGGGGCGCCCTTAGCGTGCAGTCGCTTAGTTTTTAATTAGTTTTAAGCCCTGGCTGGAGGCTTTAAGTTTACATAAGGCAACCACAGGATAGTCCGGTTAAGTAGTCACGACCTCTCTAGGTCAACTACGAGATGCCATTTATAAAAAAAAAATGGAGCAGTTCAGTTGCTCTTCGACTTTCATGACGTTACCCAACATCTAAGGTATGACTCTGATTAATTATTGTTGATCTATTGTTGATGATGATGTATATTGTATATTTATGAATAATGTAATGTTATTATGATGATTGGTGTATTTAAAATACGGGTCATAATAACTTGTTTATTAATTATGGTTGGTATACATATAGTAACGTAACGTTGTGTTATATACACTACTACGATAGTCAGTTGTTATATACTACAAAGATAAATATAATGTTATTCTGAATTGAATCCTGTTGTTTATAAGGAAGATTAAATATCATTGTTGAACATCTAGTTACATATATACAAAAAATCTAACACGTGCTAGGGTGCGTGGTGAAACGACGTTGTTAATACATAAATTAAAAGGTTGACCAAACTTTTTTTTTTCAACTATTGCTGTCCCAGACATAAAACAAAGGGCAGGTTACTCTTTTACCACGCCGACCCGAACTAGATGAAAAACCGTGAAAAAAATACTTATGTGTAAAAAGTAATTTGGAAGGTTTCTAAGTATAGGTATCTACATAAGTCTACTTTTTTCACAACTGAAACTACACATTCGGTGTCACGATATTAGTAATTGCAATGTATAATTAATACTTTAGTACATAGGTAGAGCAATATTTCTTAATTTCAGGAAGTAATATTTATGAATTAATCATAACGGCGAAATATGTGGCAGCTATATTTGCGACGTTGCCAGAAAGTACCCTCTTCAATCTACAAGAAATATGTACCTACCTTGCCGGCCGGCCTTACCGACCTGGTGGTCGGTGGGCCTGGGGCAATACTGGGCATCAGAGGTTTTTGCCTTTAGCTGTGTTCGAGTTTACTTACAGGTAGATCTACAGCAAGCTTACAGCGACTAGCGGCAGGCGCTTCAGCGCCTACAGCCGAGTAACTCGGTAATAAATATTATTTATAATACATACCTACCTACTTAAACCCAGAGAATAATAATAAAGTTTATTCTTCAAAAAAGTAAAAATACAATGTGACGGATTCGGTGACCCACAAACTAAGCATCGCTTGTATCTTGTGGCTAAAGAAGTTTTCGGATGTTTAAAAATATACTTACGCAAAATAAACACAACTAAACTACAAACATAATAAACACAACTAGCGAAAATGTGGGTGTACAGGTACACTTCCATCTACATATTACTATACTCTTTGAGGTACATTGTAGGTACTACATGTACGCCTATAGCTATTTGCCTAACTCTTCGGGGATTAAAGGCGTGATGTTTTTATGTTAATAAGATGAGATTTACGATTATATTATGATGATGATGTTATGATTTTAAGTATAAGTTGTTCTTTAGTTTACGAACACAACATTTATACCTATTGGTTATTACGTACGAGCTTGATTTCCTGCTATAATTTGCTGTGAACAGCGCCATCTCTCAGTCGTATTACACACTGATTACCGGCTAGTATAGTAGCGCCGTGCGAGCATGAGATGGCATTATTGAACGAATGAACCTTTTTTCAAATTATTACTCAGAAAAAAAGTTAACGAGAATATTTAAAAATCGTGCTTCTACACTATATTTTAAAATTTTGTTAAAATTATATTTTACAATTTGTGATAAATAATGGAAAGAAGTTGTTCTCAATAATATTAATTACTGGCAAGCTAAGACGGGCCGGTGGCGCGCGCCATCTTTTCCGGTTGCCGGCTGCTTGCTGTCATTTATTTTATTATACGGACGGATCGCTGAGCGAGTGTGTTGTTCGTTCGTCTGTTTTATTCGTCACATTTTATGAAGTAAGTGGTCTTTATTTTTACTAATATTGAAATTTAGCGTTTTAAAAGTAGCACGTAGCATATTATTATCTATTCTCAATATGTTATAAACACAAGGTATTGTTCGCAAAAAAAAAATGTCCTATTGTCTAACTAGTGAATGCAAAGATTCGACTGGGAAGTAAAAAACGGAATTTCTTGTGGTCATGACACGCTTGCACAACGCTGATGATGCCTCGAGCACGAATAACCGTTGTAATTATTTTTGTTGTTATTTCTAAAGGGGGTAGCGTTAGCATACGAGTACTTATCAAGTAATAAAACAATAACATTCAACGCATGGACGGTGAAGATGAGCGGTCATGCGGTGACCGTTTTCTCGGAACATAATGAAATATATTTTTTTTTAAATCAAAGGTCATGCAAAACGGAAGAAGTAGGAAAAGGCTTCGCTGTGAGTCTGAGGACGAAGTCACAGGGAATGTAGCGAAAAAGATGATAGGCGAGAGGTAATTCTTCCACGAAATAAAAAGTTACAACAGTTCATTTATCCTTTCTTTAGTCTTCCTGTTGCTGCAGGAAATATAAATGAATAATAATGTATTGTATTGCATTTTGGAATCTTAATGTTTCGTGGAAATTGGGGATTTTACAAGGTGACAGGTCTGGCATGTCGCTTGACTCGCCTGATAGGTCAACTGAAAAAAATGATTCTATTCTAGCTACTTCTTTAAAACAGATTGTCAATTGTTATATGCAAATTTTATAATTCTATGGTGTAGGTGGAAGTTTATTCAAGTGTGTTACACAATTTATTTATTTTTGAAAGGTGCTGGTGTGTTTAATTGGTTGTCTTGCTGCATGGAAATATTTTGCATGATATGAATACAATCATCTGTTCATTTCCATTACAAATTGTATTGGCACAAAAATGTTGTGCAACGTTTTTAGGATGATGAAACTGCATGTTAAATCCATGATTCATACACAATTTAAAACTAGTTAAATGAATTATTATTTGTTTTATTGACTTCAATAAAACATTATTTTCTTTGTATGGAGAGCAGAATTTACATCTACGCTTCATAGTTGACAGAAACAAATATTGGGCTCGAATCCAACATGAATAATAAACTGCTACAACTATTGCAAAAATACTTACCCCTTCCATCTTTTATGAGGGTAATCTCATAATTATTATTGGCAGAAAAGCCCTTTAGATATTAAAAAAAAAATGTTGACAATATTCACAATCTAAACTTATTTTTTATAATCTAGTTTACTTGGAAATTGACAAGTGTCAGCTGCCAAGATGTCCATGGAGCACACGTGTTACTGCAGAGGCGATGAGGCCAATGGCATCGACCTTAACAAGCCGGAACACCTACTGCCCATGATGAGGCCTTTCTCTATGAGGTGCTTGTCTATGGTTTTAGAAAAAAAAAATTGTTGAGTAGGTATAGTAGTTAGAGTTGAATTGGAATTGTATTAGTTTTGAATTAGAATAGGTACCGAGTTTGAGATTATGGTACAATTAGCTTGTTAATTATTTAAAATCAAAGATAAAAAAGGTACAATGCATAGTATTCTAATAAAGCTTGTAGTTAGTTTATTTGTACAATTGTTTAGAAAAGAAAACCACATGAATTAAGCTCTGGATTAAAGTCAAACCTTATCTTGGCTTGAATTTAATTATTTAAAAAAAGGGCAGATTTTACTAATGTCACACCTTTTGTATGTTGAATATAATTGAGTACTGACATTTTTGTATGGAAACTGTCAAAAATACTAAATTATTCCTCAGGTGAAGACGTGTACTTACACGTGAGACTTTTTTGATCTAGGGACCTCTTCAAATTATTATGAAGCACCACGGTAACCCAGTATGTTATCTTTAGCTTTTTACATTTATAGTAGTTAATGTAATGACTATAAAAATACTAAATAAAAGAAAAGAAAAAAGTTTCATGTGGATGTGGGCAGGTAACTAATTTCTAGCATACACACAATGTGAAAAAGAGGATAACATAATTACCTACAAGCTTACCATTACAAGATAAAATTTATGTATTGATTTAGAAATAAATGAAAATGCAAACATGTATTGGTATTGTCATTGGTCCTCAATCAGTAGGTAAGTATTTGAAAGAGACTCAATTCAGACACTGTTATAATTGATGCTGTTAGTTTGTTATATCAACCTAATTTAGAAAAAACTACCAATCAAATCTGTTTCTTTCTAGTATTTGGCTTAGAATTTTTAAGTGATTTTCATTTTTAACCAACTTTAAAGAACTTGTCAATGCACATTCATAATTTTATTCACCATTTAAATTTGTTAAGAACATATCAAATGTGTACTTACTGCTTACCTTTAAATAGAACACACAACCAGAGTATTTCAGATAATTTCATCATCCTTGGCTCGATGACTACGGTTTTTTTGAACAGACCTGTCTCTTTAACATGTTGACTGCCAGATTACAAACACAATAGAAAATCTAATGTTGCCAGACACCGTGTGACAGCCAATGACTTAATCATCATGACTATGACTTCGCCGTGACATTGGCACTAATTAAATATCATTATTATGAATTGTTCACGTTGAGGTGACAAGTGCTATACTTACTAACTTTTTCTTTCTTTCTGATTGTTTGTTTTTGGCTGAAAATATATTGATTCAAAGTTCTTGTGTGACAAGGTGCAGGATGTAGGAAATCTGCGGGGCATCCATTTTGTATCTTACTACGAATCTGAATCAACTTAGGGTCATAAACTGGGTTTCTACCATTGCTGGGTAATTCAGAAAACCTAGTGTGATTCAGCAACATCGTCTGTTTCCTTGACATTTAGATTTGACTGAGGTGGATACTACTTTGGAAATAGAATTTTTAATATTGTAGATTATCCTTCCTGCTCCTATCGGCCACTAAGAATCCAAGTCAAGGTTATCTGATAAGTGGCTATGGCGATTGAATCAATACATGGACTCAATTGGTTGTTTCCTATGGTGAAGAGCCAGCAACAAACTCCACCGTTACTCTATTAAAAATAATTGGCTTTTACAATGTTTTCAAATTACAGTATTAATAGGTATGGGAGGACAGCATAGGCCTGACAACAAATACCGGGTACAGACGCCAGCACATAAAGTTACTACAAAAGTTTCTTTAATAGATTTTCAAATTTAATGCTAAAGCATTAGGTTCAAGGTTGATTGGAAAAATTTTACAGCTTCGGGTGTGCTTGCCTGATGTGCTGGCGTCTGTACTTAATAAAATAAAAAATGGTGTACAGATCTACGCTCTGCAAGGCTTACAAAGTCCTCACATTTACAAAATACAAAACTATTAAAAAGACAGTGACAATCAGTGACAAGATAAATTTAATGATAATGGCAATCCATTATCAAAAAACTTATCTTGTCACTAATTGTCTAGACATAACGATATTGAAAATTTCATAACATTCCATCCAATCGTTTCTCATTGACGTCATATTTTATTTTATAAAATTTTATTTTTTTAATTATTTTTTATATCTCAGTTGCTTTTACGATATTTTGATAAAAGATATTCAATAATGTTTCAAGTGGTTAAGTTCAAAATATATCAGAATATCGCTTGTGGTTAGTTTAGATACCTAGGTACTTTAATTATTTCCCTGAAAACATTCTACTAAAACGTATTTTGCTCTTACCTCCGAGCTACTTAGTCAAATCTGAAAAGCTAGCAAATATTAGCGTCTTAGCGAGTAAGCACTTGAGTTACTTTAACTTTATATCTCCCTTGTATTGTCTTATCATTTTCAAGAAAACGTTCACAAACAGATTAGCTTTATCTTCCTAGAGTGCAGTTTCGCACTGTTTATGTTTACCGCAGAACTCTGACGATTTTTCCGATTCTGAAACCTGAACCTAGAACTTCTTTAAAATATTTTTTATAATTGCCTTTGAAAAGCAAAGAAGTTCTGATTCCAAAAAAGAGATTTACCAGTATTTAATTGCCTTTTGTAGTTGAAAACAGCTAGATTGAAAAAATAAACTTCTCTAAACAAAACTCATAGTAAGTTCCCAGCGTCCCACATATCCTAACTTTCTCTCATTAGGTCATGAGAAACCTTCATAACGGGCAGTTGTCCTCCTTCCCAGGCTCAGAAACTTGGAATCCATTCTAAAAAACATGTTCACATGTGGAATACTCGGTGCATATTTGCAAAACGGAAACGGACACCTGCTCGTTGGACTGTGGAAGGAGACTAAGGACATTCACAACATTGTCCACCAATGGGTGCCAAGGCATTTCGAGCGATACATCGCTCAAAGTTATGGGTTAGTTTTGCATATAAAAAAAGTACCTAGTTCATTTTGTTCCTTCATATCGAAGGCCAAGAGATTGAGTAGTTTAGCTTGATGCCCTGTAGAAAGTTGTCTGAAGACGCAGATACTTGCAGAGTATGAGTCATGACGTACACTTTGTATTTAGAACGAAATTTCACTAGCAGTAAGTTTCAGACTGATCATCTGTCCTCCGCCAAACCCCGAACTTAGAAGCCATTTGAATGAGCATTGCTGATGTATTCAGGCCACTTATAATACTCCATTTTGGATTGTCTTCGTTGAGTTAACTATCATAAGAATTTGCAACATTGGACATTGAACAACCTTGAATTGTGACTAGAATAAAATTCAAGATCTATATACATATAACGCGACTGTTTCAGTTCATATAAAGGATTTATGTGGCTTGTTATGTCGTGAAATTATTCTGAGGCTTTTGAGTCTGTTGTTTTAAATTCATGAATTCGTAGCGCGGTGGGTTTCGAAACAGAGCCATACTTTTTATTGAACTTTGGCTGGCCACAGAATATCTATGCCGTGACCGCCTTAGCACGGTCTTCAGCTTCTCGCATAGTTTAATGTATTTTTTTAAGTACGGTCTGTTTATTATTTGAATTGTAGTTATCCCGTCAATTCCGTTCCGTATTTTTGCGATATGGTCGTTACAATTGTTGGTATATCAATAAATTTGAATATCTGTATTCTCAGATTATTCTATCATTCGGGGTCTGTCGTTTTTCATTTAACGTTTTCATTTTAAATTATTATGATTTAAAATATGCAAATGCACCTACTATAAATTCTTCCGATAAGTCACGGAGTTAATTATTTTCACACAGAACTATCTATCCTCAACCTTTGATATTCAGTAGATAACCTCGTTGTGTAACTGTGCACCATGGAAGATTCTCGGCTTGTGAACCACGGTGTTATTTATACAAAAGTTATTATCTTCATGGTAAATATACATAATTTGCATACAACAAAAATTGTCGTTTTTAATGATGTGTCATTTTCTCTAAGTTATTATTCTTTTTTTAATGAGAATGTTTTAATGGTAGATAACTTGTGCCATTTCACCTCGCTAGATTATTGCATAGTTTCCCAAGAATGTGGAATAAAGCATCTGCTTTCACTATATTATTATCAACGTCACTGATCCATCTGCGAAGTTTCAAGACCATCATTTTATTATATGAACTTATAGTCGTTATTGCCAAACGTTCTATTCTAAATAACTAAGTTTTCAATACCAAGCTATCAAACATCACTTCTTGATCTCTATCATACTTCTCTCCTAGACAGAAAATTATCAGATCTATCAAGAAACTTGCCACCCTTTTATGTAAATAGGTAATATCCTTTTACAAATTAAGCCCATGTAAGTGTTTCTATTGACATTTTGAAGGGCCTCTTGGTTTCACTTTTATCTTATGGATCTGCGTGCGTGAGTGAGTATTGTTCAGAACTTCTGAAGTTCATAATTCAGTTGATCGTAAGTGTTCCTCGTGGTAAGACGTCTCGGAAGTGAGTTCTTCAATTACTTATTCATTCAAAAATATTTCTGTGATTTTGTGCCGTGAATATTTAATACAAGCTTTTGTGTGGTAATTTAAATACTCATTCATTAGAAATTCATATTTATTTGATGTAGGTTTTAAATTTATTGAAATTCAGTTCAATAATTGACATCACAACACTCTATTTAGCCTTCCCACTGTATTTTTAGGACACCTCATGTTACTTCTCCAGAATTTCAAAACATTTTTGGAATACCTATTTTATTTTTTATTAGACGAAACATTTTCATTATAAATCATCTACTGTGTGACCTCTAACTGCGCAAGCTCACAATCGCGTTCCGTCATGTTCTATGCTCTTGTTACGTTCAAACGTTATGACCACATATATGTATAACGGTACCTACGTTCATCGTGATAGACGACTTACATTGCATAACAGACACGTGTATTACATTTATATGACCGGTAACTACTCAATTTTCTGTTCTTGGACTAGCTGTTAATTTGAACACCAAATGAAACATTTACATGACTCGAAAGTGAAAGACCCGCTACTACAACATTCAATTCAAGACATCGCGGATTTATACCCGATATCAGAAAATTAATGTGACTTCTTTTAAATAAATAGTGACTCAGCACGGATTTTTACGATTGTAATCTCTTGTACGTGCAATGTTGCTAGGTACTTCTAAAGATAAGTGACACAATTCGGTGATAACAAAGTACCTATTTGATGAATTAAAATAATGAATACCTACTTAAGTATCTATTAAGGACATAATATTCATTGTTGGCTTAGTTATTTATTGCTGTAGTTATCACCATTATATTATCATGTTATGAATCACCTTCACATCACCATGTCTAGCTCACACAAGCCTATTTTTATTGAGAACTAGCTTATGTGATTTCATCCGCGTGAAATTTCTTGTTCCCCCGACCCACCCATTACTTCGATTTCGTTTAGCGTTTATTTCTGACCTTTTTTTCTATTTGCCTAGCGTGATGTTATAGCGATAGCCTGTTGCCTTCCTCAAGAATTGAGCTATCATATATGCAAAAATGTTTTTTCATATCCGACCGGGAGTTCCAGAGATTAGCGCGTTCAAACAAACCTACTTTATTATCAGTATAGATATATATCATAAACGATAAATGATCTAGTCTTCCACACCATACTGAAGTAAAAAAAGTCCAATTAGTTACCCACCCGTTCTAAATATTTCCAACAACATGAACAAAAAAGTCTACGAAAGAACACGTACAATTGAACACCAACCTTATCGTCAAACTAATAGGATTGTAATCTGAATTCCAGCTTCAACAAGATGCCTCTCCAGCTGACTAAGCCCGCTCCCCAGTTCAAGACCACCGCTGTCATCAACGGCGAGTTCAAGGACGTCGGTCTCTCGGACTACAAGGGCAAATATGTAGTGTTGTTCTTCTATCCTCTGGACTTGTGAGTACAAACGCTATTTTTCATCGCTATTTACATAACAGGTACTACAAGGATCTTTTGGCGCTTGAATAACGTTGACAGGGTGGCGCTGTTGGTAAACATTTGGGAAACTGTTTTGTGAAATGTATTAAAAACAAGATGGCATCGTTGTTCCAATTTTGAACACACTCCAAAAGATTCTTGTACAGCTGTACCTGTTTGCGCGGACCAGAGACAGCCGGCATAAAATATCGGTATTGTCGGTAAAATAAGCTTCATACTAACTACATAGATGACTAGTGCGCGCTGAGCTACGAAATTATTTTTTGATTTTGATTAGTAAGGGTTCCGATTATAGGATACGATTCAGAGAATTCCTTCGGCAAGGTCAAGATCATGATTTTACAAGCTTAATGTTTTTAGGACTAGTGGGAACAGCAGTAATCGCTACACGTACCTACAGAAGACGAGGTTGAATCGTTGAATGGTACAGAATGCTATAGTAAAAAATTTAAACGGCATTACTATCAAACAAAGAAGAAACAAATCACTATCGTATAGAATCTTGTGTCCCGCTTTATGAGTTTTCATTTTTCATTGCAGTTCTTATCTTGAAGCTTTATGTGCTGTGTTAACGCAACCATTGTTTAGTAGCAGTCTCCGGCACCGCTAATCCTATGCAAGGCGTTCTATGTTAGGTTCAGATACATAGTCATAACATTCAAATAAGCTGTCTCATAACACAATGTGCTAATAAATAATTATACTAGGAACACTACCAAAAGCAGCAAGTACGCTGAAATACTCCCAAGACGTAATGTTTTTGCGCTGACCTACGAACAACAAATAAAAAAGCCGGTTAATAAAATATTCCGAAAACAAGGTCTTGCTGGCGGCACGGCGGTAGAAAAATGTTCTACAACCGCTACATTCATACTGTTATGTCAAGCTTGATTACTATTAAAGTATTAAACATTCAGTTCTTTGAACCGGCCGCACTACATCCGCATAAAACCGGTCGCATTCATTACCACACAATCATGTAATCCAATACGTAACCCACTGAGGTCAGGGTTGTCAACTTCTACGGGTAAATGTCATGTCGGATTTATAGATTAGGCTCTTGTGAGTTTGTGGAGGATGGATACACGTAAATACCACAAACAATCTTACATGGGTACTTGCTCAGTTATCAAAATATTGAGATAAATATAATCATGTTAGCCAATTGGGGATTAAAAGTAAAAAATCAGGGATTTGGATAAGAATTATCAAGTATATTTATCAGACTCTTAATTTTTTCTTGTTTAATAGGTACTCGTTAAACATCACGTCATATTCGTCAAATATCAGGAAAGTTATTCATAAAACGTTTGTGACATCGAATCCAATAAAATCCTACTAATAGTATTATAAACGTAAAAGTTTGTATGGATGGATGGATGGATGTTTGTTACTCTTTCACAAAAAACTACTGAACTAATTTGGATGAAATTTGGCACACAGAAGGTTTATAACCAGGATTAACATATAGGATACTTTTTATCCCGATGTTCCCACGGGATCGAAACTTATGCGGGTGACACCGCGGGGCGCAGCTAGTAATTGACAAAAACACCGCTGCTATTTACGGATATGAATTAGAGTTGGACTGCTTTTTCATTTCAAATTGATTGAATTTATTTTCATGGGTGTGGCGCGAAGTGTCAGGCTCTTGGGGTTCTTCCAGACAAGTCGCCACTGTACATTTGCACCTGGTATCGTTTCATTGGATAAAGATTTATGTATTTTGTTTTTAATTTTAACCTCACGGTTTCAAGTCAAGATTTTTAAAACCTGCTGTGGACTCTCACGGTGTGCTTTTGTGATTGTATGAAGACACGGATAGCGTTATATTATTAAGGACAAGGAATATGTTCAGGGAGGCCCACATCAAAGAAGAAGTGAAGGAAGAGGTCTCCAAAGCGGTGTCCTCTCCGTCTCCATCTCTCCTGCACATTATAAAGAAGGCAGTATGTTCGTTTCAGCGGACTACTCCGGAAGGTCCTAAGACAGACCAGGGGACGATTGAGACTAGCCGAGAGAGAGGAACTGGGTAAAGGGAGAGGGATTCGTTACTAAGAGGGAAAAGATTGTGTTTGTTCTGAGGGGTCTGTTTATGTTGTTGCTTAACATGTTCATTGTATTTCAGTCTATAGCTAGTGTGTCGCTTTAGTAAAGTTATACTACTACTGTCCAAAGGTTAGTATTTTCTAGGAAGGCGGAAGCTTCGACCGCATCATTACTTACGTCAGTTAAGATAGTGACGGAGACGTTACGATAGACGTTAGATTTAAAAAAAACTTGCCCGTGTTCTTTTATATTCTAATTTATTTACAAGACGGATTGTATCGTTTAATTTAAGATTGACTATTTTTTTTTGCTTGCCATAGGCAACACCCTATTGCGAGTCTTTTCTGCCCATATTCTGGTAATATTTGGGTTTCATGTATTTGCCAAAATACAATTTGCATAGAGCAACATCTTCGAACTAAGTCAATCCGCAAAATCAGCGGATAGGGATTACATACCAATTACTCGTGATTGATTGAGTGAATCAATAAACAATCTCGGTTTTATAACTTTTTGTCATTCCACGCGAGATGTTGTGATCTTTGAACGACACGTCACCGTAGCACTTGCAGCTGTACTATAACGCTGACTCGTAGTCTCCTGCGCATTGCGGTGCGATATTTTGAAAGACTACATTGAGGTAATATCGTACAATACACTTCTTCATCGGAACATTAGCTTTTTTCTCGACAAGTCCGTCTTTACTGGGGTTGTCTGTTGGAAGTATTTTTATGATAATCATTTAGTATCTTGTATCACCTTACATCTAATGAAGTGTTAAAAAGAACAGCCCGAATGTATACCTTCGCTTCAAATCAAATATCTAATTTTCTCGAGTTGATTCACAATTAAATACAATTCTTATGGGATTAGATAATTGCAGTAGGCAGTCACAAAAACCGTATAAAATAAATAAAGAATGTAATAACATCAATTTAGTTAATTTCAATTGTTGATCGTAAACGCTATCTAAATTACTTCACATTAAAAGTACCGCTATAACAGCAAATTATTTTTTTTTTAAATCCATTTTTCACTTATTATTTAATTTTCGGGATCGCTGACCCTGTATTTATATAACAAACCTCAAACCGATAAGATAGTGTTTTTGTGGCAATTTACTAAATATTTATGGTCACATTGTCGTAACTAACAATATAACAAAATCTTAGAAGTCAATTTTAACCTACTTCTAATTGTCGTATCGAAACGAAACTTTGTATGTATATGAAGTTCGGAAGACAAAACTATGATTTGATATCTTGGAGCTGATCTGATGATGGAGCCAGGAAATGGATAGTGGAACTCTTTAGGGGCTACTTGTAAACCCCTCGAGTTGGCTAGTTAGCCCTTAATCGTCATAACTACATTGACTACACTACACTACATTACATTATTAACATAATGAAACATTATATTAGACGCAAAACTTAAAAATAAAAATACGTAATTTAAAAAAAAAAAACTAAAATGCACTGCACTAAAAATAATTAAATTGAATTCTAAAAGCGTGGAGCGTCTGTAAATTGGTTCAAACATGCCTTTAGCCTGTCTAAATTAAGTACTTATGTTTAAAACTAGATGAGGTCAGTATCAGTATGATATAAGTAAATAGGTGTGTGTGCTGTGATGATCAACCTTAAAGTTCGAACCATGAATTTGGTCCAGAACCCAGTGCATCCATAAAGAAAGGCATAGATCGAATAAACAAGTACCAAGAAGTACTACAAGGATCTTTTGGCATCTAAATGACATTGGCGTTGTTGGTAAACATTTGTGAAATTCTCACAGAAATTGTATGAAAAAACAAGATGGCGGCGATAGTTCTGATTCTGGCCATGCGCCAAGAGATCTTTGGAGCGTTGTATAGTTAAACTTCCACTCCCTTATCGGCGCAAGCATCATGGTGTCCCGATTGTCATCTGTTCCAAATGTTCGAGAGTGTAGCGTATTGTTCGCAGCACGTTCGTGTGTCCCACCGAGATCATCGCGTTCTCGGAGCGCGCGGACGACTTCCGCAAGATGGGCTGCGAGGTCATCGGCGCCTCCACCGACTCGCACTTCACGCATCTCGCCTGGATCAACACGCCGCGCAAACAGGGTATGTATTTTGTCATTTATTTCATAGTGTGACCTGGACCTAAATGAACGTGGCGAAATAGAAAAAGAACTATGCTTCTGACATCATCCACACTATCCATACTAACAATATTATGAATGCTAAAGTAACTTTGATCTCACTCTGTTATCTTTTATCCCGGTAGTATGTTCCAGTGTGATAATTTCTGAGCTCCACCCAGGCGTAACCGCGGTCAAAAGTTAGTCCTTCATAAGTAACGTTTGCCATCCACGTTCAATAAGATCCAGTCACATTTTTCCTGAATCTTTCGCAGACTCGGGCTCATAGTTCTATACTATGAGTCTGTCCCTTTAATCAGTACTTAATTACCAGGTGATATGTACGTAATCAGTACAGAATCTAAACAAAGTACACCTAAGTATTAGTGAACAAATATTGTAATCCAAAATAATATTTATAATAACACCATATCACATAAAATATTCTTTTACTTGAAAAAAAATCTTATCACGATGTGTAAAACAATAATAAAATTGTTTGTAATCATCACATCACGACCTATCCACGCACCTGACTGCTAAACCAATTAATACTGATACACTATCATGTAAGGTGTGACCGATACATCACGTGACACCTAAAATAACTAGTCTTTTAACTTTGAAGTGATTTTGTATAGATAAGCATTGGGTACTTAAAAGTTAAACTGTTCTGTGTGCTGTAAAAGTGTACGTTTGTGCAGGCCCCAGTTGTCGGTATGGCACATGGAGTTTTAGAAGTTGACTTTGTAGAGTGTAGAGTCTGTAAAATCTTTGTGACTTATCAACAGTCGCGAAGAGCGTGAAAAATTAAATCATTAAGGGAAGACGCTAAGGAAGTCCGCGAAATTCAAAATTGCAGAAAAGTAAGAATAATTTAAATTTCGCTGGCCACCTTAGCGGATCCCCTTAAGTTTAAAGGTTAAGGAAACTCAATGAACCACAAAAATGTATATTTTCACATAAAATAACATCGCCCGTCGCATTCCAGGCGGCCTGGGCCCCATGAACATCCCGCTGCTGAGCGACAAGTCGCACCGCATCGCACGCGACTACGGCGTGCTGGACGAGGAGACAGGCATTCCCTTCCGCGGCCTCTTCATCATCGACGACAAGCAGAACCTGCGACAGATCACCGTCAACGACCTGCCTGTGGGACGGTAAGACACTCGCTTACCTACTGTGTAGGTACCCCACTAGGGGTATTGACTTGTAAAAACCACACAAGATTTAGTACGTGGATACGCGTGCCCACGTACTAACGCTTCTATTATCTTACAAATTCAAACTAATTTATAGATGTTCAATGTTCATACATTTCTATTGCTAGGACATAATCGTAAGTTTAAAATAAGTTCCCTCGTTAGAAAGTAGATTCCTACGGGCAAAGCCAAGTTGTAGATTGCAGTTGCATTGATATATATAACAAAGTTGCGAATATTATACTATTTAGTATAGTTTTATTGAAATTGAATTTTCCCTACAAAATAACTCAATTGAAACACGCCTATCTACATAACTATAAAGTGTAAAAGTAGCTGTTTACGTAACTGGTAACCTTTAGACGTAACAGTGATAAATGTGAACTATAATTATTGAACATTGTTCATTGAATGATAGCTTATCGGCACTCGAGGATTCTGTATAGAACCGTATAGAAATCAGATTGTGAGTTGTGACGTATTTGCTTGTTTTAGAGTATTAACTCAATACTGTTGTTAGAATTTATGTTTATTAGATTTGATTGCCAAACTAGCTTCAGCCCGCGACTTCGTCCGTGTGAAATTTCTTGTTCCCCAGAGTTGGCTTGACCTGCTGGCGTCCGTACAATCAAATAGATATAATCACGCTAAAACGTCCCGAGTATTACTAAACGTATTCGACGGGCGTTTAGGGACTACAATGAAAAACACATTCCATAATAATAAATAGTTAACATAAATAGTTCGCGTTCCGGATTATTATGCGAATATGTCCCATGAGAAATATTGCAGTAAATTGCTTATCATGATAATGTCGTGTAGTGTGTCCTTGTGCGTGTCGGCTGTAGCTTCCCATGTTCGTGGCAATCTAACGACCTTCATTTTATTCCACGATTAATTACGTACATAATTAATATGATAGGAATGTTATTAAGGAAACATACTGTATTATTATTATGAATTCTGATCGTATATTGCTTTGAGTGATTGCCAATTGAAACATACACCAAAAACATACATATATCCCGGTAGTACCTTCAACTGCACGTCATTAGGTAGTAGTAGCACTTGAATAACTAACCGTCCTTACTGCTACAAAACAAAAGCGCTGTCAATTATAAATTATTACCAATTCTCTCGAACTCTTTTATTTACAAATATTCTTAAACTGTGTTACCCTGTTCCCCAGATCGGTCGAGGAGACGCTCCGCCTGGTGCAAGCCTTCCAGTACACCGACAAGCACGGCGAAGTGTGCCCCGCTAACTGGAAGCCCGGCTCCAAGACCATCAAACCAGACACCAGGGCCGCTCAGGAATACTTCATCGACGCCAACTAATTGACCCGCACCCCTCACTCGCCGCTCAAACTTGACCTTACTTGCTAGTTCGACAGAAACGGCGCTTTTACAAAATTCGTTAACGTTTTAGTTGGTGGTAGGTAATGTCAATATTTGGCGGCAATCTAGTTCCCTTTTCAACGAAAATTACACTCATGAATTATTACAGTAGTCCCAGTTAAGCTTTACTTGAACTCAAACTATTTATTTCAACTAAACCAATTACAGGTACCTTTGAATTGTCAAGGGTCGGTCAGTCAAAAAGATGAAGCTAGTTGCCCATTCCAAAGCGTAGTAGGTAGCTATGGAGAAGAACGGACAAGAAACTCCATGGACACTCTTTTAAATCACAATAATATGGTTACAAGGTTACTTACATATTAAAACAACATAGCTAAACTGGAACTTTGTTAATTCAATCAATATTACTATCATGAGTGCAATTTTCGCACTTGTAACACACTGACTTTCGGAAATTGGAGTTAGAGAAGAAAATGTCTGAATCTCAAGCGATAGGCCTGTCGTCGCCAGTCCTACTAATATAATTCCAATTATTTTACATTTCGAAATATTAAATTGAACATGCTGGACGGGTTAAAACAGGCGCAAACTCCAATTTTCCTAAACAGTTAGACAATAATGTAATGTAGGTATCTATGGTGCTTAGTACCTCACACGCAATCAGTATTCTACGGAGATCCTATGATATTATACTAATCGAGGCTGTAATAAAAGCTATGTGCAAAAAAATATTTTGTTTTGTTTTAACCCTGCGTACCAGCTGCTGTACAAGAAAGCATTGGCAAAAAGAAAGGGTGCCAGACAGTAACACAATTAAGTTCGTACATCACAATGTTTTGCTTTGATCTTTGACCCCCAAACTTGACTAGGATGCTCAAGTATTTCAAAGCCAGCGTCCTGAATTGCAGCCATCGCAACGGTGGACTTGAATGGGTGGGGGCGTTATCTTGATGAAACAGAACAATCTTAGCAAGCCTCGCTGGCATAGACTACTATTTTAAACTAGAGACTCGCTGGTTTCTCGAGTACATATTTAGTTTGGCGAAACACACTGCCTCACGCTACGCTGCGGGGTGCGTGGATCGGAGCCACAACACTGCGCGTGAATACGTTTTCTGTGTGTTGCACTACGCGTGTTTTCTCTATACAAACACAGATACTTGCAAACAACGTAAGAACACGCACTCCTGCACTACGCTGCGTGATGCGGTGCAGTGTGCGAATATGTTCTGCATATACTTAAAATATCGAGGTATTCATTCATAACTATCCCAGAAAAGAGCCCGTGAACTTACCGGCAGAAGAATCAAGAATCGCCTTGAATTTCTTAGGGAGTTTGAGATGATGGTCTTTTCCATGTGCCATTGACTAATTTTGTTTCGAGGGAGGTGGTACCTAATGGCATAATCACATTTCGTCCATTGTTATAAATCGAGCTAAAATATGATTAGGATCTTATTGCAACAGTTCCAAAAGCACCTCCGGAAATATTCAGTCTCGTTTGTTTTTGCACATCGGTAAGCATTCTGGGTACCCAACGCGCGGATAGGTAGTTTTTTCATCCCCAAGCGTTTATGTAAGATGCTATGCACACTACATGTTGAAATCTTTGTTTTTTCGGAAATAAAACTTAACTTGACACGACAATCTGCTAAAAAAATGTTTCGACTTCTTTAACCACGTCTTCGTTCTTCGGTCACTGCTGTCGAACCCAAACGTGGATCATCTTTGATGGATGTTCTTCCACGTTTGCATTCGACGCACCAACGTGCAACTATGGAATACGGTGGAACATTTGCTCCTAATGTGTCCCTGACAATATTTTACATTATTTTAAGCTAACATAACTAATAATTATGTAGGTACAGACGCCAGCAGGTCAAGCTACCCGAAACTGTCAAATTTTCCCAATCAACCTTGAACCTTAATGGTTTCGCGATAAAGAGAAATTTGACAGATTGTAGTAACTTGATGTGCTGGCGTCCGTACATGTGAAAAAATGTATCCTTATAATACTGGGCCTTTTTGGCGCAGCCGTGAGGCACACTTTTCCTGCTAATTTCTTACATCGGACTTCACACTTTTTATTTTATTGTTTATTTTATCTGATGTATGTATCTGGTGTATTGTGTGTCTTTTAGTTTGGCCAAATAAATGTATTTTCTCTCTTTCTTTATTGACTTTTTCCGTGGTTAATTTTTTCAAGCACAGATAACCGCGCGTACTTCGTTTTTTTTTTGCCAAATGTCTACAACCAACCACAAACAAATTACCTACTTGTATTATTAAAAAAACAAAAGATAATCAGTTTATTACTTTACATTCATCATTCTCCCTGCCTTTATCCCAATTTATTTGAGGTCGGCGCAACATGTCTTTTTCTTCCATACTCCTCTATTAAGCAGCAAAACAAAGATAATCAGTTGTATTATTTTACCAGCTAATTATTTACTTTTTATACTTCCAAAGAGTTTGTATCCCATTCTCATCTTATAATGAACGCCCCTCGTTATTCGAGGAGACAAAAACAAAGAAAAAGCGTTACCCTTCACTTGGGCTGCACCGCAGTCGGATAAAAATTAAATAGGTAGAAGGAACTACCATTCTTCTAAAAAATTGCGCCATCTATGTTGTTGTATGGTTTTAAAACTGCATTGAACAATGCTCGCCACGGAATAGAAAAAACACCGTGATGCTCGCGCTAGTCAATATAAGTATCCATAGATGTCACTAGCGACCTGAATTAAGAGGATTTCTGACCACCACTAAACAATAGATCATTTCAAGCAACTATTGTTGTTCAATTATTTACAAATCTTTGATGTATTTGAAAACCAGCACAGTAGGTATCTGAGTACTTGCTTAAATACACACACTTATTATTTCGACGAAATCATAAATCCTGACCTAGCACAAAAACGTCGCACTGAGTCGCACATATTTGAGTAGGTCGGTACCTAGTTATTAAAGTTTGTTTACAAAATATCTAATTACGCTGGTAACTTAACTTTGCAGTTTGCCGCCGATCCAACAATCATTCAACTTTCAACCAATGAGACCCCCGCATTCCCGCTCTAGTTGCCTCGGAAGGAACACGTTCTTCTATTTCAAAATTACGGAAAATTAAATTTGGAACAATGAGTTTCGGTCAGAATTATTTCAGTGATTATGGTAGTGGCAGTTCATCGAATTCGGTAAGTTTTTTTTCATGTTTTTTTTTAGAAATTAACGTGAGATTTAGCAAAACAAAAACAGTTTGCACTCATAAGAGCAGGAACAAGTACGCACTTGTTTTGTCTTTCGCAAATTCTGGATGTTTTTTTATTGTAAAAATGATTTATTCATGTGTTTTTATCTTATGTTCATGTGGTGTGCCTATATAAAATGCGTTGTTGATATAACTTGTGGGTAGAAGAAAATTTAATTTTTGGTCGTGAATTGTTTTTGCAACATATTTTCTAGGTATTTTTCGGGCGATAGAATTTTGATAGGTACCTATTAGCTGATGATAGTGTGATGGTAATTAATGTACCTATTTAATAAACAAGGTACCTAGGACCTACCTAGGTACCTTGTTTATTAAATAGGCACGTAGGCCCCTACGATAGGCCGCCCGTACTACACAGTCAATCTTGATCGCGATCGTTGTTTTGGTCGTGATCTCGGATCACAGGATCTCGTCACATTACACAGTCAATCTTGATTTCTTTAGTCCGATAAACAACAAAACCGTGCGCGTCTTCGGCGCAATGATTTATGTAAAAAAAAAAAAACTAAGCCGGCGATTTTAATCAAGTTTTAATTCATAATCGATATTTTAGTGTAGGTACCTACTTACCTACTATAGAGCGATATTCCATAATTTAATTTAGTAATATTGACAAATGCGACGTTAGCAACAGTTACCTAATTGTTTGTAAGCTCTTTGTAGGTAGGTACCCACTTAAAACAAACGAACGCTTGGCGGTGTCCGTTTTCTTTCACAAAGGATTTCTTTAAAGGGCTTAATGTTATGTTTATCATTAAGTACACCATTCGTTTTCGCACCGGTATGTGAGCAGAGGTGTAGCAGTTGTACAGACGCCAGCAGGTCAACCTACCCGAATCTGTCAAATTTTCCCAAGCAATCTTGAACCTTAATGCTTTAGCGATAAAGTTGAAAATCTATTAATGAAATTTGACAGATTGTAGTAGCTTGATGTGCTGGCGTCCGTACATTCGATTCAGTATTCCTACTACATAGTACCCTCGTACGACGACATATAAAGCTATAGGTACATTTCCAGTATAAGCTGAGTTCTCATTGTATACAGACGCCAGCAGTAAAAAAAAAGTAGAAAGTTGATATATTAAAGATTGGACAGATTGTAGTACCTTGATGTGCTGGCGTCTGTACAAAACGCTTATACAATGCGAGGTCGGCTAAAACTGGAAATTTAGCTTGATGTCATCGTGTGTACCTACCACAGTATCCATTTTGTTTTTGTGGTAGGTACAATACAATCAATCGCATGTCAATAGCAACAGTTTGATAAATTATAAGCGCGGACGAAAGCAGACGGTTTTCTCAATCAAGTATTCTACTAACATGTGTTTCACAGTAGGTACCTCGTTTCTTCTTACCTATTGACTGGCAAGTGTAACGACGAGTCACTATCATACAACACAACATTAGGTATCTACTTACATCAACGGTGACGCTTGCTTTCTTCAGGGGGTTGAGCAGAAGTGTTAAAAATTCACGCAAATTTCAACTCAAATTTTTACATTTGAGTTGAAACTTGCGTGAATTTCAACGCCAAATTGAGAACAATAATAACAATGCCCGACATGGGGAGCAAACCCGGATTTCACATTCAACAGTCGCGCTTACAACAACTAGATCAACGAGGCAGTATAATTTTATTGTTTTGAATGAATACACAGTCACTAGACTGACCAGCAAAGAGGCAGTCGACATAGAATGATATTATCTGTGTTTCATTTATACATCCTTATTGTTAGACTAGCTGTGCCCGCGACTTCGTTTGCAGGCATGTCGGAAAGCAAATTGGAGTTTATTAACTAATTCTTTTACTAATATAAAAGTAGCCTAGTAGTTATTTCTTATAACATCAGCTATCTGCCAGTGAAAGTCCCGTTAAAGTCGGTTCAGCCGTTTCGGAAATTAGCCGGAACAAACAGACAGACAGACAAACAATTTTCAAATTGTGTTTTTGTTTTAAGTACCGTATATACTTTCTATGCAGTCAGTAAAAAGCTGTTATTTTGACACTTTAATTTTATTTATTTGTATTGAGTGTAGATTTTTGTTAATTTACTCTGGAATATTTAAGCACCTTCTAGCCTGAAACACAGGTTCCACCTAGTTCAGGCATATACCTGTAATAGAATAGAATAGGTTTATTTCGGACACAAAATATCCATAGGTATAGTGTTAGTAACAAAACAAAAAATAACTTATTGCCTAGTGTTAGTAAAAATCAACCTCCGCGCCAACTGTTTTATTATCGGAGAGCTGAAACTCTCGGCTACAGTTTTCAGGATGCTGTTATGACTGCCCCTCACTCTCCTCAGAAGCGACGGTTTTTTTTCGTATACCTAATTGCATAGAAGCCGTTGGTGCGGGCTTGCGCAAACATGTTCGACGCGCTACGCAACGAGGCAGCCTCAACAACATCCTGAAAGCATTGTTATATTGGACGCGCAGGACATCCAGCGATCTCTTAGTACAATTGACCCATAGACTGCCCGTGTACAAACTTTGGCAATAAGCCTTGAAAAGTGTTACTTTAACTTGGTCTGTACACCGCGCAAATCTACCGGACATATTGCTCCGGACCGCTAGAGCCCTGCGCTCCCTCTCAATGTCTACATCGTCCCTGAGGTCAGCGGCAAGACAATGCCCTAGGTATTTAAAAGTTGACAACCTTAATTGTGGTGACCCGTTCATAAGCAACTCGGGCCCTTCTCCACGGCGTTTGCCGCTGACCTCAAAGACCATGTACTCACAATTCCTTACATTATATTTTATTTATTTAGGGACAAAAAACAGTTACACGTTACAATTTGAATATCGGAGCTAAGTAATTAGATTTATTTAATAAACGTATAACCCACACTATTGTCCACGGATTCAATTAATAAATATCTAAAAGAGGAAAGGACGGACGGTCACATATTCATTTGTGAATTAAAAGAAAAAAGAAAAGCAAGTTATGAAAGGTTGTCGGTAAACAAAGCTATAGCCATATCTGAATCGGTAAAGTGTGTGTTAAAAGTTACTACAAGGCGACGGAGAGGTGCCCGCTCACCGGCGTTTGTTTTGCACTTCTCAGTGTGAAACAGACGAGGAACGCGCACCTCTCGCCATATAATAGTTCTAGGTACTACGTAACATAATTTATTGGTTAGCTCATTACAATCAAACTTCTTATTACAAATGCCATGCAGCATCATGGCCATGAGAAGCGTACGTCTGGACTCTAAACTCAAGAGAGTGTGCCGTTTGAGTAGTTCTAAATAAGATATTCTCGAGTGACAAAATTTATACTGCACGTTACGTAGGATTTTTTTCTGAACCATTTCAAGTCTATGTGAGTATTTGCCGTAGAAAGGACTCCAAATAGGAACAGCATATTCTAACTGGGAGCGAATCAGGGTCTTGTATAAAAATAAGAAAGTAGATTTTTTTTTAAGTCCTTAGACGATCTCATGACAAAACCATACATCCGAAAGGCCCTGCTAATAACATTATCAATATGAACATCAAAGTGTAATTTGGAATCCAGCAAGATTCCAAGGTCTCGCGTGGACTCAACCTTTTTTCAAAGCAATACCATGTCACGTATACCAGGGTATACGTGAAATGAATTATATTTTATTTTTGGTAAATGATATAGAATTACATTTAGATAAGCTGAGTTGTAACCTCGTTATCTAGGCAATATAGAGAGTCTATGGAGATCTTCTTGAAGTAGTAGGCAATCATGAATATTCGAACAAGATTTATAAATTTTCATATCATCGGCGTACATTACGAAGGCTGAGTTAATAAAACGGGATTTAATATCATTAATAAATAGAATAAAGAGGAGTGGGCCCAACACGGAACCCTGGGGCACACCAGATTCCACGACAAAATAGTCTGACTCGTAACCGTTTATAACAACTTTTTGAGTTCTGTTAAATATATGTATAAGACGTTAATATTACGTTATATTTTAATCCATGTGCGGCAGCGTAGGTCTCACACGTTTTAAGCATCTCTCTGATTGCTCCCGCCGACGGAGCCAGCAGCACCATGTCATCTGCATAGCTGATGTTGTTAATTCTAACCCCATCAACACTGCATCCGACACGCATGCTACTGAGTGCGACTATCAGGTCATCCACGTAGAGGTTGAAGAGCATGGGAGACGTCAGACCACCCTGCCTCACCCGAAACTTTCGGGTACCTTCAACCTAATGCTTTAGCGATAAAGTTAAAAATCTATTAAAGAAATTGACAGATTGCAGTAGCTTGATGTGGTAGCGTCTGTACATGAATTGAAAATGTCACAATGGCACTTGGCCGGATTTGAACCCACAAGTCGTGCATGAGAGGCGAGACCTTAACCACTGAGCCATTACGATTTACGAGCTTAGATTATATTTATTTATTTACTACAAGCACACAAATGTACAGAAGTACTCACACATCTACTCAACTTATTATATTAATTTATATATTTTATTAACTCTATTGCAGCCTACACCATGGCCGCCTCAGGATACTTGGTCGCCCTACAAGAGCCAGGTCAGTGTGGACAGGCCTGTCGAACAGAAGTCGCTCAGCTATCAAGATCGTGAGTATCTGTCACTTTATGCTCTAGCTAACTTAAAATGTAGATTTTATTCATCCCTCGGTTACATGTGGAGTTAGGTAGTACACCCTTTATTGTTTTTTCGTAATTTCACTACATCTTGCTTAACGGTGCACAGAATACAAATTTTCATCGGTATAGTGCTATTGGTCTCCGGGAAAAATGACTGCGTGACATCCGGACTGACAGACAGACGGACCTAATGCAATTATAACGCTAAGGGTTGACTCTAACCTCTTCGAAACATTCTTAAACGACTTTTTGCACCTTCAAGTGGGCCTTCGAAGCAGGTAAATTGTCTTGGTTCAAAATCAGCTGTGTGTTCAGTATTTGACCATTATTAGGCGTTTCGTCCACTAGAGAAGCTTCTAGGCTACTTAAGCTCATGGTTTCATGTATTTTCACAGTGGCGACGGGGAAGTGCACTCTGGATGACCTTAGCAGGGACTTCCAGATGAACGGCATGGATTCGCCCTACACTCCCATCGAGGACAGGATCTGGAGCAACCGCGCAGGTTAGTAAGGTTTGAACCGTATATATTTTTAACTAGCTTTTGCCGGCAAATCTAGATTCCCGGCTGTTACGGAGAAATTTCAGATGGAAAAACCCAATAACTCTTTACCCGACTCGGGAATCGAACCCAGGACCTCATGCTCAGTAGTAGCGCGTCTTGTCTTACGGCCCCTAATGTTATTGTACAATATTCGGAATGACAATCATTTTCATTTTGACAGTTTATTCATTTCATTTGACATTAAATCCATTAGCGACCCATCCCGTCGCATCGCATCGCCTGCCCGCGCTGTTACTTCGTTTTCACTTAGTTCTTTTTTATTTTTGCTCGGCTCCTAAGAGTCATAGCGTGATGTTAAATAGCCTTCCTCGAGAATTGGGCTCTCAAATGCAAAAATAATTTTTGATATCCGACTGGTAGTTTCAGAAATTAGCGCGTTCAAACAAACAAACACTTTAGCTTTATTATTACGAGGGCGACACTGAAAGTTTTTAGAACGGGCCACTTGTAAACGATATCATAAAAAAATAAGTTCAAATTTTGAAAATGGAACTCTGCCAATATTATTGTGTAGGTAGGTATGTATTTTATTAATTTGTCATTTGTTTACGATTTGGCGGCAAATTGAAAATTGTCTGCGTCACGTCAGCATGAATTTAACGCGAGAAAATTTTCGTACAGACGCCAGCAGGTCAAGCTACCCGAAACTGTCAAATTTTCCCAATCAACCTTGAACCGTAATGCTTTAGCGATAAAGTTGAAAATCTATTAAAGAAATTTGACAGAAAAGTTGTAACTTGATGTGCTGGCGTCCGTACAATGATTTTTTATGACTTCCGATGTCATTTAAGTCAACAATAAAGTTATGGCAGACTTCGATTGGCTTTTCACGATGAAGCCCCATCTCGTGCCATTGTTTACGACTGGTTTAATGAGTTTAAACGTGGTCGCACTAATCTCACCGATGATATGCTTGAGGGACGGCCTTCTACGGCGACGACTGAAGATAACATCAGTGTTGTGCGGCGTATGATAGAGACTGACAAAAGAGTGACTTATCAGCAGATTCAGACAAGCTTAGGCATCGGTATGAGTCAAGTGCACAAAATCCTCCATGAACATTTAGCGGTCAGGAAGCTTTGTTCCCCGGCCGATACCTCATAATTTGACAGAGGTCCAAAATCTCCGTCGTGTTGATTGGTGTCGCGAAATGGTTCAAAGATTTAACGGAGGTGATGCTGTGTTCGACATACATACGGGTGACGAAAGCTGGATTTATTGTTATGATCCTGATACTAAGAGACAGTCTGCTGTCTGGGTCTTTCCTTCCGAGGAGTTGCCAACTAATGTGAAGAGAGGTCGAAGCGTAGGAAAAAAGATGGTGGCCTCGTTCTTCGGAAGGACAGTTCATTACGCAACAATTGTTTTAGAGGATCGAAAAACAGTTACTGCGGAGTGGTACACTAACAATTGTTTGCCACTTGCCTTGGAAAAAGTTCGGGAAAAACCTCGCAGTAGGATCATCCTTCACTATGACAACGCCTCGTCGCACACCGCCAAGCAAACAATCGACTACTTGGCGACGTCAGACGTGGAATTGCTGGGTCACCCGCCCTATAGCCCCGACCTCGCACCTTGCGATTTTTATTTATTTCCGAAAATAGAAATATATAAACTTTGAGGAAAACGTTTTATGGACGCCGAGGAAGCAGTGGCTGCGTTTCAAAATGCCGTCGAATAGGCCCCTAAGGACGAGTGGGCAAAGTGCTTTTCTCAGTGGTTCCATCGGATGCAGCGATGTATTGATGTAAATGGACACTATTTTGAAAAGATATAATAAAATTAATAACTTGCTAGTTTGTTCAGTTTTTTATTTTCTAAGAACTTTCAGTGCCACCCTCGTAGTATTATAAAATATTATATTATGATATTTCCTAAGATGCTCATTGAAATCAAGTGTTGTCAAGGGCAATTTTGTTCACAATTAAATACTTGTGATGAATAACGTATTTATTTGGATAAGGATTAATATCATGTTGATAAAACACCTTCGCAAATAATGTATTAATTTCGAACAAATTTGATTAACTACCATAAAAAAGGTTACAGTGAGTCAATCTTAAAAGACATATGCCGTCGCTTCCTTTTTTTTAGAACTTTTAAAGAGGAACAATTCCATCATACATCATGATTTTTGCGTAACTTAAACCGTTTACGCAGCGCACGCAACGGAAGCTCTCAAAAAGCAATATTTTTTCCCGTTTTTACAACATTTTCCATTAATGCTCCGTTGCTATTGATCGCAGCGTGATGTTATACAGCCTTCAATTCGAACCAGCAGTTCCTGAGATTAGCGCGTTCAACCAAACAAACAAACAAACTCTTCAGCTTTATAATATTAGTTTAGATATATTTTTGCTGTCGAGCAGCCGAAGTTTACAAAGAGATGAAGCCATGGATTATGAATCCCTTTTAAAATAAAGGGGACTGTGAATACAGTTGGGGTGTCGCTCAAGGTAGTCTTGCGTCTGCCCTTCCCTTGCCTCTAAATATGATCCTTTTCTTTTCTGGATCTAGATCTACAGTCCTTTCACAGTTATTTTACCCCTGACATCATCAAACGAACAGCAACCTTGTTTTGACAAGAATCAAAATCACTGATTTTGACAGTGATGTAATAGGTATCAAGAGGTACGAGTATAATAAGCTTGACCTTGTCCTGTTTCAGATGGTCTGTCCGGCATGGGCCCGGCGGGCGCCTACTGCCGCCAGACGTCGTGGCCGGCGCCCGAGCGCTCGCCCGCGCCGCGCCTGCCGCGTCCGCGCTCCGAGTGGATCCCTTCGGCCTCCGCGCACGAGTTCAACCCGAAGGAGTTCGCTAGCTCCACTCCTGTTGAGGCTGTTGAAGGTAAATAACATAACATAACATCACGTATGTAATCCCTGAAGGGTAGGGAAGGGGCACATCCACATTTCGCTAGATATGTTTAAGTCCCATGTAATAGGGTCGAGCCTATTGCCATCAACCGGGGAAAAATCCAGACTCCAGGCTGCTGCTGAGAAATTCCTAATAGAAAAATCCAATAACACTTTGCCCGACGTGCGCGCAGTAGAGCGTGCGAGCACTAGAATTTTTACGACATATGAGCTGTGGGGTAAAAAACCACCATGACGCGGCCAAAATGCGTCGCGGCAGACCTCGTATAAGATGGCGGGACGAGCTGCAGAGAACAAACGACCAGTGGTCCACATTAGCCCCGGATCGAAAGAGCTGGAAGTCATGGGGATAGGCCTTTGCCCAGCAGTAAGATGATGTAGGTTATCAGTAACTACATATATAGGCCCTTTTATTGATATGTGTGTAGATTGTGCAGTTATGGAATCAGGTGTTACTTTGCGGAATCCATGACAAATAAATTGTTTGCAATTTGTTCCGCTAAGAACTAGTTTCAAAGCCTGGACTAGTATAGTATAGTAGTAGTATTCTGTGCCTGGGTGCAGTATGCAACGCTGCCTTCAATAAGCAAACCTCTGGAGCCCGTTAGCATCTCCTGAGCCTCATGTCCTTTATTCATAGATAGGACGGCGGGCGCAGCGGCCTCGGCGTCGCTGTCTGTGGAGCAGGCGCGGGTGCTGGCCTCCCTGCCCGACACCGTGCTGTTCTCTCTGCTGCACGACCTCGAGCAGGCCAGGGGGAACCTGCAGAAACGCTCCAGGAGAGTTGCTAGCGTGAGCATTGTTGTCTTCGAAAAATTTTGTAATGTATATGTATAATTGAATTGGATTGTAAACCAGGGCCGTCCAAAGGCGCATTTGGTTGACAATATTGTCAAAGTCGCGGGAAACACCTTGCAGAAGCATGTGTACTTTACTTGCGGCAAACTGATTTTTCCTTTATTCTAAATTGCTTCTTGCAACGTATTTACTCGTAGACTCCATATTTCATACACCTGATCTCCCCGAAGACGTTCTGTCTAGTCATTCCACGTGGTACAGACACTCCATATGATGTTGTAAAACCATTTTTTTTTGCCTATTGTTCTCCATATGAAGATAGGTACCTTTCGGAAGTTTGAACTAGAATCAGTTTTTCTTTGTTCTTGTAATGTAATGGTTTAGGTAATTGAAATATACTGCCTCAAGAATCTTGGCGTTCGAATGACATTGACGGGGCCTCTGTTGTTAAATATCAAAGACATTAAATTATTTACTATCTTAAATCTCTTTGGTAAAGATCCATTGTTCTCGATCGCTTTGTAAAGTACCACTTAATATTTTTCTCAAAAAACAAGATGGCGGCATGAGTTCCGATTTTGGCCACGCGCTAAAATAACCCGGTAGCGTTGTACACAATTTGTCTTCGACTATAGCAGGAGTGCCGATTCTGCAAGAACAACGGCGAGCGCGAGTCGTACTACCGCGCGCACGCGCTCAAGGACGGCGCCGGCCGCGTCACGTGCCCCGTGCTGCGCGCCTTCGTGTGCCGCCGCTGCGGGGCGCGCGGCGAGCGCGCGCACACCAGCAAGTACTGCCCGCTCAGCACGCCCGACGGTACGCGCCAACACACGATACTCGTCATCGTCTGCGTAGCCTTTCCCCTATGTTCGTATAGGTATGGAGGGGTCGGCCTCTAGTCTAGCCCGATGTAGAGAAATACCAGTATTTTAATAGAGCGATGCCTATCTGGCCTCCGCGACCCAGTAATTGGGTAACACGATACCCCTTGGCAAAACTGGTTGTGAGACTTTCGGGCTTCTGACTACCCGTAACGACTGTCAAAGATCTATGAATGTCAGCCGCGGGACCACCTGCTTAACGTGCTTTCCGAGGCACGAAACGGTCTCGGTATTTAATGAATGGTCACTCATCCACGGACTCCGTTGCTTAACCTTGAAGACATATCCGTGCTGTTATTATTTAGCCAGGAACCCGATACTACAGGGTTAAATAAAATTCGCTAACAAAACTCCACAGATGTGATGAGTATCGATATACCTACCTGAAGAAAATGTTCGGTCTAGAATCATGTGCTAAATGCATGGTACTTAACAGTTTACGCGTCGATATCCTCCCTTACACCCTATATGGCTGTATAAATACGTGAACAAGCCTCCATAATAATATGAAACTGTTTCATAGTTATCTGACGACCGGACCCGCGCTCTGTATAATATCCTACACCGTGCCGGTGCAGGATATTATACACGAACGTGCTTCGGTGTTTGAAAGGCTAATCGCCAAAAAACACGTCATTTCACACTTTATTTGCTTTGAATCTTGAATTCGCTAACTAAAATTACAGCAAATCATCAAAGTGACTGATTGAACGCCATTACTATGATGGATTTCGATTGCCACCTCATGATATAATAATTTTAATTAGTTAAATAATAATTATTTTTTCAGAACGTATGAAGTCCACGGCCATGATGCGCAGTGTCCTCATGGCGTCGGGTCGGCGCCGCCCCGCCTCGCTGCCGCCCTCTGTGTCCGCGAGCGAACAGTACGTGTCCTTTGGAGAAACAACGCCATCTGTCATATCTGACACGAACGCGTACAATGCTTACGCCCTCACATTGCCGCTTGACCCCTTATGGGCAGCTCTCGAACAAAAATTATTGCTGTAATGAAATTATTTCTCGACGCTTTGTTAACAAAAATAAATTAAATTTTATTTTACCAATGTTAGCAAAACGTTCTATTTTAGGTATATAGTAGTTGATTCATTCGCGTATAGATGGCGCTGTACTCAATTAAGCGGGAAATTATGAAGATTTATTTTTTGTTTCGTTTTTAAATCAAATAGTATTATGGATGTTGACTGATACATTATAAGTGTTTAAAGTAAGTTGACTGATATTTAAATCCTGTTGTTAAATACGGGTATCAATATGTTTTAGAGTTAAGTTAAGAATATTTAAATAATGTTGAAGTTATTATTCTAATGGTTATAAGATGATACTCTAAGTATAAATGTTTATTTGATGATACTGTACGTACCAGTGAGCCAACGGCTGAGTAAAATAATGTAGGTAGTTGATGATTGTGAAAACGAATTAAACAAACCAAACTTTTAAGTATGACAAAACTGTGTCACAGCATAAACTATGAAAAATAGATTTGCCGACTTTTTAACTTTTACTACAATTTGCAGTGTAACAAAGATGAAAATCATGATTGCTTGTCATACCTACATGCGGATATTTAAAGAGTGCTAATTAAAATGAACTTATTCAGCTTCTTAACTTGAAAATAAATTACTTGAAACACATTTGCCTTAATCAATGCTAATGTATTGATAATAAAATGATAATTAAGTATGAATTTGTAACACTGAACTAATTCGAAACTGCTTAGGCCGTTATCTTGAGTTTTTGAATCCAGAATCGGTCTAGATTTCGCTTAATAAACTTAACTTCGTATAAATTACCAGTTATAGTAGCAATTAAAATTAATTTACAGTTATGACAAAAGTAGATCGAATTTTACTGTTCTGTTGAAAAATCCCGTAATTATGAAGATTTTTTTTTTGCAAGTACCCATTAATTTAGTAAATTGTCAAAATTCAAAAACTGCTATTTCTATCTTCCTAACCCAATTTTATTCGTAACAATGTGGAATTTTAACGACACGAATAAGTTGTTCATAATTTTTGAATAAATTATTCAACTTATTAACTAATTTAGCGAGGCCTCGTTTTGATATGCGATTTATTGGTATTTGCAAATAAATAATACTTACTAAATTCGTATCCGCATGTCAACAATTCATTTAAAAAAAAAAACATTAATTCATTTTGACTCATCAAATAAGTTGACCATAATTTGTCATAGTCTAGATATCAGTATATAATCTAGAATTTTATTTTGTTGATTATTTTTATAAGATGATTTATATTGTTAAACATTTATTGGTGGAGGTGTCTTTTGGGGATAAATAATAAAATTAATCAGAAATAAAACATTATTTTTATTTTCATTCTCCATTCATTGCTACCAAATATCTTGAATTATTGACATTTCTTGTCGGTGTGCCCCACAGCCTCAGGTGTGATTTGTCGATTTGCACCTGATGATATTTGAGGGGAAACTAATCAACAATCATCATGACATTCGAACATCCGTTGTGATTGCTGGTTCCATCTTTATGACTAGGGGCCTTACAATACCAGCCTTGAGCGGTTGAGCCTACCACTACAAGGCAAAGGCCTATTGTCATACAGAGCATTGATCACCACGCTTGCCCAACACGAGTTGACGATTTCAGACTATATGAATATTGAAACAGTTACATTGGAACTTACCCGGATTTGTACCCACAACCTTTACAGCTTTACCACTGTACTATCACGACATTACTTTGTGCACTGAGACAATTATAGGCTGGCAGAATAGTAAGAGGTAACTTACCTAAATACTGACTATACCAGTCACTGTACCTGAGTAGGAAACCTAGTCATAAAGATCCCTCATACCTACGCCTCTCAAAGAACCAGATCCTCGACTGGCGGTGTTGCCTCTTATTGTAGTTCCTGAGTGATTGAACAGGACCGCCCACGCAAGCGCTGGCAACTGACTTACCTACTACTAAACTTAATGTTTTACAAGTAGTTTGATTTACTTAGTAGTTGGTGTTTTGAATAAAATATAGCTGAGATAGGAACCTATTTGATACTTAGCCCGAATTTCACTGAAATCCTATTATATATATGTCAACCGGTCTATAAAGTCATTTGTCGACTTCCACGCGGACGGAGTTGCGGAAATAGCTAGGTTAACTCAGCACTAAGCTTCCACTAATAAAATCAATATAGATGCGGGTGCGTTTTTAAACCAATCGCGGTTTTCTACTGCTTCCCCACGAATAACCGCCAACAGCACTATCTCGGTACTTCTATAGTATTTTTGTTGTAGGTAATTGTAAACAATTACTCCCAAGTAACACTTGAAAAGATAGTAAAAGTTGTGCAAAGTGTGTCAAAATCGCGCCTGCGCTCGCTGACCGACGAAAAATAAACATTATTATTGCAACTCAAAAGAAGTCGCACGATACCTCGGCTTGCTAGCTGAGCGTACTCCTAAACCTATAAAATACGACAGACGATTTACAACCTTATTCAGCAGTATCCAAAATGCAATTTCAAGCGACTCAGATCAAATGAAGCGGTTTAAAAATCATACGAATTTGAACTCACGCGCCGAAAAGTCGCGTACCGTTTTGAATTCATTGATCATTCGTCTTCGACGCTTTAATCGACCTTAAAATCAAAATAACAAGTCATACTTTCCTTTAAACAGAAAACGCCACGGCAAATGGCACTCTAACACGTCGCATGACGGTATCATTTTCTTTGAAAAGCAGTGTCCAAAATATCTAGGTTCCAATCCGGTTGATTTGGGAATGTGTGTCGCGGAAGTGGGCTGCGAAGAGTAGAGGGCAGGTGAAAGGGGGGAAGGAAACATGCTGAGATTATGCACATCTGTATAATGGTCGCTGGCTGTTAAAATTGGCACACTTTGACCACTAGCGTGAGCCTTGTCTAGGCTATATGGAATGTTTATTCAATTGGAAGATCTGGGATTGAAGACTACATGTATGGATGCATAGGATTCTAGGTTATTGGTTTGTTCGAGTTTAATTGATTTTGAATTAGCTGCAGTCTTCATTTTCCTGCTTTTCACACCGCCTCTAAGTATTTAGTCATAGTCATCTATTTTGATTGTGCGGTAGACTTTGTGTCGACCTCAAAATATTTATCTCTTTGACTTACTTTTCATACAAATGACAAAATATTACTTGGATATTTTTTTTGATCGGGATCCGTTAACTCCATCCAGTACTTACCTAATAGGTTCCTATGTATTTGGTGATTATCATTAACGATCGGTTAGGCTTTAAACGTATCGCCTACCCCGTAACATGTACGTACATTGTAAATGATGAAATACGTTGCTGTAAATCTCTGAACACGTAACTGTTCATATTGACTACTATAATTTTCCTGTATCATAGAAGTCAACATAATAATATTATTACCTTATGGTATCCTATGATCAGTAAAGTATACGTAAGGTAGTCCTATATATTTTGTTTTGAGAATCCTGGCTGCCTGTTTGTTCCTCCGTCGAAGGACTAATAAATCTACCAAATAGGTAAATGAAAAAATGAACCAGTACGCGAGTCCTTTATATCGTCGTCAGTTTTGTAATTCTCTCCTTTATCAAGTCAGGACACAATCATAAGTAATACCTTTTGAAGCTACGAAACTGAGCAGACTTTTGTATAGAAAACTATATAATATAATTACTTGATAACAAAGATCAAAATAGCATACACCTTTGACCAATGTCGAATTGACCTCAACCTAAACTCTTTTTATTGGCCTGGCCGTCATATGTTTTTATTTATCAAAATCCGTCAGTGTCACATTTTTAATTCGTTCTGACATCTAAAGAATATGTCTGATTGTCATTCTGCGGTATTGACATAGCGACGCATAATTCATTTGTAAAACAGTGCATCGAGCAGACAAAAATAGCCCATAAGGTGACTAACATATTTTGGCTGTGACATGTAGGTAACAAAAATATCTAACAGATCTGTTAACCGCAAGATAAACAGAGCTGGTGAATGAAACAAACTACGGGTCTCTTCCACTACGCTACAAAGCATCTTGCCTTACTTTGTCAATAATTATAAAGCAAGAACTCACTTCTGTTCGCCGCCAACCAACAGCCCGCGGCTCATAGTCACCTCATTCTGCCATCGTCGTGGGAAGGCCTAATACCAGCATTAGGTACACCTCGTTGTCCGACTCTTAGTCCACAGGAAGCATCGTTGATTAATATCGAGTACATTAAGATTACAGATCTGTTATAATCCGAAGGTGGTCTAAATGTAAGCTGTACCTACTAATGTGCAGGCTTGTTTAACTCAGTTCTAGTTCGATTCATTCAAGTATTATTGCCGTTTGTTGTTATGAATGTAGTGTATGATATAAAGTATAATTAGTTTGATTGATCCTGAAAATAGCTCGAATAATTAGAAACCCCGTCTATAATTACCAAAAATCAGATCCTTTGGATTTTTGTAAAGAGCCGATTTTTTCAATTATCCTACGACTTTATGTATTGCTGATCATATTATGTACCTATAGCTACCATGGTCGTTGTTCTGTTATGTTGTCTAACATACCTAGTACCTATGGATCTTCTGAGTCGTCGAGTTTTCAGGTAAAATCAGTAGCGACTCTTGCAATTCCAAGCGTGCGATCGAATCATAGGCTAAACTAGAGGCCTTTTTTTTTTTTTTTGGTGGGAAATCATCAAATGACCCCTCCCGCTCTGGGTGGAGCGGAAGGGAGTGTCAGACTCTTACTGACTAAAACCCACCCATGTTCCTTCCTTCGCCCTTTATGTTCCGGGGTAGCGGTAACCCTTTCGGACAATCCCGCTGAAACTGGAGAGGCCTTAGCAATAACTAACAGCAGACTACGGTAGTTGCAACATTTAGTAACCGTCAGAAAAAGCCCCGCACAAGTGGAACATTGTAATTATCAAAGAATAATCACACAGACTTACAGCAAATAAAATTGTGAAACATAACACTAAGCTTAATGCTAATGACAACGCATACATATTTATCATTCATAATGAAATGTAAATATTCTAACAGTTCTGTACCTGTGGGTGTGCCTAATTAAACTATTGACCCCAATATTATATTCATTGTTACACTATTTTTGTTTGGAGATGCTCAGACGCTGCCGGTGGGCGGAGTTCATTCAGAGACTGACTAAGCTTTGCGTTGCAGTTATGGAGTTCATTTCATTACGGTATTTGGATTGGACTGAATGAGACAAAACTTGCAGTGGAGCATACCGTCATGTCCTACAACCATAAATTCGGAGACCAGTGACAAACACTTCCTGGACCTTATAAGAGACCGCTGAACTTGTTTCGGTGTTTCTTCTTAATGTAGTCGGATAGGAAACTCCGACCTCATCTAGATTATAAAATATGATTGACGTGTTAAAGTTTTTGTGCTACTGGGGAGTTTGTTGCGCCACTTCTTCTTCCCAGCGATAGCACTAGGAACTTAGGAAGTGGTGAAGGGCGGGCGTTTTTGGGGGACTGTCTTTTGTAATTTTGACGTTCGAAAAGTGCTGATTCTCAGCCTAATTTGAATAAATAAACAAATAAAATAAAATAAATAAATAAATAAAAATGACTTTTGATTTTGATTTTGTATAAACCTTTACCGAATTGATCATAACATAAATATGACACACTGGACCAGGTGGTGGATTATGGCCCATTGCTTGTCACAGAGAGGAAGCCTAAGTCCCCTGGGTTCCAGCAGTAGGCTGAATATGTAGGTATGTTATGAATTGGTCTATGAGGTGATTGGCAAATCGTGAGTCGCCAGCGTCCACACTCAAAAATAAAAATCAAAATATTTTACTTTCTCATTTTATCGTTTATTTTTCTCAAATATTTTATTTCTACATGGATAATTATGAAACGTCAGATGCTGAGTGCACGGTTCCAAATGGTTGTATCCTATGGAGAAGAGCAGGCATAAAAAGTCCACGGTTACTCTTTTAAGAATAATTAGCATTTACAACATTTCTTTTTAGTGTCAACAAATCGGTAATCGTCAACCACATCATCACTTCCGCAATCAGTTACGTTTAATTGAAATTATGTTACTTAATACTTGAAAATGTTACACTTGCGCTGATCAGGTTCGAACCGAACACCTAGCCGAGAAGCTAATCGCTTGCCATTCGGGCCATCACGGCATTTTACACGTGTGGACATTTCTAACCATTTATCATTGTCGCTTTTTCGGCGCCTGCAGAATTCCCTACTACATTTTTCAGTTTTTCCTCATACGAAAAGACCTACTTCATAAGGTAGGTACTTAATAAGCACACTATTTCTCTCTGATCATATTATTTGTATAATTTTCTACACCTATATTCCTGCCTATTGTACCTCACCTCCCATTTTCCCACAGACTAAACATCCAAAATATGTCCGGCTTTACTCCACAATACCCACTTAACTCCTAGCTACTTATCCAGCTCGAATTCTGCGAGTCTCGTCTATCTGCGCCTACGCATAGCCCTTCCCCCTCCCACCCCGCCGAGAGAAATGGCGTGACCTTGTTTCTTGACCCACTGCCGACGTCGCTGCCGAGCACCGACGCACACAGGCGCACGCGCATACTCTCACACATACACAAACTTTGGTCGAAGCAAAAAGTCAATGGGGTTTGGTTATTGGGTTATTTTGTGACCTCAAAAATTATGATTTTTGGGAAATAGAATAAAGGTAAGTTTGTGTGAAAAATTTAGCTTTTTAACACGACCACATGGTGCGCTTAAAAGCAGGAAGTTTGAAGGTTGTTTGAAAATGTTTTTCGGGGACGCCAAATTTTGATTGGTACTAATTAAGAACCATTAATTCCGAAGGCTTAAGGCTAAGCTTATGAAGTTAAAAGTTATGAAGACCGCCGCTCCAAGTCTGTCATTCCGTCTAGGCTCTAAATCTTGAATAGCAGATTTTCAATAAATTTATTTATTTATTGCTCTTCGGCCTAAAGAACCAAATACTTTACCGCAGTTTTTCTTTTTGTACGTTTTCGGGGTTATAAATTGGTCACACAATAAACGGCACACAATCCCACATCACCACATACTGTACATTGGAAAGGTCGGTTGTCACAGTCATTTACTAAAATATGGCTACCTTTTGGAGATAACAACACCCAAAATCTAGGCAGTATTCTGATCAAGATATACCTACATCCGTTGTTTTAAAGTCGCCCATTATACTGCCGGCTTCATTCTAAACTAAACTACACCATCTATAGCGAACACCATTCAATGCCCCTACGGCTACTAATTACTTGCAGTCAGTTGACATTCAATATAAAGTGTCGTTATGTGTTTTACCAGCCAGTAGGCACAAGTTCATACATGGGCATATATGTATCTATACTTTGATGAATAAGCTTTTTGTTAATTGATTATATCTATTTTTTTTTTCCTGCTTCCTTAGACCTTGGGTTCGATCCCTGGGTTCGAACCTGGGGTCGGTTAGTGTTATTCGATTTTTCGGTTTCCATAGGGAGTTGGAGCTGGTTGATAGCAATAGATTCGCCGTATTCCACAAATCCACATGGGACGTAAGTATAGGTAACTGATGAAATATGGGTGAAGGAGGTGCTGTGGTCACCTTTTCATACAACTTCGGCGTAATCTTATGTGTTAAGTTGTTTATTATTGTTGAAGGAGGTTTTTACTTTTTCATCTTTATTTTTATTACTGCCTTTCTTGTTAATAAATACAAAACCATAGGCACGCTAAACTTTCATCAATATATATAATGGTGTTTTTTGTTTATATTTCAACCAATTGGTAATAATGGAACAAAGACGTAATTGCGTTTCTCTGTAAAAACGAAAGATTTAATTTATAATAACCAATATGTTACAACAAAATAGGTATTACTTACATCATCTATAAACAATTTATTTAATTACCAGTAGGTAAAAACGAAAGAAACAACATTTAAAGCCTTTATTTCGGGTCTTGTTGTCTCCTTAGGAAAAGCTTACATTCGCCATCGCCACCATAATATCACATTCCGTGGAAAATCAACTGTCAGTGTCACAACTGTTATCTCATCTCCTCGTCTGTGATAGGCGTTGTAGGTAGCCTCTTTTGATAACGCAAACCAAACCTATGAAGAGCGACACAAGTCATACGAGTGTCGTGATTTTTTTTACATGTATATACTACTTCAAAAAAAAAAAACAATCACCGCGCCCTATGGGTGTAACTCCCAAACCGGACACAACGTACACTTCAGCCCAATTCCTAACGTAATTAAATCAGAGGTAGTGCCGTCCTGTGCCGACAAAGGGCGAACACACTGCAATACCAATGAGTTGGCCATCTGTGCACCATTCAGCGGTTCATTGCGATTCGCAGTCGATGCAGCTTGACGTGTTAACTAGACAAGTAGACACACCTAGCAGGGTTGGTGAACCTAGAGCTAACGTGTTGTGACAAGTTTATACAAAAATATAATATTACGCATCAATCGTTACTTATACTGGCTTAGTTTCATAATAGTATTCAGTTCTGATCATAACAAAACAAAATTTCAGAAGCAATCTCATAACTGCTGAAGATTGACGTTGCTTACTTAGCGTGTAGCTACTGGTTCTTCCGTATATAATAGAGCTTTTAACATGTCCAGTATGTATGAGTGAGTGCGAAAAAACCAAAAACAAGTTGATGGTGTCAATACAATAGGCATTTGCCACCCCTGATCTAGGAACGCATGCGCACGTGTCCTTCACTGGGTGTACGTGTGTGTGCGACGTGTGTCAGAAAAGCTGCCTGTGTGAATGACTGAGACATTACAGCTTAATAACAGATCAGCTATAAGAAGGCAAACGGGGGCTGACAATTTGTCAGGTATATAATTTGCAGTTTTTGTTTAATTATAACATGGAGTAATAGTGAAACGAGTGTTACCTATAACGGGGGTTACAGTTAGCTGTTAGTTGATACATATTTCTTATCTTCTATAATCTATGAAGACGTAACATTATGACATCACGCCCTTATAGGTATTTCCAATAGTGTTTGGTATACTCACAATTCTTCAGTTATAGCATGAGTCTCATGTAGGAGGATGAGCTAGCTCAAAACCATTACCTGGACCCAAATCCAAACTCTGCGTCTGCTTTTGAGGGCTTCCCATTTTAAAAGAACTTAATAAACTGCCAGTCCGGGAATCTAACTCATTCCTCACAGTTTGCAGTTCAGCTCGTCACCACTAGGCCAACGAGGCAGTTATTCTATGGTCTTTAAAGAATAACTGAATCGTTTTATAACGAACACATGATGCACGTCCCACTGGCTGTGGCCACTGCTGGACAAACGTTTCATTCTATTCTTTCCATTTTCGCGGCTGGTGGCTGTTATGGTCCATTATTCAACCTTTTTTATTTCTGTAAGACCTACAGAACATTTAACCAGGTCTAGGTATCTCTGCTTGTTAGATTTGTATGTAAACACAACTACGTTTAAAAAGTAATATCCATTTTTGTAGCCATTTTTTAATTTAATTTCTCTATAAACTTATTGCTATATGTATATAAAATTTCCATTCATAGCTCGCTATATATTTCCCAGATTATACCTAAGTATACATTACGCCTATAGATAAGAGCTAGTCTCATTATTTTCTTACTCTGTGGAAAGGAAAGTTAAGTATAGCATATCATGAGCTTAGTGCAGGCTGTCTCATTATTGTGTAGGCTCAATCAGGCCTAAACACCGCGACTATGTTAGTGGAATCGTTGCTATCGTAAGATAGTATATACTGTGCCCGTGGCTGGTTTATTTGTAGCGGATTAGATAGCTAGAATGATTTCTTGATGATTTATTATGATTAAGATTACATTCGTTTTCTGCTCTTGATCTTGGTTTTCTTACCTTGGGTAATGATGATACCAATCTGTAATATTGTCCCGTTGCTTTGCAAAGACGTAAGTATACAGAGAAGAAATAAGCTTGATCACCACTCTTATTGAACCAGACCATTTGTGCCAGAAGAACTCAATTCAGGATAAGCAGTTCTACACAAATAATGTTCAGTTTACCTATCATTATTGTCGTTTTCTTTTCGGTCTTGTAGAGGGATTATTTTAGGTAGGTTAGTAAAATATACAAACAAGTAACGAGTAGGTATTAACACTATTTAATATACTTCAACTGCACTAATAAGCGAATACAAGAAAATAAATATTTTTAAATTCATCATCTAATCTAAAACAAATCTTAAAAAGTGATGAGTCTATATTTAGTATTCGCGAAGGTTGTTCGCCGTTGCAGGTACCGTTGCAATGTGACCATGTAGGTGATCATTTTGGGCAGCATCGTCATCGGTGATATCAGTTCGGTTCTGATGTAAAAATAGCGGTGTTTTTTGTAAAGCTACTGATGAGTTTTCTAGGTCAAACTGGATGGATACCAAATCTAGTTCATTTTGAAATGTTTTTAATGCTTGTGTTTGACTAATATTTTACCAGTTGAGATAAGTGATGGTGCACGTTTCCCACCTTCGACTGCTTCATCATCGGTCTCTCCTTTCGCACGTAATTTTTCTGCGCTATTCTTATCAAGTTGCTGCAAGCCACAATTTTTACCCTTCTCTTTATTCCCACAGTGTGGTCATAATGCAATTTCTATTGCCTTATGACATAGCTAGAGTAGTGGAAGAGATGTTATATGAAAGCAATTTTGCAGCCAAAGTCCATTTGATCAAGTTCACGAAATCCCATCCCCTAAACAAAAAAGTAATATAATCTTTCATCAGATAAATTGAATAGAATTTAGAAATGGATCATCAGTTACAAACTTATATCAGTTGTTATTAAAATGTTGGTTACTTGGTTGCTAAGCTAGAGTGGTTCGTGGGAACCTCCATTCTTTAACTTTTTATCGATATAAACGCTTTGCTTTTTAACGCGTAAGTAACCAAGTGTTCTTTCACCAAGATTGTTTGCAATTAATTTTGTAACAGTATATATTTTTTACATTATTTTTTTATTGCTTTTACAATGTAGGTCTTTGTTAGTGACCGAAACGTTGGTCAGAAATTGGATTAAATATTGATGTAACGTCTATAAACATTCAAAAACTGTTCTCGGTCAAAGGGAACATTGCCATAATCACTAATCTTCGTAAAGATTTAAAAGAATACAGGTGGATATGTATGGCCATGTTCTTTAACACATCTAAAGATGATGTGGTAGCTGTAAGCTGACAATCGTCATCAATAACGTGTCGTTTGCAAGATCTATGAACGTGGATGAAATGAAATAGTATGTAAGGATCGCAGCCTGTCGTGTCGCTCTGTGCTTTGTGTCATCCCCATGGGAAAACACTCATCTATGTGGTTGTGGTGTTAACATCGACCAGTAACTAAGGAGTTATTCGGACGTGATTTGCCTCAACATGCCTACTGCTAAGTGTGCCGCGTCGAGAGTGAACACGGGTACTGTTATTCGACGGCCCGACTTTTACTTTTGTCGCCCCCCCCTTGCCTTCCCCCGTCGTGTGGGAGATACAAGAAAATGCTTTAGGCACGCTGAATGTAAACATAGTTTGACTTTGACTTTGAAAAATGGTGTCATTGATAGTTGCATCTGTGTTTATTTAGCATGCACATAATATTTGTGAAGCTTTTTTCCGGTATGCGTAATCTTAATACAACTTTTTCGGTCAATCGATGAATCTTCTTCACCTTTCCTATCACATTCCGGTACAGTAGGTACTGTGGCGCCAATTTCCACGCCAGTGCATCTAGCTGATCTACACATCTGATCATCATCTGATCTTCATCTCCATTCCAAGGTCCATTAAAAAAAGTAGACAACCGTCATAAAAAATAAATAAAATAAAAAATGTTTATTGCAATTACATACATTGAAAACACACGTTGAGTTGGAGATCACCTTTTAAGCAAGAAGATGCTTGTGTTAGATGATCTCCGCTCTTCCACTATCATTAATAACAGGTATGCAATTGATAAACTGAACCAAGAAAAACAAAAATAAAAATAAAATAAAAATAATCTAATTTAAGTAAAACAGAAAATATAAAGTAAAAAGGAAATACAAAAGTAAGTCATACTTGTTCAAATAATAAAAAATAGGTTAAACTTGCGATAGCCATATGGACTAATCACAGAGAACATCACACGCCTGTGTTCCCCTTGGAGGAAGGGAGAGGTGTACCTCTAGTACAGCTAAATTTCGCCAGTTATACAAATTCAGACACCGGGCTGCCGGCTGCTACTAATTCAGATACTGGGCTGCTAGTACTGCTACCGAGGAGTTATTGTAACAGTGGTGTAGAGGTTTTATTTCGAATATACTTCTGACTTCATGTTCCCATTTAGTTATAATGCCAATAGAATATAATAATATTGGCGCCAATTCCCTTGTTCACAAACTAAAATAAATTTAAGTTCAGTGCATCTTATTCTTTCTATTTCATTAAGAAAAGGACAGAAGATGAAGATTAGTTCCCACCAAATAGTCAGCGCCTGACGTAAATTGACGTATTTTTAGTCGCCATATTTTTAATCACGTCTAAACTGTCTATGGAGTATCTTAATTTGACAAGACTAAACTAATATTTATCTTCTGTCCTTTTCTTAATGAAATAGAAAGAAATAAAACGATGCACTGAACTTGTGAACAAGGGAATCGGCGCCATTGTCACATGAGCGAAACAGAGCAAGTTTTTGAATAAGCTCATACTGTTTTAAACCTGGAGTCAAACCCAGGACCCCATGCTCATCAGTGGTGCTTACAGAGACTAGTCCAACGAAGCAGTCAGTGAACCAGGTGGCAGCGTCCATCTACGATTATTATCAGTGTAAATGAGTTCGCTGTCCACTTACTTCTTTACGATTAGGTACTTTAAGTAATATTAGTAATACTGGTAACTTGTTCGTAACAGTACTGGTTTCATTAATACTATGCATAGGTTAGCGAGTCCGTGATGATAACCGAACTGATTATATATCTTACATACGTATTTATGTTGTACTAGCTACGCCCCTTGGTTTCACCCGCATAAGTTTCGATCCCGTGGAAATATCGGGATAAAACGTATCCTATATGTTAATCCTGGTTATAAACCAATATAAAAGTGTGCCAAATTTCATCCAAATCCGTTCAGTAGTTTTTGCGTGAAAGAGTAACAAACATCCATCCATCCATCCATCCATACAAACTTTCACGTTTATAATATTAGTAGGATTAGTAGGATAGTAGAATTAGTAGGAAGTAGTCAATCCTATAAGATACTTCTTTACGCGTCATTTTTAGGTCAATGTTTTAAAATTACATGACAATGAACAAACTCAGAGGGATTTTCTCAATATCCTTGAAAATATGAATTTGGGAAACAGATAAGAAAATAGGTATCTTGTAGTTCAGAATAAAATACAGTTAATTTTATGGGTGGCACAAATAAATAGGTATATTATAGAATACGAGTACATATATTGCATCAAAGCTTTACATCCCTTACCATACCCATTTTATTATTTGTTTCCCAAATTCCCAATTTTCATCTCATTTACGTCGCCACCAGCACCCCACCATAGGCAAAGTAAAGCCCCGTCATAGTTCAGCTGCGTCGCGGATGCAGCGCCGGCGGATCGGTGTCACCGGCACACTTTCCCGGGCCGGGCCGTGCCGGGCCGCTGCCGGCCCGTCCCCCGCACAGCTTCCGGAAACCACGTTTAAGGTCGCTTGGTCAAGGTTATGGTTCGCCTTTAGGTCACGTGGGGATTTTTTGGTGGTTATTAATATTTTTATCTTAGGTGTCCTGGTTTTTTTATGGTTCGATGTTATAAAGGACCCTTCTACTTATCTAAAAGTGGTTACTGACAAAGAGATAATCATCATCCTCCTCTTATCCCACAATTTATTCGGGGACAGCGCAGAAGCGCGTGTCTCTATTAACCGTCATCTCAGAAGTCACCTCCTTTTTGCCCGATCATCTATTCATAGTCCATTCATCGCTTCTTTGTTTTACTTAACAAAGAGTTTTAGTAAAATTGACATTAAATCCTGTTATATAGCGACAAATCCATGACATGGCAATGTCTTGAGACTATCGTGCTTTTGAGTTCTAAAAGTCTTTCTTCGCAAGTTTGGGTAGGTAGTAAATAAAGAAGCTTGTCATGAAATATCATGTGCCTAAGTAAGTCATAACTTTTAGAGCGTGTCGCATTTATTGTACGCTCCAAAATGAATTCGGTTGGCAATTTTTTTTTGGCAATTGAGGGAAATAGGTTGTTTTGTGTTTTACTGTTCTTGTGTTTTTGATTTCACTCTTAATGATAGAGATGATGGGCCGTTTTTCTTCATGGGAGGGTAAACTTTGGTAAAATTTTAAGTAAATGGTATAATTTTAACAATGACAGCAGTAATAGCGGTGAGATACATACGTTAAATTTTGTATCGTATTTTAGAATTCGTAGAAATATATAACGTAGAAATACCCAAAATGGTTATTTACTTAGAATTTATTCAAATATTATATCGGTGTCAATTCGGATCTCGCATCAATCTTCAATGCAAATATTTGAATTACTTACTAACCAAATACAATGTATATGATTGTTTTTTTATAATCTAAAATCTAGAACACAACCTCGGAAACAGACGGTTAATTGAGTGTTTTTTTTTTTATATATGATAGCAATATCTCAATTTATCTTCATCAAACTTGAATAGGACCGTAAATATCTAACTTGAAAACATTTTCCATGGTTTAAATCACACACAAAAACCTCACTAAAACAATTTAATTACAATTATTTTCCAATCGATAACAAAGGTTATAAAGCTATTACTAACAAGAGTGGTTCAGCACAAATTAACTGGTTTATCGTGCACTGAGTTGTGCTCAGAGACGCGTGCGCCGCTCAAATCACTGTCATTAATCATTGTAGCCCTAATTCTGTGGCGTCGAGTAAAGGTCACACGGTCTGAGGCATGAGCGGAGCGATTTTTTGCCATCTATTTAATAAAATCGACGGGCAACAGGTGACAGGCAAAAATCTGACAATTCGACAACTTTACAAGTTTCTTTCATACATTTTCTGCCTTATTAAACTGTATCTGAAGTTATAACGCGACAATTATGTAATTGTTTGACAAATAAGTGGCATTGTCAGATATCCTACCAATATTATAAACGTGAAAGTGTGTATTGATGGATGGATGGATGTTTGTTACTATTTCACGCAAAAACTGCAGAACGGATTTGGGTGAAATTGGCACACAGATGGTTTATAACCAGGATTAACATATAGGATACATTTTATCCCGATATATCCCAACTTGCTTTAATTTTCTGATTGACCGCCTCCACGACAAAAAGTGCACAGATAGCAGTGTGCCACTTACGGACGTGGCACAGGTCTCACTACTGCCTTATTATCTGAAACTGATATATCGCCATCCATGATACATTTAATGCCATAATTCAATGAAATATCAAGTTTGGCGTGGTTATTTACTTTTGTAGTTTCATAACCCAAATGGCAAAAAACTTCAACCTCATCTTGATTGCTTGAGTAACGTGATGGTAATGACATTCATAAGTTTTAACATAAGATCACTGTTCTCCCCGAGGGTTAGGCAGACGTGTACCTATAAGTACTAATAAGTTATTACTCTAGCAAAACTTAGGAAAATGGTTATCCTCGACAGTCAAACTTTGCTTTTATAACAGTGGATGAACATTGTGAAATCCTAACTAATATTATAAATGCGAAAGTAAGTTTGTTTGTTTGTTATCTTTTCACGCCTAAACCACTGAACCGATCATCCTGAAATTCTGTATATACGTTATCAGGTGTACCAAAACGGACATAGATCTCGGGACATAGATACGAAAAAGTACGAAAACGGACATCGGGTACCCGATGTCCGTTTTCGTACTTTTTTTCGGTATGAATGGTAATTCATCCCGAAAAAAAGTACTGTTCCCGAGGAAAACAACAATAAAGTTATTATGATAATAGATGGCGCCACGTGTTTTTCGAATCATGATTGACCAACAAGCAGAGTACAATCCGAATTGATTGTCAAATTCTAAATTAACGCATGCGAAGCCGTGGGAAAAAGCTAGTAATATTATAAATGCGAAAGTGAGTTTGTATGTTACGATTTCAGACAAATAAATTGGGACGAGGGCAGGAGAAAAAATAGAAAAAATAATGTATCATTTGTTTATTCAAATTTATTTGAAATAGTTTTGACGCGTGTAAAGTACTAAATTATTTATATTTGCACAACCTTTCACATCTTGTACCTCCTATTTAATGTTATGTTGAGAACATATAATGTACTATAGCTTTCAACAATAATATGATAGGAATTAAGTACTGCGAAAAACTCCATGAAGTTATACTATTATAATAAGAGATACTGTTTTTAATTTTATAAATGTAATTAAAAACAGTATGTCAGTAATCGAAATAGCTTGCGGAGTAAGCAAACTGAAGTGGCAGTGGGCTGGCCATGTTGTCCAAGGACGGAAGGAACAGACGAGTCCTAGAGTGGAGACCGCGTATTGGCAGGCGTAGTGTGGGAGCTAGATGGGGCGACAATCTTAAGAAGGTGGCTGGGACAGATTGGATGTGGAAGGTGGAGGATAGGGTGCAGCCTGCGAGAAGCCTATCAGCTCCTCAGCCTATCGAGGTCCAATGCTGGACATAGTGTCCAGCAGTGGACTGCGATTGGCTGAGCTGATTGATGTCAGGGTTTCAGACCAAATATATGGACTAAAATTAGAATAGAATAATGTTTATTGCTACTGCAGGTGGTTAACACAGAATGTTGGTCAAAATTAAAAAGAGATACTTTTTCAGTTTTGCAACATATTTCCAGGAAGGATGTAAAAACAAAGAGAAAATAAATAAAAATAATATTCTAACATAGATAGGATAAACAGACAACTAAACTATGCAAGAACTATTCTAATAGGTATAAAAAAAATACAAGTCTTTCCGTCACAAAATCATCCAAGTCCCTACTCACAGTGGTACTAATACAAATGCGATGCATGCATTGTTTACTCCACGCGACGAGAATGAACATCACGCTACACCCCGCACGAGACCAGCAGAGTGATGACCTCAGCAGTACCGATCTGTGAGCTGCTTGTCAATATTGGTAAACAGAGGCGCCATTGCTGCTTGCTACGTATTCCGGTTGCAAACTTGCCGAATTTGGAGAGGAAAACTTTGAAAAAAAATACGGCTTGGAGTAACTTGGATCTGATTTACTATGGTTAAGTTAGGTTCATAATCAGCCCATAAAGTTCCCTCAGTAGACAGAGACAGGAGATGAGAGAGGGAGACAAGCCTCTTCTCCGTGAGAGGGAGTGGGCCGTAATCCACTACATGGACTAACCGCGGGATTGTAGATATCACATGTCTTCGAAGTGTTCGTTCTAAGACGTGCCGGTTTCCTCATGATGCTCTCCTATACCGTTTTGTGAGCAGTGGTGATGGAATAAATTACACAAAGTAAATTGCCTGCCTGGGATCTAATTCAGGACTCACAAGGATACGTAAGTCGGTGCAGTTACCGCTGGGCCACCACTGCCCGAAATTAGGTTAAGTTTTTCTTTGGGATGCTGTGAGGATGCTGCATACTTACAAGCCCATATGGGAAGTAGAATGCTTAGCACCGCAGTAAAAACTAAGTAGACAAGAGAGTATCATATTTTGCTAGACTACAGTACCAGGAGGCTCTTCCTACAGCTGTCTTTTGTGATTTCTGAAAAAAAATCACGTACCATTAAAAACTTACTTTTTCTTTGTGAGAAGTTCTACCATGTCCGTCTAAGTAAGTCCGGTAAATACTAAAGACAAAGAAATAGAAGTAGTACCATATTCTCAGTTCCTACACGTCGCATGATTTAAAAAATTATACATTCATTGGATTGCTTTCATTTCAGACGGAACCAACCAATCCCAAATATCTAAGACCAAGCTATTTATTTATTCTCTGCATCAACGAACTTAATTCACCATACAATACCAAAATCTCAATTTCTAACATTACCAAACGCCCACCCATCCTTTTTCAAGCCAGCCACACCCCCGACGTGAAGCAAATGTGAGCGAAAGGTCAGCGCAACCTTTACCTTGCAGTGAAATGCTTGCGAATGTGCGCCCGCGCCGCTCCTTGCCCTTCATACTTGAACTTGTGCGCAAGTCGCGACCCGTGCGCGGTGCACGTGACAAGCGATAAATATTGTCAACTAGCTGTTGCCCGCGACTTCGTCAGCGATTCAGGCTGAAAAGCAGCCTATGTCCTTACCCAAGTCATGTCCTATCTATGTGCCAAATTTCATCGAAATCCGTTCAGCCGATTCAGCGTGAAATCGTAACATACAAACTCACTTTCGCATTTATAATATTACTAGCTTTTTCCCACGGCTTCGCATGCGTTAATTTAGAATTTGACAATCAATTCGGATTGTACTCTGCTTGTTGGTCAATCATGATTCGAAAAACACGTGGCGCCATCTATTATCATAATAACTTTATTGTTGTTTTCCTCGGGAACAGTACTTTTTTTCGGGATGAATTACCATTCATACCGAAAAAAAGTACGAAAACGGACATCGGGTACCCGATGTCCGTTTTCGATAATGATGATTGATAGATGGCGCCACGTGTTTTTCGAATCATGATTGACCAACAAGCAGAGTACAATCCGAATTGATTGTCAAATTCTAAATTAACGCATGCGAAGCCGTGGGAAAAAGCTAGTAATATTATAAATGCGAAAGTGAGTTTGTATGTTACGATTTCACGCTGAATCGGCTGAACGGATTTCGATGAAATTTGGCACATAGATAGGACATGACTTGGGTAAGGACATAGGCTGCTTTTCAGCCTGAATCGCTGACGAAGTCGCGGGCAACAGCTAGTTGACAATATTTATCGCTTGTCACGTGCACCGCGCACGGGTCGCGACTTGCGCACAAGTTCAAGTATGAAGGGCAAGGAGCGGCGCGGGCGCACATTCGCAAGCATTTCACTGCAAGGTAAAGGTTGCGCTGACCTTTCGCTCACATTTGCTTCACGTCGGGGGTGTGGCTGGCTTGAAAAAGGATGGGTGGGCGTTTGGTAATGTTAGAAATTGAGATTTTGGTATTGTATGGTGAATTAAGTTCGTTGATGCAGAGAATAAATAAATAGCTTGGTCTTAGATATTTGGGATTGGTTGGTTCCGTCTGAAATGAAAGCAATCCAATGAATGTATAATTTTTTAAATCATGCGACGTGTAGGAACTGAGAATATGGTACTACTTCTATTTCTTTGTCTTTAGTATTTACCGGACTTACTTAGACGGACATGGTAGAACTTCTCACAAAGAAAAAGTAAGTTTTTAATGGTACGTGATTTTTTTTCAGAAATCACAAAAGACAGCTGTAGGAAGAGCCTCCTGGTACTGTAGTCTAGCAAAATATGATACTCTCTTGTCTACTTAGTTTTTACTGCGGTGCTAAGCATTCTACTTCCCATATGGGCTTGTAAGTATGCAGCATCCTCACAGCATCCCAAAGAAAAACTTAACCTAATTTCGGGCAGTGGTGGCCCAGCGGTAACTGCACCGACTTACGTATCCTTGTGAGTCCTGAATTAGATCCCAGGCAGGCAATTTACTTTGTGTAATTTATTCCATCACCACTGCTCACAAAACGGTATAGGAGAGCATCATGAGGAAACCGGCACGTCTTAGAACGAACACTTCGAAGACATGTGATATCTACAATCCCGCGGTTAGTCCATGTAGTGGATTACGGCCCACTCCCTCTCACGGAGAAGAGGCTTGTCTCCCTCTCTCATCTCCTGTCTCTGTCTACTGAGGGAACTTTATGGGCTGATTATGAACCTAACTTAACCATAGTAAATCAGATCCAAGTTACTCCAAGCCGTATTTTTTTTCAAAGTTTTCCTCTCCAAATTCGGCAAGTTTGCAACCGGAATACGTAGCAAGCAGCAATGGCGCCTCTGTTTACCAATATTGACAAGCAGCTCACAGATCGGTACTGCTGAGGTCATCACTCTGCTGGTCTCGTGCGGGGTGTAGCGTGATGTTCATTCTCGTCGCGTGGAGTAAACAATGCATGCATCGCATTTGTATTAGTACCACTGTGAGTAGGGACTTGGATGATTTTGTGACGGAAAGACTTGTATTTTTTTTATACCTATTAGAATAGTTCTTGCATAGTTTAGTTGTCTGTTTATCCTATCTATGTTAGAATATTATTTTTATTTATTTTCTCTTTGTTTTTACATCCTTCCTGGAAATATGTTGCAAAACTGAAAAAGTATCTCTTTTTAATTTTGACCAACATTCTGTGTTAACCACCTGCAGTAGCAATAAACATTATTCTATTCTAATTTTAGTCCATATATTTGGTCTGAAACCCTGACATCAATCAGCTCAGCCAATCGCAGTCCACTGCTGGACACTATGTCCAGCATTGGACCTCGATAGGCTGAGGAGCTGATAGGCTTCTCGCAGGCTGCACCCTATCCTCCACCTTCCACATCCAATCTGTCCCAGCCACCTTCTTAAGATTGTCGCCCCATCTAGCTCCCACACTACGCCTGCCAATACGCGGTCTCCACTCTAGGACTCGTCTGTTCCTTCCGTCCTTGGACAACATGGCCAGCCCACTGCCACTTCAGTTTGCTTACTCCGCAAGCTATTTCGATTACTGACATACTGTTTTTAATTACATTTATAAAATTAAAAACAGTATCTCTTATTATAATAGTATAACTTCATGGAGTTTTTCGCAGTACTTAATTCCTATCATATTATTGTTGAAAGCTATAGTACATTATATGTTCTCAACATAACATTAAATAGGAGGTACAAGATGTGAAAGGTTGTGCAAATATAAATAATTTAGTACTTTACACGCGTCAAAACTATTTCAAATAAATTTGAATAAACAAATGATACATTATTTTTTCTATTTTTTCTCCTGCCCTCGTCCCAATTTATTTGGGGTCGCTGCAGTACGTATCTTTCTTACATACGTATTGATTAGCCGCTATTTCAGAATTCAATTCCTTCCTATCCATATCAGCTTTCACACAACTCATCCATCTTTTCTTTACTACACAATACAGACCATTTTCTCAAAATAAACTAATAAAATATACCTACATAAAATGTGTCAAGTTCACATTTAGTGTGTGCACGTAGTAGCAGTTTGCGGCGGGCGGCGGTGAAATCAAGCCGCGCTATGTAAGTGGGTTGGTGAAAGAATCTCTCCGGCTCGCGCGCAGTGTGCCTACCGATAGCAAGCGAAGCCGACCTTGAATCACTAATACTTTTGTCAAAAATATTTTTGTAGACTGTTATTTCCTGTCTTGAATTTGACATGATTCTATTTGCCTGGTGTTTCAGGCATTACGTAAAGCTAAGTCCACTTGGCGAAAATATTTTTTTCGTTGTTTTTAGTTTTTGTAATCATAAACTACTTCGAAAAAGAAAACGAGTTGAGTTACGACCATTATTAATTAAGCTTTATTATTTTAGGTAGATAATTACCCAAATTGCCATTTTATTGTAGTGGCTTTAATTACCTGTTACTAGATTAATAAGATTTGGTTACGGTAAGCAGTTTCAATTGACAAATGTAATGACTCTGACTCTGTACTAGCTTAGGCTTGTATTTTTTTTTAGATATTTACTTTAAGATTTTATTTGAACCTCTAAATGTTTTGGGCACTAAATAAAAATAAAATTTTGCTCATGCTGGGGTGTGAATTAACAAACATGTTGTGATTTATTATTTATAAATATATTCTTAAAGCATTATCTTAACATATTAAATTAGGTACACGCTAGTATTCTGGATTACGCAGTAAAACGAGAATTTGCATTTTCATAAAAACAATAACAACTCCATCATATTTTTTTTTTAAACTTTATAGCTCTGGCTGGTATGTACCTACCTAAAATGAAACAACGTAAAATTTTGACATTGCAATTTTGACACTAATTTTAACAACCGATACAGATTTGCAAAAGTCGATTACATAAAACATCGATTTGTTACAGAACCGACACTAACAAAATTCATTACGTTGCAATATAATAAAACCTAATTAATTTAATTTCGCAATGATTTTTTCGCTCACCTTACTTTGCTTGTGTGTGCGAGTAGCGACAGCGACACAGCAATACGTTGACATTTCGCGCGCACGTGTGAGTTATATTCGCACGAGTGTTTGTGTGTGTGTTTTCTCTTGTGTGCCCTGCGCAAGAGCACTTGTTGACGCAAAAAGGCAATTTGTCGTTTGTGTGTGCATTATGACAATTTTCACATCCGACTTTCTTCCGAGACGCACGGGAACATTACGTGTGTTGTGTGAACTAAACTTTTAGTCGGATCTTTCACTTCGTGTGTTCACACCTTTGTTTGCTCTCAGATGTCTAATGTGACCCACTTGTGTCTCTGCGTGTATTTTTAGAAAATTGCTGCTTATCTTTTTATGTGTGATTCTTTGTTGATGTTATTGAGACCATTTTCTTATATTGGGTAATTAAATGTATAAAGAAAATCTCTATAATTCGCCAAGCATATACATACATGAAACTTACCAAGTCCAAGATCTATTTATGTATAGGTAAAGAATGTCGCCGTCGAAGGAATGTAGAAAGCAAACAAATAGTTATCGTTAACAAAAAAAATCTTCATTTATTTTACATTAATTTACAAATTTACTTAAACGTCTATTGGAAAAACCTCTTGAAAATTAACATTCGCCGCTTAAAAAGTACGCATAATATTTAATTGTTTCCGTCAACTGTGATGTTTTACAATTAATTAATAATTACAAAAATTATAATTGAAAAATAAATACTTAGCGCTAACAATTTATATTCTAACAAAAAGGTACTTTTATTAAGTTCTACTTACACACACCGCGGGAAACGTCGCGGTCGAAACGCCGCGGTTGAAACGTCCGCGAAGAGTTTAATTATTGTAACTCCAGCAATTCATTTGAGCTTTATTGATTTAACCATTTATGGAAATCATTGGACGTCATGCAAAGCTATTCAGGAGAAACCAAGCTGTTACAGATTTAAGATAAAGTTCTGGGTTAAAAATTCTAAATGAAAGTTTAAAAAGTTACAACGCTGCCTGAATTTTAAAAACTGCACATGCATTCAACATATTAATTTAATTGCAATTTCTAAATTGCTGAAACTGCAGCGTTCTAGTGATATTTATTTTTATTAGAGAAAGCAAATAATAAAATGTAACGGAAAGAAGTAAGTACTCAATTTTTGCTTTCATTTTACGAAGTCTTTCTAAAAGAGACCATTCATTTTTAATGATTCATCAGATTCAATTATGTTTAAGTCTAGAAAGACTGTTATTATTGTGAATGGTAAGCACTGACTTTACATATTTAGTTTCAAAGCAAAAATAATGCTTTTGAAAAGAGTTTTATTTAAGTGAGTCGTTCGTTATAAATAAATGCAAGTGTTACTAGCCTCATTTTATTTTTTATCTTAAGTTCATTGTATGAGCACCAGTGGCAAGACTTCATAAAAACTCGCGTTAGATTAAAGCATTTCGGCCGCGCGCTTTTCTCGCGGCGTGTATTTTTCCCCAACAGGCAGCCGCTCGTCTGTTTCGACAAGCGTTTTAACGCCTCAAACAGTCAAAGATTATCCTACGATAGTCGCAGGCACCTAGTGGAATGTTAGTAGTGTGCATCGAATACACAGAAGATGAAAGGTGATACATCAGATGGGTGAGATTGGAATGTATGGAAGTGGAATGTTTAGTGTAAACGTAGCTTTATGTCAAAGTTCACAGTCTTAAGTCAGTGATGCTTAATAATTAATGTGATATGATATTAATGATACGAGAGTTGTATTGAAGATAATGAATTTTCATGATGATTTTTAATGTAGTTTGCAACTTATTGTTGAAAATTAGATGAGTGATTTGCAAAATTGCTAATAGTGAAAACGATGAAAGTGACAATTTTATATTGTGATGACGTTGAACAATTTATCCGATTTCTGATTCAAAGGATTTGCAATTGTATATTTTCTGTGATCAATAACATTGTGATTTCTTGAGAAAGTAGATGTTATGGCATTTCAAAATGAAACGGTGATAAGTTTTTCTAAATGTCCGCATGAAAACTTACCAACAAATCCAATAGGCAAAGTTAACGATTAACACAAGGTGGGTCTGTGCCATGAATAACCAAAAAATGCATGTAATATTTGAGGTTCCACGAAACAGTAATAACTCATTAATTAATTATGCTGCTAATCATCTGTAATTGTTTCTCAGTCCGAATCACGCAGCCCTTAGCCTTAAAGAGGTAAATGCCCCAAATACCGAATGCCGTAACATCAATTATAAACTGCCAACGAATAGCAATCTTACGCAACAGCGGATCGGTATTATTAGTATGAATTTTATTTTTTATCCGTCCGCTTCCCGGACGCGTCGAGTTCCGTTCGCGTGCGTTTGCGCATCTAGCGTTCGCGAATAATGAATTGGCTTGCGCGTTTTGATTGGCTGTAAAATTCGACCAATAAAATATATTGAGAATATATTCTTTTTTTTTTTAATTTATTCGTAGGATTTTTTTCACGATTGAACCCAATAAGTATTCAGTATATCAAGAGTCATTGAACTTTTAAATTGAAGCGTAAAATTAGTTGCCCTTATAGCCTTGAATTATTATAGAAAAGAACTAAAATAGAAAAGCGAAAACAAGGCCGCCCTTTAAACGTGATGACGGAAATAGTGCAACAATGTTGACAGTTGGTGCAACAGTTCAACACGACAAGGTTTTGGGGAAAACTATAAAATGCGATGATTGTATGATAACTGTATGACAATGATGATATCTATGTATGGCTCTATTCAAAAATAAATCGTAATGATCTAGTGATCATGGAGTGAAATGACTTATTTGAATTAATGTATAGTAAATGCAAAGACATGAGTGCTCTTGAGTGTGTATGATGAGATGAGTTCATGAACTTGAGCTTAAATGACTGAAGCATAAAGGATAATGATTTAAATGTACGCTTATAATGTGTGTGATGAAATTATAATGGTTCTGTTAAACTTATAGATACCGATCTATGATAATTTGATTGTGATGTTACAAGTGACAGAATGATGAATGATTACTTTGATAATAACATTAAAAATCTTTGCAAGTTAAATTGTTCTTTAATTCAAATCTTTTGGTCCCCATATAAATATAATAATGAAACGATGAAAACTAAATATATGATGTTTCTATAATGTACGTTAAGTCGCAAAGATTTTTATTTATTGACATTTTGTGACTGTTGTGTTACTCTGAGGTATGTTATGTTATTAATACTTGTTACTTCAAGTAGAAAGTTAATTCAAAGAGCCAAGAAGTGGCGCGAAAAATAAATAACTAGCAGTAGCGATATGAAAACTAAACCTTACCTATAAACTATGTTGCCAACCAAATTATTGAAAATCCCTACTTCACTTAATATTTTAAAAGAGTATTTTATACAAAGTTTATAAGTACAAAGGGTTTACAATTGGCAGTATCATGTTAGCCTCATGAGCTTTGTCATTTCTCTTCCTTAAATTAATTAAGTACTCATTTATACATATGAAAGAAAAAAAACTAATTAAAAATTCTGACTAACAATAGGTAATCGGAGTAACCATTCACATTTAAAATTAAATAAAAATGTTTTCTACATTACAAAAATATATTTATTTCGTTCATGTTTTGTCCGTTTTAAGGCGCGCTGCGCTTTTTGTGAGCAACTTATGACGTAGTAGGTACGTCATGAGTCAATGTGACGACAACACATAACCGAAATAATAGAAGATTTAACTACACTAATGAGACGGATAGTTCAGAAAACAATCATAAAGAAGCGGAGCGGAAACCTTCAAGAACTTACGAACTATTAATATAATACAGAGAATATAAATCACTTAAAACTAGTTAACATTGCACTTGTCCTTAGGAATGTTATACTAATGGGTTAAATTAATTACTCGTGATACCACGTAACTACCTTAGAAGACGTACAGGGGACGTCGGAGCGCCTGGCGACATCTACTCGCAATGTTCTATGATGAAGCGTCGCAACGTCTCCGTTCCTGACGAAATAAATTTACAATAGCCTACATGAGATTCAGCGCGCACTGCGGTACCGCTCACTGACACTAAGTCACAGACACACTATATTACAAACTACAAAATGCTTCATTTTGAGCTAGAACCTACACCTGCTAGTCTCTGCCGATCCGCTTGTGAATCTGTTGGTGCTTGATGAGGTGCGCCTTCTGGCGGAACGCCTTCGCACACACGTCGCAGCGGAAAGGTTTCTCCCCTGTGTGTGTCCGGAGGTGGACCTTAATGTTGGACTTGTTCAGAAAACCCCTATTGCATATGCCACACCGGTGCACCGGCTTCTCCTTGCCGAGCAGCCCGCTCAGCTCTGCCGCCGTCGCCGACGGGAACGAGAGCGAGCTGCCGTGCATGTTCCCGCTGTTCGCTTGTTTCGCTTTAGCTCGACTCCTTTTACTCTTACTCCCTGGTGTGGAAGTCGTGGTGTGAGCATGCGGGTAGCCGAGAAGCCTGTCTGGACTACAAAGTCCGTCAGATTTGAGACTAAGTGCATAATGCGGTGCATATCGGCCGTTTAACAACCCACCAACACCATCAGTCGTGGAGACAGCGTTCCCGGGCGGAGACGACGTTGATATCACATCCATCCCATAACTTGTTGAGCTCGGAGCCTCCTGCTTGACCGGCGGTCCGTTCTGAAGCCGATTTTGTAACAGTGGCATGTAACCATGCGTCAACAACGACTGCAGTGTCGACCCCGCTTGTCCTAAGTTTTTCTGAAGAAATTCAGTGCTTTTAGAAAACTCCTGGTTTTTGCAGGGGTAGTCAAGACTGGAGTGGTGATTTTGTCCCGAAGGTGGTGAATTCGGCAGACCGAACTCAGCAAGGTCTTGTTGTACAATTTTGTCACCAGGTTGTGTGCACGCGCCCGTGATCCAGGCGTCAATGTCCATCCAACTGTCTCTGGAGTCATTCCTCTCAGGGTCTTCAGGTTGCGACGGGACAGTCGTGTCGGCTATGGCTGAGCCGATGATGGCCGCGATGTCCTCTATCGAGCTGATGTCGTACATGTCCTGCTTGTGCCCGTCCTCGAACATTTTGGCGGGCGGCGAGCAGGACGCGGCGCAGGAGTCTGCGGCGGAGGTGTCCGCGAAGGGCTTGGTGTCAGGCCCGTCGAGGAATGGTTTAACGTCCTCTAAGTCGGGAGGTTCTGCGTCAGCCGCGCACGTCGATGAGGACACGACGTCATGGTCGGTGCCGTAGCCGCTCTGCGTCGGATAGTTATTGTTCTCTTCTGGAAGGCGTTGCGCGATAGCATGGTAGTGGTGTCCAGAGATGCCGTTGATAGATAGGTGTCCGGTGTAGCCGGTGAAGGGGGGGAGAGGCTTGAGTTCTGCGAGGGGGGTAGGGGCGAGGAGAGAGTCCAGGAGCTCGTGACAGGTGGGCGGAGGGGAGGAGTTGTCGAGCTTGGGGTCGAGCCAGCAGCTGCCGAGTAGCAACTCGTCGCCGCTGGCACCCGCCACTCCGGCGCACTTCATGCCGCGCCTCACCGCGACGCCGGAGCCCAGTGACAGTCCTCCGCCGCCATACTTGGACGCCGCCACCCTGCTGTGCTATCTGTAACAAAGGAAAACGATACATTAGTACAGTTATTACGTAGTCAAGGAAATATCCTCGTAATGGATTTACAATCAGGAATATTAAAAAAAAAACATTCGTGATTTATTATACCTAAAGAAAAGAAAATTATGGTCGTCAAAAAGGTATGATCAAAAGGTCACGATACATTTACATTGTTTTTCAAAAAAGGACTCTAAAAACATAATTTAGACTAAACACAGTGTAATACCAGTTCAGCCGAGCATTAGTATGAACTAGTACACAATCAGAGATGCAGGCGGTAATCGCGAACGATACGCGTCAATAGCTAACAGTGCTGCGGCCCACAGTCGCTTCTGTTTTATTTCTAGACAATTTTGTTCTGTTTTTAATATAAACAAAAGGCTTTTTAGGCTCAGTGGGGCGTACGGTATTAATATGGAGACAGGTAGGTGAGCTCGTTCCAAGAATCAATTTGACATCGTGTTTTTCTGTTATGATGTCATATACAGAGACTTTTCAAATATTTAGCAGATTAACTAAACGATAGTTACAATATTCGATTTAGCTCATTTCTTCACCGAATTTTCCTGATTATTCCGAATTATATTTTTAATAAAATTTCGCCGTAATCATTTTATTCTATTAGGACACGCCCCATTTTATACATAGCATTAAAACCGTAGAATTAAAACCGACTTTAAAAAAATAAAGTGTAAAAAATTTTGGGAGTTGGATTATCTTTGACTTGGTAAAGTATAGTCTTCCAATAAAAAATATGGAATTCTTCCCGTATCTCCAACCAAAGACAACAACATGCATATAAACAGTTGCAACACAAAGTGCAACGCTGATACTGGCCGCAGATAGCCCGGCACCGATCCGGCACCGATCCGGCACAGTTACCGGAGCCCCGATACCTGACCGTGTTCGCGGCGGTACGGTGCCGCTAACGAAATCAAACGAGGTACTCATTAACATTGTTAGCGATTAGGTTACCGGTAATTATGCACCGAAACAAACAGATTTATAGACTGCGTGGTGTTTGGTTGTTAACGGATGAAAACTGAAAATCTGTTTAGGGTTTTCAGTGTTCAGTTGGGGAGTAGAGATTCCCCTGAAAAATATGATAGGTCTAAAGCTTTTTTCACAACTATGATCAGCCTGTAGCTAAAAAACACAAATCTTGCATATAATGATACCTGAGGCCACAGATAATTGAAATAAAGAAAGAAGATGAAAGAAACAGAGTCCCTTCGCAAACGATGTGGTCTTACTCTACCAAAAGCTTTTTCGGAGGACTTTTCTTTCTCATTTTACGAAATCAATCGATCCACTCAGCCCTTCACTCTTCGGGATATTAAGAGAGCCCTCGTTACAACACAACTCCCCGCCCTCCGCCATTTCCCAAAGTTGGAGAATTCTAAACAAAAACTTGTTTACAGGTTTATTATTTAGAATAAGACATCAATAAAAACTTTTACCTAGTAGAATGTTGCTACATCGCTACGAATGACTGGAGCATTTCAATGTCACAGGTGCGGTGCATTCACCTTTGTGAAAAATTTGGATATTAGCGAACTTTTAGTAAAAAGCCACAGAACAAAGTAAATACCGAACAATTTATTTTACCATTTTGCTTATTTCGGGCCTTTCTTAAAAGCTTTATTTCCTAACGACAAAAACTATCCTTTGATTCTCTAGCATTTCTCATAACGTTCAATTGGGTACTCACAAAAAATCGAACCTATGACACCACGCACCGTTGAGGCGTTGACCAATGTCTGCACGCAACGAGTTGCGATAGCTCCACGGAAAAAATACTATTAAAATATAGATTTGTCTCGGCTACCAAGTACGCGGCCTTGATTGAGTTTTTCGCAAAATACTGTAGTGTGGATAAAAGGCTGATTGCGCGCGCGCCGGCCGTGGCGATCGCTGTCGCAACCCGCTGCAGAAAAAATGAATTACCAAGACACCCGATTGCATACTGAACGTGACTTTAATAGACAACAATAGTATTTAAGATTTTTATTTTTCGTAATATTTAGTACCTGCTGTAATATTGTACGAGTATAGGCGCACTGTCGAAACAAAAGATCAAAAAACTGGAACAGCCCTTGATATCCTTATATGCTTCGATATCCTCCGAAACATTTATATAAAGGGCTGGTCAAGCAAAAAAGGGCCGTTTGTTATTATTTACGTTAAGCTGTGTACAATAAAGACACCCTTATCAATCAATGGTAATGATAATGGCCTGAAGTAAAAAGAGCCATGCTGTCTACTCATCAGGATTTCCCATTCGGAAAAGTATACAATGAAAATGAAGGATGAAACAAAACTTGACGCAGATAAAACAAGCCTATTTACTTTTCACATATAGTAAATCACCTAGAGAGTACTGATGTTAAAAATTGAATATTAAAGCTTCTTGATTGAATCAGAGCCTTACATAACGAATTTTAGAAAAAAAAACGTAATTATGGTATAACTTAAAGCCAATTTCACAGAAGGAGATACCACCCTCGAAATTACAAAAACCTGGGTTAATACCCTAAGGTGTGTGTAAGATTAGGTATACGATATGAACATATTTGTTGTGGATTTTTTAAAATATAGCAGTAACCATTTAAGTTAATTGTGTGCAAGCAAGCGAGGCGGACGGTTCAGGATGTTTGGACGTGTCGGGCGGAACTCGGGCGCGGGTAAGATTAACGTTATTTTATAAAAGAGTTAATTAACAGCAAGTATTTACTGTGCATGCGCTACGTAGCATTAATATTTATAATATTGTCAACCTTTTCATTATTTTAACGTTCACCAAACTATTTAAGCTCCGCAACAGAAGGTTTGGGTAATTTATTATGCTCTTTATCTTTGCCATCGTTGTCATTGACAGCTTCTATGTCTGATCGCTCGCTACAAAAGGTTTCCTCCTTTTGTTAAACAATTATATCCTGTCTTTTCATTTTTACTAGCTATTTTTTATTAATTTCTAGCATCATATTCATCCGTCACACCGAAATTATTAAAAGTTCCATTTGCCAAAAAGAGCGTAAAATATTCGTCACCCATCGCCGCTGTGTCACCGGTCTCAGTGACAACTCTGACACGAACAAAAATACAAGAATTTAACATTTCTTGTCCCAATTCCCTAGAAATTGTCACAGTTCCATAGATTATCCGCTCCGATGGACCGACCGAGTGAAAGTAGAAATACGTCTGCTTTGGTAAATCAAAACGATCTTTTTATAAAATATTGGAACATGATTGACAACGGGGAGCGAAGAAAGTATGAAATTTTGAATTTTCTAACGTTTTCTGCTGACTTTAAGTAGGGTAATCCATTGTCGAGGAAAGTAGAGTGTATCAATTGCTTATTAAGTTCAGAAGTTGTGTTATTGGGGAGGGTTAGTAATGGTGCAGAGTTTAGTTGTCGTTTTAAATTAATTGTGTGAACTTAGCTAAAGTTCAGAAAGCTTTGCGCAAAAAACCCGAAGTACGAGTATGTCAACTTTTTCGATAGTATTGGAACCTATAACTAAGTTAAGTGTAATGTACAATATTTAAGTAATTTTTAATCCTTCAAGAACTTAAATGTACAGAGGCGGACTTCATGCCACGTACAAGAGAGCCAGTTTATTATGTATTAAGTTTATTAACGAAATAAATAGAACACTACAACAGATGCCTAGTGTTAATGTGCGAAGCATACACGTTGTCATGTATGTTATCTATGCTAAATCTTAAAAAGTAACCTAAGCCATTTTGAATCATCAGTATCTCTGTTTGTCTGTCTTATTATCACTGGTAATAGCTTCAATGTATCGTCTGTTTGTTACTAGGCACTATCCGACCGGGCTATAATGTTAGCTAACATGTTGGTCAATATTTTGATGATATCTAGGTACTCTAGAAATTATGGAATGTAAACTTGAACTCTTTCTGATGATGCAAGCATCTCATCATCACAAACATTTTTTTTTTAATTGGCTGTTGTTGGACTTGCTTATTAACTATTTAAGATATGTAGGTGTGTCGTTGGCATTTTTATGTATCTAGGTCGAAACATGCTATTAATAGCCATCCAATTTCTTTCACTATCCATATATTATCTTTTAACACTAAGCCAAAGTTATGGTCCAAAAGCCTTAATGCTAATCCAAATTCAAAGTTGGGCCGAATTCTAAACACTAAAGCTTAGACATGGTAAGTTAACATAAAGCACGCGACACACTGACCGACAAACGGCTACCCCCACCACGACAGGCGGATTCTTAAAAAAAATCGTATCACGAAATTAATTTTTAGGCCAACCTACACGAGGCGCCCGCATCGAAAATTTGTCGCGCACAGAAAGAGACAAAACATACGCTATAAACGAGAGTGAAAGAAACGGGTGTAAGCGAAACAGGGCCGCCTAACGGTACACACACGGAAGTATGTCAGTGGCGTAAACACTACTTTATTATACACAGGTCGTAACCAACGATGGTTGGTCATTCAAAACGCAACCTTGACCGGAGGTATTAAAGTCGGAATTTGGGTAGCAAGCAGGCTGGTTTTCGATTTTCACGGTGCTGATTCACGACAATAGAGCTATGTCCGTTTCTGTTTGATGATTACTTACGAGAATCCAGTTTTTAAACCTACCTCAAGGCTAGACTCGCGGCTGGGCTATTGATGGCCTATCGACAGGCGATAGCGCCTCGAAGAGTTCGACGTAGAAAGTTACTGTAACTTACTGAGCTGATAACAGTGATAACATTACCGATTATGTTAATAATTTACCGATATGCGTACTTAATGTTTTTTAACGGTAGATATATTTTTCGCTATATCGTGCATTTTTTATGAGCATATTTTCCTCCATAGTTATTTAAAGCAGACGTACGGTTTATCAATATTTCTTATTTTAACTAAGCAACTTTATAATTTGTCCCCCTTATGTGCGAATATTGAATAAACTTCGCTCACAAACACGAGTTGACCTAAGGCTCAGTGCACACTGCGCGTATATTACTGTTATCGCTCCATACTCAATTCATTCTTGTCCGATAAGATCTCCTTCAAACACATACAATAAGAACAAGCGTATTATCGATACCGCTTTAGTACCGATACCGATACTGCTTATACTTATTTCAGATATTACTGTATCGGTACTAGAATATATTATATCGAGATCGAAGAGATTATGGTCTGAATTCTAGTGTGAACTGGCATTTTGAATATATTGACCTATAAATAAATCATTTTTTTTTGTTTTTTTTTTAAAACGTTGCCCCACACTAGGAATTACTCCTGTATCGTGGGTGCGTTTACAAACATTTAAACTCACATACACAAACAGCCAGACCCGGAACAACTACCTGTAGGCAATACAAATATGTGTTCCGTGCGGGAATCGAACCCGCGACACGCAGCGCAGCAGTCGATCGCTCAGCCACTGCGCCAACCGTGTCGTCATTATCCCATGTGCTTTTCCAATTCAATTCGAGTAACGTATAGTTACTTAATTAATTAGTAACATCCTATATTACTCCAGATAAATAATGGGCCTCCAAAAGTTCTGTAAAATTTATTGACGTTTTATTTCCTTACCTCCATAAATTGAGAAAATGGAGAATGATAAAAGCTACCCAAACCTTCTCATTTAAATCTCTTTACCTCAAAGCAAAACTGCAAACACACCGAAATAAAAAAGTTGACCAATTTGCATAGGCTAAATATTTATTATGTTAACTGTACTTGTACTCAATTGTTTCCTAGTATTAACAAGTACAGTCGGCGCTTTGATCCCTACATCCTAATTGCCTAATATACTTGCTTGGTCGTTTGTCAAGGCAGCGGGTACCGTTATAGGCCCAACGGGTTTTTTTAGGAGTGGACCGTGGTATGCGCGCATCACAACGAGGTTGAGTGGATTTTGGGTGGCCCAGCGAGGCCTAACGCGGCCCCGTGTGGGAACGCGTGCTGTGTCGCAGCGTGTAGGTGCCATTGTTTTGACCTTATTAGTACGATACGGTAATTGGTATCAATTGATTTATTGTTCAGTGAAATTGAGATGTAGTAAGATAAAGGAATTGATAGTTCTAGTCCTGATTTAAGTTATTATTGACCGATTACGCCCATTTTCGTTTGTGGGAATTCCTGATACCTGTAGTAAAGGCCACCGTCATCAGAATATAGAAGAGTACTATTTATTCTATAACAGTTACCACCAATCAAGTAGGAAGCTCTTGTACCTAATATAGAAGTGATCACAGAAATACTGAAGACACAAACACAGGCAGATCTCTATGAAATTCTATTCTCAGACGCCAAGTTAAAATTGGTTTACTGGCTTCAAAGAATACTGTGTCAGAATGACAACAGAACTGAAAAACTTTATAAAATCAATCGTACAACAACGAAACGAGTCTATTTCGACAATCAACCACGATTAGTTGCGCAAACGCACGTTTACAAAACATTTATTCTACGTTATAAAATTACGCTCAAAAGCCCAATAAAGAGAATGGTATCGCAATATCCTATACTGTAAACAAATATCATAACGTTGCGCTGACAAGATGTAGAAAGTGCCCATGTTTGATATCAATACGTTTTTCAGCTGTTGGATATTGCTGCAACGAACTATAATTTAATAAGTGTCATTTATTGGCTTTGTAGCTTCTTCCTACTAATATTATAAACGTGAAAGTTTGTATGGATGGATGGATAGATGGATGGATGGATGTTTGTTACTCTTTCACGTAAAAACTACTGAACGGATTAGGATGAAATTTGGCACACGGGTAGTTTATAACCAGGATTAACACATAGGATACTTTTTATTCCGATATTTTGAGATCGAAACTTATGCGGGTGAAATCACGGGGCACAGCTAGTATTAAATATTTCAAAGATATTGCTTTGCAATGAATTTAGACAACAAATAGTTTTACGGCAGTTGGCCATGCCAAACACATTTTTACTTTGGCATAACGCAAAGCCAAAATGTGCTTTACAAGCAGGGCCCTCCTGAAACTGAAGGTAATGTTACCTTGTTCTGTAATAAGGTCACCATTTTCCTTATTTTTTTCCTTCATTATCCTTAAAATTCCAATAGTACGAAAGATAAAGACAACTATTGGACATTGGCTTCCAATATTCATTCAGTCTTTTCAACAAAAATATGAGATATTTGGTCTACCATAACAAAAAAAAAACATATTGTTAACAAATAAAATCAATCCATTAAAAATCTAAGAAACAATACGCAAGAGGCATAGCTCTAGGATGTTTCTTCTGTGAACTAGTAAAATGCAAATGAGTGACAAATAAAGACATTGTTTCTACAGTCGTTATGTTAATATAACTTGTAAAAGGGTTGATTAGCATTTCAATTTGTGTTCCAGAATGTATTTTAATTTAAATAGGGATATTTTTTCTTTATCTTTGAAGCAGGCGCATTTGTTCAATTGTTATTGCTGTTGTTGGGGCTATTACTTCAAGTAAACTCCGATTTGTAAATCTGTATTTGATAATGGTGTCAATTCTGTTGTGAACACGTGGCATAACCAAACTCAATTTAAATTATTGCTATCTTTATTATTTCTAATGAAATTCGAAAGAGACGGACGTTAATACGAGATATTTAAAATCATAACAAAGCACAAGAGATAACTTCTTTTGGAAATTAACTTTATCTACAATATTTTAAAACAGCACCCCATACAAAACCCTTAGAACCGCGCCAATATCCCTCAAAACGAACACACCGTTATTCCAACCTGACAATCAAACTCGGTAACAACCCGAGTGTCCGAATCCCGCGCAGCTCACAAAAACCCCCGCTCGCCCTAAGGTCGTCGTCCTGAGCCCGGGCCCCGGCTCGGGATAGCCCTGTACAGTTATGGGTCAACCACCGGACTGGCCTTGAGGATCCTCCCGTGAATATGAATATGACAGGTGGACTCAACAACTGTGTTTTGGGGGAAAAATTGGTGGAATTGTAAGTTTAGAAGTGTTTTGTGTTGTAAGGAAAAGGGTGAAGTGAAATAGCATTCAGCTGCTATGTTAGAGAAGATCTGTTTAGAACTACAGTGCTACTTTGGAGGGTTATGAGGAGCTCTGGTCTGTAATACACTTTAGTTTAGCAGTATCGGTGTTCTCCGGTCTCAGTTTATTCTGTTGTGGAGGTCATACACAAACATAAAGATTTTCCGTCGAATACACCAGCTAGTTGAGGAGTTTTCGAAGCGTCAGCTGAATAGTTGTAGTGGTCAAATGACATTTTGAAATTTCCAAAATAGTTGCCACCTACACCACTGACTACCTACATTCATCAAAAATGATGTAGATAAGCTTTTACAATGCAAGCTGTTTAATATCACCATTAGGCAGAAAACCCCTTCTTCAATTGAGCCAAATGAAGAAGTAAATTCACAACCCAAAATAAATCATTCAAACGCGATAATCTAGATTCTAGAGATAATCGCGTATCTTGCAGCTTATATTTTATAGATTTATCCAGATAAAGAATGTCTTATAGCGTGGCTGTGGTGCGCGTGCGCCACTGGCGATGTAAGGCACAGGGGCAATGGGTTAGCTGCATGGTGTCCGTAAGATAAGAGGTTACTATAGCCTTTTTAGAGTTGATTGTGCTTCGTGGAATCGGTTCAAGATAATAAGATAGAATTAAAATTACTTCTTTGAGAACAGTCCTGTTTTATGTGAATTTAAAAGCGGTTATAGTCGTGTTTCTCAAGCTTTTTATGTGCTAAATAGAATAAATAAATAATAGGTATTAATTGCTATCTTTTTTAACCTTATCACATCATATAATGCAGGCTTTTTTCTAGCCCCTACTACCGGCCAAAGACCCCTAGAAGTTAGAATATGAACTCATATAACCTAAACATGTAAATATGTTTCAATAACCAGTTCCTACATCTCATCTTTATACACAAAAAGTTTAATAACTAGCATTGCACTCACACATGTGCACACGCAGCTTACGTCCATGTGTACTATGTGATGTGCCGACGCGTATGACGCATGCGCGAGCCGCTAGACCACTTGTGACGTAGTGATACTCCCGTGGATATACAGGCTGTTTACTAAAATACAGATCCTGCACCCTAATTCCGTAACACTCAGAATTACCATCCATTAAATTTTTGTCAATTTGACAATAACCATTTTGTTATTTTTGTTGTCAAGCAGTGTTACTTATTCATTCATTCATTCAAGCAGATATATACATATCTGCTTGAATGAATGAATGAATGAAAAATACGTAAGTTATTATACAATAACTTCCGTATTTTTCAGACGTTTGTGCTACCGCAAAATAAAAAATATTGAAATTCCGAGTGTGTTACGGAATTAGGGTGCATCAGGTGCATGCATTTTTTCTTAAATATTTTAAATAGTTATTCAATAAAATTATATTATTAAATATTATTTATAAAATTGTCTGTTTGCTTTCTTATTAAGGTCTGTGAAGTTAAATAACTTTTTTGCCGTTTTTATCGTTATATTATTAGCGGTAGACCGCATAGTTACTACAATGGGTTACGAGCTAATTTGAATAGTTTGCACATCTAGTGCAATTCGACGGTTGGCCAATCACTCAGTTGTTTGTTATAAAAGATATTGCGGTATTGTAATACTTGATATTGGTAATTTGTAATGTATAATAGAGGTATGTTTGTTATTCATTATCTGGTAGTTAGTATTGTTAAATGTGTGGGTATGTTGAAAAGTTAGTAGCTACTTTAGTGAATGAATATACCACACAATTTAATTTTGTAAGCACTTATTCTGATAAGTTTGTTTGTTAGCACAATTAAACGTGCTACGTGTACATTTTTATAAGAGAAGTAGATAGCAGATCATATTACCTAAGTAACTAAAATAATTAATTAAAAGTCATTTGACTGAACATATTTCTGGCTTCTCATGACACTGCACTGCACAGAACATAAAAAAATGCTTTACATATTTTCTAAATGGAATCACCCTGTACTTTCCACACACGAGAATATTTATACGGCAGCCGACTCGTTGTCCGAGTCAAGGTGGCGGTACAGTTAACCATTGTTTACATACGCGCTCGCTCCGACTAGGTACACTCAACCGCAAGTAAATAGCCACAATCTGACTTTGACAGCGCCTGTTCACTGTAGCATCAAGGGCGGTTTTCGTAGCTCAAGTGTTGTATGATTTGCTGTTGACCGTATTATGCGTCGTTATGAGCGCATGTACCGAGAGTACTAGCCTTTGTTTATGCTAATGTTGACAGCTTTACGGGTTGACTTAGCCGTTTATCAGGCTGAGGTTCACTGCCGTAGGTAGTCGAATGATATTGTAGTGTCTAAGGTCGGAAATAGGCTAAGAATCGATACTGTGTGGAACTATGGATAGGTATAATATTATGTAGTTATATGAAAGGGGAACCAACTCACTCATCTAGCGCGGTAATAATTAATACTAATTATCTGCCAAATGTCTGAACTAACAATAGTGTTAAGCTTGGTTGATTTGGATGATTAATGAAGTTTCAGAGGCTTATTTCCTCGACAGATTGAATCAGGACATAGCGACATCGCAACTTTGATGTGTCAAACACTTCTTAACAACTAAACCTCAAAACTAAAGCAGTTTATTTGACGCCAAGGCTGCGATATTATAGAAAAATTATTTCAAGTTTATAGTGTACTAGTTTTTGCCCGCGACTTCTGTTAACATGGAAGTCATACACCATAAAACATATCCTGTGGCACTTGGTTTCTCTCAGTGATTTTTTTTATTTGGATCAGTACTTCCAGAGATGAGCAAAACAAACAAAACAAGCAAAAAATATACCTCTTTATAATATCTGTTTAGATTTACGTTGTTTTATAATAAGTTAAATTATACAAATAATTATTTTTAACAGAAATACAAAACTGTAATATTCACAGTTAAACCAGTAGTCATCAAACACAATATAGTGTAACAAGGAAACATATTCATGTTCTGACAGCTGCTAAGGATGGCGTCGCATGTGCGAATCAATTGATGGCACCTACTAATGGGGAAACACCATAAACCTGCCAGCCTGCCAGCTCCCATTGACATATTAAGCGCGATGCTCTCTAACAAGACTTGACAGGTGTTGTGAGAACTGTAGTTTACAGCGCCTCAAATAAAGGGTCGAAGATTGTTTGTGTTGTAAAAAATATATAATCTTTGAGCAGTTCAAAATTGGATTAATACTATGACATGAGAAAAAGTACGGTCCTTATTGTATAGGTTTAGGCCGATTTTTCAATCCTCAGATAATTTAATTTTTATCTGTAGAACAAATATGACGGTTTAACATAATATTTTCCATACTAAAGCTGTGAAACCATCATAAATGTTCCTCACATAAAGTTATTTAATGATTTAAAATCAGGAATCTTTCTAATTGTTCGCTATTTATTAGGGTAAATTGATGGTTAAGGTACCTATAGTTACGAGTACCTATAGTTTAAGTCTTTTTAAACTATTTAGTTTGCAATTAGAAAAGCCCCTATTTCACTATGACCACTCAATGTTTTCTTACTTTGAAACCTCGTCAATTCCTTAACTAATCACGCCAACCGCGCGCGTTCATTTCGCGCGGTTTCGTTCATTGTGTCATCGAGAATACGGCCTCATGAAAGTGGAAAAGAAAATAACGAGTCCGGATAATTTTCATACGAATACTATTAAATAAGGTAAAGACAAAAGCTTCATAAAGCCATGTATTTTCAATTTCTACACACCACAGAACTTCCAATAATAATCAAAAAGTTTTAAACAGAACTGTCAGTATTATTATTTTTGATGGCGATACTATTATTAAAGGCTACGTCACAGGTCGTTCACCGAGATATGAGGCTGTCATTATTTTCTGTTCGGTACTACATTGTTGTAGGTACTCAGTTGCAGGTGGCGGTTGGTGGTGCAAGAAGGGGGTGACAAGCGAATAAATAAAGAACATAACCCATCTTCGCAATTGGGTCAAAAATAATAAAGAACAGTAAACGGTTTGAATTGGTGGTTCCTTATTAGTTTGTTACGTAGGTTTTAATTAGTTGAAGTTAAGTGCACTCCCATACTTATTTATTTTAGCTGTTTGCCGGGGCTGTTGTTGGCCATTGTACAGAATCATTTAATTCAACGATGGTAAATAAATAATTAAAAACTATCGAGGATATTTAACCTAATATTTGTTAAGAATATTCACTAAAAGAATCGTTATTTCAAAGATCTATGCCAGTGTAATTTTTATTTTTTTTCCCAAAATCGCTAATTGCGTGTAACTTAAACATAATTACGTTAACCGCCGTACGATCAGACAAATGAGTTTAAATAACAAACAAAATGTTCCTTTTTACTTTTAACCGAACGCTTTCAGCGTAACAGTCTCCGAGTGAATTAGTCAAACAGATAATATAATATATTGTTTTATCATTTATTACGATAAACAATAAAAGATAAGTGCGCCAAATGTTTTTTTTTATGTCGAAATACTTATTTCGACAGTTTAATTTACATGTATGTATTTTTTTTTAATTGTATGTGTGTTTGTTTATGCTTCTTTGTCTTGCGTAAATTGTTGTCTAATTTTTATTTTTCAGGCGAACCGTTAATTTTAACATCCTGATTGAACCAAAGAGCAATCGCTTTCAAAGCATTTCGTATTTCTACAAAGACTTTCAATAGGATTGACATTAGCTTGGCGCACATGGCACTTGGTAGTAGGCGATGGTTGGATCACTGTGTTGTCTCACAATCGGCTTGGTTAATGGATACTGAAATAGGCGTAGTTCACGAAATGTGTTGGTCTGATCACTTTCCCTTATTTGTTGAATGTAAGTTAGACAGAATTAAGCCAAAGACTGAAGCTACAAAAATCCTGTAACAAAGTAATTTGGGGGGAAAGGGACAGTGATCAGATAAATTCTTGACAATATGTATGCCAGTATTGTGTCAATTTTGTCAGAAGCCGCTATTCAGAGCCAAGTGGTAACCCGGTCAAAAAGACATGGTGGCACGTCCATACACACGTCCGAGATGTCCACGCGAGGGCCAGACTTAAGTATCAGCTGTGGTTATGGCATAATAAACCAACCTCTGGTGACATCTATGAGGAAATGTGCCGTACACGTAAGGTATTTAAAGGTAAATTAAAGTGGTGCCAGAGTCACCAAGAGCAGATTAAGTTGGATGTTATAGCCTCACATTGCGAAAACAACAACTTTCAGAAGTTCTGGAAGGCGACGAAAAGATTGGATGTTAAGCCTGGTCTTCCCGTGGGCGTTGGGGGTGCTGATCAACCTCAAAGCATTGCCGATTTGTTTGTTAACCATTTTAAAGTGGACTCACCGCTGGGCTCACCGCCGCGAGTGCTCGTTGACGGAAGCTGTTGTGATACTGATCTTGTTCATTTTTCTGCCAAACAAGTGTCCGACACAATTAACAAAATGACTAGAGGAAAGTCCCCGGATCACGACAGTCTAAGCATTGAGTACTTGCAGCACGCCGGTCCGCACATATCAAAAGTTTTGGATATGTTTTACTCACTCTGTATGTGTCACACATACCTCCCCCGTGATCTCATGCGAACTATCGTCGTGCCGATTATATTAAAAATAAAACTGGCGACGTGGCTGACAAGTGCAATTATCGGCCCATCTCCCTGGCTACGATTATCGCAAAGATACTAGACATTCAGCTGGACGCTCGTTTAGATAGCTTTTTAAACCTACACGATGCGCAATTTGGGTTTCGTAATGACCTAAATGCAATATTATACAAAGCGTTGTACACCACTTTGAGCAGAGGGGCAGTTTTCGTAATTTTAAGGACGTTCACAGTCTGATCTCAGTCTCAATCTGTCAAAAATACCTTTAATTTCCCTACATTTTTGACAAGTTTTTGATATTGATTGTCGCTGAGATGAGATTGCGACTAGACTTTGAACGTTTAATTGGCCTTCTGGTCTCGTATGATATCATGTGTGGGAGAAACTACGGGAGAGAAAAGTGCCAGCTGAACTGTTGCGTATCCTTGACTAAAACCCACCCATGTTCCTTCCTTTGCCCTTTGTGTTCCGGGGTAGCGGTAACCCTTTCGGACGATCCCGCTGACTCGGCAGGCTTCGGCCCTAAGGGGCCCCACAAATTATGCTGACAACTCTTTGAGGCGCGCGTGGAACACTTACGCGCCGTCCGGCACGGGCCTGGTCCTGATCGGACAGTGAGCTACCCATTGCTCTCCGCCCGCAGGCCCGCGCCTACGGTGGCCGGGAGTCGTCACGCGGCTCCCGATGCCCGGAGCGTCTCCCGCGGCGGCTGTCTGTCTGTACCTTTAAGTAACGTCTCCATCGCGAAAGTTGTCCCATATTACTTGCATCAATTTTGACAGTGTTAAACAACTAATTAATTAATTTGTCACACAAAAATATGCGATTACTGTTGAGTCAAAAAACTTCACAATTATTTTTGGCCGGTCATCAAGACGCTAGGTAACGCTTAGAATAGAATATATTTATTTGCTTTAAAACATGGTACATTAAGGTCTTATAAATAGAATTATGATCTTACATGTTTCCCATAAATAGTGTGAGGTGGGCCGATAAGTTCTCTAAGCCGTATACTCTGGAGTGTGGGATAAGACAGGGCGGGATATCTTCACCAAAGCTCTTTAACCTCTACATTAACGACCTGATCGTTGAGCTTAGCAGTAAGAAAATCGGATGTCGCATTTATGACGTCAGCGTCAATAATATCAGTTTATACGCTGACGATATGATGCTGCTGAGCCCAACGGTCAGGGAGCTCAGAGAACTACTCACGTGTTGTGAGTCCTATGCTCAGGCGCATGGCCTATTGTACAATGTTGCAAAAAACGAATTCCTGGTCTTCAAGGCTGACGGTGGCAAATGCCCAGAATCCGTGCCCAAAATAACCCTGAACCGTACCGAACTTAAACGATTAATGTTAATTTCTTTCTCAAATAGGATCTCAATAGCAATTTTTTATTAAACTTGAGTTAGCTTAGATTATGTTAAGTCACTGTAGAGTGTTAGCACGCTTATAGCCTTCTCTAACAAAATATTAGTCATGTTAAATACCGTGACATCGCTTTTAATAACACCGCGAGTAAACTTCTTTTTAACTTATTTGAATGCTAAAATTGTGATTTTTAGCAATTTTCCCAATACTAAAAGTATAACAAAACTTTTACTTGGCAAATAGAAAACGCACATCACCCTCTTATGATTTGAGTACTATGGTTGACAATCGCATGATTTTTCATTGTTTACTAACATGACTTGACGACTTTTACATTTCGCAGCGCCCCGCTAATACGGTTTTCTATGATTTGGGCATTTATTTTTGTTAAAGCCATAAATATTTTTACTGTAACTTTACCAACTTATTGGAATTTGAAGTGTCTTTAATAAAGTAGACTATTTTTAGAGCTATCAATTTCCTCTCTACAACCTAACTCTCTACAATATATTAGAATAATAATAAGAGAAAATACATAACCATCTCCTCTTTTGAACCATAAATCCGATAAAATCGGTCCCATAATAAACAATTTTAAATTAAAATTCATAATAAAAATCTGCTCCCGCGCCTAAGCGCTAATGTCCATAGAAAAGACATCAACGCGCGCCGCGGTACGGTGACCTACTGACAGTAGCTATGTGTGTGTACACGTGCATACAACGTCGTTTACGTGTGCTTGTGTGCACACTGTGGGTGTGTTTGTGAAGTTGTAATTACACACACACATACAGATAACGCAAGTACTCGTTAATGATTTGAAAAATAAGTTATGACTAAGCAATTTTGCAAGTGAAAGTAAAGCGTAGGTACTGGATGTTTTTATTATATGTCAGATTGATGATAACAAGTGTTCTTTGCAGCGAAATAGAGTATACTATGTTGGGTTAAAAGGACGATATAGTTTGTCATGTTTTTAGTCGGATATGAACAATTTTCTAGTGTAAATTTGAAAAGGGTGAATGTTTTCTTAATTATACTTCATTGACGATTTTATTGTGATTATTCTCACATCCAGTTTCTCTTAGAATTTGACCATAAACATAAAAACATTTTAAACAACAATGTTCACTGCAAGAAGGCGGTAAATAATTGTCCGATTTTATATACCATAGTGACACAAAATCCTCCAATCGATCCATCTAATGCCCCGCGCACACATCCTCACTCGCGCCCCGCCTCCTTCTCATGCACACAGCCCCACACAAACACAAGCCCACTATGTGTGTGCGCTCGTGTGCGTCATCAACTTTCTTTCGCAGTCGCCGGCGCACCTCGTTTCTTGCAACCGTGACATTGTAACTACTGCGAACAGGTCCGTGAAACTTCGCAAGAACTTGAACACTTTGAATTATTTAGTTGACTGATTTGGACTTGTGATCTGAGTTTGTTTTGATTATGTTGGTAGAAGGAGGCTTATTTATTTGATAATAATAATGTGTTTGAGTTTTACGAGATGAATAATTTGCTGACACAGCTCAGTCTCTACGCTATGGGTCGCGGGTTTGATTCCCGTACTGAACAAATACTGTGGCCACAGATAGTTGTTTTAAGTCTGTTCTTTTGTGTACAGATTCGTGTTTGTAAACGTCAACACATTTAATTTTACGACACATGAATAATTCTTAGTTTGAAGTTTAAATAAAACTTTTTAGCATACCACGAATTTACGAATTCTAATAAGTAGGTACAAAGCAAATAATTATAAAGAAATTTTCTCCTTTTTAATCACTTTTTCGACAATCTTCTAAAACTGAAAAGGTGACAAGCCCATACGGGAGGCACAAAAATGGTTTAACATTTTATTCTCTGATAATCAGAGAGGTCTGACTTTGCAAAAGTGGTAACCCATCCGTAGACCACCCGCGGCCCGCGTAACTTGATTGATCCACGCGGCCGATATTTAGACACGAGGTACTTCGATAAAAAAGAACATACTCCTCATCACAATCATTCAAACGACAGTTATCTAAAAAAACATCATACGATATCACCTCGCACATCATCAATCACTTCCTGCCACTACTGCCACTTGCTGCCACTTCTGCTACATTCTGTCACTTACAGTTACTGCTACGTAAACTTATACAACTTAATTTACGTACGGCTTCGATCCTTGATCGGGCCCAAGTAACCCAAGTATATCTTTATTGTGGATCTAACACAATAATGATCTGTCTATAGACCGATAGTGATCGATCGGGACTGTTATGCGCAAGAGTGTACGGTGGTCAACAGAAACTTAACTCTTCGTTTGACGTAACGTGGATCCACGCGAGACACAATGTTTTTTTTAATTGAATCTGTAATTACGGCATTCAACTGGTTAATAAGTTAATATGCTAATGCAATGTAGATAATGTTTGATATAAAGGAAATGTGTGCAGTTGGTAGTGATCTTAAACGACACACACTCCATAGAAATGTTCCGTGTCAAGAGCTTTTTACAAACAGACTTTTTGACTTTATAATCTTAATAGTTAAACCTACTTTTATTGTAACTCAGTCCTATACACATTAATACAGTTTTACTCTTCCTTCTTTTTCAAAATCGTCCGATTATTTTCGAACTCGAATGGAGCCGCTTTTCCTGCGGCGAAAGATGTCACGTGAAATGGGCTCTAACAAAATGATGTGTAAAACTTAAGACACATTTAAATAGGCTCGCCACCTAGTACATGTAAATTAAATATAACTGGTGAAATGTAGGCGATATACACTTCTGCTTGACCCTTTGGGGAATAAATACTTACAAAAACTTACGCCATTTTCCTATGGGGTAGGCAGAAATGACAACTTGTCACCTGCTACGATCATTACATCCTATTGCTTCGTTTTCGTACATACGTCTGATCCATCTATCCATCATATCTGTTCTTTGAAAGTTGAACCTTCTGCCACTGTCCTGCACAGTGCGCCGCGCGGGCACACGTCCCGTTTGCAATTAATCTCTCACTAATGCCGATCACTGACAACTTTATTGGGAACACCCTCGTCGTGACGTCATCATGAAGTTGTTCGTTTTTATTTAACTGTTCGGTAGCAACCAGAAGGCCGATTCTCGTAATTTAAAAGGTTCAAAATTTAGACGCAGTCTCATCTCGGCGACAAATAAATGTTAAAAACCTGTCAAAATGTAGGGAAATTGGAGGTATTTTGGACAGATTGAGATAGATGAGACTGTAAACGTTCTTAAAATTACGAGAATTGCCCCTCTGATTGTTTTGACATACTCCGTCTGAGTGATTGGAAATCTTACGAAAATAATTCATGATTTTAATTGCGGTTTAATGTAATGATCAACTACATGAGTACCTGAGTAATTAGAATGATGAGGGACGCAATAAAATAAAAAAATAATCATGGCTGTAAACCTGAATCTGCCAAGCTATTGATCTAAATTTTCCTTTCTAGTTTTACCCTAGTGGTTTAAGAATAACACGTGTAAAAGATACAAATTCCTTTACGAATCAATTCTCTTCCAAAATTATTTAGTCACCATTCACCCATAAATTAAACATACGAACACAGCCTCATAAACTCACAATTTAATGGTTTCCGGCAGTTCTGTAAAACTAGTTTGAATTTTTGAAAAACGAACTAGATTTGTTCACCGTTACAGTGACGTCACAGTGGTATAGCACATTGTTAAGATTGTAATTGGAGCATTTAAGTAACAATTAATTTAATATTTTTATTACGTTCACACGATTCTTTGAGGTGTGAATATTTTTGTGAAATTAATTAGAGTTGAGACTTTTTGTGTGTAGTGATTGTTGAAGAAATGTAATTATTTGATGAGAATTCATTCTCAAATGATATTTAACTTAAAAAATATTATTAGACTTTGTTTTAGACGGAAAGAGTACGCCTTTGATGCTGCTTCATATTAATTATTTTGGTAAAATTACCATTATTTTTGAGTTACGCTACCATGTTCACATTTAACACATAACTTATAGGTACGTATACAATAACAGATTAATAATAAAATTGTTAAGTGTATAATAAAGCTTTGACTGTTTTCGTGTCATCACATATTTTAAGCTATTTATCTGAACCGTACTAATTTATTAAGTGATCCACCATTTATCGCACCTCGTAGCATCGACATGGTTCCACTAAGTACTAGCCGCTCATTTTTATGCATACGTTTATAAACACACAGCGAATAAATATAATATGGTGTAACGGAGCTCGGCTAAATTTCATGTAATTGGTGTTCGCGGAGTGAATGGACACAAGCGATACTGTTAGTGCCCAAGGGATAAGAGAATGGCGAAATTTGCTGAAGAATATTGGTATTCGCTCCTCCTATTAACTTTTTGAACGTTGGCCAATGATAATAAGTAACAATGTTGGGCAAATGTATCCATCATAGCTTTAGATCTTATTATATGTTGTCTTTTCTGTTCAGTTGTTCACAAGGTGACGTTGTCGGGCCACTAGACTGAAGTCGCTGCTGAATTAATAAAACGATTAAAGCAAAAAATTCGCTGTTATCCTATCACTTATACTGATGAAAAACATTTATTTATATTGTAGGTATTAATTACATTCCAGTTACGGACAGACGCTGAGTTTTGGTGGAAAATTAAGAATTTGATTTATGTGTGGTACAGTACCTTACAGTACATAGCTATGCCTTCTGTTGCTAGCGTTTCTGTTATGAAAATTCTGGACTTAACCACATACTATAATAAAAGTATTTGAAACATAAATACGTTAGACAAAATAGTACAATTTAAGAAGTTTTCTTGTTATTGTCAATATAAGCAACCACAACAATGTATATGTATATAACTAACTGCGCCCCGTGGTTTCACCCGCATAAGTTGATCCCGTAAGAAAATCGGGATAAAAAGTATCCAATGTCTCAATCCAGGTCATGGTCTACCCCTGTGCCAAATTTCATGCAAATCCGTTTTGCCGTTTTAGCGTGATAGCGTAACAAACAAACATATAAAAAATCAAATATTTTCTCTTTTCTTTAGTTTAGATAACATTTTTTTATGAAGTCTTTGGCTTATAATAATATTTGGCGCATTTATTACATTATAAAAAATAAATAATAAACTAACATAAGACGTTGCTTTAACTTTATATATTTCTAACTATTGACAATCCTATAGATGTAAGTACTGGTAAAAATAACCTCAACGACCCAGCGTTTGGTTCCAAAACCCAGTTTAACCCGAGACTTATTACTTGCTATTGTCAATAACCAGTAGATAACCGTGATCACCAGCCGACTTAACCCCCACACCGCGGAGACCTCACGCGGTATGTTATTACCAGCATCACATAATGCCGCGGTAATGAACGGGTTAGCTTCGCATGTCATTCGCAGTATATGACATGGGCACCATATTTTTGGGTTATTTGTTATAGTGGGGCAATCAAAGCCGTCAGTTGTTCTTTAGTCCATGGAAGAATAGAGAATTTAAGACATTATTAGGTCAAATATCAAGATGATAGAATTCACGCACATGGACGGAAAATACGTTACCTCGTTGGTCCCGGCTGTCGTTCGTAGGTCATTGACAGTCCTTACGGGTCTTTTTTATTAAATAGGATTTTTTATTAAATAGGTACTTAAACAAAGAGATGAATATTTAATTAATGTAAAGAAGCAAAAAGCCCACTTCTTTATTTCAGAGTCTTTCATACCACACTGAAACATATTTGCCAAAAATTCTAATAAGTAAAAAAACCGCTCATTTCCACAAAATGGCGTTAAACAGAAGACCAGTTGAGCACCGAATTAAAAAACAAACTGTATTTTAGCCACAAAAATGTACGTATGTGACCACTATGTGGGTTTACGAGCGACGCCTCGGTCGTATGTGGCACACGTACGTTTAGTATTTAGAACTGTTTGAGACAGATTTGTGTACGCAAGTGTACTCACGAGGATAATCTCTGTGCTTTTGTTTGAGAATGTGCATACGTCAAATGCGTAATTTGCATTGTTTTAGACGAACTCTTTATTAAAAAGAGTAAAGATTTAAGGTTTGTACCCAATGGCCTGTTCCACTACCTCAAATGTACAAAAAGTAAGGCATGCTCATTCAACACAACAAGATCCACAATTAAAATTGGTGAAAATATACCTATAAGAGGTATAAGAAGAGACAACAATACGAAGTCTACGAACAGAAGAAAGAATTCACAAGAAATACTCATAAACAACCGCGCATCGAACCTGTCTACCGACAATTTCCTTTACCTCATAAACGCAACACCGAAGCTCTTTCACGCACCAATTTTAATATTTTCGTACTAAAACCACTTGAAAGCAACTGAAGTAAGTACATAATTTGGGCAGCTAATAAGTAGTTGTCAGTCACCATGTACCGGGTAGCCGGGAGGGAACAGGTTCCTCGAGGTAACGGGACCGGAATGACCCCAATACGGTTTTCGGAACCTTTGGCCGGTGGAATCGAAGGACACGTGAGATGAGATGCGTTTTATGTCGGTTTCGAACAAAGGTGGATTTTTATGTATTGAAATGCTCTATTTATTTACTACGAGCGACCCGCTCCTGTTTCGCATGGTTTTTATGACTTGAAAAAACATCGGGATTTCTTATACGTAACTTTAATAATAGTGTATTATTGGTACACATAAACCTTCCGAAATAAATTCTCTAAATCATTGTGAAAACCGCATCAACATCTGTTCCGCAGTTTAAAAGAACAACACGGTCACACAGACGGACGCGAAATGCGAATTAATAATATAATATATATATTTGTAAGATTGAAAACCAAATGAAATCTATCAAGACAGCGACTACTGAAATAATCCGAGCATTTCAGACTACATTATTTTTTGTGGTGGTTATAGCTACGGTGGACAATGCAGTAAAGTGGTATTGTTTACATAAGACATGCCTATTGGGTAATAATAACAATAATTGGAAGTTGGTTCAGTGACTTCAATTGCGTTCAAATGTGAAATGAGACGTGTCTACTTGACTCGAATGCCTAGAGTGTGCGATTTGCATTTTATGTTTAACTTTTTCCTGGAAAACTAACTTAAACAAACACAGGCCTAAGTACCTGTTTGTCGAGTAAGCAGTTTATCAGGCATATTTCAAACCAACTTTGACTCAGAAAACTTCATGGTACGAAAATAACAACATTTTGCTGTCAAATGCTCACGTGGATCTTCACGTTGCTTTTTCTTTGAAAAACAGATGATATCAAAACATAAATTTGTTCTTACATAATACGCCGAGTCCCATAAATTAACCCTTTTAAGGAGCTGAGACAAAAATGCAACAATGTTGTAAGTAAAATAAAAAGTAATCCTCTTTTATAGCCGTCAGTTTGTATGTAAATTCCAAAGAAGCCAGTTTCGGCCTTTTTTCATCGAATGACCCAATTTTTTGTGCTAAATAAGAGCCATCTCACGGATGTAAGCCGGATTTCGTGACGCAATTTGCCAAAAGAAAGTTGTGGATTTTTTCCTTCTACATATTTAAAAAAAGGAAAAAAAAAACATGTGGTTAATTTTAGATATATCGTCTTTAGCCTGGGTATTCCCGATAAAAGCTATCTCATTGAGATAAATATGAGAATTATCTCAAGAATTTAACGGGGCTTACAATTTAGTCAAAACTTTTTCATACAAATAGAAAGCCACGTTTATTAAATATGAGTCATGTTTGTTTAAATAAATCTTTAATCATTGTGTGTCCTTGACCTCGTCTCTATTTTTACTTAGTGAGGTTCTTCTCACGAATAACACCTAGTACAAATTCTGTGAAAAGAAAGTTGTAGGTTTTCCTTAAAGAACTCACTTTCGTAGAATTGTATTCATTTGTGCGGTTTTTCCCAATTTGATAAAACTCAATTTTTCGAGATAGATTTTACGTCATTAACTTTTACATAGATACGTTAATGTATAAATCTGTATAATACTTCAAGAAAACTTGCTCATGAAGGCTCTTTGTAAACTTTCAAAACCAACAAGAACATAGCTCCTATGATATGAAATTTCCATTTTATATTTATTTTTATTGGCTTATAACTTATGGTTATATGTTATAATTACAGTGCTGGTTCTTATATACGACTTGTTAATCATCGGTTAACTTCAAGCAATAACCGATCGCTAACTCGATAACTATTCAACAGCAGTTTTTTGTTCAACAGATAGACAATACAAGCAATTCAAATCTAACGATACATTAAAGATGTAGTACTGTTGTATGTGATTTACCTTGTCAAAACGCGAAACTGTAACTTGACAGGTAAACAAAGATTACAATTATTTTGCAAGGCTTTTGAGTTTGACACCACTAGACTTTAGTGTTATTTGTGGAAAATTATTTTACAAACTTAATGTAATGAAAGTATACAATGTAACAGTATTTTATAAAAATGATAGCTTGAACTACATGTTTTATTTCAACATTCTCTCTGTCTTTCTCCAAAGCTTAGTAAAAATAAAAATGTGACAGTATATATATGTAAGTATGCTTGTGAATGTGTCAGTAAAACCCTGTCTGTATATATATTAATTACTACAAATTTATCAGTCTAATCATCCAAGACCACACGAAAAAGAACAGTCATTTTAACAAAACGTGTGTCTGAAAGTCTCACGACTTCGTGTACAAGATAATAACGCAAGTTTAATAACACTCGCAAAACAAATCCGACAATTAACCTGGCTTTACAGTTAGACCCGTTTCACTTTTTGAGACGAAAGCCTCCCCCCCCCCCAGCATCTCCATTTCACCGCACTCCCCCGCAATGGCCTCGAAACCTCGATTCAAAGTCAAGTACTGATCACGTGACTGTACTGAATTTGTACCGAAAATCGTGCACGTGTTGAATTCATGCCAAAATTAGGTAAAACCTTGTCAGTTTGTGCCAAAAATTAGGAAATGCAATTTACTTTAAATACAGATGATACTGTTGCTGGTTAAATACTTAGGCCCACTTACTTCGCAACTCAATAATGCGTTTAGCGATAATTATAAAACATATTTTTGTTTCGTTCAATTGTTCGAAATACACGGAAAGACAGATTGATATTTAAAATACCATACGTTATAAGCAAATAAATGGAAATCTCATATTAAAAGCTTAAAGATTTTAAATTAAAAAATTTAAAGAGTCTTTATGAGACAGTTTTCTTGAAGTATAAACATGGGCATCAAAGCAAACTCCTTGCTGCACCGTCTACGAAGCAGCAGCAACAGCATCCTGAATGCGATTGCTGCCCGTTTTGAGTGTCCTTTTCAAAATAATTGGATAAAAACAGCCATAGGAATCAAATAAGTATAGCTACCTAACTAGCAATACTAACATAATTTGAGGTACAATTATTGTAAATAACGCACTAACATTTTATGGTTTTATGTTTTTTGTGAAAAATAATGTAGGTTACTTATACGGAGTTTTCTGAAATAAAGTATAAAAGGCGTTTAATCCGGGTTTATTTAGTATTATAACTAAAAGGTTAGTAAAAGTTATTGATAGACACTTACTGGACGAAATAAAAGGCGTTTTGATCATGTATAGCAATTAGGCTTTGCTTGCTGCTCATTCCTTTTTGCTCTGTATCGCTGCTGATCTAAAAATAAAAGAAAAAACAAACTAAATCAGCTGCTTTAAGAATAATTCTACTGTTCTACACAGTAATGTGACAAACAGTAGTCTGTCTATGTTGCTAGAGATGTGTGCTCTAAACGACATCTTACTTTTGACAGACCAAAGCGCCGCGTTGGCAAAACAGTGAGATTCGCAACTGCAGTGTATTGGCCAAATTGATACGAGTATAATAGAATTGTTATACGAGTACGTTTGGTAAACGACTGTATATTCAATTATTGTATAATACATTTAGTCGTATTTAATGCTCCTGCGACTCAATAAACAAATAATATAAGTATTATCTGACCGGTTAGGGGTCGTAAACATTTGAATTCCTTCATTTTCTAAGCTTACATTAGGATGATAATTATAATTATTCATGAATGCAATCGACGTGGATTTTATTATATTATTATAACGGGGAACAGAGGCCGCAAACATTTCTATGTTAATTTTGTAAATAAGAATTTTTAACTCGTTTACTTGTTCTTGTGGCCTATTTGATGTTTTAATAAAGATATCGTTTTCACAGCTATCTTAAAACTCAGATTTTTACTATATTTTCAATATGATTTGATTTTAGATTTAAAGGGTTAAGTTACAAGTGTCATATAACAACATTAAAGCACATCGTCCTAATCATCTTGAGTGATTTTATGAAAATAGTTCTATTAATTATTGTTCATGATTATTGTATTTAATCGTACCATGCCTGGGGTCATAGGCACCAGATCACGAACTATTAGGCGTAGATGGGAAGGCAATATTACAGACTGACTGTACTTTAGAAGTTGCACTATAACTCAAGTTTGTAAAATACATTAACTGGATAGTAAATAATGTCTTGCTCAGTAAATCATGAATGATGTCCCAAACATTCATCAATTTAAAAAGTTAATTGGCAGCTAAATGTTCAAGAACAAACTCAAAAACTCACAGCGCACAAACTAATGAGCAACCAAACAAAGCTTATCAGTGTATTGGCAAGCACGTGTGGTACAGTTAGCGTACGGGCCGGTGCGCGGTGTGACGTAGCAAGTAACTGCGCCCGCGCACGCCTCGCCGCGCGCGAACAAGGCCGTTCGACGCCCGCGCCACGTGGCGGCATTAACATAATGTAGGGACGATAGATTTACTGCTACGAATTATATGGACGATAGTTTTTGTTCAGCGATTTTTTGTTTTGTTTCTAGGATTTTTATTTGGACTACAAAATATGTTGAAATTGCTTGAAATTCTAAATTAATATTTTCACAGAATTTTAGTTATTAGTAGTGGAGAGCGGGTATTGTTTGTTGATCTATCTGTTGTTCTTTGACTTACTATCCCTAGCTTTTTTGTCAAAATCTGGCCGGTCAGTTCCAACATGTATTTTTATACCTAGGTATAAAATAAAAACCTCACAATTGTTCATACGGTGGCAGTGACCACTGGTTTGATGTCGGGGCCACTCGGGGCTCACGACCGGGCTCCGTCGCCCGAAACCGACGCACCGTTACAAGGGACAAGGACCTCGAGTAAAACCGCGGGCACAAGCATTACTCAAAGTAGGATTTTTATATAGATTTGTGCAAACTAAAAATGATGTTCAATTTATTTGTTTTTAGCATGTGTAGGTGTTGTTGCTAAAATAATCATGATATAATTTTGGAGAAGGACTTTTATTCTTCTTCTATAAATTGTGTTTTGTTATTAAAGTCAAAGGAGAGGCGATTTCAACTGCAACACCAAAAATATTGCAGTTGTATTGTTGTTCATCATGTAACTCTACTTAAATCAAATAATAAAGTTAGTGTTAAGTTTTCAACCAAACAAAAATACAGAGTTGGACTTAAAATTCATTTTCTACCAGTCAATCAAAGTCAACTCATCATCAGTCATTAAAAAAAAACCATCATGTTTTTCCTTTAATTCTAAACTTTTCACCTCCTTGTAACCGCGTCTTTACCTCCGAAGCCTTCCAGACTCGCTCTCAATGAAATGTGGGTCAAGTTTATTGACAAATCAGGACGTTGCCCGTGCGTCATCTCCCTCGCTCCTGAAGCTCGGTCCCTTTCGCACGCAGGCTGCGGTACTACTCTTTTAGGATGATGGAGTCTCCAATAGGAATCGTATTCGGAGGAGTATAAATAACAGTATTATAGTTCTTTTTGTACTGATTTCGGAGTAAAATAAAAATGTAAAGTGCTGGCAGGCAGGTTCCTAACGCAGCTGGCGTTAGGAACCTGGCTAACATTGAAATAGTTTCTGGCTGACACATTTTTTTGTATTATGGGATTGAGGTTTAGCCGGTGATATGATTGGGCCCCATTATATAGCTTATTTTCATTCTTCTTCTTCATTTTCATTTTTAGGGCACAATGAGCAGCTCTTGATTGAGTTCAAATTGTAAAATCTAGCAATACCTCACAGTCAGAATTGGTTCCAATAATCCAGGCTTGCAATCGCTTAATCAATAGAAATTAGAAAAATAATAACTGCATATAATAAATACTCAAGCCATCCACATCTCCAAATTCACAGATCATTGCCTAAATTGTGAAGATCAAATTAAACATACTCAATAGTTTCTCAACGATATTATAATTATATGTCCCACAATGTGAAGAATCAGCAGATCAGCAAAAAACTCTGAAAGCCTCCGAACGCCCATTAACCTAGTGAAGGATGTGCGGAGTCATGTTACGTGACGTCACTTCCGCCGCTTATTGAAACGATATCCGGTTCGTTCCGGATTTAGGGGCGATGTAAATAAAGGGTTGTTTGCCTTACATTGTTAGTGGTAGTTTAATAGTTCCTATTATTAAGAACGACTTTTTTGCCAAGTTTAAAGGCGTTTGTGATGGGATAAAAATAAGGTGGCAGTAGTTTTTTAGATTAATAGGCGCGTATCAATAGGAGTTTCCGTGAAGGGGTAAACAAGGGCCTTTTGGGTTTATTGATACCTGTTAAAAAACGTATAGTGATGGTACATGTCTAAGTGATCTAAACGTTAAATCATAACAAGGAAATACTAATCCTCTTCGTTTTGCTGAACTGAAGAGGTGTGCTTTGTGAACAGCGATCATTGTAAGAAAGGGAATTAGCAAAAGATGGATATGAGTGGTCGAGAATTGGCGGGAAAAAGGAGAACCTGTATGCTGTTGGACTGATGGCTAAACATTTTCGCCGATCCTACTTAGCTGAATAGTTTTGTAAAATTATCGAGTCTAATAAGATGGGTCATAGTTACACAGTGCTTCTAAAATATCTAAATAACAGTTTGTTTAGTTTCAAGTTACTTTACCACGGGGTTCGAAAAGTTTATAAGTTTGGATTTAAGATCGCAGTTTGGTACGAAACTAGTTCGATTAAATAGTTGTTCTTGATAGTAAAGGAGTAAACATCAACAAACAAAGGATGTGAGATGTACCAACGTACGTCGATCAAAGATATCGGCACATCTTCCAAAATTCCCACAGTACGCACATGTTCGGGTTTTTTTTTTCTACCTGCCGGAGTTCGGCCCAATTCAAATATTGACTGATTGAAGGGTTCGAAGGACATCTGTCGCAGGCTCTATAGGTGAAAGCAACACGCGAGAAAGCCTTAACATATGCACATAAAGAACCTTATTGTTCGATAACATGTGGTCTTTTGAAATGGCTAAAATTTTTAAAATTTCGGGCTTTTGTTATGTGGTTATTTTTATTATGTTCAATGTTTATTAAATATGGGGTTATTTTTAACAATTATTACTTGACAATCGTTGTATGAAACACTTTCATTCCGATTTAAATCCGAATATTCATTCTTCTTTTCATGAAGTAAAAGATTTAAAAGATTGTCTCATAACGTGTGTACGCCTGTATTAGACATCAACGAGCGAGAACGAATTTCAATGATTAATTTATTATTAAGATGTTCTTATTAAAAGTTATAACACCCACAATCCGAAAACCCAAAGAGGGTGGCAGAGGTGTACCTATGATAAACTGATTTCATTATTATTGTAGGAATATGAATTATTTTACAGTTAAAAACAAAAATTGAATATTTATACTTATTTAAAACTACAACATGGTCAATGGTTGGGGTAGGGAATCATCTAAAGATCTAACAACATGACTGATGTACTATCTTACTCGTACACACAATCCGTCTATACAATATTGCACGATGGCGATTTTTTTAACCTTCTAAGTTACTACTATTCCATAGAACTCTCTCATTTAAAGCAGACAAAATTAGGTGCTACTATGCCTACTAATCTCGATCTTAATAATAATAATTGGTGCCTGAAGCCTGGGATAGCATCGAAGTGGGTCACAATACCATGTTCTAGTCTAGCACATAGATGTGGACGCCGACCGGTCCGCCTGATGCGCGGCTTTCTCTTCACTACTACGCACTTGACTGTTTACTGCTAACATCGAGAATGTTCGCACACGAGGTGAGCAGAGTTGTTAGGTGATTGAATCAAGGATATTGAAGTTTTGATAGAGGTATGAAAGGCAATGGAGGCGTTTGCCCAGCAGTAGAAATAGTAAAAAAATACTCAATAATCGTCTGTAAATTATAGTGATCATGAAATTCGTGAAACAACATGGTTCAAAGATTATTGACTCTTCTGCAATGTTTATTTAAACTCTTTTAACAAGTTTGTTTGGTTTATTGACACCAGAGCCACAAAAGGCAGCTTGGTATCTAGTATATATTCAAGGACATGAAGTAGTTTTCTCTCCGGAAAATCAACAAATACATATGCGGGCAGAGCTTTGGACGGTCACCCTCGCGTCAATAGTAACTTGAACTACAAAAACCGCTCTAATTGCTGTGACATAAAGGTACTGTAGAAATCAAATTGATACATAGACGTGCGGTTTACAGTACAGAGCTAGAATCGTTTAGTGTAAGGGGCAAATTCTAACGGGTCAATGACATCACCAAAGAATGTACTCATCACTTTCACCTGACTGGACAATGTCAACACATCACAAACAAACAAATCGAAGAAGTTGACAACAGTATTATTATTTCCTACTTAAAGAACAGAAATTAAGAACACTGTTCTCCATGTTCTTGACAGAATCCCCTAAGCATTTTTACTTCACCAAAAGTTCCATCAAAGTGCATTTACCACCACAAGACCATTTCACTTGTCTAGTCAATTCAGCCAGATCCTATCCCTGCTCTGGACCCCTGCCTACCCCTTTACCCAAAGTACCAGGATCAGCTGTTTCGCTTTCACCTCGCTGGCCAATGTCCGCGCGTCGTTATCGATGCGGCAAGCGTCGCGTGCGCCGGTCTGCGTTCAACTTCTACACTCAAGCACGTATGGGATTATTTTGATGCACTTTGTTGTAGATACGTATGTTTCTATCTATATATACTAGACAGTACACACTGTTAAAGTCAAAGTCAAATAATTTATTTCAGATAGGCACATACTCGTATAAGGCATTTTTGAACGTAAAAATTACAATAAAATAGAATTGATTCTGATCGCCCCTTCCAAATGGTAGTCTTCGTATGGAGAAGAATGGGTAAGAAACTCGACCGTTACTCTTTTAAATTGTTCTTGTAAACTGTCTCACTGCAAGGCCTCTTCTCTTACCGGGACAAAACGACCACTCATGACAATGCTTGCTCAGTATGGACGATGGTTTGACGATTTCAGCCAAGAAGTCCAGTCTGTTTCCTAACAATATTGGTTCTCTCAGTTTTCTGTCAGTCAATGACGTCTAAAAATAACATAAGAAGTACATTTTTTAAGTGACATTTGCACAAGTTACTACTTGAATTTACTAATTCCATAGTAGCTCGCGTTGGTTGGTTGGTGGTCGATGGTTACTAGGTAGTGTCGCGTCTAATTAAGTGTCGCGATAAAAACAGGGTAGAATTTTTTAATAGATTCTAGAGCTTACCTAGTTGTCCATGGAAAAGACTGCAGCTGCTCAATGATCCTATTACTATAAGTTATCGTAACAACGAGTTCATCAAAAATAACTAAACGGTACAACCAAACATGCAGATACTTACAGCACATGATCATGATCGTACTAAATTATCGCAAGCAACGCACGCAATGTGACAACACAAGACATATGTCGCACTTAAATTGTCACGGATTAGGTAGTCGTACCTCTCACACTATACTACAATATTGACAAAAACATGGAAAACGGTCACGAGAACATACAACAAGCATCGAAATATTCATAAGTCATCGATTATTTCAGACATCGATTTAGACTTAGATTGACTTTGGCGCCGATTCCCTTATTCACAAACTAAACTAAATTTAAGTTCAATGCATCTTTTTCGTTCTATATCATTAAGAAGAGGACAGAAGATAAATATTAGTTAGTAATATTTATGTAAATCAATTATTTCAATAAACAATTTCAATTTCAATTCTCATTATATTTGTTTAGTTTTATTAAGTGAATTGTATATGATTTTATGTTTTTTTTTTGTCTCCTTTACTCTTTCACACGCTGTCTACATCTCTATCTATTATCCTATCGGAGGTACGCTGGAAGAGATTTCTTATGAAATATTTTTATATATTCCTATTTTTTTGTTCCGTTTTTTTTTCTTGTCTTTTTATATATGTGTGTGCATGAATGGTTAAATAAAATAAAAAAATAATTTCATATCTTATCCAAGTTAAATTTCGTTGGATTATTCGCGGTCAGGTTTATTCTACGACCTTGTCTAGCGCATCGCTCAACAGAGTCAAGTCAGCTAGTTGTTTCGACACATCTCAGACTGAGTCAGCCTTCGGGCTAGTACTGATGTAACAATGCAACTGCAATGATCTTGCTTATTGGGAAGTCCAACAAGTGATCTTCGAATCTCCTACGTTTTGTAACATCCTGAAACCTTCGGGGAATCTTCAGTAATGTGTGTCATCGTTATTAGGACTATTTGCATATCTATCTTGACATTTGAAATCAGTTGTCGAAGTTAGTATTTAACTCTTCTTGCATTCATATTTTTTTTTCTTATCCCTGTGACTTTATCAAATTTCACAGATCTTATCCCTCTACTTTTAAAACCACACTTTAGACAATACAAATACTGTACCCTGGCAGGGTCCTACAGTAATTATTTACAACTATACCATCTCTACATTTTCTTTTCTTCTTCAGGCGTTCCTTGTTTTATGTCTAAGAATTCTAGAACCGCTTGTGCCCATTTTCTTTACAAGGTGTATCTTTTAAAACAATTCATACAATCCTTGTGCCTATCTCTACGTCTATCGGTTTTCATTTTCTTTACAACCCTGATTGTTCCTACTTTATTATTCTATGTTAGTTCTTAATCTAGTTTATTTACATATTCTCTATCTCTTATTACTGTTTCTTATATTACAGTGTTTATTTTCAAGAACGTTATACATACTAATGCTTAAATTCTATTTATTTACTTTTTCGCCTTATCTTTACTGCAGTGAAATATTTTTACAATAAATGCGTAATAAATGCGTATTACTCTTTGTTTTTATCTATTACAATACTGACTATTTTTATACAGTACTCTAAAAAAGTTTGTCGAGTAAGTTTATCACTAAGAAGAGTCTCTAGGGTTTCCTTTTTTATTTCTATACCAATTCTCTGCTGTAAGTCGTACCTGTCCCTATTATGTACAGGGCAGTCCAGCAATAAATAGAATATCGTTTCCGTAGTATCAGGACTCTCCTTACACTTTAAACGATGCAAGTACTGGGAGAGCCCCCCATGTCCCATGAAAACCTGCGTCAGTAACACCGCCGGCCTCATGCTCCTCATACTCTGTAGTCGTCTATGGCATCCGGGAGGAACACTCTCGTTACGGAGGCCGTGTCACCCGACTTATACCTCCCATTCCACTCCTCAAGGGAGCCCCATTTATTACTTTAGGAACATAAACGTTCTGTTTGCTTTTTGTTTATGGCACTTTCTTACCCATTTGGCCAAAGTTTAATTGTGAAAGATTTCGGAAAATCTATTGTAACATCAAGTTCATTCCACTGATAGAGATACTTGCACTTTAAAAAATCGTATGTGATTTTATTAAGCTTATTTATTTAGCTTGTAGTTTCAACATGTTTTGTAATGTTGGATATATAATATTAGAATCGATGACGTACTCTTCCCTAGGAATCAACTGCAAAGTCCAGTTTCGTCTCGACATATCCTAAAAATCCCACAATCCACAATCAAAATCCAGTTGTACGTTTTCCTCTTAGCAGCCACTTTCCAACCGTCAGCAGCCATTCAACTGGCATCATTATCTTGCACTTGACATTAAGTCTGCATGGTCATTGCCGCTTGCTGCTGATCCGCGCATCTCCGGCGCGCGAGTGAAAGTTGCACGTACCTCCCCCCCCCCCCCCTCCGCCCCCCACACGGCCGTATATGTGTCACTGTTAGACCTCGTTGTTGATATAGTTTGTGTTGCCTTTTGTGTATTAGATTTGATTTGACATTATGCTGTATTGAATGCGGTGTCAATAAATTGTTGGATGATGGTTGTATTCATGGCACGGCTAGTCAGTTCAGAAATAAATTCAAGTAGGTATATAATAAATGTAGTAATACATTTATTTCTGAACTGACAAGCCGTACCCCGATGGGACTTTCCATCAACTTTCGTCTTATATACCCCTTTAGGGGATGAATAATCCTTGCAAAGTTCGAACTTTCGTTGTATAAGAAACTGTTGTGCAAAATTTTCTGCTCTCTACTCTAGACCCAACAGTTCAGCTTTTACGTTGTCTGACAATGAGTTTAAGATTTTTACTAAGAAGACTGTCTGTTGGAGTACTCAAAAAAAAATATTTGACATTGGCTTGCTTATTTTTATTCGACATTGTATTTATGATTTGATGAAATTGTATTTATTTTTATATTGTGATATGTATTTATCTAGCGTTTCGTAACTTGTGATTGTAATATGGGAGAACCTGAAATAAATATTTTTTTTATGTTTTTAAACTTCTGGCGTGCCTTCTATAAGCGATGGATTATCGATTCAAAATAAAAGCTTAACATTGAAAAGCAGTGACTGCGCAAGTTGAACCAAATAAATATAAGTTTAATGAGTGTAATAGTTTACAACTTAGCTGAAATCTTGCCGCCAGTAACTGTGTAGAGAAATGATTCAGTTTAAGTTACTTGATGAAACCTGAGGGGCAATTCTGGTAAATTGAAGAACGTTCACAGTCAGGAGGCAAATTCTAGTAATTTAAAACGATCAAAATCTAGTCGCAGTCTCATCTCGGCGACAAACAAATGTCAAAAACTTGTCAAAAATGTAGGGAAATTAGAGGATTTTTTGACAGATTGAGACTGAGATCAGACAGTGAACGTTCTTAAAATTACGAGAATTTCCCCTCTGATCTCAGTCTCAATCTGTCAAAAATACGTCAATTTTCTCTACATTTTGACAAGTTTTTGACATTTGTTTGTGGCCGAGATGAGATTGCGACTAGATTCTGATCGTTTGAAGAATTGGCCTGGTGTTCATTACAGAACATTTAATTTTGATAACTTCAAGTGTTTTCCATGCAAGTTTAATAAATCGTTTAATAATAATCAAGTAAATTTAATTGTTGTACCTTTTTGGGTGGTGTAAGTCCTTTTGTAATTATCAGTATTTCTGTTAATATTCGCCAACGTCCACAAAAGCTTTGAAAAATAGTGCTTAACTTTTTAAGAGACAGGTCTTGACCATATCTCGTTAAAGAGCTTGAGCATGAATGAAGAAAACTTTTTTTAAGTTTTCTTAAAACATGAAGTTACTACAAGAAGTATGAAGATTTATATTAGGATTCCTGACTCCGTTAAGCCACGAAATTCGCGAATGGACCGAAATGTATTGAAAACTTTCGAAAAAGCTAATGTAAAGCTCTTACATATTCGAACTCAAAGTACCAGGCTAGCATGAAACATAAACACGTCGTATCATCGCATCCTTGCCGATGAGTCAATGTGCTGGCGCGCTCTGAGCCAACCTCTGTGGGCGGCACACGGAACAACGTTGTATGTAGGTCAGGTTTTTACGAAGGTAGCCGAATTGTTACGAAGAATAGATTAACATAATTAAAGAATGATGCGTTTGTTAATTGATTTATCTAGGAATTGGTGAATAGTTAGAATGTTAAACCGAAATAGTGAGTATTTCAAGTTAAGCTTGATCATCATACTATAGGTGACTTTGGTTCATATAGTTTGTGTCCTATCACACAGCGTTTTGTTTATTGGGCGTTTTAATAGGGCAAAGGCATCCCAAACATTCATAATCATCATCATCATCAGCCTATAGCAGTCCACTGCTGGACACAGGCCTCTCCTATTGCACGCCATTCAACTCGATATTCGGCAAGTCTCATCCAGCTGCTAAAAACATTCGAGATCCCCTAATCGAGTGACAATTGAAAGCTTATCTAATTTTTTTACCAATAAGAAGAAAGCATTACGTATGTTCATTAAGAAAAAGATCTATCTTCCAAAACTGACACACGATGATATAACTAGAAGGCCGAGATATATTAGCAAACAGTAGGAAAGTATGATCAATGCTAAATCCACACAAGGATCTAAAAAGTACAAGTGACACATGGAGAGTAAACAAAATCTGAATTCTTATAAAATTGACCGCAATACATTGAATGAATGAATGTGTGAACGGATTGACACCGATCTATGTTTACGTAAGGGGTTACTTCTACAGGAATTATGTAGGCTAGCTATTATACTGTTCTAGAATCTAGCCTGGATGATTCTTGGAATAGATTCTGTTTGTTTTAATTATGTTACTGTTAGGTTAGCCTGCATCATCCTACTGCGGGGCAAAGACCTCTCCCCGTGACTTCCAGCTCTTTCGATCCAGGGCTAAAGTAGACCACTGGTCGTTTGTTTTGTCGTTTTATATGAATGTATTGAAATATTTCAGTAACTGTAGTTATTCATTCGATTATTTAGATGTTAAACAAACGTATAGAAAAAAAAAACAGTTACTGCCTTTAGCAAAATGGGACTTTTCTATACAGTAGAGTTTAAAACGAACCAAAAGCAGTATGTAAGGAACGCAGCAGGTGGGGTTCTGGATTTTCTTCCTTCACCCATGGGGCAAAGACATGAGTTTATGTATGTATGAAGAGTTTAAAAATATCTATTAGCCTTGGTAATGTTACATATAAAGAATCCTAAAAATACACTTATCTTAAGCTATGACGTAGACAGTTCTATCACCGTCGGTGCTCGTTTATTTAAATACAGTTCATTTACCTAGAAACAACAAGGTCGTTGATATTGTCCTTATTGAGTGGAAGTGTCGTCATCATCTTACAGTATTTCAGCCTTATTCGCAGAAAACCGCGCTAGATTTGCATTTATTAAAATACTTGTGATGACGTTATATCTACGTATTACTTACATTATAACTATACTGTACTAGCTTCTGCCCTCGACTTGACCCGCGTGAAATTTCTTGTTTTAACATAAAATATATCCTACGACACGGCAATACGGTAGCTTCCCATTTGTAAAATAATTTTCGGAATCGAATCAGTAATAACGCAGTTTGCCCCCTATTTACAAACTCACAAGTTTTACCTCTTTATAATATTAGTGTAGAAGTATAGATAAACAATAAGTATATTATATACTTACATTTATATACTGAAGCAAAATCGTTGCTGCGCACTTGATGTCAAATCCTTAACATAATCATGTCCACTTTGTTTATCAATCAATCAATCCGTTATCAATCGGAGAGTCTCTTGCGCCTTCGACAATGTTCAGAGGACTACCCGGGGTCAGACAGTGGGGGACAAAGAAGGACTAGAACAAGATCAGAATTTTACTACAGACGCCTAGGGCCCAGGGGAGGCAAGCTAGGGGCTAGTAAGCTAGCTAGAAAGAGGGATAACTATTGCTTAGGGTGAGGCGTTAAAGAATGCCTATTGCCTACAATTAGCTGAAAGAATTAATTGCCTATCCTAACAACTTACCTATAACCTAATTTATATTTCACAATTTGAAATAGGTTAATGGATTAAAACTGAATAAATTTAGCCGAATTATAGTTAACAGGTAGTTAATTAGATTGGTAGTTTCGATTAGTTGTAGTTTTTATTGCTTTTATGCGAACAGGGTAATGACCTCATTATTTGAATTAATTTTAATTTAGTTAATAATCAACTTATAGTTACATTTTATTTGTAAACCTGTAACCTAATTAAGGTGACACGTTTTAAATTATAAAATAATAATATTTTTGTAACTATAATTATTATACTTTTAATTAATCGATGAAATCTCAAGTCAGGCAATTTTTAATCTATATATATAAAATTCAATTAAAAATAAAACTTTTAAAATTAAAACAAAGGAATGGTGATAAATAATTTGTGTCGCTACGGGCCGGCCGCGCCGTTAAAACTGTAAAAAGAACCAGTCGGGCGACCTTCGAGCTATCAGCCGAAAACCGAACCCGTTCCGATATCCCCGCACCGGAAAATACACATTTTCCGATTACAGTCTACTAAATATATCCCATACGAAAGCAATTACAAACAGCTCTCTCAATATTCTAAATAGCCTCTCTCTTTCCTACTCTTCAGGAGTTTTCATGCAGTTAGTAATAGCTCGGTCGTTAGCAAAAATAGAAAAATAGGAAAAAAAGAAAAAAAAGGAAAAGATGTGATTGGCATAGTTATATAAAAATACAAAATAAAAATAATCTCTCGAATATTTATAAGGAGGGTAGAAATTAGAAAGATTATTAATATTATGGAATATCCAGAAAAATGTTGATTTAAAAAATAATAAAAAAAACTGGCGTCCGAAGTATAAGGCATCCACTGTGTGATCCACAAATCGGCGGCACTGTCACGTCACTAACAAAATGCCAATTACAAACAATTCCCAAAACGCTTCGCTTTCGGTCGGCGTGTTTGCTTTTTTTCTTTTTTTTTTGTAAACGTACACTGAATTTTTATGTTTTTTCTCCCCGTTGTTTAGCGTCACTGTGGTTATTGTTGTTTGTCCGCACTACACTTCACTCACTCCGGCCGGGCGCTGCGCGCGCGTGGTGTCGTCAGACTGGCGGCGCGGGCGCACCCCACTCACTTCCCACCAAAAATTTTCTACCACCGCGCATGCGCAGGGCGGGCGAACCGCGGCCCGCTACGCCGCGTAGCATGTAGTCGCGGGTTATTACATTCGCTAATTAGTTATGATTTTGTGATTAATTATGTTAATTGATGTTGTGTTATTATTACCGTAAGATTCGTGATGTGTGGCCGAAATAATGAGGTGTTGTTTCGGGGGTTTTTAACCGTTGGGAATTAAGTTAGTTTTTTTTTTTTAACTTAGAACGTATGAAAGATGTATCCAGTAATGTTGTTTTCCAAAATCTAAACTAATGCACTAACCGACCATCAGATAATGAGTAAAAATTATGTTGAATAATGTTGTTTATGTAAAATTTTACACTCGTTGCTATTCAACAACTGACAACAATTATTAAAAATATACATACAACATTTACACTTTAAAGAAATTAAAATCAAAATGTTATTCTTACATAAAATAACACACACTCAAGTAGTTACAGCTATCATATGGAACTAGGTCTCGTGCCAGTAACTAACTCGGAGGATATTGCATCGGAAGCACGCAACAACAACGCGATTGTAATTTATTTAGTTTTTCAGCACTTTGGAGGAAACATTCGTACAGTAATTATGTTATGAACACTAATCAGAAGGTTAGAAGCCGCCAAAAACCAACAACGCAGGACGTTTGATTTTAACTACGATAAACGGTAGTTTGACCCAATTTTAAAATTAAGTAATTATACCTCCACAGCAGAAAATCCTTTTAATTTTTCATCATAATACACAATATGAAAAATTATTGAAATCAATAATTTCCTAACTCATGCGAGAAATAAAATAAGAATAATCGAAAGACAAGAAGACTGCCTCATACAAAAAGCGGCGCATTTCACTTGAAGTTGGTCTCCCCTGGCGGCTGCTATCTCCATTGCGTACACGCACGCTGACACACAAATACACCACTTACGCACACAGGCGCACGCTGACAGGCCTACAGACCTACAAACTTTACTTTCACCTTTCTCCACTCTTACAGTTATTAAAATAAGGATGGTTTTAGTTTGTCGTTTGAGTAGAAGTATGTTTGTCTGTCAGCTGGTAAGTAGGACACCGATGGTTTTCTTTATGGTCCCTGCTATGGCCCTCACAAGGTCCTCCTCGTGTTTAGGCTAAATGTTAAGGTCATGCTCATTTGAAGGGCTTCAGCGAAGGGATGAATCATCTAATAGTTGGGTGCAGCATATTTTTAATGGCATGGGATTGGTTGGTGACTATTTAGTATTAGTAATATCTGGAACTATGCTCACAGATAATGAGTGCTATCACATAAATGTTTCTAAATGCTCTGATTGATAAAAACAGTATACCTACTTACGTGTACGAGTCCCCAAAATTAATACGTTGATAAATTAATAGAGTATTTTATTATTTATTTATTCACTATTACCACTTTCATTTTTTTTTAACAGGTGGGAACCCACTGCTACAATGTAGTCACAATTTCCACACTCGGAGACATCACCCAAAAACCAATTAGATACCACCACCAACAATAATGACACATTTTTAAAATGTCCCAATTTGACTGACAGAGTTCAAATGCATACCTGTCGATTATTATTTTATCTAATTAGTAACACTTACTAATTATTATATAATTAATTTCTAAATACTTCTTATCAATTGCAAATAACAGGTAATCAGATATCTGAATTTTACGGAAAATTTGTCTAACCTAATAACGGTGGGTCAACAGGCCGTTCCTCAACAAAAAATACTATTTATTATATCATAAAAAATAGAATAATAAGAAGAAAGAAAGAAAATACATTTATTTGCGGCAAACATGACGCATAAAAAAGAACACAATAACTTTAATTATAGTTAGAATTCTAGTCTAACCTTAAAACACTGAGTGGAACTCCTTGCCGGAGTCTGTGTTTACCGATAGTTATAATCTGGGAGTCGTTAGGTCTCGATGAAATAGGTTAGTTACGGGCAAGTAAGTGTACATCATCGTCAAGAACCTCAAATCAGATAGTTAGTGGTCAAAGGCGAGTATTTATATCCAATACTCATAAAATTAAAAATATTAAGAATATATGAATGTCAGTCGAATCGTAGCAGAGTTTAAGATGGACCTACGTTTTCTTGTGACCGTCTACGAAATCGCTATCTGCGTAGCGCGTAGAGCTTGTTTGCTACGACGAATGTCTGAGCGACCTAATTCGATCTGTTTATGGAATAACACTGTGACTGATTATTTTGTTGTTTATAAGTATGTCTGTGTTATAATATTCTTTTGCCTAGTAGCTTCAACTAATGAACATAGAAAGACAAATATTATTCATATTTAGACTCTTAGACGGGCGAATGATGACTAAATCGCTGACGTCATAACAAGGCTGTTAAATTTTTCTGCTTCAAGGTGTTATGATTTTAACTAGAAACTAATGGCATGTGACCTCCGTGACCCAACCAGTGGAAGAAGCCACTTGCTAAGTTTAAAAATAAATGTATCTATTTGTGCTTTTTTAACTACAACTAATTTAGTAATATAACTGAGGGATAATTCTCGTAATTTTAAGACCGTTCATAGTCTGATCTCAGTCTCAATCTTTCAAAAATATCTCTATTTTGCGTACATTTTTAACAAATGTTTGACATTGATTGTCGCTGAGATGAGATTGCGACTAGATTTTGAACGTTTTTAATTACGGAATTGGCCTTCTGATGACCTGAGTCTTATCAGAGACACCATCATCGTCATTAGCTACCTTGTTCCAATTTGTTCCCACTGCGCTGTATAAACCCGCTCCCTTTGTGACATGCTTCCCTGGCCTGTGGGAGTATCGACCAGGTGTTACCCGCGATCTTCTGAATATTATTTACCAAATGTGGCTGACAGCGTAAAAATACTAACTAATTTTGCATTTAAAAATATTTTCACACTGCCCACATTTTTTCGAGCCATAAATCTAAATGTTTGTGGCACAATATAAATGGTGGGCTAACCAAAATATATGAGTTAGTGTCACTTTTACTCGGATCGCCACTTAGTGCGGCAAGACTGATGACTAGTGACGCGACTGCGACTTCTCCGTCTGGTGGTTATTGATTGCGATGGGTGTGCGATGATGTACCGTTGTATCTGATGTTTATAATTATATAGGCCTTACTGTACACCCATTACCTAGTGGGTGAACAATATTTGTACGCCTTGCAAGGCAACACATAGTGACACAACATATTTATTTTTATTTTATTCCATCATGTGTATACATTACACTATGTGTACAAATAAATAAATTTGAATTTGAATGAGTCTTTAGGTTACGCGGTTTGGTGATCCTGTGTTACTCGTACAACTGTGGTGCATTTCAGGGATTCGTAGTAGAAGTGTTGAATTGTCTCGAAATAGAAGGTTTGTTATAGTTAGGTAATTAGTTTGAAAGACAAGAAATAAAAAAAAACATAGTTTTTGTAGAAAATTTGTATTTTGCCAGTGTCTCAAAAGTGCACAGTACAACATTAGAAAGTGCACTAGGAAACTTCTCGTTTTCATTCCAAGTTCTTGGTTAGCCTCTGCTTATTTCTTTATTCTTTAACTACACAATTATTCAATATTATCCGATTTCATACTTACATACATTACAAGCGGCCATTTTATCTTAACAATTCAAAAAGCACCACAAGTATAAAAATATCAATCTTTATCGAACAATCAAATAATAATGAAAACGAAATACGTTCTTAGTAGTTTTCCAATCAAAATATATCATCGCGGCGGCAAATCAAAAGGGGTCAATGAGTAACAGTAAAGTTAAGACAATCTTTTTTTGACGCCTCGCAATTCCGATGTTATATCTTCGCAGGTGTTCGGGCGCAAAAAACTGTAGGTACCGATAGCCCTGTGGTTGTTACTTGGGCATTGTTAGAGTTACTTTTTGTTCTATGAGATCGCTGCAAAATGTTTTCAAGTTATACGATATAATAAAGTCACAAGAGTATCAAACTTGAGGCACGTCATCGCTAATACATAGACAAAGCTGATGTTACCCTGAAAATGACAAGGGCGTCAAATTTTTGCTGCCAAGGAACAGAAATAGCTGATATCTCGACGGTGAATAGAGATAGAAAATTATATTACGAAAAGATAAATGGCAAAAAATAGCAAAATAATGCTTGAATAAAAAGTAAGATTAATTATCATCCGTTACTCTATGACCCTAAGACTCATCGCGCGTATCCTTGCACCTATGCTCGTAGTTTTTTCGTCCGTCTGTCACTCAAGTCAATCTGTCTGCTTAACGGCTTGTTATGATAATTTCGTTCTTAATTATTGTCAGTGTTAATAGTGGCCTAAATAGAAGTGCTTGAGTGATTAATGGTATAAGAATTGTTGTCAGTTTTCGCAGTAGGTGTTGTGATTGGGACTCAATTTTTTTAGTAAATTAATAAATTATTTGAATCGGGACATTTCTCTTGAACAACACCTTGTTCAAGAGAAATGTCCCGATTCGAGTAATTTCTCGAATCGGGAATGCTCAAAGAACACCTTCTTTGAGCATAGTTCTTGGTATGCCCTATAAATTGAACGAATGCGAGTGACTGAGCTTAACGAGTGCTTTTTTTCAAAGCATGATCAGCCTAAGAATGTCCCCGGTGGAACTGGTGAGCCATAGGCCTCCTAGCTGTAAGAGGGAGGGTTTTTGTAAGCGCCTGGTTAATATTACGTTAAGCTTTTCTAGTTATCTGAATTCAAATCAATTTATAAGGTATTTTGCATCTAGATTTTTGATGAGTGCTATCCTGTAGTGCTGTCGTACTTGCAAATTCAAAATATCCTGAATCAAAATTCATTTACCCAACTTCCGCACAAAAGCTAACAAAACGGAACTCATCTCCATTGACAAAAGAAACATCAAAAAGAAAAACAATCGCCGACAGACGCCGACGAAGCGTACGCAAATAAACGTCGCAAAAAGTACGTCAACTTGGTCAATATACTTCTCAAAATTCGGTTCATTCGCAAAAACTCTTGTGTCCTACATCGCACACCGTTATGGAAACTAGGACACCCCCTCCTCCCGCCTGCTTGGTTCGTATCCCCTCTGAGATGACCCGATGATGGCAAGTTGTGCAATCGTGATGACATGTCAGGTTTTAGTAACGGGACCTTAGATGATTACTAAGATTTGGGGGCCCGGAGGCTGAGAATAGTTTGGTGGAATTCTATAGAAGTGTGTATGGAATTCTGGTTGAAAATTCAAAATCGCAGGTTGTTCCGTCCTTCGCTTGTGGACATATCCATACAACACATATCAAAGGAGTTTGCAAAAGTTGCCAATCTTATGGACGGATTTAAAATGCCTTAGGAACCTGTAATTCCACCGGTACGCTACCCATAGCAATGGAATGGAGACTTATTTGATGATTTTATTACAAAAATACGAGTCAATTGGCACCACACCTCTTGCTTTTCTGCTCAGTGCTGGTTCGATTCCCACGCAAGTATTATTACGCCCTATAATTAAACATTTGTTCCGTGTATATTTTTATGCATGTGTATTTAAGCTTGTACGGCCTTCCTACAGCTGTTTTATCGATACCTATAACTGTATCCACGTTTTCTGAAAGTATGATCAAGTCAGAATGAATGCAATGTGCTTAACAAAAGTAATGGGTATAAGACGAAGGAAAACCTATACGTTTTTATTAAAATACCACCACCACTGTGGAAAAATTCTCTATAATTTTCATTGGAAAACAAGGATGTGGTTATTTTTGTGCAGTAACATGTTGTGGCATTTCAATAGCTATTAAGTTTTTATAGGCCACATTAAGATTCAAATAAAACAAGAATACATCAGTAAACATTAGTATAGTGTTAAGCACATCCATCTTTACCGAGTGCATACTAAAGCCACCAATATAAATAATAAATAAATTAAGCGACCGAGAGAATTGTGTCAGTAAGCCAGACACGCCATTAGCATGAAGCCGAATTGAATGAAACTCACTTATAAAGGTGCTGCTTTAGCCATGAGCGGAGCGGGCGCGGGAGAGATTGCGGGATAGATACAGCATATCAGAACTTGAGAAGATTGAATAAAATACAAATATAAGACATAAACGAAGACGCCGACCAAAAAAAAAACACGCGGATGAAGTCGCGGGCAGAAGCTAGTTCACTTAGTATTATTATCTTGACCTGTAGAATCTACACATCGCCAAGTTTGTCATCATCACATGTTTTTTATTCCTTCACAAAATCCAATAAGACATAATTATTGAAAATCCATTGCGTGAGTTGCGTTACACTGTTGTCATAATGAAGTCATTATTTAACCAGATATGTCAAAAAGTCTCTCTTCTCTGTGACAGCTGTGCGCACAGATAATAAAACAGTTTTAAGGTTGTGCCTCGGCGCGTACGTCTACGGAATGTTAGCATTTTGAATATTAAAATTTGTTATTATTGTACTCTTATTTGTTTTTATTTTTTTATTTGTTTCTTTAGGTACTTTATATTCTGCACCAGTACACGTCAACAAAAACGATGAAAACTAGCGCTGTGGCTGTGTATCACACACCAGTTGCAACGTAAGCTGATGTTTTGCGTGAATGTGGCGCACAATTTTCCCCCATTTGTTTTATGTTTTGTTTTTGTTCTTTATTTTTAATTTTATTTCTCATAATTAGACGTAAATAAAATTATTTTCTTTATTTCTTTAATTATAAAGGTAAGGCGTAAGTCATAAGGGGAGCGGGCGCGATTATGTAAGCGGGATAGTGTCACTATGCTAGCTCGCGATTAGCGTGAGGTGAATTCTACTTATAAAGGTGAGGCTATAATCAAAAGCTGTAAAAGAATCTAGCAAAATTGTTATAATTTGGAAGGCAAATAACAGTTTCATAAAGTAGTGGCGCTAAAACATTCGTGTGTAACAAGTTTTCACATGGAAATGGCATTGACATAGAACCATTATTTCAAGCGAAAACACAAATGGCACAAATATTCATAGTTTTTAGTTAACGGAGTCATATTGGACTATCTTACTGATTAAACTTAGCACTGTATGCGTACTGAAGCATAGTAACAATCGTAGCATACACGTGGCATACGAGTACTATGCTATCTGCCTACACCTATGAGGAATAGGCGTGATATTATAGTTATATAATTTACATTGTCTGTCCTAAATACAGATTACTCAGTGATATAGCTAGAAAAACAGCGTACACACAACAATCTGTGTGTACACCGTGTAGTTAACAACGCATTATTTGTAAGTCCCTCGTGTACTACAAAAGCTTTATAAATTATTATCATATTATTATGTAGGTCATTTTAAACCACATCTAAACCCGCTCATAGTAGCACCAAGTCCGCGACTTAACCTATTTATAAGAAAGCGATTCATCCATCTTAGTAATGACTGGCCATACCGCGTTTGATGTATGGTCAGCAACAACGGTCCGGTAATTACTCGCGAATCACTATTACTAACAACTATAATATAATGTATGTATGTATGTGTGTCGGGCATACTTCAAGTACGAGATGAATCTTCGTGATCTTGATAAGTAAGGAAGTAATAGAGACCTCTGGATTCTGTTATTCTTATAACAAATGAAGCATAGATGTGTTTTGTTTGGAGTTTGTTGTGTAAGTACTCGACCTCAACTCAGAAATTAAACAAAAATTGTATGGAAATGCTTCTATATAATTTTCACAACCGAAATATTCCCGCTCTGTTCAACCGTTCAAATCTCAATTGCCTCCAAAACATACAAAAGTCAAAAACTGTCACACTTTCAGAATAATAAAATTCGCTCCTGATAAGATCTGATCAGGAAAAGAGTTTCTGGAAACCTTTGGGAGAGGCCTTTGTCCAGCGGTGGGACAGTATAGGAAAAGAATAGTCTAACAAAAAAAGGTCTGATCCGTTCATCTACTGACCAAATCAAAACAGTCATGATTGGATAGCGAAAATAGCGAACGGCCATCAGAAACTGTAAATAACTGATTCAATCATAACAACTGCCTATACAATTCCATGCAGGCTAATACACAACACTTGGACTATGTTGTGCGCCATGCCACAACCGAAATAATTGTAATCTTTATATTCAGAACAACAAGGGTCAATCTATTAATTGTCCGTTCCATGCTAATAGCCATAACTAAAGCAGAACTCACAAAAAAATCTTAATAGGAAACATAATCGGTTTAGTGAATCATTTCAAATGAGCGCTAATTGTGCGATACATAAACTGCGTATGCGCAATAATGAGACTATCGATTGAACAATTCATTAGTACAATTTTATTAATAACTATCGAGAATTAATCAAGGTATACAATGGACTGTACTTTATTATCTTTGTGTGTGGCATACCATGGCAGCAACTTGGTATTTTGGAGTCCTCTACTTACGACGTTCCGGGTCAGGGCTCGTTGAGCTACAGACCATCCGAGTTCACTATGTGTGAACGGTGAATCGCGTCTCATTAGTTCGTCACCATGGACGTGCATTTGACTGTAGGTAGGATATGCTCCGAAATGTTGAGAAATCGGACGTTCTGAAGTGGACCGCATAAATTGTGTGACCAAGTTCATAAAAAACCCAACTGTAATATACATGTATTTCTACCGACCCTGAAAAAACTTATTTTCGTAAAAAAAACTTGGTTTGACTATATTACACGAATACTTAATACCTAGGTAGGTATTAAGTATTCTAAACAGTGATTATCAAGTACTTTGTCGCGAAAACTTCGTAAAACAGGCTGTCAACTCAACGTACCAACGGTGACGGATTTCAAACTTTCATCGATCCCGGGGAGTATTTTGTTTTATTTAGGTGCTTGTATTTACAGCCACAGAACATCACAAAGTACTGCTCAGAAGGCCAATTCTCGTAATTTAAAACGTTCAAAATCTAGTTAGAGTCTCATCTCGGCGACAAACAAATGTCAAAAACTTGTCAAAATTTAGGGAAATTACAAGTATTTTTTGACAGATTGAGACTGAGATCAGACTGTGAACGTTCTTAAAATTACGAGGATTGCCCCTCAGGTCTCTGAGCTACGTCCATCACACACTGGCACAGTTTATGTCTCCTTTTGCTTGACAACTAGTGGAAGCAAAATCGACGACGAAAACATTCGCCCAGACAACAAACACTACATAATTTACTGCACAAAAATAGGCTCATTAGAGCTTACATACTTAGCATACCTTATAACCTGTTATGTGTCATAAACTTGTTATTGTCAATTAAGCTTCACTTCTATTTAACATCTCCATCTCATAACTTCAACTAATTTTAAATTAAGCTTCACTTCTATTTAACATCTCCATCTCATAACTTCAACTAATTTTAAATTAAGCTTCACTTCTATTTAACATCTCCATCTCATAACTTCAACTAATTTTAAATTAAGCTTCACTTCTATTTAACATCTCCATCTCATAACTTCAACTAATTTTAATATATATTTGTTAACATTTCATTACTTATTTTTAAGTTACTTTAATTTATTTTTTATTCTTCTCTTCTACCTCCTACTAATCTAAATATTGGAACATCTTTTCTCACACTGTTATTTAGCTGCATAACTTCTCACATTCCAGGTGACTGATATTTCAAAGAAAATGATGACCCGCAGTGATACAATCAAGGAGATGGAAGCAAAACTAAGATTAACTTGACGAAGCTCGAGGTTTCTGAAGCTACATGTCAACAGCTGCTCCGTGAAAGGGAAGACAGCGAGGTGGAAATAAAGATCATTAATGATAGGAACACTGAGTTTAAGAACCAGCTGACTGAACTACATATACAGCATATGGACATACTTGACCAGCATCAACCTCCGTCGTTCGTAGTGACCCCCACGAACTGGCTTTAAGACGCATATCTGAACTAGAACGGGAATTAAGCAAGGCCCACAACACAATAACCGGTTTGGAAACTCTCAAAGCCCGTGAAGAGTCTGCGATCACCTGGTCTCCTGGTCCTGGTCTGGTCTGTTCTGGTCTTTATGATGAGTTGGTTGGTAGCGGGTCCCGTCCCATATGTGTTGAGCCAGTTGTAACAATAGATCTAACTGATGATACTCTAATCAAAAATAAATTGTTTACTAGTCACAATAAGTTAAAAAAATATTTAAAAATTAATAGATTAATTAGAAAAACTCAAAAATCTTTAAAATGCCAAGAAGTAAACAAATTAAAAACAAAACTTAGGCAGAAATAAGTGAAAATACAAGAATTAAAAAAACTGTAACAGTGAATTAGAATTGTGTAATGCTATGTATGACACAGGCACTCGGCACCTTCAGGATGAATTGTTTGTTAGGGAATACGCTCTAAGGAACAGAAAGGAACATCTTTAGTAAATATGAGGCTTCTCAACAAACGCATGCAGGAGGCTAATGAGTTGGCAGACCTGGTCAAGTATAATGCGGAGAGGTATGAGTCTTTGACAAATAACCTCTCTTTTAGCTGTACCTGCTCCCAGGGACCCCAGCTTATTACACCCACACCCTCAGTGGCTCAGCCAGTAGGTAGCTGTATTAGTAATGATAGCATGAATAATTTGATTAACACTAGTTATATTTTTTCTGATAAATTTGGTCCAGGTTTTGATAGCTTGTTAAATCAGTGTTCGCAACAATATGTAATTAATAATTGTTTACCCGGTGCCAGTATTAGCCAATTAATTAGTAATATCAAATTGACAAAAATAAACCCCAGTTCAACTGTTATATTATTATATGGGGATAGTTTAAATGTAAGAAAAAAGGACATAATTGAATGTGTTCATTTTGATGTTGCATCTTAATGAGACTAATAATTGTAAATTTATTTTTTGTGCCTTGCCTTATTCCCATTATTTAACTGATGAGCAAAATAAGCATATTTATAATTTAAATATGTTCATTTATAATAGGACTTGTCGTCACAGTGATGCTATTTTATATTTTGATTGTAATCAATTCATTACTGATTACAAACTGACAAATTATACTATGTATTTGCCACCTAGTTCTAGGAGACCAATTGTTAATCTTTTAGCATACAACTCAGTGACACTGGTACTTGTAGTGTACCATCGTTAGTACTGATACTAACACTACTTTTGATACGCCTTTTAGTTTAAACTATTATGTGCGACAACGGGTCAGCCGCATATGTTGAATGTTGTACATCAAAATATGGAGGGTCTGTCCGTCAAAAAGCTAGAATTAAGTTTATTTATGAAGAATTATGATGTTCAGGCGTTATGTTTGATTGAACACTGGTTGAAGGGATATGAAGTAGTGTTTATCAATGATGAAAACTTTACTGTACAGAGCGCATTTGTGAGAAAAAGTGCTATTCGCGGTGGCTCTTTAGTTCTTGTTTCAAACAAGTTGAAATGTAAACAACGTTTAGATTTAGTTAATCTTTCAATCGAGCGCACTATAGAGTTGTCTTGTGTTGAACTTGAGCGATATGTTATAATTTGCGTTTAAAGATTCGAATCGGTAATGGAGGATTCTCTCAATAGTTGAAATCAAGTAACAAAAGTGTTATTTTATATGGAGATTTTAATATTAATATTTTAGAAGTTACTCCATTAAGTATTAGACTTCTCAATCTTTTAGGTCTTATAATTTAATTAACTTGTTTTTGAACCAACTAGGATCACAGCATCTTCGTCAACATGTCTTGATAATATATTTAGTGATTGTGATGCCAAAAATAAATTACTTTTAACTGACTTAACGTCCGACCACTGTGGTTTATTAGTTAACTTCCACAAGCAATTACATAAAAAGCCGCATAAACTCGAATGCAGGCCTTATACAGCTAGTCGTTGCAAAATGTTTAAAAATAATATAGATCATAGAATTACACCACCTATAGTAGAATACGAGAATCCTAATGTTTATGGTGCCCTTTTTGATGTTGTCCAAAAAGAGTACCAATCTACTTTCAAGAACAAAATCATTAACATTAATGGATCCTCTGTTGGCTTTAACCAATGGGCTACTCCAGGTATTTATAAAAGTAGAGCGAGACTATACGAGTTATATGGTTTAAGAAAATACAGGTTTGATACTCCTTTCCTAGAGTATGTCAAAAATTATTCAAAAAGATTAGTGCTTTTTCTAAATCAAAATTTTTAGGCGATACAATGAAACATTCTAATAATAAAGTAAAAACCACTTGGAAAAATTATTAACCCGGCGTCAGCATGGTAGAAAATAGGTACAACAACTGCATGGTGGGTCATAATTACCCGGATTTTAAACCGTAGCTGATTTCTACCATTTCAATGACATTTAGAGCATTTTGTGTTTAACTTGAAGAATAGTTCTTAAATTACAATATTTTGGAGACAAAATAAAAAAAAATGAGTTATATAAAGATCTTTTTATGTATTTAAGAAATCAGTATAAAATTTACAACAAAAAGTTCAATTTCTATAAACGTATTAATAGAAAAACAAAAAAATTACTAATTAACACTTATTTTTAACTTTTTGGAATGACAAATGTGAGATCTTTAAGAAAGTATATGTAAAAATTATAAAGAATCTTAGGGTTAATCACTATTAGCACCGTCATCTACGCAACCGCCACAGAAAGAAATTATATGTTCAGGGCAGATGAATTTGTTGCATCTTTGACAGGTATGGGTAGTTTTCCTGTCTTTTTTAGCGGGACATATCTGGCATCATTTACAAACACCACGAACTTTGGCAGAGGGCTCCTCTGATGTTTCTCCTGTAAACTCTCATATTCTTTTGCGCATCTCTCTGGGTAAATGAACTACGTCCTTGCGAGTGCTCAAGTGATCATTTATAAGAGCAAGACCTAAGTTTTTCAAGAATTTACGCCGTTTCAGATTTTGTAAAGAGAACTTTACTAACACTTCTTTATAAATTATATATCGTTTTTGGCGTTTTTGGGGGACTGACTGTCTTTTGCAATTTTGACGTTCGAAAAGTGCTGATTCTCAGCCTAATTTGAATAAATGACTTTTGATTTTGATTTTGAATGACAAGACTTATTTATCAATTCCTTCAATATTAAGCACTCCAAATATCACAAATATGCGATATCATCTTATCGCCAGTATCAAGATACTGGCGATAAGATGATATCGCATTTTTCGTCGCGAGCCTCATAATTAAGATATCAACGCGCGCGTCGCACAAGTGCGGGCTGTGAAATAGAAATACCGTGCCGTGGCGGTAAACATACGCTTGATATTAGTACAAACAAGATATATGGAATTGTGGAAATTATATATTTGCTCTGCGGATGATGTGCTCCAATATATCGGACGGTTAGATCTGAAGTAAAGTAGGTTTTTATTTTGGTCAAGGTCAAGTACGCACATGTTTATGCCTTTTTGTGTCCCAAATACTTAAATGAAATTAAACTTAGGTAAATAGATTAGAAGTTCATGCAAAGCTGTTTTTATTTACTTTTTCACCAAACAATGACTCAAACAAATGAAATGATCCGACAATCCCATGGAATGGTGTTGTTAATAGCGACACAGCAGCCCGAAGCTCAGCAATTCATTCATTTAGCTTTATTTAATGAATGATACCGAGGCTCAATTCGCGTCAAACAAAAAAAATTATAATTGAAAACATCTTTTATTACATACAAATCATGTTTGCTAAGATCATCAATATTAATAAAGAGATTGATTACTGTTGTCTGCTGTGATTCCTCCTCTTGTAACTAGTTGCTAGTTAGTCATCACATCTAATCAGTAACTGTTTCAGTATTACGGTACATTACTTTTTTATAGTATTTCGGACAGGTAGCGACAGGTTACAAGTTAATTGACTACTGGACCACTATTGAACATGTTTGACCTAGTTAACTATTGCGAATTGCTCAATAAAATTAATTATTATGAACAAATCGATCTTTATTAGTTTATGAATCTTCTTGTAAACGCTGCTGAATAGTTTTTCGTTATTATCGTTTATTTTTGTTCGCTTATAACGGTAACATTTTCTCATTTCTCTTTTTGATTCTTTTCTCATTTTTCTTTTTTTTTTTTTCATTTTTCTTTTTTCTAAACGCGATCAGCATATCTAAACCGCGTGCATTGGTGTATCCAGCCCTAAGTCATACCTATCAATGAAATTAAGCAATATTTTAAAAACTTTGCTATTTTCCTTGTTCAGCAAAATGGATGCCAATATCAGTTACTAACAGCTTTACAAGTTTTCTTCAGTGAATTTCTCAGTAGCAGTATCTGGAACTTTGATGTTGAGGTAAACTCACTCTGGGTCTTACAATAACTGAGTTCTCAGTAAGCTTTCTTTAAATCTACCCTTTTAGGCTATTTACAAACATAAATACAAATAATATACAAATGTTGTTTTAAGTCTAAACGCAAAGACTTGTAATTGGCTCTCTGTCAAATATTGTTTCCTTTTTTTGTTTGTTCTTTTAGCTGTAAGTCTTCCATGTTGTAATAAATAAATAAATAAACCTTTCTTTCTAATTAATTATCAAGCGTAAAATTTAAATACCATAATGTTGAAAATCCTTTGCCAACCCAACTAGTTATATTTCATGGCCCATAAAACACCACTGGGCCGTAAAAAAATGACCAAACACCAAAGTATTACGACACGTGTCGACGCCGTTAATTGTGTGCGCCCGCGCATAACATCTCGTCGATCACGTTGACACTGGCGAGATCAATCAGCGGGTGACGACGAGCTCACCGTTATGCCCACAATGGAATAGTAAGCTGGACCATTAGGGAAATACATTATGTTCGGAAACATTATTTTAAAAGATGTCGTTATTCTTCAGGCTACTAAACGGTTTGTTGCCACGCCTTATTTTAATTTAATATTTGAATTGTTTTTTTTTATCTTTTCGCTACGGACGCTTTTAACATTCTGCATCGTACTCACATACATAATTTAAATACGAATGGTGTAACCAATAGGTATTATGCAACCATATTATTTTTATTTAAAAGTGTCCGTGGAGTTTCTTGCCCGTTCTTCTCCATAAGTACTTACTACGCATTAGAATGGGCAACTAGCCTTATCTTTCTGACTAACCGACCCCTTGACAATTCAAAAGTGCCTGTAATTGGTTTATTTGAAATGATTTATGCTTTGAGTTTGAGTTCAAAATCAAAGCTCACGAAATGAATGCTTAAAAACCGACATTCAAGAAAGTGAAAGTCAATTTTGGTATTTTAAAAAAACATACCAAAGTACCTATGCCAATTCACATAACGTTCAAAATCCGTAGCAACGATACCCAATTTCATATCCGGTTTCAATAAATCTAAATGCTCAGCCTCTAGGTATATGTCGGCTTCAAATGAACTGCAAGATTTACAATCCGCCCTTTGAAGTCCGAACTATGTTAACTCGGTGTACCTAATAAAGCGGCGTTTGTACCGGTGAGGCTTTTGTGCCTACTAGGACCATGTCGCGTGGAAGGTGCTACTGAAGAGTTACATGACTTGGACGTGTAGCCAACAAAAGAGTCAGATATTGTAACAGGTGTCTGCAAAAGGGAACATTAAATCATGCAGTCTGGCAGAATTATGTTTGGTTGCATTCGATCACTCAAGTGAGTTTGTAATCAGTTTCAAAATAGTGAATGAGTCGTTTGTTTTTGAATAAAACTTTATTGTTATAGTTGCCAAATCGCTCGCCTACACGCACGTAGATATGTGCATCCCTTTCCATAATAACATGCTCTAAATTTACTTTGTAACACGTTGAATTAGACATTTTAATTTGACGCACCTATTCAATTACATCCTGTATAGGAAAGATAAAGTCTTCTAACTAACTACGCTGCAGCGTAAAATGGTGTGCGATTGGGTGAATTGCTATGTAGGGTTACGAAGATGAAACAATGTCAATATTTATTGTTCTATCTTAAATATTTCAAAGCGTAGTGATGGCGACACACCTGACGAAAATTATGCGACGTTATTTCGGCCTGATGTGTCAAAGCAGTCTCGCAGTCAACTCGAAATCGTCAGCCGACCAACTCAAGTCTGGCAACACGATCTGTGATCTGAGAAGAGGTTGCCAGGTTCCACGCTTGATTTTGTGTTTGTTTTATGACCAAAAGATCAGCTTTTAGTTTCAATGGATAACCAAAAACCAAAAAGTTATGGTTGCAACTATATTTTTTAGTTCTTGCATAGCGGTTATGAGCTATTGACGAGTGCGTTATTGTTTCGAACTTCACAGCTCCCGAGCCCACAAATGCAACGGGTTGTCACTTCAAAATTCCCCATTTCACTATTTTATTTCCACCGACTTCTATTCAAAGTAAGAGTACCTACACAATTAAACAAAACCTACAAAATACAATTACTTTTACGACCACAAACAGTAATATAGCGAACAAAGAGCTGCTAGGTATCAGCAGAAAGGTAGCTCTATTTGTTTGTATATAGCACCTGCAATATACACCATGACGGAATCTAAGGCTAACCGTAACTGCCCTTGCAAACTTAACATGAATAAAAGACAAGGGATTTTCATCATTACATCGTAAACGTTAAGGTTCAGGTCAAGTCTTTCGTTAACTTGCCGTCAAAGTAAAGATGTTACCTTTTTTTGAAACAATAGCTTTTGGCCATAACAGGACAGAATGTATTGGAGCGGTAAAAGTTGTTTGTTCTATTGTTAGCACTATCTCCGGAACTACTGGACCGAATTTGATCGGCTTGTTTGAGTCTGTGTAGAGTGGATAGGTTTCGTTAACGAGGTTATGTGCTTTCCGGTAAGTTTAGCGTTTGCGGGCTGTCTGTCACTGAACACAGACGTTAAAGAAAAAGAAGCTTATTTTCGTGATCGGTTTTATTTGAGTGTCAATTGTTTAAAAAAAACAGGCAGCAGCCAATTGTCTGATGGTAATCACCAACACCTATGGACATCTGCAGTTCCAGAGGTACGTCGCTATCAGAGAGATAAAACTAAAATGACACATGCGTCTGTAATTCAGCACCCTTTTCACCGGAACACAGAAAAACCGCTTGGCGGCAAAAAGTAAACGACGAACGGGCTTTTTACAAAGCAGACTAAGTAGGTTTTTACAAAGCAGTATCAAGAATTGACAGTAACACAATAAAAACATACAGTTCAGAGTTAAGAATAAATAGTTGTGGTGTTCCTCAGGGAAGCGTATTAGGGCCCTCATTATTTATAATATATATAAATGACTTGACGAATTCATTAGATGTGAACAGAGCATTCATTGCACAAAAAAAATGTGTCAGGGCTGTGTATGGAGCAGAATATTTGGAGTATTGTAAGCCATTATTTAAAGCACTAAAATTCTTCCACTTCCTTGCCTATATATTTGAAATTTGTATGTTTATAAAAAGGTACTCACACATGTTCCCACTGTATGAACACATTTCTAAAAAAGTAAGAAGCAGAAACCCAAATAAATTACTTGCACCTAGCCAGAGACTACATTTGTATAGCAGGAATTCCAATTGCATGGCAATCAAAATCTTTAATAATTTACCTCCACGTATCAGAGTGTTGCCCACTAATAAATTCAGGAAAACAATATTTGCCTGGCTTTTAGAAAACTGTTTCTATTCAGTTAATGAATTTTTTAACTATGAATTTTGACATTACATTTTTATCAATACTATGTGGGTATGTACCTATGTCTTTGTGTGTGCCTATTGACTTGCATTGTTTTTGTTTATATATATTTTTCATTTTTTTAATATAAATCTTGACATTATATTTTTATCAATACTTTGTCTGTGTATACCACGTATGTCTTTGTGTGTACCTATTAACTTGAACTGTTTTTTTTTTTATATATCTTTTTCATTTTTAAATATAAATTTTACATTACATTTTATCAATACTTGGCCACTTTGACATTGTAAGTTAATCAATACTTGGCCACTTTGACATTGTAAGTTAATTTTAATATTTCTACACCGGCAACGGTAGTGTATGTGAAACTGTTTAATATTAAGACCTTGATGTACCATATGCTGAGAAATAAATGTTTTATTATTATTATTATTGTTTGTTTTTATCTCGGGACCATGAGGTCCCGGTCCTTTGGAAGGCGTACGAGGGGCCGAAACCAACTCGCAGAGGCCCCAGAAATTTTTATTGAAATGTGGCACCAACCGACGATTATCCCTGTATGCACTATGCAAGTGCACCCAAAGATAACCCCCGGTTAGTGTAGGACTATTGCAGGATATGGAAAAATACAAATTTGCACTATGGGTTTGGGTGCCTAAAGTGGACTGGTTATCAGTCATAACTATGGAAGAACTATGGCCCTTGCCTGATCAATATTTTATATATACACGGATAAAATGGCAGGGGGTGACTTGCACACTCAATAATGGGCACCCGGAAACTGTCGCTAGCACATAGTGACGTAGCAACAAGGGGGCAACATATCCTGAGGTGCTTATGAGGAGTGGAGAGGTATTCCACGGCTTTCAGAACAATCCCAGAGCCCGGAAGATGATCAAGATCCCTACGAGCACTTACTGGAATACTTCCTTCCCCCGGGCACGTTTGCTCTTGCGAGTCTCCACTCAAGCCGGCCAGTAAAGGCAAGAATGAGATGGGAGCTCTGTTCCTCGTCATTGTTCACCCCAGCCGGCCAATAAAGGCAAGCCAGAAAAGAGGGACAAGATTTCTCCCGGTAGATAGGGTCCGTGGGGTCGCTACTGCCCAACAGCGCGCCACATGTTACCCTGCAGTTTTTTGTATCTCTCTTGGTCTGGCTCCTCACCCTAGACCTGTTTCGGCAAAGTAAACTCATCCGGCGCAGGCCCAGAGTTCGGAGCGCGCAAGCCCCACCACGACGTCAACGTAGAGATACGGCGGTGGGTTATTATTATTATTATTATAGGTGCTACTTGTTTTCCGGGTTATCTGTAGGGAGTAGATATCGATATGTTTGGCACATATCCTGAAACTTTTACAGCAAGTAAGCCGCGTGTGTTTGCAGACGTGCGCGAACGCACGTCGCGGTTGGCGGCGCGCGCGGCATCCCGTGCGCTACGTGCGACAAGCGACACTCACGCGCAGCTGATCATGCGTTACAAAAACTTATTTTAGGAGCTGCTACGTAAGTAGGTCCACGTACGTACCAGGTGGAACACTGGACATAGCAGACATACCCGTGGGTGTGAATGTGTGATACGGGACCAGGACGAGATCGCTCCAGCAGTTGCGACAGTTGTAGACACGAAAGAGGCTAAACGAACTGGAAAGAGTAGCACTGAACATGTACTATGTAAATGGGGACTGAAAAGGTTCAAGTCTGGAAGAAGACGAAAGCATTTTGCTACCCATCGTCTTAACAACGAAGCTTTGTTTGCCCAAAACATGAAACAATACAAATAAAAACTTTTTAATTCCGCCTTTAAAATCCATTCTGTTTTTCTGTGCGAACATTCTGTTCGCACAGAAAAACTTATGAAACTAGTGTTGGTACTAAGATAATAATGTGGGTAATGAGTCTCTTTAATCTGACGAAATTTTAGCATGGATGGATGTTTATTTAGTGGACAGTAAGACGGAAATTGGATAGTTACCATAACGTTTCAGGATTTAAGTAACGCGATGGAAATAAAGATCAAAATTGAAAAAAGTAAGTGCTAAAGAAGTTAATGTTTTTTAACATTTGTGTACATTGTTCTCCCACAAAATGTTTCACGCTTCATGAGGAACATTAACGCTCTATTATATTGGCTTTGAGTATAAAATAACTAAAACAATGAGGTTGTAATCGTCAATACACAACTATTTGTCACAACAATCATTGTAGCTCACCAACATTGGCCAACACATGTTGCCCAACATTGGCGAAACAAATTACACAATACATGAAAGTCTTTCACCCAAAAAACAAACGACAACCATGATCGAAACTTCTTTAAAACATAGAATGCATGATGACAATTCTATTTACTTTTTAATTATTTAAAAGTATTTGACGAAAGAGTCTTGAACACAAATGGTTTGAGGATTACTTTTTTAAAGTTTTATGACTTTTTGTTTGTATATCTGTGTACAGTTAAGGAAACAGGCTTGAACAAGAATTGCCGTTACCGGTCATAAAGGCGGCAAAGTTTTATTGGGTGTGTGTTTATTGCGCATTGCCGTAAAATATTCTAATATTTTGATAACGTAGATGTTCTTTTCTTATTGTTTGATATTACTAGAATGCCGGTCTAAGTATTTTTGGTGGAGGGAGGAGCAGGTTGTTTTTACGTCTCATGTTCTTGTAGCTTAATTGATTTCCTTGCCTTTCCAAAGCTATGGTAGATTTGGAAACTACGCTCTTTTTATCCCACCCCTTACTATTCGATATAACCACCCAAAAATGTAATCCATTATTAATTTAGCCCTAACAACTCCTGCGAATTCCTACAAAAACAACTGCACACTTCATTCCTTCCAAAAAATCCGCATTCTTCAAAAAGTATAAAGAAAGAAATAAATAAACAATAGCGTTGTCCCAGTTGTGCTCAAAGTTAGTGTAACTAGGTAAGCGGTGCTCGCTCTACTTACATTTTGGGTTAACTCGCCGCGACTCGCGAGCCTCTGACCTCAGCTACGGAGTAATTGTGAAGAAGGACCGCTGCATGGATTTTATGGAGACACATGGAGTAGATATGGGGTCGTTTTTTATCGTATCCTGCTATGAATAAGCATTCATTGATAAATATAGCAGAATAAGGCCAAAAATGAAATTAAAGGGATGCATTATGAGATCACGGTCTTTTTTCGTGTTGATATTTTTCAGATCGTATATTTTAAAACTTGAGCTGAATTTCTATTGCGGTCCCTTTCTCTTTGTCTAACGAGTGCCGCTCTTTATCTCTGAGGTAAACATTTGATTCATAGTTTGTACCAGTACGTCACGTTGCTATCTTGTTGTGAGTAGGCGCTATTAATATTGCCACTATTTTTTATCTTGCTTGACCCGTAGCGTAGATAATAAAAACAAAAAAATCTCAGCTTTGTTACCTAACCTTACTAAGATAACACTGAACCTTAGTTTTAACTTTCTTGTTACTGCATTAAGAAAAAAAGTGAGTGAGTAGAAAAAAAATCAATCTCTAAGTAATCTACATTTTCAATAGCTATACGGTACGAGTAAGAATGATATAAGTTGATATTATTATTCTTAATAAAATACCTACTTGCCTAATCGTAATCAATGACTGCGCAGTATGTAAGTTCCAAATAAATGCAGAGTGCCAAAACGTGTGCGATTGGTCACAGAGCTGAGTCAAGTAGGGCGTACAGCGCACGCGCAAATATCCGTCATACTTCGACCCAACTCTCGCAGTATTGGTGGCCGAACGCCGGAACAATGTGAACTGTATTATTTACAGTGATGGGCCGAATACGGGATTCACCAAATACGAATAATCGGGAGAATCAAATTCAAAAGTCATTTATTCAATTTAGGCTGAGAATCAGCACTTTTCGAACGTCAAAATTACAAAAGACAGTCCCCCAAAAACGCCCAACCTTCAATGTTCGGTTAAAAGCATACCGAACCGAATATTCGGCAGGATTTGACGCGCTTTATCGTGCATCTCAAAAATTCAAGCCTGTTCTTGTCGAGCGTAAAATCAAATATTTTTTTCACGATACAAAACCTAACACTTTTCTTATATTAGACCACAACTGCTTCTAATAGAAGCAATCAATGTAAGATTAATACTATGTATCTCTTTACAAAGACAGAATAAATGATAACACACACTTGATATAGATACAATACAATTATGTAATTCTGCTGCTTCATATATTAAGTATATGCTCATAGATTTATAGAGGCAACGTTTTAATACATTATTATTCGGTAGAAAGCTCGGCATTTTTGCCGAATAATCAGCCAAATAAGAATGTTTGGAAAACCTGCCGAATACCGAACATAAAACGAATATTCGGCCCATCCCTAATTATTTGTTTGCTATCAACTTTGTTTAACGTAGGGGTTGATTTGATTTTGTTTATTTTAAAAGTCTTTATTAATAACATAATAGGTAATATGTATACTAACATGGTTTTAAGACATTTGTAACTAACACTTATTATGAATGTACAGACGCCAGCAGGTCAAGCTACCCGAAACTGTCAAATTTTCCCAATCAACCTTGAACCTGAATGCGTTAACGATAAAGTTGAAAATCTATTGAAGAAATTTGACAGATTGTAGTAACTTGACGTGCTGGCGTCCGTACTAACACTAGTGTTTAAGTTGTGTAGTGTATCTACTAACAAATTGGATTTTATGATCTGAAAATAAATGAATTGAATTGAATCGAATAGTAATACAAAATGTATAGGTAGTTACATTTTTTTTTTTTTCGTTTGGGATATCATCAAATAACCCCTCCCGCTCTGGGTGGAGCGGAAGGGAGTGTCAGACTCTTACTGACTAAAACCCACCCATGTTCCTTCCTTTGCCCTTTATGTTCCGGGGTAGCGGTAACCCTTTCGGACAATCCCGCTGATGTATAGTTACAATAAGATCTTATTCTAATTGTGTACAACCTATACATAACAAGTTCTTGGGCTGACTTACCTTTACAAATTCTATAAACATTCTATAATAAGTCCATAAAAACACACTAATATTCACAAAGAACAAAACTCTTAGCACTAACTTTAAACGCATACTACTGTTTACCTACTAAAGGATTACCTTTAGTAGGTAAACAGTAGTATGCGCGAATAGTCAGTGAGTGCACTATCACTCACTGACTATTTGGAGCACAGGGTAAAACGTTACAGTAATATAATATAACTTAGATTTAAACATTTAACATTGATGAGTCTAAACAAAAAATGATAATTCTAAACTGAGGATAATTTGCGTAACTTTACGCGGAATATGCTTGCTGCGACCGGGCGAGGGCAGCACGGTCGGTGCGGTGGTGGGTAGATATTGTTATTCACTCAAAAAATATGTTGCCTGTGGATGAAATTAATTAATGTTTGGGATTTTTACATATACAAGCTGTTCTTTTGCATCCTCGTCAAATTTCAGGAGGCTGTTATGAAAGACATAAATAATCAAATAAAATTACGATGCCTGGTAAATAATGAATACATACTAGTTTTTTTAGTTATTTAACTTTGACAGTATTTCAGAATACACCACTTTCAAAGAACAGAATCGCGTTATGGTATCGTATAAGCGGCCACGTTTTTCTGTGTGTGTAAAATGGCAGTTACAGTGCGGTCTCACACAGGCCGCGTTTTAAAATGCATGTCCCACACATGCCGATTTCCGAAAATTAGAAAAAAAAACCTATTTATTTTATTAGTGATTCGTGTCGGGAATCAATAGCATAGTTACCTCCTTGAATTTGACGAGGATGCATAACGACGCCTTGTATAGAATTTTCGGGCTGATTTTAAGATAAAATTTTTAATGTTTGGAAAAATTTGTTCGTGAACTCGTTTTAAATTTGTACAAAAGGCAATGCTAAAAGATATTTTGATTGAAAATGAACCTATCTAAATGACATCATATAGATACAGGATAAAGAGAAATGGTCCTAAATTTGAACCTTGTTGTCATACACCAGATACAATAAATTTCGCCATAGAGGAGTATTCACATATAAAAACTTTGAAATGGCGGTTAATAAGATAGCTTTGGACTATTTTGACAAGTGAGAGAAGGACGCCGTTAACAATTAGCTTGTGAAGTAGCCTCGTGCCAGACAGTGTCAAAGGCTTTTGCAATATCTAGCATCACCATTCCGTCGATTTGCCTTCATTTAGGTTGTGTGCGATGTGCTCCGATACCCTGGCCAACTGCTGAATAGTGGAGTGGAGTGTGCCTTACGAAATCCAAATTGCTCTGGTAAGAATGAGAGACTCAAATAACTTGCCTAGGCACGGGAGTAGGCTTATAGGACGGTAATTTGTAGGGATGCTGCCATCTGTGCCAGGTTTCTTGTGCGCGATTATTTTTGCCATTTTCCAGAGTGCAGGAAAGTAGCCTATTCTCAGACAACCATTAAATATTTCTGTGAGGTAGACCAGAGAGGCAATTCTCGTAATTTTAAAAATGTTCACAGTCAGAAGGCCAATTCTCGTAATTTAAAACGTTCAAAATCTAGTCGCAGTCTGATCTCGGCGACAAACAAATGTCTGAAACTTGTCAAAATGTAGGGAAATTAGAAGTATTTCTTTACAGATTGAGACTGAGATCAGACTGTGAAAATTCTTAAAATTACGAGAATTGTCCCTCAGATTAATTTTTCTAAATGAAACCTTTAGGTACTGATGATATTTTTCCTATCTAGCTGCAACGTCCTAGGTTCCTGTCCATCCCTTATAGCCCTATATCCCTTATAACCTTTTTTGCTAACAATAATAATAATTTATTTAAAACTTCATCAGTTTGTAACCCTATGACTTATTTACCACCATACTAATTTCAAAGCCAATATTTTCAATAGAATCTCCTATAATTATGGTATATCAAATACATGAGTTCCCTATCCTCCTTCAATCTATTGTCCTTGCCGAAGTTCACGAAACATTTTTCTACCTGTAGAACAACCCCAAAAATTCCTTTATTGCTATTGTCTCGAGCACCAACACAATTTTGCACAATAACTTGCACAATGTCAGAATGTGCACACCTCCAATAGAGTCGTGGGCGGTCAATTGGTCACACCTTACTGTGCCACGCTTGAGTTTTTGTCACATCAGCTAATGAAGCTCACCCGATTGGTAGTCTGGCAATAATGGGCAACGGTAGCGTGACAATTGACAAGTTGCGACTGTTGTAGGTAGATTCTATGTTAGCGTCAATTTCGTTTCTTAACAATACTGTTTATATCAGTGGCACGCTAGTGGCACGCATGGCGCTCTTCCGTCTTACTTACCCTACTTCGCCTTCCGTCTTACTTACCCTACTTCAATCGCTTATAAAGTGATACTAATTAGAAGAGGCAAGAGCCACTTGTGATAGTGGTTAAGTCATTTTATAAGTAATTCGTGAAAGGGCTCTGTAAGTAGAAAGATTACTTCTTAAGAGGCATAAAGGGTAAAGGGTAGCACTAACACGCTTCTGAGCGTGGTTTCGGACAGAGTGCACAGCCAAATCCTGAGGAATTATTTTAAATTTTACTAACATAGTTATAAGTATCTACTTACTAACATAATATAGACTTGTATCAATTACTGTGTGATTAGTCTGAAATAAATATTTTCAATTTAAATTTCATAAAGAGGCTTTAGCCTCTTGTAGCTGTACATAGCAAACGTCTGCTAGGAGGATTGTTGATGCATAGTCAACCTGAAAGACAATAATGAACCGGTCATTTCACCTGCACCATAAAATAAAAGAAAGGAAGTAAATACGTTTATTTACGGTATACATGACGCAGAGAAAGAACACAAACACAAAAAACAAGTTACCACGATTGGCACCGTGATAGGTGCCATTCAAAGCTAAGACGGGATGCACCGATGTTCAGTGATGGAAAAAGTAGGTAAGGTTCTACTTCCCCGGACATATGAAAATAAATAAATTCTAACTCGCCTCAAGTCGCCTCACAAAAAGCATGATGCATTTTGAAATAACAACTTCCTTAACAATTACTTCAGTATCCATTTAACAGCCCAACCTGTCGATTTATCGTTATTGCACGTCAACACCCCGCCGGGTTTCAAAGTCAGGTTACAATGGCTGACCAAAATATTTACCATTCAGTCAGCTACCGGATTTTTTACCTTCAATACCTTTAGGCTTTAAAGGACACTTGTTTTCATCAGATTTATGGGTGTCTTTCCGCCGAAAGCGTTGTTTTAAAACATTTTAAGAGCAGTAGCACCTTGCTTCGAGGAAACTCTTTGTTGTTTGGAAATTACATTACTTTTGATTTCTGAACGTTTTAATGTTCGGTAGTTTGAGAGGGGTCGTAAATTACGTGATTGTACAATGACGTCTGATAGAGGCCGACACGGCGCAAGTCCCGAGTTAAAACGCTAAGAATATTACTTAGTTTCCATTAAATGTAGAAAACGTAGGGTAGAACGTCTCGCATAGGGTCACAGTATTATGCCGAACGATGGCCAACTTTCGTGGACCCCCCAACTTATTCCTTTTTTGTGTTCGTGTTTTTTTTTGCGTCATATTTTTATCGCGCTAATAGGTAAACATGTTTTCTTTATTTTATTTCTTAAAAGGATGCAGAGACATCTATTTAACAATACGTATAACAAATCACGGCCAGCAGTTGTGCATAATCTATCTATCTATCTATCTATCTAACAGTGCATTACATTTCGCCAGAACCAGATTAACCAGAACCAGAACCAGATTTTGGGCAGAATCTATCAATCTATGGCTTCACGACTTTATTTGTATACCTGCATTCTAGCAAATAAATAATTTGATTTTTTTTTTAGTTGCCAGTAAAGTAAATTTCATGTAAAGGGGACAAGCCTGTCAATTATCATGCTTTGTAGATGACATCCGAGCTGCTACTCCGAAATTCCTAATGGAAAACCCAATAACATTTACACACAACCCAGGACTCTACACACTCACCAGTCGCGCTTGCCGGAATTTCTGCTTGTGGTCTTGAGGCATACCTACCACCACGTCTATGAAAGTTGACAGCGACATCTATACAAGCTTGTAAGAGTTTTATCCACTAGGTACTTACTATCTTGTAAACAGTGACATCTAGCGAACATACTTAAAACTAAAACCAAGTGCTGTGTTGTTTAAATAAAACTATAGATGGCAACGTCAACAACCAGTATTTATTTTTTAATTTAATTGAATAATATACAATAATTTAAGGCTTATGTTTTATGTAACCTTTGTTTGTCTATCCGACAGTATGCTGCTGCAATTAAATAATAAAAGAGTTAAAAAATAATTTTCAATTACTATTGAACTATATCAAATGAGCGCCATCTAGAGGAAGCTGAACATAACATAAGTTCTCGTAAATGTTAAGAGATGTCACTGCAAGTATCGAAATAAACTATAAATCATAATAAATAATCAAAGCATTATGTTGCCATAATAGTACGGTACTATAGTGTTCACTCATTTACACAAAAAGTCCACACCAAGTATCATTCGATGATTTTTTTTTATGAAACCCTTCATTTTTACTTCGATTCGGTAGTAAGCAGGTGCCTTGTACCTAGTTTTTTTTAATGTAACACTGCTTCACTGCTGCCGAATGAAATGGAACTGATCAGGCCACACATCGGATGTAACGATGCCTTCGATATAACCATCAGGAATTGAGGACCTGGTAGGCACAGCAAGAGATACAGGAATTGTGGGACGAGATAAATTGTCTGATTGATTGACTACAGATCTCAATAGAAAGAATAAAATGAAAAGAAGAAGGATGGCCAGGCCCTGCAGTGGGACACGACAGGCTCATGGTTAATAAGTTATAAGTAAATTATTAAGGTTTAAAGATATACTCGTACCTACCTAGCTCTCTTCTCACTTCAGCTAAGTCGAGACTTTTGTTCTATTGATCATCGATATAAAACTATGATCCTGAACCCAATCACGACTGCATAAAGATTTGATGTGCACCATGCACATCAAATCTTTATGCAGTCGTGATTGGGTTAACCTTAACAAATGCACCTTGTACGGGACGCACTTAATTTCACGACGGATTCACGACAGTTTTATAAATATCCTAATTTCTGCATAGACACACAAAACTCTGTTATTTCAATCTCGTATATTGTCACTCGTCAAATGTATTCGCATGTTTGAATACCCATTCAATGACGTAGTTCCGCGTTGGGCGCGAAAATAAGCCTTTGTTTAAATTCAGCATTATTTTTGCGAAATATTTTCATTGTTTTATCGACGCGGCCCGTTACGCGAATCGTGTTAACTTCCGAGAGGCCCACTGGGGTTAATGACCTTTTGTTACAATGGCTAAATGCTAGCTCACAGATTAGGCTAGGTTTAGAATTCATAAAGCGAATATTCATTGAGCTAAATGGAATTATCTTTGAATATCTGAATCTGAAATTTAATTATTTATCAACCAAGTGTTTTTGTTCGGATACTTTTACTATTCATGGTTACTTTATGTCTACCTACCCACCCTTTCCAAAGTTACAGTAGTTACAGGAGTGGCTAATGCGTTCACCAGCGGTCTCTGGACGACCAGTATAGGTACCTACTTACTTGTTTGGTACAGTTTCTCTGAGAATGACCAGCTACGGTGGTACTGTTAGTAATACCTAGGACACCAACAAAAACCACCAGCTGCCGCGCTCCTCGAAGAAGAGCTTGAAAACGACTGTATCATAAATCAATAGCTAGGGTCCACCTACTACACGAAGAACCGGGCTCTCGGATAGAAAGAAGGGGAATTGATTACCTGTTCTTGTACTTATGCGTCTACAAAATAGTAATTATATGTATCATGATGATAGTATTGTTATTCAAAAATCATTGTCCACCATGCGAACGAACCACAAATTAATCCAATTTAGTAACTAAATGAAAATAAATCTTTATTGATACAAAACATTGTACATTGCTTTTAAGGCTAGGATACATTAATTTGAATGAATCAAAACACGGAACACTAATGATCGATTCACGATCACAATCTCCTTATATCACATAATTGAAAGTCTTTATACCGCCATAACGTGTGTCCATCACTATCTATTACCTTCCGTACCTTTCATTTGAAGTGACCGGTCAATACGATGGATTTCCTTGGCCCGGAACTGAACCAGGGCGTCTCCGTGGCAACAGACGACACAACATGTGGCTCCTTAATCATTCAGCAGTCGATGGATCCAGTGTTCAATGTTGTTGTTCAATGGCTGTACCATTGAAACTTCTAATATTATATTATAATAATTACAAGAGAGCTTTTAGTGAAAGAGCACTGTCAGGGTAGTAGTAGCCCGGGAGAACTGCCGTTATATTTCTTCCGCAAAGCAATGGGGTAATTGTGTAACACACTATCAGTAGGTAGCAATGGCTTTCATTTTGACAGTTCAACAACATTCATTGCATTACATTTTTTTTTGTTTACGTTGTTGAGCAGACAATTTTTACGAACAGATGTAGCAATGGATTAGCAATATCCTTCTAACAAAATTATTCAGATAGAGATTGGTAGTGTTTTACGCAATTTGGGTCCTACATTGTTCTATTTAGGTTTGTAGGTGCCGAAAAAAATATTAAAAGCAATAGAAACTTATCCCTACGAATCTGTTTATTAGCATTTAAATAAAATAAGTACAACCTTCATTTAACACTAATATTTGTTGGGTGATCCAACCAATGTACGGTACTACTTTTCGGTAGTAGGTACTGTGAGGACTTGAAGAGTCCTCTGAGGGGATCGTGAAATTAAATAACTATAAGACTCTTTTAAGATTGTATTATAGGCATATCTTTAAGTGTTCTAGCCCGAGTCACCACTGACAGTTATATACAAAAATCCTAACAGAAGAAACATGACGCTAGTTTGAACGTTCGAATTTAACCCGTTCTAAATTATCTCCGGCCTGTACTATGTGAGGTCGCCCCCATGCAGATAAACCTCTACATGAGCTACGCCCATCCTTGAATAAAAGGATTGGTAAGCTACCGCCTCTCAACAAGACTTTTATTCACAGCATTCGAACGCTCAGACCCTTCCTGCCTATCCCTAAGATAACAGTTACCTAACGCCAGATAATATATACAGTGTGAGGTCCAACTCTTGCAAGAGTAGGCTTAAGTCAGGACAAACGAATCGCGAGTCCGACACTATGACAAGTGTCTGGTAAGTTAACATTTACATGTGCCACTGTGCACCAACATAAACTAACGTCGTCATGCTTAAGCCTCGTCGCGCCAAAACTGGCGAAAAAGAGGCGACGCGGCCTCCTATATACTAACAATATGATGTGACAGTTCACATCAGCCTAGATGAGGCTTAAAGCAGATAGATGATCTTAACTTCAAACTCTTTTACCCCATCGGACGGTATTGAGCCAGAGGGAGGGAAAAGGCCAAGAGGTCAGTGTCCATCGAAAGAAAACTATCTCGCGCCCATACTCCAGAGGAAATATTTCCAAAAATCTATTCCGTTCTCACTAAGTTCAAACTCCATGAGACATCAGTCAATACTGATAGAACTGTGGGTCCTCTAATATAAGTTGAACCACTTGTGCCAACCAGACACACTTTGCGAAGGCTATGCCCCGTATGCAAAGATGGTTTCAGCTTAGGGAGTGCCATCCCCCCCATGTAGGAGTGACCACAGTTTATGAATCTAAATACTTCTCCTTATTCGCGGTACTAAATTCTGGAGTACGTTCATGCTAACTCAGCCTATGAAGACGACGATATGTTCACTCCCTCAGACTCCTTGAAGCTGTGAGGCGAGCCACCTCGCTCGCTCCCAGCCGCGTCCGGTGTTTTATCGCAGCATATGCAAAAAAATACAAATGACAACATATTAAAATAATGTATCATAACAATCAATAATATACTAAAAGTGTTATTTACATCTATCTAACGTTGACGTGATAATGAATGACAATTAAAGACAACAAAAGTTTGCAACATAATATGAAAAGGTTTTATAAAAAAGTTTTTTATCTCTGAACTTACATTTTATAAACTTGTATTTTAAAATTAAAGATTTCTTTATAAAATTTTGATAATTATAGGAAAATATATTTAGAAAGTTATTAATCATTGAAAAATATCTTGGAATTAAGCGTTTAGTTTCAACTTTTCTATCAAATGAGTATTTTTTCTTTATTCGTGCTTTTTCTATATTGTTAGTAGCACATTGTGAATGAATAATATTAACTATTAACATTATTAATATCATTAAAGATTGAAACCTATCTGCAAAAAATGAATTGAAATGAAGTGAGATTGAATTATTAATCTTAGGGTCATCTATGTGATGCATAATGTGATCACTACGATTAAAGTCTGCGCCCTCATCCGTAAGAAAATTAAATAATTCTTTCAATTGCACATAATTGTTCACCACTGTGCGTTCGTCTCTGACTGCACACAACTCTATATCAGCTTTAACTAGATCAACTTCATAGTCCAGCTTACTGTCGTCATTCGACATTACGACGCTCTGAGCATCTTCTTTTATCTCCGTGGACAACTCGACACGACATCTCTCCTTTGTCTCGGAATCAATAATCACAGAGTTATCCTCAGTAACCTTATCACCAGCGATGTTATTTTTATTAAGTTCGACATCGTGATAATACTGCTCATCCTGGTGCTCTGAAACACAGCTATATATATTAATAAAAGGACTGGACTGACCCGATTCATTATCTTCCTCGTGTTCACTCTCGAACACTTCCATCGGCTCCTTCTCATCCTCTGCCGGGCTGCACCCTTGGCTGCTGCACTCGACATCATCTTTTTCATCAGCTTCCACTTCCACGCTGCTTTCTAGGCAGCTTTGCTCATCTTGTAGTGGGCCATCTCGTCTTCCACTAAATAATAAACAAGCATCATCATCTACATTTAACAAATTTTCCTGTCCGCTTCCCTCAGACAGATGTTGTGTAATCTCCTCTTGTTGCCTCTTATAAAACGCTTTGTGACAACGGCACGGGAGCTCTGCTCGTAGTACATCGCACAACGCATTGAATGTCATGCCATCGTGGTACATCATTTTAAAAACACATAGGGCAGCACCCTCAAGATATACGCCCAATATCAGCGCCCAATCGCTCTCACACCATCTATTGTAGTTAGCAACTACCTTGAACGCCTCAATGAATTCTTCTAGGCATGCGTTACTGCCCGTATAATATTCAGCCATCTTAATCTCTTTACACAAAAAAAATATTGAACCACTTAGCTGCATATAATATCCAGGCGACTTTTCTGTGCCTGCTCTATCCTCTTGAATGTGAGCGGTCTCGCTTCTTCAAATATATGTATGCATATAAACGTACAACGCTTAGCGCAAGTTCGGCGCAAATTCCTCCTCAACTTTTCGTCAATTCAGCCTATACCTTTCGACAATTTAGCGCCTACCCGGCGCCTCCACCATATGTGAGGACTTGAAGAGTCCTCTGAGGGGATCGTGAAATTAAATAACTATAAGACTCTTTTAAGATTGTATTATAGGCATATCTTTAAGTGTTCTAGCCCGAGTCACCACTGACAGTTATATACAAAAATCCTAACAGAAGAAACATGACGCTAGTTTGAACGTTCGAATTTAACCCGTTCTAAATTATCTCCGGCCTGTACTATGTGAGGTCGCCCCCATGCAGATAAACCTCTACAGTACATACCTTACAACCGAAACACCGCATGTCACCTCCTCGCTGCCAACGAAGCGTGACGGTTCACCTGCGTGACACTGTCACCCGACAGCACAGCACAGAGAGGCCACGCTTGTCAATCAGTAGACGTAACGGGGCATCAAGCCATAGCGGCCACATTACCTCCTGATTCGACACTGCAGGTGGAACACGCTTATTATAAAGTGCTTCCTTATAAACTCCTTGCATATGGACACGCTTCCATTGTCCATTCCACGCGTTCCACGCATTGTCTGCCCAATCTTCGACAGATTCGATGCTTCGGAGCTCAACTGAACAAAAGTCGCAAAAAGTCAGGTTGTTCAAAGTTCAAAAGCAGAGCGTCTGCTTATGCTTTTATCGCAAATGGGAGTTCAATGGACTGTAATAGACTTTATATAATTTAATAGATAATTAAATTTGTAGTTAGTTGATAAAAACATTTAGGAAAACATCGTAATTCGTCTGTAGTCGCTAAACAATAAGCAAGCGTGGTGAATTGAGGAGTAGCGAGACAATTATAATTAAAGTGTAAAGTGAGCCTTCTCTACTTATATTTTCTGTGGTGAAATCGGAGGGGGCTCCAATGCACATAAAGGAACTCTTTATTAGCGTAACGTCAAATCGGGTCACTGAAAGAATTGGGCCAATCGATACCCTAAATTATGGTAAGTGATTCGGGAATTAAATAGCTCCATCGTTTGCTTACGAGTTGATGAGGAATCAAACAGATTTGAAACTTTAGACGAGAACATGCGTTACACTAAAACATTTTTTATACATAAATAAATAATAACATATAATCTAACTTTGTAAAATGATACTAAAACTTCAAAGTTTAAACAATAATACAGATGATAAAAAGTTACCCTTCCCATAAAACAGAATCGTTTCACTTTTTGAGTCGAACCCAGAGCATCCGCTTCCGCGGCGCAGTTAATAGCAGACGAGATAATACCTGGTTATACTACGGTGCAGCTACGGAGTAGAGAGGACATGGAGTACTAACGTGTAGGAGATCGTTGTCAGCAGACGCTCGTATTTAAGCAGTGTATAAAGGTGCAACCAGAATACGGTTAATCAATGTCGACCAGTCGTTATAGATCGAAAACGTATTTGATATTCCATATTGATCATTGGTCGATCTTTGGACGGTCGTTAACTAGTGAATTCCACACCATCGAACACACACTCGTTCGTCCAGACTGTGGACGAATGAAACTTTTTTCCCAATCACAACAGTAATAAATACAAAATAATAAATTTCTTTATTGATATAAAAACAGGTTACAGAAAAATTGAGACCCTGGCTCCGGAGCTAGGTTAGAGTACCTGTATTTCAGGAGCCAGAATGTGTTGTGAAACAGTGTTGACGACAAGGTGTTACGGATCGGGAATATCCGCAGTTCTTACTGCGTAAATGGAGTGCTAAAACTACTTAGTTTTAGCACTCCATTTACACAACTTCCTGGGAAGAGGTAGTTACTATAGAGTAATGGTTTCATAGGGAAGCATGTTGTGAAACTAAATGTTATGTGTGTAATCTTAATACATATTAGTGTTATATTATTTACCGCCTGCTTTCTCTTAGTTCCCTGAGCAGAGCATTAGATGTACTAGGCACAAGTAAATAAGTGAATACTTGTTCGTTTAGGCTTAACTTTTTAACACACAGACAAACTTATTCCAACAGCATCTTCATATACCGATAAATTAATATTTTACCTCAGAAACAACTGTAAAATAATTGCCTCGCAAAAAACGAAGGCTGCGCGGCCCATAATCGGAATAATTAAGTAGATATACCCAAAAAGTCATTACTTTTTTTGGAGTAAGAATTCTGCCTGCCTTCGGAAGAGTGAGGTCATGTTGTACCAGTAAAGACGAGGTCGACAAACTTGGCAGTTGAAAAATATTTTTTTTATCTTTTTTAATTTTAAGGTTAGACCAGGAAAAAAAGGTTCGAATTGTAAAGATTCAACTTGACTGGTTGATATATGTAGATAGTGGTCAAAACATGGCCACCTCATACTCTATAACTGTTTCACTGCAAGGCAAAGGCTCTCAAATGTAGAAAATAATACATAACTCTGACTTTACTGTCGCGCAGTCGGGTAAAAAGAACAGTGATGGTCACTCTTGCTGGCGTATCACTGCCTGCCAGATCATCCAATTACCTACACGATAATGTTATTTTCCTTATATCCGAATACGTAGGTATCCAAGTCAAGCAAGATACCACACAAACTTTTTCCTCAATAGATTCACATCACATTATTGTTGTTTATATTAAACCTTTAATCATTCAAGACAAATAGGTAAAGTCAGAGAAATTAATCAACAAATTGACTACCAACATAAATTGTCCGTATATTCAAATCCCGACATCATTCTTTGACAGTTTTGTGAAGTGGCTTTACCACGGCAAATGGACCTAGGGTCTCAATTTGCTGAACCATTAATTTCCCTGACCGTACAAACAAAAAATATGATTATGATTTAAGTTAGTTTCTCGAAGATAAATAAGATAAATGGTCGTTATTCCAGCAATTAGACACGAATATAATTTCTTTGCCGGTTGGATGCGCGGTCTCAGTGCGCATCTGTAGGTAGGTACTTCTTTATTTATTTTTGGCGACCATTCATTAGACCGATGACGCGTAATCAGTGTTTAGGGTTACTTTATAAGTTTATCGGCGTTTTAATAATTATATGTTTTGGTACTGTTTATTTTTGTAATCTATAATAGATTGTTGTGAGTTCGTAGTCAAAATTAAAACTTGTCTGTGTAACACGGATCAGTTTTCTTGCGAGTATTATTTTCATGGAGCAATATTTTGATTTCTATGTTCTATGTTATGGGATTGGTTTCCGCACTTAGTCCTTCAGGTGGACCATTGTACGTGGGCCATGGCGGCCGTCGGTGGTTATTCCAACCAGCCCACCTCCCTCAAGAAGCTTATTAGGTCTCCTGGTCTGTTAAGAACATGTGTGTATGATCTAGGTGTCCCGAGGGTTTCCGACCTAATCTCGGTGATGTCTGTGCACTCAAAGAGCACATGCGCGACGGTTTCATCAGCCTCCATACAGACTCTGCACAGGGGGCTGTCCGTTATAATAATAATAATAATAATCACTTTATTTCAGACAACTAAGGTCCTTAGATAAAATACACGAAATAATCTTATACGATAATAAACTAATACATACAAAAAAGAAACCTTATTCTACAAATTTATTAACTACGTTGGGTCGGCGACGTATTGCGCCGAGTCGAGGTGTCATGTAGCCTTCCGCGAAAACGACGATATATGACACCCATCGGCCAAAATTCCTCCTTCATGAAAGTCTCCAGATGGTGAGTCGGAACCCGCACCACAAAAGACTTGAAGTTAATCTTGTGGCGAGACTCCAACTTCTCGACTCTCAAGGAGAACTTCGTCTTCATCCTTATATACTCCACGACCTCCTCTGCCGTCGTAGAGTGATGCAGATGGGACACGTACAGCTGCGTCGATGGAATAGCGGTACGCAGCAACATGTTCGGACCAGCCATTGCGGTACTGCACTGATTGCGAAGAGTAGTCTTTCCTCTTCTTTTTCTCAACACGAATGAAGCCTTCTTTATCTGCCTGTCCTCGGCTTGTTACCGGCGGTAACGAGCTTCGGACTCGTTCGGAGGGCCCCTGGGCACTCGTATGTTTTGAGTAAGCACGCCCCGGTGTTGTCGTGCTAATATTCTTCGGTGTCCCAATGATAGGGGACGCGGGGAGGGCGGAGCGCAATTGTGCATCGCTTGCTGTGTCGGCGGCCGGCGTCGAGTCGAATTTTGCTGACTCGAAGCTCTGCTGCGATGTGTTGACTGCGCCGTGAAGTGTGTCGACGTTGGTTGCTGGCTCGTGTGACCTACATACCGTGTTGAGCAAAGTTGCTACCTCGGTACGTAGATCACTGATGGCTGAAAGCGATGCTTCCAACTTCAACTGCATCTCGGCCAGGCTTGATCTTAAGGTTGTGATGTCCCGTAGCAGCCTGGTGACGTCAACGTGGTCAAAAGTGACGGGGGGCAGCTTGCGCAAATCCTTCGCCACGAAAGTCGGCACGTCGTCCGGGTCGGTCTCCTTCAACACCTTGAAGATTGGAGATTCCTCTCTCCCTTTTCATCCCTCCTGCGGGACGGCATTCGGTCAGCCATTTCCAGCGACTCGTACAGCAGTGTCTTAGACCTGCCTGCAGTGTGTTATACCTATCGTGTGAAAATGTTTGTTTAGTAAGCAGTGCCCCGTGATGGTCCCCGTCACCAGTCGCAGGCTTTTCCTATCCAGGCGTAGTAGTATTTTCGTTAGTTTGCCATCTAGTAATGGCATGGTCTCCTTGGACTGCCTGCAGCCCGGTGACGAAGACCGGTGTAGCCACCTGCTTAGCTGATTAAAGGGGATGGGCACGACTGGTTCTGGACCATAGACTGACGTGCTGGGTGCCCTTCTGGCCAGCTCGTCAGCCGCATCGTTACCTAGTGATTAACTGTGTCCTTTTATCAATTTTAGTGTCACTGTGTTGCGGCTTGATACATTCACCTGTTCAAGCGCCTTGTGACATTCTAATATTAGATGCGATGTGATACATCCCTTCTTCAAGGATTGGAGGACCGAGGCGCTGTCAGAGATTATACGAACATGAGTGTCCGTAATCCTCCTGGCTGCTATGGCATGGGCCGCTCGTATTATACCCACACACTCCGCTTGGTAGACCGTGTTGAGCATTCCTAGCGGGATGGATATGTTAATATTTTGACTTATGCTAACGCCAGTTTTCTACTGTAGTGCAAGTCTGCGCACAGTTTCAAGTACCATCTATGTACTTAGTGGCATTTTTCTTCAGCTATGTTAGTATGTTAGTCAGTCAGTACGGACAATACCATTGTTCATAAAGCCCTTGCCTCTAACTCGCCAATAATTATAATAATAAACAAATTCTAGATATCCGTCTTAATTTGTAACATGTATCCCTATTTATGTAAATAGGTACGTTTACCAACAGGTAAAGCTTGCTTTTCCTCCTTCAAATATAAATAGAACTGCAGTGTTCCAAGTTCCGACTATCCTCAAGAATCCTATGAAATAACTCACTGCACTTTATTACGGAAAACCCGTGCCTAGCAACATTACATGACGGGTTGAAACTCTGTCGATTTACTATTTACGATATATTATAAATCGCATAAGTTTCATACTTAGTGTATATAAATAGTATCGATATTTTTTTTTTGAATTAATTATTCGTACCTACATTTCGCAGGTGTGTGATACTGATAAATAACACAAGTCTATGTTTGTTTATGGAAACACTAAACTGGTTGTTTTTGTCTTTCTGTTAGCAGATGGAACTTTTCGACAAAAAGTCGAAGTCAAAGATTTATATTTGATTGAATAGATTTTTGTTTTTTTTTAGTCAAAGTAAATAATCACCTCTTTTTTCTTGTGGGTATTGTGGAAGACGGGATTATGTCATCATAAGCAACCGCATCCGTAATGATGAAAGAATAATAAATTCATAAATCTGTTTTTATAGCGTAGGTATTACCTTTTCTTAATTTAACATCGCTCAATACTACGATCTCTCTTTAAATAATATGGAGAAAATCTATATTGTTTTTCTATTTATCTAGTATATATGTCGCAGGTGGATTGTAGAATCCGTTGTTTTACAAAACAGCTCCGTTATGTAAAACAATTGAACAACGACATAATATACACCACCACAGCCCACCACAGGGCAAAGCTTTCTTCTCTCTCTTCCATACACTTCTGTTAGCAGAGAACATAACAGTTTTTTTTTTAAATTAATGTATGTTGACCCGCTGCTGGGCAAAAAAGACTCCTATCTTTACATAAATAAAAATATACTTACGAAATACTTACTTACTCCGTTGATCATGTCGATGAAAACTCGTTGGATCTGCAGCAGTACGTAGATCATGAAGTCCAGGTAACTCTGAAGCGGCGTTTCGAGAATTCATCGTAAAATACGATGCACTTTCGTTACGATTTGTAAATCTAGTTTTGAATTGATCCAATATAAGGTTTGGTATCTTTGAAAACTTCTGACTGGCTTTAAAGACGCAACTTCTCAAAGGCAAAAGGATTCGAACCTCTAGTAGATGCTCAACTGTTTCCAATGTTAGACTCAACTACGTTTATTTTTTTTTATTTTAGGATCTCCAACAAAAGATATACACTAAACATTACATATAGTTAATGGACGACCAAGTAGGTGTACTCTTTCAATTACAGGAGACCACAGCATGCACGATAAAATTGAGAGTACCTAGGTAGTAAGTAGGAACTGCGTCAGGTATACACTCGAGCTATCTTTACTAATTGCATTTACATGACTTCGTCCGGCACTACGAATTATATGTCAATTAGTTCTTTGTTTTCGTTCGTAATTAATCTATTACGTAGCACTGCAACAGGTATTTATTTGATTAATACATTGTATTGTTTTGCCGTTTGGTGATGCAACTTGTATGTGCATAGGTAGGTACTAGTAGAGTAGTAGTAAAAAGGTAGACTTTGTATCTTTATCACATCTACTTCTCTATATATTATAGCCCGTAATGTGCTGCTGCTGGGCAAAGGCCTCCCTTTCCCTTTCCCACACATGTCTGTCCTCTGCCATTGCGGGCCAGGCATTTCGGTAGGAGTCAAGTTCTTCCTTCCATCTTTATCACATAGGAAATAAAATAAAATCAAAATAATGTTTAAATCATTTATTTTTCATCGAAAAAATATCCTCCGCTACAAATATGATTAGGATGACGATGACCCGGTGTCGTGTAGACACGTGCGAATGGAATGCGTAAGTACATACAGACTGGTCGTGAACAGGGGGCTTTATTGACACAGCCTTAAGCAGACACAAGGACGGCAGACATACAGTAGAATAGTCGAATGCAGATGAGCCATATTTTTTTTTAAACAGCACTTATGTATTCTGTGTTAGAATTTATCCAGATCCAATTTAAACTTTGCTCAACTTTTATACCTTTGATTACTGTTCAACTGCTTCATCCTACCAACTATACCTGATAAGGTCATTGTACTGCTTGAAGCTACGATACAACAGAAACTAATCGAAGAGGCAAACTGATAAGCGACAGTACTACGAGGAGCAACGTTCGAACACAATGTAAACATAATAGTACTCTGTAGCTATTTGTCCTAGAACCCCACGCGCCTGCATAAGTGCCAATACATTTCATATAAATGTACTCGCACCCACAATCTGCCGCCTACAGCCACCTCTACAAATATACTTACTTTAAACAATAAATATATACAAAAACAAAACAGATGTTTGCATCCATAAAGTATATAATAAATCTTTTACAAATAAAATCTCCGATAAATTTCATCTAATACATGAACTTAAATTACAATATATACAAACATTTAAACATAGTAATACGACAACTGATGAAGTACTATTGTACCCTGTTATTTACAAAGAAAAGTCTCAGTTGTGTGTTAGTGCGTTTCTAACACACAACTGAGACTGGCAACCAGCCACTGATATCAACAATCCTGACAGGAAACTGGCTGCCTCGACTCAATATTTAAAATTCGTCGTAATAACCCAAAAATAACCTTTGTAACATTACATATAATTTATACCCTAAATAAAGGATTCACAATAATATTTACCTACGTGCATTGTTTTTGCCAGACCATTGAATTTCTAATTCTATTCTGAAATAATTCGATAGTTCTCAACATGGCAGCCCGCTAGAGATCAGGGGACAGCGTTACTTGTCCTTGGGACTTTAATTTTCTTTGAAAACAAACACTCAGATGGGGGTAGCTAAAGTTTGGGAAACTTATACCATAATAGTGTTACCGATGATACTCTCTTTGCCATCCAATAGTTCAGAGTACCCTGACTCGTCGCTGCAGGCACTGTCATTGTCACCAGTGTTCTTGAACACTTCTGTTTCTGTGCTCGAGTTGAGGCTGTCAACATCGGTCAAGTTGTCTATGAGAGATTCAAACTTTCCTTCAAAGTCTGACATGATATTAGAGTCCGCACGCAGTGGGGGATATGTGGACCTTCGCCTGAAGGTGTTCTTTTCACCGATCGGGACGTGGTTAACTTCCTCGGTGACGTTGGTGTCAGAGTTATTCATAATGTGCACAGAGTTGTAGCTTCTATTGCTGCTCCTCATATCGTTATGTTCGAAGCTTTGTTCCATATAAGAGGCAGTAGTGTCAGCATGTTCCTTCTGGTCTTCCTGAGGGAATGAGGGCAGGGATGACGGCTCTGTGTCAGTCACCGTGCTGGCGGTCTCGCAGCCCGAAGAAACTGATCCGTCGTCGCTATCCGTGACGAGGTAGTTACTTTGCATCAGCGCCTTACATTCGCCCTCAGCCACCGCGTTCTCACTCAGTTCGTTCGATTCGGCAATCGCTTCTAGCAATCTCGTTTCCTTCTCTCCGTCACTATGACTAGTATCATCGATACGTCCGTTCTTTTGGCTTTCCTTTACCAACAATTCCAGGAATTCATCGGAGACGGTGACGGTGTCGCTTCCAGAGTCGGATAGCGTTCTATTTATAACTCCCTCGGGACATGATGTCTTCCTCGGGGACTTTATATCGGGCCGTCGTCTGTCGAGCGTTTGCGAGGAATAGAAGTTGTCCATCGTCAAAGACGTTCGTGACCAGGGCTCGCCGTTCTGTTTAGCGTTCATCTCCGCCTCCTCTTCATCTTCTTCCGAACAAAGTTCTTCGATAGCCCCCAGTTTTGGAGCTGATTTTGACCTCTCTAGTGGAGGTCTGTAGTTCATAGCTCCGACGCTGAGTAGGATCTTTCTGCGAGGCATACTTGGGTTATCGTACACACTGTTAGCAAGACTGAGCCTGGCATTTTGTTTTGAGATTCTGTCCTTTTTGAATTCGCTTAAGGCCTGCTTCAGTTTGACTTGAAGTTCCTCTGTAATCTTCTTTGATATTGATTCTTTGGTGCAAAGGACGGCGTGGCAACGGAGCTCATGCTTAAGCTTCTTGCCCTCGTGGCGGTACACCCAGCAGAATAGCTTGGGGTAGTGCGGTGGGCTGGCACAGTACGTGACGCGGTGGGACCAGTACTCGGTGAGTCCGTGCTCTTTGGTGAACCCTTTGAGGCCGGAGTTGGTGACGGACAACTTCATCACGACGTCGGGCTTCGTCGACTGCTGGTAGTTGCGCCACAGTGTCGCCAGCGGCTTCTCGACGCAGCTCTCACCTGAAACAAAAGATCATTTGGTTATTATTTCAGTTTAATAGACGCCTATGCAGCGTTTTAATTGAAACGAGACATCACAAGTATGTGTGATATAAAAGATATGTTAATTTATATACTAGTCTAGCGGGTCTTGAATGCTCAATTTTTTTTACACTAGAATATCAGGTTTTTGTGATCACAAGGAACACAACCAAGGACAAGGAAACTATTATACATATATGCATAAAAGTATAAAGCATTTGACGACGGAACTAATTGTTTTAAACATCTCAATCCTAGCGTGATATCAAGGAACATGCATTTGCTTCCTCATAATGTATATATATTTGCTGATAATATCTAATCAGAGTGTAGAACAAGATACGTTCGCCCACTTGCACATTGTAATCTGTGTGTACATAATCTGTTATTATAATGATCTGTCGATCGAAACGTTTCGAGGTGAACTGGTGCGAATGTAGTGAGTGAGATACATTTATTAACGCGGTCTCCGTGACATGGAGTCCAGTTTCTGATGACGTCAGAGTATATGTTATTTTGGGCATGAGAAGGATTTTCGGTGTTTTTGAAGACTGAAATGAGAAGGGTAGAAATGATGTCAGTGAACCGGTTTTCAAAACTTGCTTACTTAGTTCAATAACATACTTTAAATAAGTTACAAACTCAGCTATTCTGCATAAGTATTCTCGTTGATAGGATAATTCTTTAAGGAAAACATCTTCAATGTAATGATCAGGTGTACCTCCTGCTCAGGCTTTTATCAACCGTTGGTAAGTGTAACAGTATCAGGAAACCTCGTTAGCAAAAGGACTCGTAGCGCAACAAGACGGACTAAAACTACGACCCTTAAAAGTTAGCCAGATTCGGTCCTCCATTATGCGAACGTCGCGGTGCTTAGACTAGAAGCTTTATGTTGCTACTTGCCACTTGGTTGGCACATTCCGCGGCTTTATTCCGAGGAAAGAAAACGAAACAATATCAAAGACTGTAGAAGTCAAGATGTTAAAAGTTTTCTTTTGGCATCATTATAGAAGTCAAGATGTTTAATGATGGTAACAATTCTCCATCAATTAATAGCGAAAAATCAATCACATAGAATTCTTAATCTGGATGTTTGAGCAGGCAATCACGCAATACAAAACAGCCTTCAAAAGTCACTATAGAAAACTTCGTGACAAAAATAAGCTAGAGCTCGAAATTTCACATGGTAGAACAGCCTTAATGAACAAGAGTACTTTCTGTATGGCCACAAAAATATTAGACAAGCTGCCTGACACATTCAAATAGTTAAATCTGGACAAATTCAAAAGTGTTTTGGTAAAAATTTTAGTCAATAAATGTTACTACTCGTTAAAGAAGTTTTGACATTAATATTTTATTTATTTTTGACATTTAACTTCGGATCTATGTGCTTTCTTGACATTTTATTGTGGACATTCTGGAGGGGAATTATTGATCCATTACTCTGGTGCTTTCTATAATTTATAATAATCATTAATTGTTATAGTACTTAATTTATCTTGAATTTAAATTGATAATTATAATGTATTTGTACGCCTAATGGCAAAACATAGAGACTCTATGGAAATATTGTAACATCCCACACACTGTGTAACTGTACCTATATTTACAAAAAAGATTCTGATTCTGATTCAGGAATCATTACGATTTTGCCCAAATAAGTTAGTCTAAGCTTTGGTTTTTTGCCTATTTAGTATATAGTTAATAGTTACCTATAGTTAATTCACCCATGTAAGATAAGATATGAAAACTTTTGTATTTTTTTGGGAATTATGACAGTTTTAGGATGTGGTTGCAACTTCTTTAAAATCAATATGCTACCGTGTCTTTAGAAATCTTCTTATCCAATAAAATGGAAACAGGTAAAAGTCTCATAGGCTATATTTATTGCATTTTCTCTATTGTTACACTTGCGCTTGGGAAATAACTGCAACTAGTTTTATCTAAACTCGATCGGAGGAAGTTGAGACTGTTGAGAAACAGGGAAAAGTATATGACACGCACGCGAAGCCGCGGGGTCGGGGAAATAAGGTGACGTTTACCTTGCTTGATCTAAATTGATTAACTAATCGAGCGAGTTTCCATTTACTAATATTATTATAAATATGATTTTGCAGTGCCGTGTGACTGTTGGTTCTCGTTTGTTTGAACGTTAATTATACAGTTATTTGAATATAGCGCATATGTTTAAAACTGAATTATGTAAGTATGACGTGCGTTTATAAAGAATCCGATCACAAAACCCACGCGAACATTTTTATCATCTTTTCGACTTTGCGATAAATAAGACAAATTATAAATATATCTCAAGTGCGTGCATATAAGATAGATGGATGTAAACATTGTTTAAATAAAAATATGTATTGAAAGAGTTACCGTAGGTATACATCGTACTGTAATATTATAAATGATGTTAAAGTTTACTGTGTTTGTTACGCAATTACGCAAAAACGGCTGAACGGATTTGGATGAAACACACGTGATAGTTTTTATTCCGATATTCTCACTGGATCGGGACTGATGTGGGAGACACCCTAAAGCGCTGATAGTTATTATATAAAATTAAAAATATATAAACTAACGCTCTTCTTTTAATTAACAACTTTTTATGGTGGCATTTCTTTAAGATCTTTAAGAAGTTTCACCATATTACGCCATACCCATGTGAATTGTAAATGCCAACAACAATATCGATCGTGTTAATAGGTTCTGATCAAGTTCGCTAAACAGATGATTGTAATGTGCTCATGATCAGCAGGCGTCGTGATCTGATCTAAGTGCCAACGTTCATGTTAATTGCTAGGGGGAACAGGATTCGTGTGCAAAATGTAACACGTTGTGATTTACAAACCTTGCGCAATTATTTGTATCACGTTCAGGAAATGAAAAATTTTATGCCAATCACTTTTTTTCAGAAACCTTATTAGCACTAGGAATTCCGTCTGTATCGTGGGTGGTAGTTACTATGTCACGTAAATCACACGTCCGACTTGAAACAATTATATATGAAATATAAAAATAATAGTTACGTATCAGCCGTCGTACAAAAATTTAATACATACTACGAGCCAAGGAATGAAAATCATAATATTTAGCACGCTGCCTCGAAAAGGTTAAGTTTTCAATTGACTATTGAAACAAAAATAGGAGATATTTTGTTACCAACAGAAAAGCTAGAGCATCAGACAAGTAGAGGAAAGTAGATCGAGCGAAGCGGGCTGAAATTGTGTACACCCCACCCCGGATAGGTAAGGTTTTCTTTTGTCTATTCGTATTAGTCGTTATACTATTTGTACATTAATAGGAGTAACATTGTCGATTTACGCTGACAAGTCTGATAAAAAAGAGAATGTCGTTTGCAAGAGCGAGCAAAGCGAATTCGAAAATTTAAGCTTTTACTTTTATACATAATTTAGCATGAGCCAACTACAAACTTTATTACTTTATAATTTTTTTATTTACTGAACATATTTTGGTCTTGATTTGGATTTAATTAAAAAGTAATCTATAGTTTTAGCCCCCCCCAAGGTCCCCCGTTAGCCCACCAATGTATTCATCACCATGATTATCAGGCCGAAAAGCCTCCATCTAATACAATCATGACTAAAAACGTTATCAGACTTGTAAAGCCTTTAACCAGGCGCCATGGCCCCATAAATGCAGCGATCAAACAACCCATAAACTCATGGGATAGACGCGACGACCCCATAAAGCAGGCTCGTAAAACAAAAGTAACTATGTAACGAGTTTATTTACTTTTAATTGTACTGGTTAATTGTATAAGGGCAGTTAAAGAGGTCTTGAAAAGCTATGGAGGCAGATTATGGTAGGATCGATAGTAGCGCGAGAATATTGCCATATTCACCACACTTGGAACACTTTGATGAGCATGTGATGGCAGTATCTACATTATGTTGCTAACTAAATAACAATGGAGTGTTGGCTGCTAATATTTTTACAACTTTGCAACCTAACAAAGTATATCAGACACATAGGTATAGTCTGTAAGATTCATTACTTCCTTTTATTTCAGTTTGCCGTAGGTAAGTATGGGGTACAACTAAGAAGTCATTGCGATTGCTTATGCATTTAATTACATACATACATAAAGGTAGAATGTACAGAACGCCACCTGCATACTCTTAGGTAATCCATACAAACTCCTAGATAGAATCCCAATCCTTCTAATCACATAGATTAATTAAATGTCAAGTAGAAGATCCAAGGGGGTTCACTGTCGGGAGGAAAAGCCCGGGTGTCACCATTGCCAGGATCGCCCAGAGGACACGGTGGAGCACACGGTGGAGGTCTGCCCCGCTTGGGCGGAGCACCGCCGTGTCCTCGTGGAGGCGATCGGCAGCGGCGGCGGCCTCTCGCGCCCGGCCCTGGTGCAAGCCATGGTCCGGAGCGAGAGGGAGTGGGAGGCAGTCGCCTCCTTCTGCGAAGCAGTCATGCTAGCGAAGGAGGTGGCGGGACGGATGAGGGAGAGAGCCTCCCGTACCAGCCGCCGCGGGAGACGCCCCGGGCGTCGGGAGTCCACTGGAGACTACCGGCCACCGTAGGCGCGGGCCTGCGGGCGGAGAGCAATGGGTAGCTCACCGCCCGATCAGGACCAGGCCCGTGCCGGACGGCGCGTAAGTGTTCCACGCGCGCCTCAAAGAGATGTCAGCATAATTCGAGGGGCCCCTTAGGGCCGAAGCCTGCCGGGGCAGCGGGATTGTCCGGAAGGGTTACCGCTACCCCGGAACATAAAGGGCGAAGGAAGGAACATGGGTGGGTTTTAGTCAGTAAGAGTCTGACACTCCCTTCCGCTCCACCCAGAGCGGGAGGAGTCATTTGATGATTTCCCATCCAAAGGGGGTTCACTGTCACCTGCAGGCGATAACGTCCTCTTCAGCTTCCGATTCATAAAGCTGGTCCTTTCTAATAGCTTTTTTTTAAATAAATATATCTCGCTTAACTTAGTGATGGAGTATTTGGATTCTGGGCTACGGGGTTTCAAACAATTTATATGGTGTATATTATGTATACAAGTGTTTCTGATTTGGCTGTTTGTTCAAGTGAGATATTTGTCCGAAAACACGCCCACGACAACGGTTTTATAATATAACTAAATATATAGGTATAGTCCTCCAGACCGATTAGGCTGATTTGGAGTTCAAGACTTGGTCCCTCCATCTTGACGGTAACGAATTTCGGCCATGGCAGCCAATCTCAACGGAGACTAGCCATTTACGCGGGAGATGGTTCCGGCTATGAGAGTGAGGGACAAATATATCCATGGCATAGTCCAGCTATTGTTACAACTCAAAACTTAAAGAAATCCGGAAGCGATTCCTACCGCGAGACTTTAATATTATTCGCAAAGTGAACTATTTATTAAACATTACATGCAAATCGGCGGCGTCCGAACTTGTATTTACATAAGTAATGTATTTTTCATGATTTTACATAAACCATGATAGTCAGGTGTCTGTGTTAACATCGAGGACGTTTTCTTTAAGCAATTGAAAACTAATGTTTTTGCTGCAGATGTTATGTTACATAGGTACTTAGTTAATTATAACATTAAATAAATAAATAAAATAAATAAATTGTTTATTACCACAAATTTCAAGTACATTGCACTGTATAGAGATTAAAGATCTTAATTTAGCATTAGATAAGTAAGTACAATAGGACGGACCCTGTCCCCTAAACTAAGCTAGGCCTGAATCTTAGGGGGCAGTACCCGGCTATAAAGTATGCTTATATGATTCTATTGTGGCAGACGTGCCAGTGGACTGTGTCAAGTGGGTGCATTTTTGATCATGTGCTAAACTTTAAAAATGTGAGAGTGAAAAAGTGAAGAGTGAATTTTATTGTATAAGATTACTCTTATTCAATAAAAAATTCAATTCTCATTTACATGTTTGATGATTGTGTGAGGAAGTGAATGGGGTGTTTTATGATAGTGTTGTGTGTAGTGGATGAAGTGAGTGTATGTATGTAGTGTGTTAGAGATGTGAGTGATTAGCGCGTGTGCGAAAAATAGGTGAATTACACATAAAGAGGTGTTTATTAGGTGATGTAGGTTAAAAGAGATTCGGTTCCATGGTAGTCCTGTTTTAGCAGCCAATCAATTACTGCACGTTTTAGTTTAAACCTGGGGAGACCGAGAATATTTAGCTTGTTATGGGCTTTGTTATAAATGTGGGTACTTATTACGTAAAATTGGTGCCTTGCGAACTTCGTTTTATGTTGAATGCTGGGAATTATATGTTTACGTTTTTTAGGGTCAGGGGGAGCCAAACTGCCGTATCCTAAGAATTGATTGCAGCACAAATAGCTGTCGTACAGTTAAAACCTTAGTCTGCAAAAAGTTGCGCTGTTGGATATCTGCGTGGTTTCTTTGTCATAACTTTAAGGACTGCTCTTTGTGCTCTCTCAGCCCTCAGGAGACCTGTCTTATTGGCCCCACCCCATACATTAATACAGTACCCTAGCACCGATTGGCACAGCGCAAAATACACCATTTTAAGAACATCAAGGTCAGCTGACCCCCTGAGTGATTTAAATATAGGGATAAGACGCAATGTTCGGGTGGTAAGTGTGTCTAAGTGAAGTATTTAAGTACATTAGTACATAAATACATTGCAAATGAAGTATTATTATTTATATTTTTGTTGTAAGCTAATTAATTCTTTTTACTCCTACATCATCATTTAGTCTTGAAGAATAGGCAGCTCGGAATTTGAACGTGGGTGGCTAGGCGCCTTTTGAATGGTTAAAAACTCGTTATTTAATAGGCAGTTAAACAATTTCGTTTTAATCCAAGTCATTACGATAAGATCTTATTTTAATAGGTAAGTAATTCGTACATACAAATTACTTAAAATCTACTTGACAGGTTTTAATTGCCTAACCTACTTAAAATAATTAACGGGCAATAATTTATACAAACAAGGTTCGTATTCCATAATTTAAGCTGGTTACAAAACTTTGCAGAATGACTGCGTGTTTGAAAATTCGAAAAAGGAACGTTGGAACATAAATGACGTGAATGGAGTTTATTGCGACAATTCTTTGAGTTTTATTGCAGAATCGAACTGCCTGCATTGCGTATACGCAATGGTCTGTCACAAGATTAATTTATATATAGGCAGAAGGTATTTATCTCACACGTTTACTTTCTAAACATTCGTTTCGTTATAATAAGAAATGAAAATAAACAGACTCATAGTGCTGAAAAATAGTAATTAACCGACATTGTATTTCAACGTTGATTCTGTTAAAACATCATACATATTTATTCTGAAATCATTTCAGTGTCATCTTTTGCACATTACTTAAACGCAGTAATTTTTAAATTTTGCATATTGTTCAACCGTCAAAAGTGTAATTCTGCAATAATTCGCACGTGTCACACTACCCTGACGGGTTGAGCAACGATGACGTCACTCCGGTAACGGTCGAGCCGTGTTGTGTAAGGTAGTACGCATACGCGAGTGACCACTACCGGAGACGTTGCGGTCAAAGGATATAGTGTTGATGCTGGCTTCGTGTTACAGGCGGACATTGTTTTGTTTACCTAGTGGACTGACGATACAAACGATTTCTGAGAGCCATGATATTGTGAAACTTAACTTTACCTCTCTACGAAAACTTGTAATTGGCCATATTCATGTTATTAACCAATGCGCTATTGTACATGCCTAGGTGTAAGTTTTCTAAAAATTATATAACAAATTAAATTTAAAAGCAACAAGTATGTACGAGTGTATGTGTGTTAAGAGAACAACTAGTTGTGTTCTGGCGAAAAAAACGAATTCCACTACTCACAGCCGCCATAAGTGTTTGAGGAAGAGAATAATTAGTTTTTTGTTCAAACTACTTTCGGTTAAATAAAAGTGTGTGTCTATTTAAACCGAACGTGGTATTAGTGCAATTGAATGAAAGAATTTCTTTTAGTTACTACCTGCCACTCGTGAGGCTATAATCAACGTCAAATGGGGACCACTCAAAGTGCTTCTCTAGATATAAGTGCAGGATTAACTGTCAAACTTTCTCCCACACTTGTATCGTAAGCTTTCAAGAGCAAGCCTTAATTATATGAACAATCAAATAAATGTTGGTACAATTCACTCATGCACTAGTTATGTCACCCGGCGATGTTCACTTTATTTTCTGTAAGTTATATCAGACATTGCATCAGTATTCATTTCATCGAAGCGATGAGTCAGTGTAGTTCCCGGTTTAAAGAGTATTTTTTTCTTGTATCGTAACTAAAGGTAGGAATATAAATGATTCGACAAGTATTCAGTAATTTTTAATGAATCAAACTGAATCACGAAGCATTTCAAACATTCTAGTTCTGAAAAGCAAAACAAAGAGATATCATTGATCTTCAACATTGATGTTATATACATCTGACCAATGAGCAACAATCATGATATGTCAAAAATGTATGTAAATTAGAGGTTTAGGTATTGAAATTGACATTAGAGTACGAACATTTAAAAAAATACGGGAATCACCCCGTGCTACATAGTAACAGCCAACACACAGACTTCACTAAGATCGATGGCTAGCGGGTAAGTGAACTTGTCAAACTCATTGCGACTCAGGCGCAACTTTCACTATCATCTCGCTACAACGTTCATTGAACCGAGGTTAGTATTAAATCTTTTTATTTCTGAGCTGGTTTTTAAAAGATTTATCACATATTGCTTGATCAAATTATTTTGGGCGGATTTTCATAAACTAAATAAACTGAAAGGAGAATGACCCTAATTTAATTTCGGCATTGCTGCTGAGACAACATTTACGGGTTAACAAGGAAGCTACTATCACAGAATAACTAATAATACTAACGCTACTACTACTATATAAAATAATGAGTATAAAATAATGCCTACAGGCTACGAGTATATCTTCGTAACCTGTCAATGGATTTGGGCTGGATTTAGTGCGTACTTTCGAACGTAGCTATATCAATGAAAACGAATGAACAGTGCAGCGCTGACGAATCGCTACGCGCGTACAGCTTCGTCGCGCTGTCGATAGAGTGGAGTGGAGTTTCTTGCCGACTCTTCTCCATAGGAAACGACCTATTGGAACCGTGCACCTCGCTTCGGACGTTTCATATCTGCCCATGTAGGTTGATGAGAAATAAAATAGTTTGATTTAAAAAAAAAGAAAAATGACTACTATTGACCTGATCTGTTTATAATACCCACCCATTAGTAATAAAATAAAGCTCATCCAATAAATAGGAAGTTTCTAGAAGACTGATGATCGATTCTTGGTTAATTCCATATAATGTCAGTTTTTTCTGAACCCAAGAGGTGTAAGTTGGTTCGCAACTGGTTCTAAATATTTTTTATAATACTCCTTCGGTGTTTTTTTTTTTTAATTAATTTGCATGAATTCGTTGTAAATTATATTCTCATGTTATTACCGCTATAATAATACGAGTTATTAAATTATTACGTCGAGTTATTATCTGTAGGTTAAATAATGTTTTGCACATTTTTTTATGATTTAGCATTTAACTTGCTTATCTTTGGGTAAGAGATTATAATTACACGATCTCTTTACATATTTAATGTGGTCTGGTGTTATTTCGAACTGTGTACACTGTACAGAGTGCAATGCTGGACATACGGAGCTTATCTAGAATGCGTGACAAAAGGCAACCTTGTTCACTTACAGAGTAGATTATTACAGTTAGACAGGTTCGTAATATCTTTGGGGATCTAGGGGACACTCTCATGGTCTCCTGTCCATTAAGGGTCATGCCCATATTGCCCATAGGTATCGATTGTTTTTTTAGCGGATACCTTACTGGTCTTTTATGAATACTTTATCTGACTTTACTTCATGTATGTAGGTAGGTACTTATCATAGTAGTGTGGAGTGTGACTTGCCTTGCTTACCTGTAAACAAAAGAAAGATCAAATTAACTAAGGTTTTAAAAGAACAATAATTAGTGGTAATATTGGGCCAATTAACCGTTATCCAAAAGGTCAAAATTGTAATTTTTTTTTAAACATGGTTTTATTACAAAGCAAAATTAATCGACCACTGAGTATGTAGATGTACCTACACAAAGGTAGCAGAAGCATAAGGAATATGTAAGCATCATAGCAGGTGGCTCTCTGTAGTATCTGCCTATCCCTATGGGAAAAAAGCGTGAGTTTATGATATGTATACACAATGGGTACTTAAATTATTTATTTACGGTTTATAATCTGCATCCAAGCTCATCAATAAATATTTTTCAATTAATTGCCAAAACAACCTTTTATTAACTTTTTGCTTTGTTCCGGTTGTACCTAAACAATAATTGTTATGTATGTAGGTGCTTACTTAAATTTATGAGGTACTGGTTACCTTTGGCAGGTAAGATTTATAATCCGATTTGTTTTTGTTTTCCGGAAACAAGATTAATTTTGTTCGAAGCAAAACGAATGTAAATTAGGTACGTTTTTTTTTTTTTTGGTTCCGTTTTCGTATTAGCGATGTTTTCCTAAAGACTGTGTTTTTGCAATAACCATATTTTAAAATAAAATAATGGTTTTGCTTTTCGCTACGTGTAAATATTGTTACAAATGAATCTACCTAGGTATCTCCCACGTTTACTGACAATTGTCTCCTTCTGAATAAACATTATTCCACAAAAATACTGCCTTTTTTACATATATGCTGTGGATGTCTATCAGAATCACTTGATATGAATGTAGTTTGAATGTAAGCAGTAGTGTAGGTATCTACATAACTACAACTATCTAGTAAAATAACCATTTATACCTGCTATTTTATATTATTGTGGCAAATACATTGAAGTACGTATAATTTTGTTAAGACCGTTGTTCAGATACCTACTTATATTAATGTAACTGCCTTGGGAAAATATATAAATCTAACAACTAGTTGCTAAAATAGTACCAATAATAAGTGACGTAAGCACTATTGCGCTATTTCAATACAAGTTATTTTAACAAGTTCCATTTGCTGATCTGGTAATACTAAAAAATACTTCGCATATCTAGAAAAGAAAAATTACTTTTCAAATTCAAAATCTACACACGCTGCTGCTGGAAGGAAACAAGTTTAGTACAACCACGAAGTGGTAGTTCGTGAGTAAAACTCAAGTTTTTTTTTTATTTAATTGTTTTTTTTTTGCATAATGTTCTAGTGTGGTTATTGATAGTGCAATGCTTTCCCATAATTTAGATTCATGCGAGAACAATATTATGACAAAGACTTTAGGTTAATGCTGTGTATGTGTTTAGTTGATAAGCCTGGTATCTGTATAAATAAATAAACTCAAATCAACCTTGAACATACCTGTGTCTCATGAATTCGTTTTTTTATTTCTTTAATTAGTACGGCAATCCAGTTTTTATTTTCAATTCAATCAAAAAAATTGTTGTCGACCAGTAGATAAAACTAATACATAAATTCTCGGTATAATATTCTATTTGATCTTTATCGAGAGTCCAAACATTTTATCATCATTCAGCAAATCGATGCTCTCTAGAATTTTGAGAAATATGCATCTTTATTTAATTAAACAGACACGACAATATTACGCATTACATTTAAATTAAACTCATAATAAAATCCTACTTAGCCTACTTAGCATCTACAACAGAATGACCAAGTAATAAGGAAACCAAGACTTCCTCCTGTTCAGTATTCACTGCGGGTCGTGCTCCCCGCGCAGGCGCGCGCTCGGAAGCAAGCGGGTAATGGAATAGTTACATGCGGAAGTGTGTCTGTGCTCGAGTTAGTGAAGGCTGTTTTTCTTCAAATTATCCATATCACGTGCGTAAAGTTACGTGAAGGCTGAGCAACATAGAAATTTTAAGGAAGTCTCCTTTAACGAGGTTGTAATAAATATGTAATTGGAAGGAAATTCAGCGTATTTGATAAAGAATTTTACTGTACTTAGGTTCATCACTGACTTTTGTAAATTGTGACTTCCGAAACCCTTTGTGTTTCCTTCAAGAATCTTGTACTGTTGTACACATCATTTGAGGTGCCTTGATTTATCTTGCGTAGATGATAAAATTCACAAAACACTGAGATAATTCACCATCACAATCATATCATACCTTCTGAGTTTTTGAAAATTCTACCTATTCTTGAAGGGTCAAATTCCAGGAGAGGAAAAGAGGGATCAACGTTTCATTCATACTTATTTTATTCCACCCACGGCACCTTTTTAGATCGAATTGGTGTCAAAATAGCACTTGTAAGATACTTCTGGTAGGACTAGCTTTTACCTAGCTATTCAAATGTATTATAAACCTATATGCCTAGACTGAGTCAAGGGCTGCCTAGGTGTAAGTAGGCGTGGGTAAGCTTTCTCCGACGAACTCGATCGAGGAATCTCGGACTTTCTCAACTTGTACACAATCTGTATGCACTAATTGTATCGTTGTCTATTCTATGCAAAGAAGGATTTTTTATCTCTTTCTTTAGAATAATCAACGGGCTTTTTAAAGGCTTTTTCCGGGTAGGAACTTAGGAAACTGTAGTAGGAAGTTGGTCAATCAGCGCCGGCGCCCCGCGGGTCAAAGCAATCAATCAATCAAAAGAATCGTGTTTGCTACCGGTTATAATTCTATTACCAACTTTAACTACACATGGTTTGTTCCAAATATGGTAATTTTCTTTATCTAAGATAAGATCACGTGGCAAAAATAAACTAATTTCCCAAAGGGATGCACCACGATATCGATACATAATAGTGTCTCTCATCTCTTGTCATTTTTATTTTAGAAACATATATTTGATCGGAGAAAAGCCTGTATATAATTGACAAGAAGTGGTTGTTCCGATATCGACAGTTTGATTTTATCAATACTAGATTTTATTTCTATAGTAATAGATGCAGATAGTGTTGTTGCTTGCCTACATTATGTATTTTCAATAAAAAAACATGAACACAGCAAACGGTGTTACACTGAAATATGCGGAAAAACTCGAATACCTATCCTACCGCAATCATCCCATAAATTCTTGAGCATGAGTATGTATAATGCATTATGTGTGTCAATACATAACTGTTTCTGTGTTTATGTGCTATTAGCACATAATAACAATAGCGACAATGCTAAGAGAGCGGTCGCCTGTCGGATGCAAATCGCAGAGGAAGTGACGTCACTAAGTCGGCGTGACGTGCCGGTAGGGTTGTCTCTTGTAGTTATTTAATTAGGCAGTCACCAATTTGAAAGAAACACCTCGCTGATATAAATAATATCTGCTATAAATCGTACACTACAATAAAAACCTAGCAACTTTGTACAGTGTGGCGGTATCACATTAATTGAAACCACGTAAGTATCCTACGAGTACGTAACGTACTTAAAACACACAATTACATTAAAATAATTAATAACAATTAACATTCTACCCGTGGGACCTTTTTCGTTTGAGTTTTTAACAACATTAAACTTAATTTGTGATTACTTGGTATAACATACAGTTTGTGATTGTAGCGGTATCTACAACGCCACATGCGAACAACGCGTCATACTGACGTCACGCAAATCCTGCATCTCGCAAGCAGAGTTTACCGCGCAATTAGCATAGATACAATTTCCCAACATCAATCGTTGGGCAATTGCCCGCCAGACACAACACCCGTCTGGTCGGAGGAGCCTCCCTTTTCTATGGAGGATGAGTGAACTTTACACCCTGTTCCTCATACCTCTAAATGTTGAATTGTTGCCCCGTTTTCTATGTTGTATGTTACGGGTTTGGTTTCCGCACTTAGTCCTTCAGGTGGACCATTGTGCGTGGGCCATGGCGGCCGTCGGTGGTTATTCCAACCAGCCCACCTCCGTCCAGAAGCTTATTAAGTCTCCTGGCCTGTTGAGAACATCTGTGTAAGATCTGGGTGTCCCGAGGGTTTCTGACCTAATCTGGGCGACGCCAGTGCACTCAAAGAGCCCATGCGCAACGGTTTCATCAGCCTCCATGCCAGCCCTGCACAGGGGGCTGTCCGTTATGCCCCTCGTGTGGAAGTGTTTGTTTAACGAGCAGTGTCCCGTGATGGTCACCGTCAGCAGGCTTGTTGCCCCGTGTGTCTAGTGCCTTACTATCAAGGGTGGTTTATGTCGTGCAAATTTTCAAGCCACTTATTTAGTTTAAAAAATCCACTTTTCATTTTTTTGTTAAATTGTTTATTTTATTATTTTAACAGACTGATAACAACTTCTAATAACCGCTGTACTTACTGTTTAGACGTAAGATGCGCGATGCTCGTCTATTAGAGTAGGTAATATCCAACGCAATATTTAATTAAAGCACCGTTATTATTAGCTAAAGTACTTTATAACATCTTCACATAAAAAGCCTAATAATTACTTACCAATTATTGTAATTATTATTTGCAGTTCCAACTTTAGACAATAAAATGATTACTTACGAAGAATGATGACCGCACTTTATGTTATTTTTATTGCTGCTGATAAATAATTATGACATGAATTTGTAATTGAAGTAGGTAAGTATTAATTTTTGTATTTAATCGTTATGCGCACCTATTATTACATCAAAATAAATAACGCATATTTGACAACGTAAGTATGAAATGAAAAAAGTTGTTCAGCTTTAATAGAGTACCTACGGTAGTTGTTAAGCATCATTAATAAATTAGCTAATATTTTTAATTTTTGTTTCATTTTCTACTACTATATTATTAAGATTTCTATTAATTGTATTTTCTCAATTAATTCTACTCAAAATGCATTTGTGGTATTCTCCTATATTTTAACAAGACAGATTTAAAAGTCAATAAAACAACCAAATCCTGCAATAAGTGTCATGTTAAAACCTTACGTGGCCAGCAATGATTGTGACTCGCACCCAGTGACAATTTTTTTCTTGCAAATAAGTCTATCAGGGCGAAGATCTCAGTGGCACCCCTAACAACTCAAAAGTCATCGGAACAATAGTGATGGGACACATAAGTACCGTATATTATATTTCGACACGACAATGGAACCTACTGCCACCGTGAGCGCAACTCACCTACATAGTTTTCATTGCGTACTATACATTGCTACCTCACTTACCGCTGTCGTAAGCACATGTAATAGAAAAGGAGAGATGTATAATGGAGCGTTGATTAATTGTAGTTTTAAGTGTGTCGTAGTTTTGAGGACGTTCCCACTATACAATGGGACATTGGTATTGACTTTGTGCTGGTATTGACCTGAAGAAACCTCGTTTTGGCGCGAAATGTTATTGTTTGGAAGAAAGGTGCAAGTTTTTGCGTTTCGAAGTGTTGTGAGCAATGGCATAGACTTTTAGATGAGTAGGTAGGTATTAATTGTTGAGCTTTACTTCGATTTAAATATAACCTGACCGTTCTATCTACTACATAATAAACTTTTCAATAATCCCTGAAAATGTTATTTGAATTATCTGATAGAAAATAGTTTAATAAACAAATTCCTGACGTTGGTTTTATGAATGGGGATAATACGAGTAAGTACCTGTCATATAACATGAAACTTTATCAAAGTAACGGTAGGTATATGGACGATTAAATATGATTAAAATAATTGCCTGACAATTATTATTTAATACCCAGGCCATTTATCAGTCAATCAATATGGAAGATAACTGGCGCTATCATTTTATCGCATTTTTTAAATAGCGGTAAACATATTATAATATTGAAGTGTCATCACGTATCTATAATAAATACCTATAAAATGTTCCCACTGTTGGGACACAGGTCTTCTCTCTGTGAGAGGCAGTGGGCCGTAATTCACCACGCGGGCCCAATGCGGGTTGGTAGATGTCACATGTCTTCGAATTTTTACAAAGTAAACCGCCTGTCTGGGATCGAACCTACGACCTACAACTTACACGTAAGTCGCGGCCGTTACCACTGGGCCACCACTGCTCACATATTAACTAACATTTAGCGGTTATCATTATCATAATAATAAGTGACCCTTTTCAGGTGTTAATAAAAAATGTCTTGCACGAAGTCCCCCGCTGTCTAAGTTATATGGACTCCGAAGTCCAGTAAATTATGTGAACCTTAATATTAAGTACATAAATGACTGTGCTTCACAAAATTGTATATACATATAACAGCAGCTGATAACCGCCAGGGAGCTGCTCGCGTTTTTCGCTGATAAGCGAGTCATGCTCGCTCCGCTCATCACGAGGTCTCAATCTCCTTCTACGCTAACATAACTCTATGAAGGATTTTCTAAAATTCAACCTTTTATGCCTTAGGGTCCAATATGTGAGAAAAGCGTAACAAACCCTCAGCCACTACGACACCCAAGGGAGGCCAGCCAACCCAGCATTCTACATTATGCCGGTAACAATATTTTGCAGTTCCCGGTCGTATAGATGGCATATCGAGTTTTACTGGAAAATTTGGCTTTGTAGAGCGTCGTTCCTGTACTATGTATACGTAAGTACCTGTGTGTCAGTATGTCTCGAGAACTTGTGTCGTATTTCATTCAATGAAATCATTCGACTTAAGTAATAAAGGGTTTTTCGATAGGGACGCTCGAACTTTGACAGCGTATAGCGGCCATCTTGGTAAAGCGATAGCTGTCAAATTTGGCGGGAATACAGATTTTGTCGTGACATTTTACCATGAAACGCTACACGCTTCAACAATGCGTAGAAATTGTTAAAATTTATCATCAAAATCAGTGCTGTGTTCGCCTAACGTTCCGTGCATTGCGTCCAATTTATGGCATTCATGGCCGTCCTACAGAGTCCACAATCCGCCGTTTAATGAATAAATTTGAGACAACTGGGTCGGTGATCGATGAAGCAGTGCCTGTACGTCAAAGAATCGCAAGATCGTTGGAGAATATTGTTGCCGTTCGGGATAGTGTGCGAGAAAAGCCTAGGCAGTCCATTCCGCGTCGTGCGCAAGAGCTGGGTTTTTCTGCGACATCAACTTGGCGGATTTGCGTCGAGACTTGGGTTTTCATCCATACAAAGTTCAATTAACTCAAGAGCTAAAACCAAACAACCACAGACAGCACCGTGTATTCGCTGATTAGTCTTTAGAGCATTCGGCGGCTGACCCTGCTTTCGGAAAAAAAAATAATCTTTAGTGATGAGGCTCATTTCTGGTTGAGTGGCTTAAATTGCTGGATTTGGAGCGACGAAAATCCACGGGAGATTCATCAGGTGTCTCTGCACTCCGAAAAAGTCACTGTTTGGTGTGGATTTTGGTCCGGCGGAATTATCGGCCTTTATTTCTTCGAAGATGCGCAAGGAGCCGCGCTCACTGTCAATGGCGACCGATATCGGGCTATGATAACATTTTTTTGTGGCCTAGGATAGATGGTATGGATCTCACAAACATGCGGTTCCAACAGGACGGCGCCACTTGCCATACTGCACGGGAAACATTAAATTTATTGAATGAGAAGTTCGAGGGCTTCGTCATCTCGCGTGGTGGCGACATCAACTGGCGACCGAGATCGTGTGACTTAACACCGCTCGACTACTTTCTGTGGGGCTACGTAAAATTTGTGGTCTATGTAGACAAACCACAGACAATTACCGGCCTGAAGGCCAACATAACTCGCGTTCTTCGTGAAATTGAGCCCCATTTATGCGAAGATGTCGTCCAAAATTGGTCCTCCAGAATACACCACCTAAAGCGGAGTCGCGGCGGCCATTTGACTGAAATTATATTCCATAAATAATGTCATCGAATTTCCTTTAAAATAAAACCAAAATTGTGGCAATATCACTTAAACAGGTTGTTTTATTTCATTTCAAAGTTCGAGCGCTCTTAATGAAAAACCCTGTACATAAGGAGGGGTCAGAATGCGTAAGGTAGAACGCACATGAGTCTCCTAGCCTAGCGGTGCACGGCATGGGCTCACAAAATGGTCACTAAAACAAACATTCGCCACGCTCCAAATTCCTTTATCTCAAACTCACCAATTAACAACAATCAACATTATTCTCTCATAAACGAGATTAAATTAAGAAGTTATTATACTTATTATATAAACATCGCACAATAGCAGGAAGCAGCGGATACCGCGGGTTATGCAAGTGTTGCGCAGGCGCACGACAATTACTATGCATAGTGTTTTTATAGCGAGCGTAGAAAGTAGGTATAGCGTGCTCGCAACGAATTGGCAGATCGCAGATTATTGAAGGCAGTTTCTGGCACGCAGACTGTAGGCACGAGACGACATCGTAGTACAGCAATGGAGTATCGCAGTGTGCTGTTGAGAGTTTTCATTCATCAGGTAATCATTTTGTAGCTGAAGTCTTGTCAAATACTTAGGTTAGTTACGTGTCTTTAGAAAGGGAGGTCTCTCAGAGGTCTAGAGTAGATTAACTTTTTTATAAGCAGGTAAAAACTCGATTCCAAAAAAAAATGTATAATCCTAAAGAGAGAAAACAATTCTAAAATCGATTTTCTTTACCGACCGAAAGATTATAAAGACTTTCTTTGTTTTGCAACAACTAGACGAATAAGATGAATTTAGATCCGGTGCAGTTCCTGCAGCACCTGTAAAGTATATTAGAATAAAACTCATCTCTTTTCTGATACTATGAACTTTATTGTAGCACTTTATAGGAGACAGGAATAGCTATGAATGAAATAAACATAATGATACCTTCTCTTTTACCATTCACCTTGTATTTCTAGGGCTCCATCTTAAAGAGCCAGGAAAACTTTAATGTTTTCTTCGAAAAAGATGAATGTGATATTATTGAATTAAATCGATGTCATATTGGAAAAAAATATTAATTGGTTTTAGCAAAAAGGCTATTGAAACTTCTTTTTTACGAGTACCATGTACCTTAGTCTTCTCGTGTAGAGTTCTTAATTCGGGAGATATTTGTGTAATAAAAGAAATTTCATCTGTTTCTATGTTGAAAGATAAATAGTCGACATGAAATTCGCGTTTTTCCTATTTCCACGCACGTCTGAAAAACATCTTAGGTACGTATTTATCGAACTCACGTCACAGCTTAAATAACAGATAATTTGTTAGAATCACGTCACATGACCGATTGTTCGTATATCCGGGAATACCTACTTATAGCAAAAACAAATTAGTTGGTTATCGTCTTAGCTCAGTTATCTCAGGAATTTGTTGATCAAATCGTGGTCTAAGACAAGATACCAAGAATAGCTAGTCGCAGAGTTTCAGCATTTCATTGTGCCCGATTCCTGTAACCTACTAATCTTTACTGGTAAAGTTGAACACTGATGTTCTGGAACGATCATTCCTTTCCTACATAAGAAGCAATTCTAGGATCATTTATTGCCTATTCAAATGATCAGATAAGTGGATCGCATGGCAATGAAGATCTGTGTTCAGTCATTACACCCGGGCCATCTGTGCCCGGGAAGACCATTCCTAGTCTCGTGTGAGGTAAGGGTTTTTCTTGGAGTTGTTTTATTGGTGGGTAAATATCTCGTCTTTCCTACGATGTAGGCTCACTAAAAGTGGATATTTTTCAGCTTCCATAAAAATATATAAATAATTTTTTTTATTAAAATTCATTTATTTCAGGTACCACATAGCCCATATTAGAAAACGTCTTTAAATTCTTTAAATTAAAACTATTCAAAATGATTACAATGTAATACATAGAAAACATCACACATCAATAAATACTAACGAACAATAACGAACGAATAAAGTAGCTTTTCATGTCTGTCTGTGTTACCGCCTTGTTCTTATAAACTCTACAATATTGATTTTGATGCAACTTTCACCATAATTAAGAGAATTTATCCCGGAATGTTTATATGTACAATGTTTACATGTACAATACATTCATATTTAACTTAACTTAAGTAAAGACCCCTCGACAATCTGTCGAGTCGTGAAAACGGTGCGAAGTAGGGGTGGATTGTTAATATATTTTTTAAAACGTAGATAATGTAAATAGGTTGGTGATTGGCTACCCACGATTGATATATTGGAACCTATCAGATAGATATACTTACCACGCAATTGATGTTGATTGATAGATAGCAAATATGTTTACTACTGAAATCGTGTCGCACTAAGATTTATTTTTGATTAGACTATGACGCTGAAACTGATTATCTTTCTCAAACTTTGTAGCAAAAATTAACATAATATACCTATTTATTTTTTATCAGTTATTAGTTTGAATGGCGCACGTTGGCTTTGGATGTCTTATAACATAGTAGAGGATTATTATTGAGTTACAAGCAAAAGGGTAACCAGAAAAACAGAAATCAATTAAATAAATGACAATCACATTTTGATTACCCATGTGTTTTGAAATAGGGTTCAAATAAAATAATATTTAAAAAAAAATGTCGTGTGTACCCTTTTAAGTTTAGTTACAACTAGTAAAAAAGGGTAGTCCACACGTTCTAAAACTGTTTTCCGACTAAAAGCGTGTAGTGGACTTTACTTAGCAAAAACCACCACAGTGTTGATCATCTCACCTTGTCTTATTATTATACAATATGTAACAAAAACCCTGTCCGATCCTTAAGAGTATTATTCGGCATCGTACTGCGTACACATATACGTAATCATTTAATGGATTTGAGATTATTATTTTTCCCCAGTGAATATCATTAAATTAAAATAAAAAATAAAAACTGACCAAAGGCAACACTGATCGCTCGACAAAGTTCACGTCTTACTACCTACAGTTTTGTGTCAAAGAAGCCGCCCGTGTCATGAACCGCGCTTTGTCGCGTGCCGCCAAACATACCTACACTACGCGCGGTGCGCGTCGGTATCAGCTGATATTGTTTTGTAGGCATAGTAATCCGGATTTCAGATACTCTCTGTATTTTGTGTTTTTGACTTAATTCTGTTTATCAAGAAACAATTAATTGAATTAAATGTAGCCCTGATAAGGGCTTTTTTTTAAATGTGATGTGCTTCTGGCAATGTACTTACCGACTGCAGGTGTTAGTTTATTAAAACGTTCACTTGTTGTTGTTGCATACTTCGGCGATCGTGCTCCACATGTCCACCTCCAACACTAATACACATTCGACACCTTTTTGCTAGCCCACACGTTAACACGCCAACGATGTTGGAAATGACTTGGTTTCATAGCGTGCGGGTTTTCGAGCGCCCACACGTGTTCGTTGTGGCAATTGAACACACCAGTTCTCTCAAACGAGCATTCATCGGAGAAAAGCACACGATTCAAAAAACCTTCATCTTCTTCGACTTTTCCTAAGACCCAATTACAAAATTCCATTCTTGGTTCGTAATCAGTGGGCAGAAGGGATAGAACCCGCCGGTAGTGATAAGGGTGCTGACCATCTCCCTTCAGCACTCTCCAAACCCGCATGTGGTTTGTCTCTAATCGTCGCGCAACAGAGCGTGTGCTTTGCGTGGGGTCCGCGGCAAACATATCCAGCACTTGTTCCTCAATTTCCACGTTGCGCTCTCGTGGTCTTCCAGCATCAGTGGCCTGCGACTCGTGCCCATGAACACTGCCTGTGGTGTATACACGGTTATGCAGGCGTTGGAACGCACGCTCCGACGGTACTGTCACACCTGGTCTATTAGCGAAACGCACCTCGTAAGTTCTACGCGCAGCTGCATAATTGCAGTCGGTCTTGCCTAAGCACATCAACATAGGTATTAAAATATTCCTGATTAGAATACGACATTGTTCGCGAAACGACAGCGCTTACGTACGGACGTCAGATCGAAAGCTATCTCCACGAAAGACTAGCAACAAGTATCGCGTCGGTAGGTAACTAGGCGGCGACATCAAAAGAGTCGGCGACTAGTTGAAAGAGTGTCTACGACGCGGTAGTGTAGGGCGGTGTTCTTTGAAATAAAAATAGGTAAAAATAAAAAGATTTTGCCGGCGGGTGGAGTGTTGTCAACTTATGAAAATTTGCCATATTCAGTGTTAAATTTCGCATGGATTAAAAAAATTAAAAATCAATAACTTTTGGTTTTTATGAGTTACATTTTTATAACAATTTTTTCTAGTACGTATGTTGACCCAGGAATACGCCTTTATTGGATCGGACAGGGTTTTTGGTACAGATTGTATAAGCATCTCATTGTTGATCAACTCATCCGTGTCTATTGAAGGTTCCTCAATGTTGATCATCCCTGTTCTTTCAACGCTCCTCAATGGTCGTGAGCACCATCCACTGGAGAGGCCAGCCAATCGTCTCTAATGTGTGTAATCGGTTCAAACAAACAATCTTGTGCAAGTTGGGTATACGGCCTTTTATCATCAATTATACTTTTTGCAATAAAATTCTTACTTTCTGACGTTTCGCTGCACTGGTAAAAGCCATATTATGGAAAAATGCTCGAATTTATCGCTCTTGCTTATTGCGCGAATTCAAATCCTACGCGCCCTTTACTGTATTCAAGACAATTTCTCCCGTCTAGAAAGTTATCTGACAAACATTTCTTCGCACTAAGTTTTCCTTCTTAATCACAGGTATTGTTCAGTACCAAGTACTTATGAATTCACAGCTTTTAATTAGCTATTCTTGCGCCTTAAATTTATAACATTTTCGCAATTGTATTTTATCTTTAGCAGTTATCTGTGTTCATTTCCCGATATTAGATAAGTCTTTATTCCTTCCATCACAATTCTCGCTGCATAATCTAACGATTACCTTTATCTTTAGGTACCTACTAGAAATGCAAAGGCGAACAATAACAACTTTATAACAATTTTTACAAGAAAATCAATCGAAGTTTACAGAGAACGTTCAGGAACAAAGGGAACAGAGAGAGCTCACGTAAACAAACACCTCGTGTGGATGGTACCGTCCGCCTCACGTCCATGGTAACAGCGTCTCTATGTCGAAGCAGGAAGGGCGATATTGGTAGTTTAGACGTGACGTTGATTGTACCTAGTCGCTCAGTCTTCACAAACAACACAAGCTAGGAATTTGTTTGCATGCCGTGTATTTCTGGTAGGAATGTGCCTGTAAGTATTGGCAATTCTGGCGTCTCCCATAATCACGTCATCTGAGTTGCGAGTTCACGATATGAAATTGCAACCTATACCTTATTTTGATATTAAAGACCTGTGCGTCATTTTCTTAAATAACAACCTATCAGTGAAATATGTTAGCGACCGACGCGTATATATGACATTTGTATACAAAATTATGTTAGCAAGTAGTCACTACGCTGTTGCAGTTTTTATTTGAAAAGCGATAAGAGAAATAAATATTATCGTCCGGGTATTTGGCAACTGATCAAAATTATTCATTCACGTTTCAGAATACCGATCTAATGCTCAACTGTAACAACACGTATTTCGTGGAACGTACTGAGTGACTTTGAAATCAGTGCCACACTTTCGAGGAAAATCATTTTCCCTGGAAGCTTCATAATTGCTAAAATATTGACACCTACAGCCAATTCGGAGAAATATCGATTTTCGTTCATAATTAGTGCTGAAGCTATGACTAATGTCTGTCTGAATGATATTTTATCAGTAATAACACATGTAGATATCGGTTTAACATATTGGCAGTCTGACAACCAGTCTTACCAAAGGGGGTAAGATTGGTTGTCAGACTATAACCCAGTCACTGGGTTGTAGAGGTCAGATAGACCGACGTTCCATCTAAAATAATGATATTCAGCTGCATCTGGTAAGTCTGGAAACCGACCCCGACATAGTTATGAAAAGGCAAGGCAGATTGATTGATTGATTGGCTTAACATGTTTTATAGCAAATTATAATAAAAAGGAAACAGCTGATTATTACTAGTATTGAGTACTTGATGTTTTCCAAATATTTAAAAGTAACTATTGCGTGTTCAGGAAATTTCCACTTCGATCGATACCTGCCATTCATTCTTCAGTAAGTACCTACACACATTTAGTTTTCGCTATATGTTACTCACGAACCTCCTAAATTGCTGAATTATTTTTGAGTAAAAGTAATAATTCCATCGGCGTGGCTCGCTTCGGGTTTGTTTACGACGATTTTATTTGTTTACCTTACTGTAAGATGCTCGGTCCATTCGCGGTTCACAGAATTAATGGGTTTGGAGGTAGGTATGTACACCCTTTTTATTGGTACTTGTATAACTACACACTCGCAAGTACATCATTCAAGATGGTTCTAAAAATATCTGAAAGCTTCTTGGATGAGTTGTAGTATTTTTGTTCGATATGTTTGTTGAAGCGTCGGCGTCGTGGGGAAACTACTGAATGGCTTTGTTTAATATTTATAATTACGCTCGGAAAACTTTGGAAGATAACCTGGTTTTAGAAATAATCTCCATCATGTAAATAGGTAAGAAACTAAAGCGAAAGTTAGCTTGTTTAGTTAATCACACCGGAATGTAAAGTGTTTTGAATAAATATTTATTATTTAAAGTTGGATTATAAAATAGAGCTACTATGACACTCGGAACTTTTCATGTGCTTATACATGTATACATATATCAATAATAATAATAAAAAAATAATAATAAATAACTTTATTTCCAATTTTACAATTTACATAAGGCAATAGGTTAATTCTATGACAATATTCTTTTTTAAATTGCATAAATCAGTGATTACTCCACTGGCACCCAAGCTAAGATTAAACTTGTGTTATGGGTGCCAGGGCTCTCTCTGTTAATACATTTCCCAATTTATACAACACTAGTACGGAGTTACATTGTGTAAGTAGCTATCGATTGAGTACAAAAAGAAAACAAAGTTATAAAAAACAAAGAAACACAAGATAGAGAAAAAAAAATAAAATTCTAATTAAAATGTAAATAACAATGTATAGCCTCTCTCTAGTGTGAATTAGGTAAGATATGTGGTGTGAAGTGTAAGGTGTATGACAGTATGTGTCATGTGTATGTGTCGTGTGTATGTTTTATGTATGTATATGTGTCGTGTGTGTGTGATATATGCGCGTGTTGTATGTTGAGAGTTGTTTGAAATTGCCCGCCAGACACAACTCCCGCCTGGTCGGAGGATCCTCCCTTTTCTATGGAGGATGAGTGAACTTTACACCCTGTTCCTCATACCTCTAAAAGAGCAATAAAAGAAAGATCCCACGCAGGAAAACTCAAGAAAATGTTTTCCAACATAGGTAATTGTTTTTAATTTTTAAAATGTTTAAATTTTATTTTTAATTATTTTTTATTCTGTACACTAATTTAGTTTATAAGTATGTTTGTGCTACTAAAAACTAATAATATGGATGTGTGAGAGTCCGAAATAAATGATTTATTATAAATAATTATATTTCAATTTACTAGTCTGAGTTGTATTATGATTGTATCCAATAGTGTTCGGTATTTATGTGTTATCGTAGTTTATCAAAGAAACTGATGCTCCACGTGTTCTTACTAATTGCTTTGTACAACCCACTTGTATGTTGTTAGTTGATTCATATGTGGGTTTTATACGCTCGCAAGCTCTTCCTGAAGTGTGTCTGGGTCGGAATTAGGTCAAAATGCATATATATCAGTGCATATACAGGTATTGTAAACCTTGATACACCACAACAAGCTGAATTTTCTGAACTTAGGTGGAGGAAAATAGGTATGTACCTTACAATTCTAATGTCAAGTCTATTAGTGGCTTTTGTGGGCAGGATATTAATTTAGATTTGTTACTAAAATAATACCATGCTCTGGGTAGACCTACTTGGGCCACAAAAGGGATGAATGAAAGGCAATTGCATGCAGCTGAGATGAGAATGCTAAGAGGGATGTGTGGTGTTACACGAATGGATAGAATAAGAAATGAGTACATAAGAGGAAGTCTGAAAGTGGCACCGATAACTGAAAAGTTGTGTGGAAATCGGTTGTCACGGTATGGGCATGTGTTACGGAGAAATGAGGAAAATGTCGTGAGGAGAGTTTTGAGTATGAATGTCGATGGGTATAAGAGTAGGGGCAGACCATAGAAATGATGGATGGACTGTGTGAATGATGATATGGTTAGAAAGGGGGTGAGTATCGAGATGACGACTAATAGAGATTAGAGAAGTATGGAAGAAAAAGATATGTTGCGCCGACCCCAAATAAATTGGGATAAGGGCAGGAGAATGATGATGGGTAGACCTACATGCAGTAGTTTCCCTGGGATGCGAATCAAATTGCGGGAAATTGCTAGAGTGAAGAATGCATTAAAAAAGGATGTTTTTGAATGCTTGTGACGAAATACCACCGATCCGACATTGCATTTTCTGTTACTCAAAATTAAAGCAAAGGAAATTAAAAGTTTAATCCTATTACGATGTACATTGTAATAAAGGTTAAAACTATTACATCTTAGAAATTAAAAATTATCAACACCTACTACAGGCCACTTACAGTGACGGTGTAATCTCAGATTAGATTAATTCATTAATTAGCGTGCTTTGCTTTATTCAAATATTATAAATTAGGTATATTAGGTAGGCTAGCATCAACAAACTATCAACTTTCAACGTTTTTCGGTGAACATATTTGCGTAGTTACGGTATTATATCACCGACACTAATGGCTAATTTCAAACGCATTTTAATTGTTATAATTATAATTTTAGGCCACATATTAGATAATACATTAAACAAACAAACAGAAAAACAAATTCGAGATGCTTCCAATATATAAGTAATGATGATTCAGATGATCGATTTAGGAAACTCACAAATGAACTAACCTAAGCTACTTAGCACCTGGACAAGTTACTGCCTCGTTGGTCTAGTGGCGACAAGCATGACTGTTGAGCATGGGGTCCCGAGTTCGAAACTCAGGGCATTCTATTGGGATTTCTATTAAGAATTTCTCATTAGTAACCCGGAGTGTTAATTTGTGCCCCATTCATGAGAGTAGGCTGGCTCCTGCCTCCGTTACACCGACACAGGCTTTCAAAATAACTAGCGACATTTAGGTGTACCATCAGCCTGTCGTGAAATACAAACATAATTATGCTAACACCTAAACTACACCTATCTTTTCCACCTAAACCTGTTGATTAACTGTAATCTATGCTGTATTGATTAATCTTCAAGTCCACATTACATCACAAATTCGTAAGGCATATGAAACGTGTTCTCGTCACCTGCGGCGATAATCTCAGATTATTGTACCGCGTTACAAGCGGCTCTCACGCCCACGCGCCGCGCCGCGCCGGGTGCACGCTCCGTGTGCCGCCGGTGCCGCGGCCGGGGCGCCAAGAAATGTCAATGACATTATTGGTGGAACTGAGGAACGTTATTTGCAACTGTAGCGATTTATATTTTTATTCCAAACTACCTTTTCCCCGCGGCTTCGGCCGCGTGGATGTTGGAAAATATTCCACAGGAATGGGCTACCATTGTTTTATATAATTCTATTGGTTTACGCGGCGCACGTCAGTAAAGTTCCCAGCAATCATCGTCATATTTCAGCCAATTTACACAAAACCTTAAAGAATTATACACTTAACCTGCCTCAGAAAACCGTATCAGAATCCGTTCGGTAGTTTTTGAGTTTATCGCATTCAGACAAACAGACGCGACCCGACGTAGTGATTTTTATGAATATTGAAATAATTCTGTTCTCAAGGCCCTGACAAGTCGCAATCGCTTTTTGATTGAGATTAGCTTGTCGGTAGTTTATGTTAGTTCCATTATTTTTTGACAGAAAGTCACTTGATCGAAGGTCTTTGGTTCTGAATGCATGTGTGAAGAGCGTATATTTGCATTCCTCGAATTGGTTCGGCTTACCGTACAATAAGAGGTCAGCATGAACTGGAAATGTATAGCTTGATATATAGCCGTGTGTGCGTGGACGAAATAAAAAGGTGTAGATATATGGATCGCAATTCATAGCACAGGCAAAGCATATAATATGTATTTTCGCTTTTCTGCCTACCCATAGGAATGAGAACGAAAAAACCCTTCATCTTACCAAGAAATTCCTAAGATAGACTATTTAGGTCGTTAACAAATTTCTTCTTCAATTAGCTCCAAATAGAGGCTAAAATAAAACTTGTAATTAAGTGACCATTGAACCCTGCCCGACGTTCCAGTAGCTGGCTAGCTAATAGACCAACGAAGCGATAAATAAATGAGCTAATCTAGTCAAGCGGTAATTACACTGATCTTATACACCGCTGTTTAAGCTGCTAGGAACTGATAGGGGTTAATGTACTTGTCATTAGTACTAATTAGTTTTACAATATTATCAGTAATTAATTATTTTAGAGGCCTCTTCAGAAACAGACAAAGAAGGAGCATTCATCACTACACTTTCTCACTGCGTGCTAGACCACCACGAAGACAGCACAGAAACCTTCAGATCTTTTGATTCCAAGTCAGTTCAGCAATGTTTCAAAATAATCCACCTACTATAGACCCACATTCAGAAATCTTGCAAAACATAACAAAAGCCTTGCTCCAAGCAATGTGTGCCAATGACATGATCTTATAATCCAAGAATATCGCACAACTAACATATCGCGTGCATGCGCACCGAATAAGGCCGTAAGCCTGCAGAACCGAACCTTATAAAGGTACAATGACCACGAAATAGCTTAGAACATAGATTCTTAATCGTCATTAAAGGATTAACAACCTTATCACTTAAAAAATAAAGTTTAATTTTACTCGCTGTATACTGTAACTTAGATTTCATGAGTAACTAGTGTAAATTGTACTTTAATTGATGAACAATAGGGTTGGTTTTGCCGTGATGTGTTTAGTAGTATGGTTGTGTAGGCTCGGTCCATTCATGCATACCAATCCGGTCTGATAGTTCGCCTTGATATTATTTTGTTATTCGTATGCACTTGTCAAGTGCTTTGTCTTATTGTTTGGCAATCAGCTTCTTATTGCGATGTATTGGGAAGTTATTGTCGTTCTATAACAGGGGATCAGCTCACATAACTCAATTGGAATTCTCATTGACCTTTTCAGCAACTAGATACTAATAGATAAATAATAAAATATAATACCTACTCTTTATTATGTACAACATAAAAATTACAGATATTAATGATGAAATTTTACAAAGGGTCGATCGGCGATCTATACATCTTTATTTTTTTAAATAATAATTATATCCAGAGAACACCAAACTTTCATAGGATAAATCATGGATTTGTTTGTTGTTTTCTTGACCACTTTTATTTATGTTCAAACCTTAATTATTTTTCACGGGTGTAGATGGGTCTCGTTATGAACAACCTAAGTTCATCGACATTTTTTATTTTAACTTTTCTAATTAATGTACCTACCTGCAGTCCTGATTAGGGTAACCTAAAATGAAACCTAACAAAACCTCACGTGGCTCAGTGTCGATAACATTCGTAAAATGGCATCTCGCTTACCTGAAATAAAAGAAAATAACATTCAATAACACGTTTTAATAAGTAACAAAATATTTTGGAGTTCATTAAAGTAATTCAATTGCAATAGCTTTCATGGTGAAAATTCTGTTCAAAACAATCAAATAAAATCAAAACATTTATTCGTACAATATAGGCGTTTCTACTCTTTAATTAGTTTGTTATTTATTTCTTCTACTTCACATAACATCGCGCCTGTAATCCCTGAAGAGTTAGGCAGAGGTGTAAGTGCCTAATAGTACGACCACATTTCTCCAGTTATGTGTAATCCCATGTAATAGGGCGAGGCTGTTGCCATCAATCGGGCACAAACCTCGGGAAAAAAATCCTGATAGAAACATCCAATCCGTTCATTCTGGAGCTTCTCAATTAACTGATTGTGGTAATTACTACCGAGCACTCGTCTTTTGTTGACGTGACGTCGTTCTTAAATGTCAACTATTAAGGGATTACGCACACTTCTGTAAACCTCGGTTTGATACAAGATAGTTAATTTTGATGTTTTGTTTTATTTTAATTAATACTATAGCTAGTACTTGCGTAATGTTTTAAGTAAAAACAATAAGAGATATGTTGTCTCCCTCTGCCTTGGTTAGCTAACTTCACTATAGAATGCGATAGTGCATAATATGCACTATCGCATTCTCATTATTTGGTTTGTCTTTACACGCAGCCTCGGTGCCACTTACAGGTCGACGCAAGTTTTTGCAAAGAGATATAGTTTACTGGCCATAGAGTGATATAGGCTATCGTCGCGGAAAAACCAAGGTTCTTGTCGGATAGAGCGACGCCAGGAGTAAAAGTTAATTCTACAATAAAAACTCATCTTCACGTTTCGCAGTATTCGCTGTACCGTACAAAAATATAGAGTCCTTTACAGCGCGGGCGTCTGATATAATTTTAAAACCTAGAAAGAGCAATTTGTTGGAGTTCTGCGAGTGTTTGCCGAGATTGTTTCCAATTAAAATGTTCTGCAATTTGCACTGCAATCACAATCTATAGAGGGAATTTGAATATTCATCACAGTTTGCAGATTGCAGGTGCTTGTTAATTTTTATTTTATTTTTCCTTTCAATGAGTGAACAACACTCCTTAAATGAAAAATAACGAATACCTAACTAGTTGCGTACAGTCGTATTTATTCTGAGCTGTCCTTGCATAATATATTTGGCAGACAGTTGATAAACCGGAATATGACCTAAGTTAAGCACTAATAATAAATCCTTGATAAGATCAGTTGAGTTGAAAGATTACCACAAAAAAATTAAAATATACCAAAAAAATAACATGTCCAAAAGAAATTAATATAATAAACCTACTGTCATTGACATTTCCAATCCGGCCAGTCTACTAGTAAGGTATCAAGATTCTTATTTAAATAAAAGAATGATATTTAGGAATTCAAAGACCAATTTGAATACATAATTAAGGAATTAACCTATATTGAAGTGGCAATGATAATGTTCAAGCGGCAAGAAGAATACTAATTCGTTCTTAGATTGTAGAACGACTCCGAATACCTAGTATGTAATATACTTACCTAATAAAATCAGGTGCTATTTCTTTTATTACAGTTACCGAGGTTTCTAGATTTTCATATCTTATAAAGGACTAGTGACCCCTGCTTCATATAAGTCAATGCCTGCTTCGCACGGTTTTTACGTCTTGACAAAACAAACTTGAAATCTCGAATTTCATTATTATATGTCAGTAAAATATTAATGTTTTATATAAACATTCTGGAATAAATACTCTAAATGCTGGTGAACACCATTGTTTAGAATGACAACGCTACCACACATATAAACAAGAAAAGCGACTACAATTTATAATTTGTAGGTAGATAAGTATATTCCACAGATAGACGAGATAGATACAGAAGTGTCAAAAAAAGAGTACACACAGGACAAATGTCACTGCTGTCAAAAGTATGCGAGCACTGACAAATGACATGATGTGTGGCGGCGGCAGTGTCGTAATAGTAAGTGGAAATGCGATTATATCATGTGTATGCACGGCAGCATCTGCTCATGTAAAGATTGCGTCATCCTATAAAAAGTTTATGTGGTAAGGCGTTTGCATTGAGATCGGATGCAGTGCCGTGGACAATCATACGTTTTTATATATCAAGCATTACCAGAGTGAAGGAAATAGCTATGACTCTTCTAATTACACTTTTGATCTTTTAAGACCGCATTAACATTTGATGAACTTTCAAAAAGAATTCGATTATGATTGTGTGATTCTTTAATGCGAATTTCACCAATGAAACTGAACAGACATGAAAAGAAAGAAATTGACACTGACGGCTCTTGAACGGGATTTAGAATTGCTGCTCGCGTTCAGATTCATTGTCGAAATCCGCACTCAATGTGCCACTGATTTAAAGTTTGAATCTCATTGTAAAATTAACCCTAAAACGAAGAAGGTATCCTTCAATTACAATCAATAACCGTTTATTAAACAGTATTTCGATTAATTTCCTTCAATTAAAGTTGAAAAAAACCTGCCTTAAGTACTCAATTGAGCAAGCACCTACCACGGACACGGCGGCATTTTGTAAAACAATTATGGTTCGTTATACATATCCTGTTTCAAAACGCTTGTCCTGCTTTACAGACCGATGTTATTTGCAATGCAAGCGGCGCAGGCGCTGCACGCGATAATGTTCGTCCCGGGCTATTGCTTATGTTGTGGTGATGTTCTGATTTCGTATGTTAGGGAAACGTCCAAATAGATTTTTTTAAATTGTATAAAAATACTGTCGTCATGATCCACATGACTAAATAACTAAATAAATATTGATGATGACCACACGATTAAATTGGAAAGTATCTAAGATAATATGAGCATTCACGAAATTATGTTTATATTTGTTTTTCTAAGTCAAATGAAATACGAGTATTACGGCACGAATGCACGAAATCTACTGCACTAACGAATTATAAATCATTTTAGACTGAACGCATTATTATGATTATGATTATGACATTCAAGTCTAAAGCGATAGTATCGTTTAAATGCGATGCCATATTAGACAACAGCGCTTTTCGAATAAGGTTAGTTAATTACTCAAACGGATTTTGTATTACTATTATATAATAGCTTCATGAATGTAAGAATCAATAACTTTTTAAAGCAGATATTAAAGCTTATTGTAACTGAACAATAACTAACAGAACTCAAAACATAATAAGTTAACATAGTGCACAATAAGTTTTTCATCTTACACGTCCAAATAACAGTATTATTACTAACATGTTTAGTATTTTTTGTTTGCCCACATTATGTCTGTGGCGCCCTTCTCGATGCCGATTGTACATTGCCACAATGTTATTATATGTATAAAATTGATACAACAACTGTCGAGTGATCTATGAGAATGTTGTGAGATGAACAAAACTTGAGACAACGTTCTGTGGCGTCGGGATTTGTTGCGTCAGGTCCATCAGGTGTGTTTTGTTTATCTGTTTAGTTGCTAGGCCAGTCTTATAAGGCTAGATGACGATGATTTATCAACGTCATCCTAATAGTAATACTGTTATGATTGTAACATTTCAATTCTCTAAAGGCTTTTTTTTCTGGTGGGAAATCATCAAATAACCGCTCCCGCTCAGGGTGGAGCTCCCGCTCTGGGTGATTCTCTAAAGGCGTAATATTCTGATCATACTCTAATAGGTAGGTACATAATTCTTCAAATATATAGTAATATCTGCCTGTAGAAAAGAGCACACTGCAATGAGGGTATTAATATTTTTTGATTATTGGTTCTGATTTACCAAAACTATAATTAGCTTACCACCTACATAGTTTTATTTCCTTGTCAAACTTTTCTCCTTCAATCATTTCGGCCATTATATGCCTTCCTTATCGGTGAGTCAAAACTAAGTTACATCAATGTTACTGAATTTATTAGGTATGTACGCCTTTTTTATTAATATATTCGTATCATGTAAGCCTATGTTGCTACTTGTTATTATTAGAGTTCTGTTTTTGAAATAGGTATTTACCAAAAACGACGTTTAAATGTTTAACGGAAATTGACAAGTCATTTCACCAAATGTCAGGAATGGTTCAAGTGCTCGCAACAAGTTAAAGTAAGCAGTTACAATTAACTGTTGACTCACATACCTGGGAGTTGGGACTCAGTGAGTCAACTAAACTGATAAACTTCTATTTGAACTGGGAAGTGCATTAATTCTTATACCAACTGTGAGTGTAAATGTGTGATCACTGATCAATGCACACCACAGAGTAAATAAATACAGTTTACTCATGGGATATTGCTAAGTGCAACTCATCTGTGTTAGTCCGTGTGCTAAGTATTGTTTGGTTAGAAAACTTGTTCTGTTACTTTGTAATGTAGATAAAACAGACAATGTATCACCTGCGTGTGAGCGCGCGATTCGTAAAAATTGACCAAAGAATTGTGCAGTTCTAATTTTCTACTGCACTCTGCACTCAGCTGAGATTACAACTTCACAATGTTGGTAAGTTATAATGCATTTTATAAGCTAAGTAACTAGGGTCCAAGCTAAGACATAATTGTTTAGGTATAGGAATGGAGGCGACATTTTTGACTTCTTGGATTGTTTTAACATACTCTCTAAAATGTTACTGAACTATTTTTTAAATCATAATTTCACAATTCCGCAAATAATTTGTACCGAAACTCCTAATACTCAGTAGGTCACATATATGTTTCATAATAATACAATAGAAATACTATTGTTACATATTTAGACAGCCTCGTATGCCAGGGAACGGTGCGCATGATTCATAGATGCTTAATTACTTGTAATTGATGTGTCTAAGTGAGTTAAAAGGTTAATATGGTGGATGAGCATACGGCTGTAGCAGCGAATCAGGTTGTTAAGGCTGACCGAGTTTAAAAGATTGAAGATCTTAATATTATAGTAGGAGATGAAACGAAGATAGGTACTTACAGCCTGATTTAAACTTTATGGCGGCTCGAACATGAGTCGCTGCGCAGTACCATATTCACGTGTCAGCGGGGGGGGGGGGGGGGGGGGGGTACTGCGCAGTGATAAGCACTTCAGAGCCGCCATAAAGTTTGAATCGGACTGTAACAGGAATGGTACTATGTAATAATAAAGTATATTTTTATAAGTTCATCTCAAATAAAACTTGAAACGGATACAAACAAAAAGCAATACGGAAATATATTACATTACATTTGAAATTAAAACAAGAGAAATATTCATAAACAAAGTGACAACATAGACCGAAGGCCCAGAATAGATATTAGCCATAGGTAACAGCTGATTGCACTTTGTATTACCTACGTGCTATTCCTATATGTCAGAAGACATAAAAGCACCTAGTAGACGAATGAATAGTTTATAATACAGCATAAGATGAACCGTTCCTACTATCTCATGTTTATAGACCCTAGCCCCGCGCTCCACATAGTTCACAAGTACTATGATGCTCGTGACGTGACGACACACGATCTTCATCAACATTCTGCCGGCCTTCCACGCCCCAATTACATTCAATATTAATTAGAGCTTGCATTTCTCCATACATCTGCCTAGAGCACGCACGCTACCGTGTGAGTTGTGTCACATCGCTATACAGAATTTGCGACATTGTGTCTTAATATTCTGTTTCCGACCACATTTGTCCTAATTAGAAGACAAATATTTGCCGCCACCAACCTTTTTCGAGGAATGATTTGGTGATTTAATCCTGTTCGTGCAAAGATTCGCTGGCGAGTCGTTAGTTTCGCTTATAAATTCCTTAATCCATGTTTACCTCCAGCCGGTTTTTGGCAAAAACAAAGATGAACGTCTGTCTGGGTTTGTTTCGTCTACTTAAAAATAAACAAATATTGATCGATCGTATCAGATCGAGCCAAAATTTGGCTTAAGTAAATTTTGAAGATTTCTACTGTCTTTTCGAAATTGGAGACCAGATTTTAATTGCCTGTTTTAACCTTATCTCTTCGGCTACCAACACACATTTTCCAACGAAACATTTTCCCGTATTTTCCCTATTTCCACGACGTAGTGGTCGACCCGCCATGCCCGCTCGTGATGCCACGACTCCGCTCATTAACATTCGTTAACGGCGTCGTGACGGACCAACTACATATGTGTCTAGGAATAATTAACTTGTACTGTGCGCCGCATTATTGAGTACTTTGATGTACTCACATGATTCTTTTGAATGAAGGAGTACACAGACTACACACGGGCAGGTCATATGCTTAGAGCTGTTATAGACGAATGGTTTATTTGTTAGGATCAAGTCATTTTTCAGCTTATCCTCAGTTGTTTGATCACAACTGATATAGCCTCTTGTATTATAGATAAGTGCACTGTTCACATACTTTCACCTTTGTTCAAAACTGAACATGGCAACAAACGGTCTCCAGATAATCTAATATTTAAGCAACCACGGAGTTAACATATGTAATTGTAGTTTCTTCTCAAAACATCATCAATCTGGACTTCTTGAAATATTAACTTTCAGTTCACATTTTTGAGTTTATCTACATAGTTATTCTTCATCTTCACTTTAGTTTCTACTTTTACTCTAAGTCACTCTTTCCACAATTTGTTGCAATGTTAACGAATCTATCTGAAGAAGTTATGAATCTGAGATTACTGAAAATAAAATAGCAGTCACCAGTCAGATTCTCTCGTAACGTTCTAGGAAGCTTACAGCAAAATTCCGCGAGTAAAAAAAGCTCAGGCTACAAAATTACCTTTTGGAGTGGCGCTGCCGACGGTGGCGAACTTTTGTATTTTTTGTAGACTGAGTAAAAATGTAAGCACTGGCTCAGGCCTCGTAACGGTGCAGCCTCATTCATATTTAGAAACTTTTGAAATGAATTCCCTTTTTTAATGCTTCTGTAAGTGAGATTTGGTTTTGGGAACACATTCACGATATAGGAGATATTGTTTGAGAGTGAAAACATTTAATAAAATGTAAACAATTTTTTCACTGACTGACCTTTGTCTTATTACAAAACGAAATCTCATTTTAGTTCTAGCCTAAACCTTCGAGTGAGTATTTGTATTTCGTACTTTACTATTTAGGCAAAGTTCTTAATACTAAAATGACAACTTTGCACCGAACTAAACTGTTATTTTTGCATAAAGAACTGCATTTCTATAACATTTAAGTTCTGGCATTTCGGCTATGGTGACTGCTATTCCGACCACTACAGGTTACGGGCGTGAGATCTGATGTGGCTAACATAACCTATCTTCACTGTAAAAGTACGTGCACAGTGCGGACACGTTAGAATGCCATTGTGGTAATGGTATTGAATGTTGGAAGGTGGTTTACTTTTGAGGTGATCACGCCTGCTGTCGTCACGCCTCCTCCCAACGAGTGGGATCAATATTGCACCTCTTCATATGTCATTTCTGAACGTCTTTGTATCTGACTTCGTATCGCTTGCCGTCCTTGAGTTCAGAAAAGAAGATGCGCTTAGCTATCCTCTCGTCAGGCATCCTTACAACATGTCCATGTCCTGACGACGTATTAGATAGACCTCCATTCCGCAAACAGACCGCGTTCCGCGTTTTGCGAAGAGGCAAATGTTATTTTCGGCTAAACTCTTTCACTTAAACCTACAAGGAAATCTAGATCTGTTTGCTTCCATAAACGCACCTGTAGCTAAATGTGTAACGAGCATCATAGTAAACAAACCCGAGGTCTCTGGGTGAGTGCGAATGTAACACAAAGTGAATAAGTCATGTTCTAGTAAAGTAATGACATAACTTTTTGCTCAGTTTCAGATCCTTTGACGATAAAGGGTAAAACGGGTACAGAGCTTATTAATTAAGTTTTGGGTTTTGCGACATGTCCTAAAATCATGTGCTAATATCTCTCATTTAATATTATTTTATCGTTAGCACAAACGACTGGCTGGCATTCTTTGAGGATTACAGTATATAAATTGGGCAAACGCGGGCTTATAATGAGGCGATGCGGTCGGTCAAACTCTAGTGATGTAAGTATTATAATGGCTGAAATAAACACTTACATTGAGTGACATAACAAACAGTTACATCTTCAGATAAATGAACAGGTAAAACGGTTTTAATTCGAAGCAAAGCCGGTTACGTTCTAGTCATGCTTACTGCGCATTAGACGCATTTTTGGGTGACATGACTTATTGTGCTCAGAGTTGCGCAGTTACAGATCATTCGAGGATTTAATATGAACTTAATTCGTACTTAAGCTAGGGTTTCCTAAATCTACGGAGGCCGCCACACATGACGTCACTGAAACGTTATATAGAGCGTTTTTTGACGGCGTAGAGTCAATCCAACATAATTTTCATGACGGCCGTCACTGCTGCCGTTATGTGGCCGCCATCGCTTTTCTAGGTAATCGTAGCTTTAGTTAATAAAGCGGTGGTAATGTTAGTGCGCAATAGGCACATTCCTTGCGTGACATAACATCCGCGCAAACTATTGCGCAGTTTGAGATCCTCTGACAACGTAGACATAGGGTTATTGACATCTGAGGCGATCCATGTATGTTGTTGTGGATTATAATGTTTATATTATATTTCTATAGGAACAATGTCACTGCATTTGTTATGATAAAATTATTCAAAATGTTATAGATGCTGAAGTACTAATCTATTCATTGATATTTTATTAAGTAATAACTAACTACCGTCTTCACTCGACTGTAAACATGACAACAACAAATCCCCATTGGTTTTTCTGGACGGATGATGAAAAATACTTTCTTCTCTAGAAGTCAAAAATAATATAACTATACCCTGTCCATTAGGTAAACCGTTTTTTGACAGATGGAACTAGCGATTGCAGCAACACAATACATTGATTGATACACGTACGGTATTATAATGTCTGCAAGAAGCCATAAATAAGATAATTCAATAAAATAAGGCACTTTATAATTATATTTATTTTATTACGAATGCCTGAAAAACTAGACTAGCCCAACTTGCTTTACCTACACGTGGCTTTGTCACGTGACTAAAACTTGATTTAGATATTATTTTGAATAATAATTTTTACAAAAAAACGTGTTGGTACATAAAAACGACACTATTTTCTCGTGCACGCGCACGGCAAACGTGACCAGAAGATAATCATGATCATGTATGTAAATTGCAGATTGTTTGCGTTTTTTTTTACCGTTTAAGCTTTTTATAACGTGTTAAAGCAGTTTAGCGGATGTATAACTTACGAGACTTTACTTTTTTAGGCTAAAACCACGTCTACATCAGCGATGGTGCCATTTAGGCTAAAACCACGTCTACATCAGCGATGGTGCCATTTAGGCTAAAACCACGTCTACATCAGCGATGGTGCCATTTAGGCTAAAACCACGTCTACATCAGCGATGGTGCCATTTAGCCGTCTCTTGGTTTTCATACCTTCTTCTCAAGACGTTTTACTAGTAAACCTTTATTCAGCTGGCCCATCAATAGGTAACTTGTTATCAAGGGTCAGTAGATAACCAAAACAAAGATAATCAGGTGATGTCGCAACACATGCGCCGGATCACGTAAAAACTCGTCGGTTGTAGAAAGTGGCGCTCGGATCGAGGCCGCGTGCGCGCGCACCGTTGCTTACCTGGGTATAGCTGCGGATTGGCTGATATGAATTGAACTTGTAGTATTTCATACAGGTACCTCTAAATCTGCATTTGTGGTAGGTACCTACAATGTTATCCATGACTGCCATCAACCACCAGTAAAGGACAATGGGCTAATTAAAGTATCTAACCTTTAATACAAAGGTAGGTACGTGATAGGGGTACTTTTCTCCCTTAACATTTTTACTTGGACGCACTAATGCTGAAATAGAAATAAACACCGTTTATCCGCTGCAATGTATGTACTTATACAGATACGATGGATCTTTTTCAGACAGTCCCTTATTGTACCTTAGGTACGCCATACAAAATGTTCGGAAAAAACGCCTACGTAATAATACAAGGTAGGGTGAAACCCTGTATTATTACGTAAGCCATTATTTTCCGGACCAAATAGAGCACACTCGTAAATTAAGTAAGAGTCTGTAATACTACATACTTTATTTACAGGTTTGCAGCAACACAAATCTGTATTTAATGTTGGAATACAATTATTCAGAGGTAACCTGTTTTTCCTCAGTTTGTTTACTATGAAGAAAAATGATTTTGTTTACAAATTCACCGCTGTGCATAAAAATCCAATTTTATGCAGAGTTGACTGCACCATTTATTTTGAATCAAATTCACACATTTTACATAATAACTTCTCGCTTAATTATCATCATTAAATATCATTCAGAAATAATAAATTATCTCATCTACTATAAATGTCTCACGATTTATTTTTAATCTAATCATAAACTCTGCGTTAAGCCAAAACAGACTAAGACCGGTTTAGTAAATATATTTATGTTCGTCAATCACTGAAGTTATTTAAATACTTCGTTCAACCACAAAAAAGAGTAACACAGAAATTCCAGAAGAATCTATATTAGGTAACTACATAAGTACATACATAGAAAATAGGAGCCAGTTCAAAAGCAAGACCAAGCTTTGGGTACTTTATGTATCGGTTTCGGTTTGAGTTCATTTCCGCAATGTTTTATTAGTGGTAATTCTGTACCTTTTTATTCTGTGGCTAAACCAATCTTCGAAGCCAAAGTTGGTCAAATACGTCGTTTACTTGCCTTTTGCCTGTTAGTAACTCGTTTATTCTTGGAAACAACTCCAAACTAAATCAAAATAGTTTCGTTCCCAATAGAATAGAATAAATCAGACCTAAAGGTGGTTGACTCCATAAAAATGGGCTGGAAATGTGTGAACTAACCTTTAGAATATTAAGTGCTATCATCACATAACACATTCTTCGACCTCGTACCTACTGCGGAGCATGTCCCTCTCGTAGACCGTTACAACGAGTATTAAACACATGTTAAGTCATTTAACAGATGGTTATGAATGTTCGACTTATTATTACTACATACATATTACTAAACATGTAGGCGTGTTACAAACATAACTATAATAATAGTCTATGAAAGAATAAGGCTATAATCGTAAAACACGATCATAGCCCACAGGAGGATACCGCTGCGCTTTACGACGCCCACAGAAAGGACAAATAGCCTTTTCTTTACCGGAAGTATATTCTGATCGAACCACATGTCATTCAACTCTTAGCCGTCTATCTATATTTGGATGCTGTAAGGAAAAGGTGAGTCAAGCACATTACGTAATTTTTCACAGAAACCAGGTCTCTTCAGCTCAAATACGGTGTAACCCACATACCTTCAGCCAGTCGGCGTCTGCGCAAATTATGTAACACATAAAATTATATAAATTGTTTTCTATGAAGCATTCGATTGGTTTGAACTTCTCAGAAACTGAATGGAGACTAAAGTAGGCTTATTGGCTGTAATGATACCTATCATTACAGCCAATAAGCCTAGCCTGGTTTAGCCTGGTTTGTAGAATTACTAAAATTACTTAAATCTTTAACAAATCGAAACGAGGGTACCGTGTTACTTGCACTTCAAGTGTAATTCTGTGAAGTAATTTAGTTATTTACCTTGTATTCTTAAATAGGATTAGACTTTCATAATTTTCTCCGTGTATTTACGAAAAGAGGATGCGTTGCTCTAATTCTCCTCACAGAGCAACTAACTCTGCCAATCAAAATGGTTACCTGTTATGCGATTTACTTTAAAGATAATCTGATAAACCGCTAACCCACGTGCTAATAGTCAATATTTGCAGCTATGATGATAAGAGTGATGAATGGATGACATTCAACTGACAGCAAAAACACGTAATGGATGTTTATAAATTTTGTATTTTACAATAGGAAATGAAAATTCACAGGTTGAAGAGGTCATGGGGACAGTCATAGTAGGAGTTTTACTATACAAGCTAGGGTAAGCATGAACAGTTTTTATCATAAACCAAGCTATTTTATCATAATACAGTCAGTACATGCAAATATTTATCGTTTAGGGGAGAAAACTGCATAGGTATCCTGAATTATGAAACTCGGTTATAAATGACACAGTAAAATTGCCATAAGTTGATCCCTTACTCATAAAAAAAATATCCACTGACAGACCACGCACAGAATGAACCGCTGCAGCTGGGAAGCTGTGGAAGCATGAAATTTTGCACACAAGAGTTCCGGAAGTAAGAAAAGTGAAGTATTTAAAAAAAAATCATCCCCTAAGTTTAAGAGGGGATGAAAGTTCGTAAGGAAGTTCGTCGTTTTTGCTGATGGGCGACGCCATTGTGCACACCGATTGTTCCTTGTGCAATCTTTATATATTGATTCTACTGCAATTGAGTAGATTGATGTGGGTCCTGTTATATAACTAATAGAGACACCACGTGGGAAAAGTCGTTGTCGTAACGATCTCATCTGCGCAAGAGTGCCGAGTGGTTCGACTTCCTCATTTCCATCAATTGCCTTGTACAGCTTGTGCGAGATGATAATCGATGGGTACCTATGTACCCACTACCTATACACATTTATTTACGAACTGCATTTTCCTGTTACTTCTAGATTGCGTACTGTAATATATGAACATATTGTAGGCATGTGTTACAATTCCATACATACATACCTACAGGCAATATCTTGGCACGATATAGTATTATAATGCGAGGGTTTTACTACAATAATTTATTTACCACAATTAATCAACAAAATACCTAATAGAACAATGTTATTATTCATTAGTGAGGTACCTAATGTACCTAATTATTTCAGTGCCTACTAAAATACACAGTGATTTAATTATTTATTTATTTACTCTAAATCATCTCATACAAATATCCTTACAGGCTAGACCCAATGCGATATTGTGGCATATTGTAGCATATTGTAGCATGTACAATTAACATATATAGTTCAAGTTAGGTAGTTGTTTTTAGCATAGCAAATTATATACATAGCTGTTCTTGTAAATTCACTCAAAGCGCAACAGAATATAAGTAAGTCCTCAGCGATGAGGTTGAGAGTGCGGATCGCGCTCGTGAGAGGCGCCTCGCGCAGCAAGTTAATTCGCGCGCGCGGTGCCACCAGCAACCGCGGCTGACGACGTCGACCCGCATACCCGTCAGACACGACTAGCTCCACCCTTCGCAATATATCCGCATTGTGTATCTTCCCTCAATTTACCTTACAGATATAAGTCACTAGTGTGAGTTGCGTCCTGACCCTTAGTTCATTATATCCGACCATTCCCAAGACAAATAGAGTTGGATAACATGGGTATGCCCCATATTCCCTCATATATTTGTACCTAATAAATTTATTTTGTACTCGCTCCAACATGAGATTTAGTTACTTAGTTTCATTATGACTAGGTATCTTACTTATAAACGTTGCTTTGTATGTTAAGACACCCTTAAACGTCAATCAATGTATGGTTAAGCAGACGATAATCATTACTTAACTTGAAGCAACTTTTATAAAGTAAAGGGATAAGTATTTAGCTTGTTCAGCCACCCAAAAGAAGATGTAAAAGTACTCGTTTTGTTTTCGTTTTAGGCTTTTTCCTTAAAGCTATTTACATCCAACAAGATGATGTAACTTGCAAATACAACAACTTTTATTAACAATACACGTTAGAAGATCGGATCTCTATGATTCATACAATTACTGATCACGTCGTACCGTCATGATGGAGTGCATCACATATCGACCACACGGAGACGGACAATTATGTCCGACTGTGGTCAGCATTGATGATAGATAGTGGTCATAAATTAATTTTTTTTTCAACAATAGAAATGTGTGGTTGGTTTTAAATATGATATAATACGTGGTAGTGGCAAGTACCTATGTATTAATAGTAAGTATAGGTACTTATTTATTGTTCATAATGTATGGATGATTAATCTTTGAAATGTGTTTTGATGGCAACATTGCATAATAATAAATTTAAATGTTCTGTTGTTCAATGAAAGTGTCTGCGTAGTGTGATATTTATTTGGATTTTCGTACACCATATAGGCATATTTTGCCGATTAATACAACAATGATTTCACATAACCATTTCTCTATATTTTTGTAAATTATAAAGTAATGGATAATTTCAGCTGTTCATATTTTCGAGTTGAATGGCGTGCGATAACAGAGGACTATGTTCAGTAGTGGACTACTATCGACTGATGATGATCATGATAGGACTTGACGGAGGAATCAAATTATCCTAATGTTTCTCAAACTCGGCCAACGTCACCAAATATCCGACATAACACAGACACGTCCAAGTCGTCCCACCACGCACGATGGGAAAGGAAGTCACGTGGCGGGACTAGGCGCCGTGTCTTCCGGGACATTCCGGACACACGCCGCACTTCAACAGGAGGATTCACGATGCCGTCCACTATTACACACATGATTAATGAAAGGATGGGAATAATTAGAATAATTATACGGATGTAACATATCGATTATAATTTTTGGTAATCTAATGACTTTGTCATAGGAAATATTACTATGAGCAAATGATAACTTAAATCCTGGCTCAATTTATTCATTTAATGAATATAAACAAGCGTTTTTTTTCAGAAATTCAAATAATAACATATTTTTGGTTGCAGTTTGTCATTGTTAATTTGCTACAACTATCTAATTAGTGCTACGTTCTACGTTTTAATTTAAACTCAAATGAATTCATTTGTTTTTTTGACCGTAATTGGCAACCAAAACTAATAGTATTTTGTAAACAACTTGCCCAAGGATGACACTTGCTTGTTAGTTGTGCTTACTCATTTGATTAATACTATTTGTAAATTCAACCACTGAAATTGAAACAATAGGTACCTATAGTATGTGGTTACAAGAAAAGCAAACATGTTGTGGTAGGCATAATAATAGCACTAGGTACTTATCCAATCTTCTATATGTATAATTCAAAGTCCTGACTGACTGATACATCAACGCACAGCCTAAACCGCTGGTCCTAGAGACATGAAATTTGGAGGGTGTGTGCTTCCTGAAGAGTAGGTATCCACTAAGAAAGGATTTTTCGAAATTCCACCCCTAAGAGGGTGAAACGGGGGGATTTCGTTTGTATGAAAAATTGTATTCCTTGAGTTAATAAACTTGAAACTTGGCACGAATACTTATAAATAAATTATGAAGACTGCCAGTTTTTTTTTCTAAACTACCCCCTCAAAATGGATTGGGGGGTTTCAAAGTTTATATGGAAGAATTTTAGCGCGCGGTCCGATTTACTCGAAACTCAGTATTTATACCTAAGATTAAAAGTAAATAATAATGTGTATTATGGTTTTTCGAAAATCTACCCCTGACGGGCTGAAAAAGGGTAGCCAATTTTACAGCGTGGCTTGATTGACCTCGAAAATTGGTACAAATAATCTTTGAGTCAAGTTTTGAACACATCCCAAACGATTTTTCAAAATTCCACATCTGGGGGGGTGAAAAGCGGAGATACAGTTTACATGAAAAATCTTATTGTATGGGTTAATAAACTTGAAAATTAGCAAGAATACTTGCCTACGTAAGTAATAAAGTTTATCATCATAAGTTTTTCAAACTACCCGTCAAAGGGGCATAATATATAAGGGTGTTAAAGTTTGTGTGGAAGAATTTGAACGCACGGTCCGATTAACTCGAAACTCAATGTTTACACTTAAGACCAAAAAATAAAGAACAACATGTATCAGGGTTTTACGAAAATCTACCCCTAACGGGTTGAAAAGGTTAGTTAATTTTACAGCAGAGGATTATAATGCGTGGCTTGATTAACTCTAAAATTGGTATAACTAATCTTTGCGTCAAGTTAATGAAATAAAAAAATTCACACAACAATTTTCCAACCAAAAATGAACATTACAGAAAAAAGTGTATCGTTGGTGAAAAGTGTGTTGGTGGTAATGAATGAAAATCATTGTATCACAGACACCAGCGCCTTCCAAGATAGGTTACATAAGAAATTAAAAATGCGAACGTGCTATATAGTGAACTTGTAAAAAAATAGTTATGAATATATCCCAAACGAGTTTTCAAAATTCCACCCTTGTGGGAGTGAAAAGCGGGGATACAATTTATATGAAAAATATTTTTCCTTTGGTTAATAAACTTGATACTTGGCCATATTTGCCTCAATAATTAATACAGACTTTGAGTCACTTTTAGTTTAAAAAACTCCTCACAGAAGATTTAGGGGGTGAAAAAGTTAAGCTCGGACTATTAACTCGAAACTCGGTACTAATACTTAAAACAAAAAAATTAAAGAATGTGTTTTAAGGGTTTTTCAAAATTTGTCTCTTACCGGGATAAAAGGGGATTGGGGGGTTTCAAAGTTTGTATGGAAGATTTTTAGTGTGTGGTCCGATTTGAAAAATAGAAAAATTACATCACCTTTTTCTTAAAAAAATTAGAAGAAAGTACGAATACGGTGAAGTGCTATAAAAAATAGAATAGGACAGAATACTTCTGCTTAGCCTTTTCCGAACTATGTTTTGTCTCGGTAGCATGTTCTCGGGGGATAATTTCCGACATCCACGCGGGCGAAGCCGCGGGCAGAAGCTAGTGATACATAAAATGTCACAGCGTCGTGTTTAATTGTTTCCTTTGATTTGGGCTGAAATCATTCATTTGTTTCACTCTGTTAACTTTTTTTACCCACTGTCCATAGCAGCGACCTTGCTATAGGTATTTGAGTAGTTTTTACCCACTGTCTATAGCAGCGACCTTGCTATATTTGAGTAGTTTTTGTAATTAATAAGCTATAAATCAAAATACAACGCACTCCAATCATCAAAATAAATCATTCGACCACATAATGACCATAAAACATTTTTGAACTTCATTCGAACCCGGATCGTCTTTGCCATTTTTTGTCGTAATTATCTAAAGTACAGTAAATGTGTTCATATGTTAGTAAAAACTATGGTCAACACGTGATTTTCAAGATTTAGCAGAATAAACAAACATTTGGAAGACGTGTTGTATGACCACGCTTTGTTCTGAGAGTGTGGTCGTTATGTAAGCATTGTGTAAGTGTTGTGTAAAGGCGAGTGATGTGTTAGCATAACAAATGATAGGTTTGAAAACACTGTTTCGGTGATGTGCCTGCTATTTAGATGCCTATTTCATGTTCTATTTATTTTGTAGAAAGTGGCATCAATTGAAGAGGCGGTATTCGCATACAGTCTTGCATAAGTACGAAATTACTGTGGGATCCTATTGAACGGGTACTGAAGGGAGACAAATTAATGTTTGACTAAGCAGAGGTACTAATTTATATAACGTAGTAACCAATAACAATACTAACTTATTTAATGTTGTATTAGTTTGACTGTGTTTTTATTCAGCATTTTTTACACCGGAAAAATTTGCCGATGAAACTTGTAAGATAATAAAATTAAGCTTATGTTGGTGCCAAAATAAAAAAAAATACCAAGGAAGTGATTGGGTTCGCACGTCACTTTTACGGAAATCAATGGCATTCATTATTGCATCCATTTTTGGATGTTTGGCCTTTTCGATCGAGATCGAATTGTGAAATTAAGGTTTTGCAACTGATCTTTTACGTTATTTTATAAAACTTAAAAATATTATATTTTATTATTTTGATAGGTAGATACGTTTGTGTGAGGGGCCCGTGGCTAAATAATAACAGCCGCACAAAATCAGGTTAAGTTATGCTCGCCGCGGTTGGTCTATGGATGGGTGACCATCTTTACATATATACATCGTTACGGGTGGTCAGAAGCCCGAAAGTCTAACAACCAGTCCTACCAAGGGGTATCGTATTACCCAGTAACTGGGTTGTGGAGGTCAGATAGGCAGTCGCTCCATGTAAAATACTGGTATTCAGCTGAATCCGGTTAGACTGGAAGCCGACCCCAACATAGTTGGGAAATGGCTAGGCAGATGATGATGAGATACGTTTGTGTTTTTATTAAGAAGCTTTTCGTTATAAACTTGTGAAAACCCCCGCTGCTCATCTTAGCAAAAAAAATCATGTGAGTGACTGATATTTAAATCCATTTACCTAAATCAATATAATGTTCTCAGTAATTGGCATAGAATCTCTATTTACAACATATTCAATATTTGACAATATGACCAGCAGTCTAGCTAGTGTCATAAGTATGTAATTACGTATTTATGAGCACATGCGCACTCCGTGCTAGGCGGTTCATTACTTGTCTCAAACTTACACGTTAAGACAAAACAAATAAATCTAGAAGTACGTGGAACTGTTTACTGTTAAATTCCACAGTCCGGAATATTTTGGTATTTTATTTGCATACATAATAAATAACAAACCAGATGGGGCCAGTTCACTGACGTCACACGCTGATCATCACTTATGTATATTGTAAAGTTAAAAATAGTTGAATTTTAATTCAATCATAAAGTTCATTATTAACGAATAAGACGATATGACGAATATAACGAGTCGTTATTAACGAATGTTTAATCGTTTTAGTTTAGGATAAGATTTGAATTAAAGGCTTCAGTTTGTAACAAAGTCTGTTGTTGAAATTGCTTTATCTTCTAAGTTCCAACAGTAGACAGATATTCTTAAAACTGAATAAACTTAACTATGTCAGAATACATTGGCTTTCACGGGAGCTTAGTGAATTTGTCACTTAAGTGTTAATTCTCACAACGGTTGCTTAATGATTTAGATTTCTACCGACCTCTTTAGGTTGGTAAAATCTAAGTCTTATCGATATTTTTCACCATCTCTATTTATTGCTGTCCTAGTACATTAGTTAGGTCAAGGAATCAAAATTTTCCAGAAGTTACACTTTTTCACGATCAAGTTCATTTTGTAATTACGACTACAATTACTAAGTATTCTAGTAACAAAACGAGAGTAATATTAAATACCTAATGAACACGTCATATAGAACTAGTTATTCAGATATTATTGGGCGTGTCGGTGATTAGCCAAAATAGTACAGACTGGTATATTAGCCAGCACGTTACGGGAGATAGAGCAGTTGCTTTGATTGATATTATGGACGACGGACACAACACACATCACACATCAATAAGGTTGCAGTTGGGTGGCTGCCACTGACAAGATTGTCAAAATCAGATTGATCTTTATTATCCTTACGATAAGGTCGCTATTGGTTTGCTGCTGTCAGAGGTAAAATAACAGTGAAAGGTCTGTATTAGAATTTGTTTTTCGTGTTTGGATTCATGTAGTCAGTTTCGCGACTGAGTGTTCGTTGAGTGAGCTTTTGTTACGCAACGAACATTCAGTCGCGAAACAAACAGTTTGTTAAAATCTATTGTAGATATTGTTTAAAAAATAAATTCGCGAAGCATGCTAGCGGCGAGTACTGTACGCAAATGCATATTTTTAATAAGTAATCTTTGTTCCTTGCCATGAAGCTAAAAAGCTGAGACAGAAAGACTCTTGTGTGACAAACAATAATATTTTCAAAGTTCGACTTGACAGCAAAACAGCTTTTTGATTTATATTCAAAAAACTTGAACTCCGTAATAAGGACTTTAATTAGTTTTTATTTGTGTCAATAAGCTCTACATAGTAATATGACGGTCTTAAAAAACGAAACTCTTCAAAACAAAACGAAAACTCGAGACGTTTAATCAGTCCTACTCGTACATTTCCTTCTAAAATGGTGGGATTCTTCGAATTCCATAATTTTACTTCTCTTCCTTAAAAATAAAGAATATGATAATATAACATAGAAAGGGCCTACTATCTACTAATCCTATCATCACTTCAGGAAAATTCAGGATACTCCAAAATATAGGTAATATGCTTACCTGAAACAAATGAAATACATTTTTTAACCATAAATTTATAAAATTGTTTAAAAAATACAGTGATATCCATGATATAAATACTAGGAACAAACACAAATTTGTTGTACCTACAACAAGGCTGAAGAAAATAGTTGGCTCGTTCAGATGCCAATGTATACGCTTTTATAATAAACTCCCAAGCCCCGTTCAAGATCTAAGCCATAATAAATTCAAATCATTCATTAAACGTAAGTTGTGCCAGAAAGCATTTTATACCGTTAAGGATTATATCGAGGACAATAAAGCTTGGGATTGATCTGCTTCCAATATTTACATTTTGAACGTTTTTATTTCTTTTGTTTTTTCTCTTTTGTTGTGGTTTTTTTTATACATTTTGACATTAATGAATTTTCTATATACAATGACATTTGCTTACTTTGTAAAGTATTCTATTATTTTAATTATTGTGAATGTGAAGACTACGTGGGTCATTTTATTTTTTATATTCTCTCTGTTCTGTTAGATTTGTCACGGTCTGGCAGTTTGAGTAATTAATGTGGCCTACCCAAATGTCCTTTCTTTGGTATTGTTCGTCGAATCGTTGAGCTCCTTAAGTTTTGAGTTGAGCTGCACGATGCCTGACAAATGCGTGCACTGACTGGAGAGGTCCTCTCAATCTGTGTGGTTCTTTCCTCAAAAGACCATCTCAGACATCGATCTACACGGTCTTCATATGATCTGACCAAGATTACGTCTGGACTTTAAAAGAGACTGTGACCTCTGAGTTTGTTACGGCCTTTCTTCTCAGACTAGTCAGATAGGAAACGCCGGCCTCATCTAGTTTTAAAATATGATTGACGTATAAAAGTGTTTGTCCAAACCTACTGACAAAATAATATCATTTATAATTTATTATAATAGGTACAGGTAGGTGATGGTATTCAATATTAATAACTTGTTATGAGCAATGTGTTATTTAGGTAGGGTATGTCTCATCAAATAATGACAAAAAATACATTTTAATTCGTCTTTGCATGTATACAGCCTGTTCATATAGCTGATAGGTATTTCTATAGGTATTCTGATAAGACGAAAATATTACCCATAATAAGTTAGCTAAATTATTTTGATTTCCCAACTCAAATTAATTTCCAATACATTCACCAATCACTAACTCGTTGGTGTAGTGGTCGCAAGCGCTGCTGCTGAGTATGAGGTCCTGGGTTCGATTTCCAGGTCAGGCGAACTTTTATTGGGTTTTTTTCCATCGGGAATTTCTCAGTAGCAACCCGGAGTCTGGATTTGTGTCCGGTGGTTGGCAATAGGCTCGCCCCGGCGACGTGTGGGAGAATTACAGGTACAGCTCTGCCTAACCTTTCGGAGATCACAGGCGTGATGTTATTTTTATGTTATGTGTGTAAATTCACCAACAAATATAAAGCCCCGCCACATTTTTAACATAGCTTACCACCCAAGTGGTTGCAATCTGCAACAGATGTTTAAGTATAATTTGGCCACGAGTCAACTACTTACTACAAATGCATGATATGTGTATGACCCATCCAAGGTCTCCATACATCTCGAGCAATGTTTATGGGATATAAATGTGGATGTTCTATGAATGATGGCAGTCGTATGTTTGTAATTGCGATGACATAATAGTAGTACCGTTTATCGCGTAGTTTGGTTCACGAGCGAGTTACTCCGGCGAAAGCGTTGCGGTGCCATTCCGCTCGGTGGCTTCACTCTTCACTGGATATTTCTGAGATACTATCTTATTCCGTGGTTAGTAATAGGACTAGATATAGATTCTGAAGAAAGATTAATAGTTTCTCGAAACGTGTGTTTCGAGAAACTATTAATTTGGGTTTGTTAACGCATGCGTATTTCACGTGTCTTTATTTGCTACTGCAATGTAATTTATATGTTTAATGAAAACGAACGATAAACGAAATTCGTAGACTGTGTGTGTTGCTTGGTGAACTGACTATTTTCAGCGCACTACGAGCAAATTGAGACAATTTTATAACTCTAACCGTCACAATATTATTAGACAATTAAAGCTAGTTTTACCAAAACTGTCATGTAACGAGACCACTTTATACATAACCTACGTCCTAAAAGTAAACCTTGTGGCAATTTATTTTCTCAATAAAATATTTCAATTAAATCGTCCACAGTTCCGCTCCACCTACGCTTGAATAAAGGTTGCGAGAGCAATGCGGATAGTGTTCCTCAACACTAGGAATTGATTCAATTTAAAGGTTGCCCCACATCATAACAATGGCACAATTCTCATGAAGTGGCATTGTGATCCCATCTGGTGGTATCTAGTGGCACAGTAGTGCCCATCGAGGTATATGTAGTGGTATTGTAATGCACCCGCTTTTTACAGAGTTACAAGTTTCCTGAGGCGCACGTGGCTTAGAAATCGGAGCGCGATTTATTTTATCGTTTGCCAGGAGAAATCAGGCTGCGTGTAATAAGGTGATACAGCTGTGATCATAGTTTTATTCTATTGAACATTCTTTATTGTGAAAATGTGAGACTACACAGCGCGCCGCTCTCATGTCGACATTCATTTAACACACGTTTACGTTTTGCGTTTGCGTTTTATGAGCATATTTTAATTTCATTAAACGTTATTATTTATTTACAATTTTCTAGAATAGCATCTTGGATCAACCTGTACTTAAAGAACAGAAGGGTCAATTGTCGGGGTCAAGGATCATAACATCGCATCAATGAAATTAAAATGTGCAAAGAGTAGGCGAATTGAAGGATTTTATATTATTATAATGTTTTATGATTGCTGGCCACTAGTAGGTACTAGCTCTTTGTTAAATTAATATCGCCATTTTCGGCACGTTGTTTACACGTAAGACAACCTTTTAACATTCATTTTTCCAACAATATAGTGTGAAGAAGAATTTTCATGATAAATCCAAGAAATTTTATAAGAAATGCCAACATCGCATAGAAAAAGCTAAGTCTGAATTAGATTGCAAAAAAATGCTATCACATTATTTTTATTCTCTAGCATATTTTTCTTTGCAGCGTCTTCACTATATTATTATGTTGTGACCTAGATATGCATAGATATACCTACAACACATATGTGGTGTCGAAAGCATGCCACTGACGTACTAATTAAATTAATTCTCATTACACCTGCCTGACATCACATGCGCACATACGATAGACATATACCTAGTGTAAAATATTTGAATTTAATGTTAATATGACACAAATTTCCTTATATTCGTTATTATATTATTTGTAACTCAAACTAAAAACATTAGATATTTTGCGTTTAAGTATAGACTTTTAATAAGAAATACAATATTGAATGCACGAAGCAAGCTTTTCTCTTTAATGATCACCTGAACAGCAAATAACTGCATTCTATCGCATACCTTATCGAAGAACACTGTAATAAATCTGAAGCGGCCGCACACTAGCCCTTGTACAAGTTACGAGGTACTTGGAACTGGGTACACTACATTACTCTGTAAAGTTGGTTCAGATGACTCGCTACACGTGCGATTCTTGCAACTGGCACCGATACGTCTTAGGTACTTCCCAATTTCAAACTAAGCTATCGTTTATGTCGAAGCATATACAAAAATCGCAATTAATAATGGATCACTATGGTGGTGATCGGTGCTACTGCTGATGAGCTTTTGATCGGCTGATGTAATAGCTCCGCACTGATTACATTCATTGTCAAATCATTATGCCGTCATACAGCATCAACATGCTACACACGTATTCACGCCTTGATTTCGCAGTCTCATGACGGAATACATTGGCGCCTAGTACCTGCTTCGACAAATTAACACGACCGACAGTACGCTAGAATCGTGCGGGACGTTTCGTCTGGACAAGACCTTAGCTTTGAGAGTGTAGAAGCTCGCAAAAGTAGGGCGATGGCCAGTTAGCTCCCTACAAGCAGGATATTGGCAGTCGATGCCATCGTGCATCGGTATTATATCAGACTGATCAGCAATCGCATTTCATCATAGAAAGCAGTTATTAACAGGAGGTACAATCTGCGGTACAATTAAGTTAAGCACAAATTTTAATATTCCCATTATTGCAAATCTACGCCGAAATAGACAATTTTTTGATTGATCAAAGTAGATACGTAATGATGATTATTACGTATACGTACGCATTCTAACAAACTTCTCATTGGAACCTCTTTCTAGAAGTTTTAAGGTGCGATCAATGAAGGTTATAATAATAGTGTACTCATTAAGTTATAAATAATCGGATTAGATGATTACTTTCAATATGGTACTGTTTTCTGGAGAAATCACATTTCCTTCTCCCACCATAGACATGATCTAATGAGCTAGTTATTGTCACAAACAATCGGCGCCTCAAGCCGCGGGTGTCGTGCTCCCAAGCCTTCGTCAAAGCAAAGCGAACAGCTATTTTAGCGGCCATTAATTTATTTAAGCATGGAACAGGTTTGATAAATACGTCCGCGGACCAGAAGGCCAATTCTCGTAATTTAAAACGTTCAGAATCTAGTCGCAGTCTCATCTCGGCGACAAACAAGTGTCAAAAAAAATTAGAGGTATTTATGACAGATTGAGACTGAGATGAGACTGTGAACGTTCTTAAATTTACGAGAATTGCCCCTCAGTTCTTGAAGTCCATCGGGTAAGGTCTATTTTTGACGCCCCTACCTACCCATCTACCATTCGGATTTATTTGGAACGGAAGAACAAATAAAAGTAACAACATTGTATAACGCTTGGTAACGGTCAATTTTGTAATACGTAAATCTATAATGCTCAAGGTTGCTTTGCCATTGTTGATAATCAGACCGAAGACTGATCTAATGGAACGTGACCACTGTTTCCTAAAGTCACCTGCATCACCGAGGGGTTAGCTATGCATTAAGTACTGTAAACTGGGCCGATCATCCTCGACGCTACTCAGAAGTAACGTGTTACAAACCCTTACGTCTAAACCAAATGTATTACGAGTAACATAAGGAATTAGTGCCTAAACTTTCGAATGGTTCGTATTGTAATATAGAGCCGTTTTGTATATAGAGCCTGTGTGTGCTCTACATACAAAACGGCTCTAGCACATTACTTATGTGCTCTATCTGTTTCACCTATTCGGAATTCCAGTATAGTTATGTATTCCTGTTTACCTACCATTCTATTACTATAATATTTGCGCAATCATGACTTATACATAGCTTTGTTAACGGTTATGAATAGGTTCAGGCTCACCATGGATTTCAACGATGTTATTATTTGGTAAGACATAGATACTAAATCCTATTGATTAAAAACCAAAAAAAAATCATCAAAAAGAAATACGATAAATGATCCACTTTATCACAGTGACTCTCCAGTGAAGTCAATGTCTCGTCTCAACTGATAAATAAGTATAGTGTTAGTAAATCCCCGGACAAATGAGCAGAAGGAATATAAAAAAAAAAAAAATTATAATGCCAAAACTAGTAATAAATCAAAACGAAACCAGTTACATAGAGTCAGTCAATTGTTATTACCTGAGTAAAGCGTTGGAATGCGCTTTTCATAACAGCATTTTTATGCAGGTGAGAACGCAACTCTCAGATGCACAGCACGGATTTCGACCGATGAGGAGCACCACCAGTAACTTACAGAGTTACATGGGTCATATGCTGCCGATTGTAGACAGTGGGGGGCAAGCTGACGCTGCTTACTTCGACTTCAAAAAAGCATTCGACCTAGTCGTTAATGACGTGTTGCTGAAGAAGTTGGCAGCTGTTGGTTTCACTCCGCACCTACTTCATTTCTTCGCCAGTTATTTGAGGGATAGGCAGCAGTACGTAGAGTACGAGGGACACCAGTCAGAGCCGTACTTTACGTGGTCTGGTGTAAGCCAAGGGAGTAAGCTCTGACCTCCAGAATTTATAATTATGGTAAACGATTTGCCCAAAGTCGTTAAGGATGCAAATTTGAGGCTCTATGGAGTATATCCGAGTTCGCGCTTGTCTCATATATATTTAAATTAATTAGAGGCAAGATACATAACGCCAACATATTAGAGTTGGTGTGTTTGAGTGTGCCCGGCAGATATGTATGGCGGCGACGGCGGCCTCAGCTGCTGGCTGTACCTCGTGGCCGTACTAATCTATTGAATGAGGCGCCGCTGACGCGGGCGCTTCGCACTCTTAACCTTGTAGCAAAGGAGATGGACATTTTTTGCCTGTGCACTGAGTGAATTCACAAGGATAGCATTGTAATAAGTTTTAGAAAGTAAGTTGATACTGGCGCCGATTCCTTTGTTCACAAACTAAACTAAATTTAAGTTCAGTGCATCTTTTTCTTTCTATTTCATTAAGAAAAGGACAGAAGATAAATTTTAGTTTAGTCCTGTCAAATTAAGATGCTCCATAGACAAATTAGACGTGACGTAAATTAGACGACGACAACAGAGTAGACAGCAATAGATTGGCAATGATATGCTTGCACAAATATTTGGAAATATGTAAACTAATCACGATGCAATGTTTACTAATATGCAGCCAACACAAGTCATCGAACTGCAGATGTAATACGACCTTCACGTCACCGTCACGGACTGGGACCCTAACGTTGAGAAAAGGTGGTTTAGGGTTCGGTTTCGTTTTTTATGGTCCTGAATACAAAGGTTGTTTCGGATCCAAAGTCCGAAACATATGGTGTTAGGGTCTTTTTTTAAGTGCCCTAAACCCATAATTAATTGGACCTAAAAAACATTAAATTGAGACTTAATTTGGTGAACAGTAAAAAGCTAACATTATATGTATGTACTCGTAGACAAACCAATCATTGGTTTCATATTAATAACAGTAGATATGCACTCTTTGATGCGTCCATGAGCTAGTTGCTACAACCCCTAGTGACCTGAATATTGACCAGTGACGTCACCGAACCACCTGCGGTCGGTACCACAGCTCTCCCAGGAACTCCTGATTTTGGCAACTGTTACCACAGATCATACTGCAGATACATGACAATCCTTTTATCAAGTCAAGAATATTGGAAATGGCAAACGTTCAATGAAGGTGTCAGTGGATATATTGGATGCCGAAAATAGACGAATGTTGAAGAGCAATTGAAAACAGGACTATATCTAGTAGGTAGATGGCAATAAAATAACACACATTAACTAACTACTACAAGATTAGAGTTGACTTAATAAAGCTAATAAGACATGTAAAATACCCTAAGGAGTTCTCTGTTTACATTCTTGGCGAAGTGAAAAACAATCAGGTGGACATATACGTGAACAGAATACGGGGAATAAATCTGAACGCTTTGGCATTTGTATATGATGGAAAGCTGTTGGCAACCAACTTTGAGGGAAAGGATGCTAAAGGAAAGTTGGTCTACAATTGGCAACGAAATAACTGATACAGAAAGAGTGCTAGTAAATAATTCGTAAACATGTAGAGCTTTATGTTGTTGTAAGTTTGTGAGTCAAAATTTATGAGGATTTGGAGAAAAACGTACCTAATTAATTTATTGACATCGTGCTTTCACACACATTTCTCAGATCTAGAAATATTTTTTGAAAAATAATAATTATGGTTACGGATTTGAAAAGTATGAAATATTCAGAAAGCGATCTGTGATAGCATGAGCTTTCATCAAATAAGTGCAGTTAAAAATTATCTAGCACCAGATATTACAAAATAATCAGTAAATAAATAAAACTTACAATCACTTAACTCGACCATATTATAGACCGAATTAAGCGGTGCGCAGTGGGCGGCGCTCCCGGCCGTTAAACGTAACGGGTTCGAGTGCCCGCTCATGCACAGTGCACACCTACCTATTATACTATCACAGCTAACTATTATTACTACAGATAGTACTAGATGAGAGTGATGTTAAGCTTAACCCCGATGTATTTAGAAATGATTTTAGTTCCCTGAATGTCCCTGATAAACGTTTCAACGATTTAATTCTATGACAAAACTGATTTATGACCAATACTGATCCATTTATTACCTTTGTATCGTATTATGTTTACTTTTGTTAAGCTTTGGGACGTGCCATTGGAACGATAGTAGAAGAAGATAATATTAAGCAACTCTTGAACCGAAAATTTGCCAACGAATTTCTAAAAGTATTACATGATGGCGCCGATTCCCTTGTTCACAAACTAAACTAAATGTAAGTTCAATGCATCTTTTTCTTTCTATTGCATTAAGAAAAGGACAGAAGATAAATGTTAGTTTAGTCCTGTCAAATTAGTCAGCGCCTGATGTAAATTAACGTATTTTTAGTAGCCATGTTTTTAATCACGTCTAATTTGTCTATTGAGTATCTTAATTTGACAGAACTAAACTAATATTTATCTTCTGTCCTTTTCTTAATGAAGATCGATTAAGACATTCTATCGATAGACAAAATGATACTGTCTAAAACTGTTTATATACTAAAAATGGAAACATTTTCAATAATAACAGAGATGGAACCCGTCAATTGATTAAAAAATCAGTTTGCATCTGTACGTACAGGCAAGGTCAATTTAATGCCACCACAAGGATGAACACAAATATATTTAATAGATACATAACTCCAATAACTTTTATGAACAATTTTTATAATAATGGCTCAATAGTGGTATCATATGCGTCTATTCAACGAATCTATTGTCTCAGCCATCAACGATATTGAGTCCATTACAGAAATTAAATCTGATATGATGCATGTGGCTTGTCCCGTGAGTGACATATTGATGTAAAAGCTTTCGTCCTCGGAAAAGTTTTGAGTTTTAAAACATGTATTTCATACAGGAAAAAGGTTCCTACATACTGTGATGGATACGTCTGGACTTACTGCAACTATCTTCTTAATTAGCATTAATTTGATAAACGGCTTAACAGATGACAAAATTAGAAAAAAAATAGATTAGATATTATTCGCTACGTAGCAAAAAATTGTTAGAAATCCTACTCCTACTAATATTATATGATGATGGATAGATGTTTGTTACTCTTTCACGCAAAAACTACTGAAGGGATTTAGATGAAATTTGGCACACAGATAGTTTATAACCAGGATTAACACATAGCATACTTTTTATCCCGATATTCCCACGGGATCGAAACTTATGCGGGTGAAACCGCGGAGCGCAGCTAGTAGGTAATAAATTGTTACCTATCCATATCCATAAGCCAATTATTCTAGCACTATTATATTATGAACCCTCATTGAATGGCAATCAATTAAAGATAAATAATCATTCAAAAAATTCCTTGAAATTATTGGTCGCTTTTAAAAACAATTAAATTAATACTGATTGAAGTGACGAAAAAATCAATCAACTTATTTTCATTTTACAGCTGTTAATAGCGACATCACACGAGAAGTTTTATTTTTGGCATGGCAACATTTAGTTCCGGCATCAGTAATCTAAATTCAAAATGTAGGTATCAACAGGTTTCAAACTTAAGTTAGCAGTTTTAATTCTATGATCTGTGATTACTTTCTTTGACAAACGTCCTGTTTTTATTAGCTAGGTACATTGATTTTGTCAGCTCAAGCTAAATATTATACATGTTTAATTTCGCCTTGAAAGCATTTTATCAATAAGTTTTATCAGTAAAATGAGGTCAGCAACCAATTACTTTGCCAAACGAAAATTTTGCCATATTAATGATTGATGATACCGACTACAAGCCCGGCGACTACTATCAATAAAGAAACATATCCTTGCTCTTTACATCGCTCTATCTTCCGACAAATCCTGTCTCTTGACTGTCAAACCGCAAGGCCACACACTCTTTTGACCACGAAGCCTTTCCCTTACAGGTATCACATCTCCGTGGTACCACGGAATGCGACGACTCCTGTCAAGTTCGTCTACTTTCACTCGATCGGCGTCGTTTGCCGTGAACAGAAAAAAACATCGATATTTCTGCCGGCGAAAAGGGCAACACTTACGTTTTAAGATTAATTATTCCTTCAACCACTTCCTTATTTCACTGGTTTGGTTTTTGTGTGCCTTTTCCTTGAGCGGGAATTTCAAAGGACGATACAGATTGCAAATAAATTAAGAAGAAAAAAGTCAATCGAATATTACTTGGATTGGTTACATCATTGTCTGCGGAGCATCATACTTATTACCTGTTCCGATATATTGACATGTCTGATCGGTTTTATGAATCGAGTAGATGATTGATAGTTGTATCAATTGTTCAGATATCGTTATAAATGATAGCTTGGCTGCGTAATAATCTAAGATGATTTTTTTTCCTGATATAAATAGTTTCGGATAGTGACTTATTATAGCTAGATAACTATAATAAAGCTGTAAGAAAGTAATGAGATTAAATTTGTAAAGAACGAAGAAAAAATAACAAATCAGTAATGCCATAAGGAAACAGTATCATTAGAAATAACTAAGACTCGTGACAAGTTTTTTATCCAAAAGAGTTTCAAAATTATATCCTAATCCTATTTTTAGAAACAGATATATAGACATGATACTAGTTTTTATAAAATTAAAACATGTTTGCCAATGTTTGGTTTGAGTACAAAAACCGGCCCGGATGAACGTGGAAAATATTCTTGAAACAATTATGTAGAGCTAGAAACAATGACATTATTTTATGAAACTTTGGCTCATTTGAAATTATTTAGGTTAACTGCTTTTGCTACAATAACATTCTGATCAGAGCATTGGACGACATAGGAATAATTTTACAATCACCACTTTTAACGTAAGACATTCGAATCAGCAGAAAATGTATCAATAATAAAGATTTGCCAACAGCTTCTGTGTACAGTTAATCTAATGTAAGTATATGTAAAATTAGCCTTGGAATTACAGTCACACAATAATTGTTTACACAGAAAAATAAATATTATTACTAGCAACTAATTAATAGTATTAATAAAAATATAAAACGGAGATGCACGGCATTGTGGAAATCATCAAAACCATAGGTACAACAGCACGATGCAACACGATGATGGTCCCAAAGTCACCGGGTGGTCATGTTGGATGACGCCACAGTTTACTCAGTCGACACAGATAGTCCCCTGATGTCCAGACGGTGACGTCAGTGACACCAGTAATCTTTACACCGATATGGAGTTAAAGGATAACATAACAGCTTTGCAACAAATCCTAACACAAGATTACACTGTAGTTTGAATGTGAGTGGTCATAGCCGTTGACGTAAAACTCTCATCGTAAGCTCTTTATATAGAAACTAAGATAGCAAGCTCATTACTTAGTAAATTCACTGTTTCCAAAATATTGACTCACAATACTGAACTTTGACTATGGAATTTCCAGGAATCTTTGCGTCACATCACATCATCAGCGTTGTATTCAAAACATTCTTATACAAAAAATTTGTTGATAAGTTGGAATTCTGTATATTACCCACGGCTCAGAAATACCATGTTATTATAGACCTCAAATACGAACATAATTATTCTCAAAAAAAATTGGCAACAGGAAATCCAACAAATAGGTAATAAATCAAGCTTTTAGATGACTTGCGAACAGAAGGCTAAGATTAAAGTAATGACAGGCTATAGCAAATTGTGTAAGAGCTATAATTATTGAAACATCCCACATTCGCCATAGAACAATGGCTACATATTTGAGAGTTGTATTCTTTATTACTCCTTCATTCTTAATACTTTGAGACCAATGTCATCTAAACTTGACACATCTCTTTACATATAAAAACACTAACACTGTAAGTGTAAATCAACACATCAAGGTTCATGTAAATATTACCTCTTAAAATTCTGTAAGAGCTGTATTTATTAAAACTTTCGCACAAAAAGGTACAACGGCGGACTTTTAGGCATTCTCTAACAGTCAACCAAGGGTGGTGAAGAGATTAGATGGCAGGTGCTTTGATTGAGAGGCGGAATGATAAAAAAAAAAAAAACTTAAAACTAGGTACACAAATACATAAATCTAACCTTAGATACACATACATACTATAATATTACTATAATACATACTTATAATATATATATATACAAAATCAAGGGAGAGAGGTGTTGAGATGACTCTACGCTATTTCTGACTAGTGGCCGTCCTGATATCAAGAGGAAGCGCATTCCAAAGAAGAATGGACTGAATATGAAAAGAAGAATGAACAAAGTCAGACGTATGAGAAGGACAGAGTAAGAGAAGATTATTAGAAGAACGCAGATTCTTAGCTGTTATCTATATGAAATATTTTAAGCTCAAGTAGCCAATAGACGTATCGTTTTATCTCTAAGATAAAACAAGACGCAGGCATCCCAAAATAAAATAACGCACGTAAAACATTTTAAGAAAAAGAGACGTGTTTCCTGCGAAGCAACGAGTGCAATAAGCCCTGTTGTTATAATGTATGAGCAAATACTTAAGACAATGGGTGAGCATTTGTCATATCTTTTTTAAGTTTATCATTGTGACTGCGATCACACGCATCATTCTCGTATTACATTTTTTGCAGCGAACAAATTATTTCATCGTTACCCAAATGATGATTAACTTTCAGAATGAGTTCTTTTCATCATTATTTTTAGCTAACCATTATATCCTATTTCAATTATCAAAATAGAAAAAGCATAGCAATAGCTCTTATCCTTAAACTTATCAAAGTATAAAGTACTTGGGAACAAAGGCTGCTGTTCTCAGCCGTTGTATTTCTACCCGAAATTTTAACTTAGTTTTTGTTTCAGCGCAAATTGTACCTGTTGAAGTTGCTTGTGCTTGTGTTTACTTCAACTACCTCCGCTTCAGTGAAATTACTTGTTTGTTAATTTTGTGCGGTGGCCTTTACGTAACTTTTATTAAAGATGAAAGATAAAGTTAGAAAAATGAACGTTCTCAGTGGCGTTTGCTTTACATTCAAATTCTTTCAATCGTTACTACTATTAGGCCAAATCGGATTATATTCTTGTTTTCTTCAAATCGTTTCTACTATTGCTTATATCTTCACTATCACTGTTATTACACACATGGCCTCATCGATCCGCGCGTTGCCCTGTCACGAGGGAGTATTATTATCAACGTGCCCTCTGAAAGGTGAGCCAGTTCAACATACCCCACTTAATTAAACTTCTAGAATATGTACGTGACAGTATTATTCGAAAAACGTGTTTTTCCCAACGTTTTGTGAGACTCCAACTTATTGTTCAACTTGAAAGAAGGTTGACGAGACGGGGTGCTTTATTTTATTTTATTTGCAAAATTGCCTTTCCGGGGTTAAAATAGTAAAACTGCCTCTTGAAAAAAAATGGAGTTGTTGAACAACATTATCAAATCAAATCAATCAAATCAAATCACTTTTATTAGTTGGACTGCTGTCATAGAATGAGATTGGCCGGGGATTTCAATTTTGATTATCATCCCGATTCATATTTTTTGTTTGACTGGCAAAGTGGCTACCTTAACTCGGGAAGTTAGGGTAGCTACGTAAAACTTGTCCACAACGGTCCACTCGCTGTCGACTGCCAGTCCAATTATAACTTATTGCGTTACTCGACAACGACGACAACTCATTTACAGCCTCCAGTCACGCGTTACATGGGAATCCATTTCGCACGTAACGCGATCGTCTGATTCAAACCTGCGATTGATTGGATGCGATCGCGTGAACTTCGCTGCGACTATCACGTGCGACTAAATGCTGTTACGAGTATATGTAACGTATGGACTCCTGGTTCGCGGTAGTGTATATATTTTTTGCTCCTGGTACATCGGCTACGCGTTACATCATGAATGTGTAACGAGTACGAGTTGCCTGTTGATGTTATGTAATCCGAGGATTTAAGTGCGTATAGCGGCTTGTCGCATATCAGTTGAAATACAAACACAGGAGATTTAGTTTGATGACCTAACGTTCAGGTATTATAATGTTACGGATGATGTTGACACATTTTATATATATATATATATATTGATACATTTGATCAGCTCAGTGTATCACTAAGCTTGAAAATAAAAATGATGCGTCGCACAATAAATAAGTTGGAGTATCTTGTCACTAATTATCATTATCAGATTTACTGATTACCAAATTTGTACTTATTTATTACCGAAAGTGAAGTGTTAGATGGTACATTGGTACTGTTTCAACAGATACTCTTTCGACTCATTTGATTTTATTTTCTAAATATTTGTTTAATGATACGATGAAATCGACTTTGGCATTGTATTTTTTTTTAAAGTAACAACGTCACAAATACATCTTCATTTACTTTAAGAGTTATAACTTCATTAAAATTTAGGATTAACATCATCGCAAGGTTCATCAAGCGACACGTCACAAGTACACCCCCGGCATGACGTTTTGCAAATAAACAATATCAGCGTCGTCCTTCGCGTGTAATAACTTATTACCGCGGTTGTACTTATGTTTACGCTGGAAACATTGTTTTTCAATGGTTTGTAAACGTTATGATTTGAAAGACGTGCATTCTATTGCAATATTCTTAGTAAATAAACAAGTGTAGGTGCCGCATTTCAATATTGACAATTCGTTCGAAGTGGAAACGTGTCTCTTCGTAGATACGAGGAATTAACATTGACTTTTGATTGCAATGTTTTTAGAACTGGTAAAATCAGTTATTTTAATTCTCTCTTTTTCATATCTGTTCTTGCCATAATTCTGTAACCGTTCATGGTTGTAAAAGCTATTTGACGAGCATAATCAGCCTTTAATGTTCCCACTGCTGGGACACAGGCCTCCTCTCTGTAAAAGAGATTAGGCCATAGTCCACCACGCGGGCCCAGTGCGGGTTGACGGATGTCACGTCTTCGAATTTTTGGTTCTAGGACATGCCGGTTTCCTTACGATGTTTTCCTTCACCGTTTTAAGAGCAGTGGTCATGAAATAATTTACACAATGTAAAGTAGCTGCTTGGAGTTAGAACCCACGACGTACAAACCGGTAGTCGCGGCCGTTACTACTGCGCCACCACTGCTCTTCGATTACCGTGGGAAATTCTGATAAGATTATAAAACCACTCGAGAATACTTACCTACTGTAAACGCTTAAATTAATTATCATATTCAAAGTACTTATAATAATATGCTGTAGATTATTTTTCCTCTCTAATAAAAAGACATTAACGAAGCATTATTTATTTTGTGTTCTTATCTAGTAATTTGAGCGCTAAAAATACATGAGTTCATGTCCTGCCTAAAAACGTGTCCAAATCTGAATGTTAGACTTGTTTAGATACATCATTGTATAACTAGTTTAGCCTGTTCCACCTGGGCTTGTTTTCTGCCACTGGAGAAAAAACCTTATGCCAAAATGGTAGAGTACGCTTTCGAATAAATCAGTTTGCATTTCTGATTTAAAATTTATTGAAGGCAAGGTGAAGGCAATCACAAACCAGAACAGATTTTGTATTTATATGTATTTGTTGAACTGTTTGTTTATGTTACTTATATAAAATTGCTAAGCAATTTTCTATGATCTTATCAATACATCGTCCTTCGGTATAATTTTACTTCATTGTTACCTGAGCCCCATGTATTGTTTAATGGCTAGAAATTACGTAGACTTAAAGTTGTACATAACGTGTTTTCTCACATTAAAGTTTTTCTGTAAAATGTATCACATGGTGAGCCAGTGTGACTTTTAATCATTGGGAATGATCTCTACATATACCTGAAGTCTGAACTAATTAATATAAGTAAACGAATGTGTAATTCTTATCACCTATCTTACTTAAATACTTCATTGTGTTAGACGTCAACTTATTTCAACGTAATACACCAAGAAAATACAAATTTTCGATTTTAACTAGACTAGTACCTAAAAATAATAATAATAATAGTTTTAAAGAAATCATAATAGTTAATAATAAAAACATGAAACCACATTTTAATTTATTTTACAGTTTCACATGAATTTTCTGAACAATACAAATCAGTTTTATTTGCATATTTTGAGAAAATAATCGTCTTACTTTATTTAGTGACTCGCTAAAGTTGCCAAAAATTAATACATATACATATGTCATTGTCTTCAATTTGACGGCACGGTTGGCGCAGTGGTTAAGCGATTGACTGCTGCGCTGCGTGTTGCGGGTTCGATTCCCGCACGGAACAAATATTTGTATGACTAATAAGTAGTTGTTCCGGGTCTGGCTGTTTGTGTATGTGAGTTTAAATGTTTGTAAACGCACCCACGATACAGGAGAAATTCCTAGTGTGGGGCAACGTTTTAAAAAAAAGAAAGAAAGAAAGAAAGAAAAGAATTTATTA